>OZ012733.1:5569000-6787500 GCA_963942605.1 Poecilus cupreus | reverse complement strand
AAATTATCAACAAATACGAAATCAATAACTGGATCAATTAGAAATACAATAAGCATACTCGTACAGGCAGTCGTGGCCGAGCGGTTAAGGCGTCTGACTAGAAATCAGATTCCCTCTGGGAGCGTAGGTTCGAATCCTACCGACTGCGACGGGATATTTTACCGTATGTATATATTATGAGCTCTAGATTTACATAATTATGCATTACCTGGAAATATTTAATGATGCTTCCCTTTACCAAGTTTGTACTTAATTAATTAATTGTTATGTATATTGTTGAAACTGCAAATTAGCTTCATTACGAATAGGTGTGTTATACCTAGTGCAAAGTCATAGCCTCGTTGTTGTATCAGGTACATTTACAAGCTCTCATATAATTCTATCTCACCTCCATTTAATTTTATATTCTTTGTTCTGATATCTCTGGTGTCTACAATATTTACTTGAAAATATCTCTCCATCTAGTGTCATTAACTTTGTTCTCCATCTGCTTGAGTTTTACGAGATAAACTAATTTGACTGAAATTCGATCAGTGGATTGAATGAATCCGAAGGAATGATTCAATCCAGCGGCGCACATGCGAACCGGTTTGCCATCAGCTACGATAAACTTCAAAATAAACAAATGTTACATGGGTTCTTGTGTCTACTTCATTTTGCTTTAGTAATTTCAAGCTGAAGGTATTTCTTGTAGACTTCGTGAACCTAAACACATATGCTGGTACCACGAGCTCTGTTTTTGGGTGTTTTAAGAGCAGTGTTTTAAGCTCGGTTTTAGCTCTTTACAATGTTTTAAAATTATTTTATAAAAAAATACTTCAAATAAAAATAGTAGATAATACATTTCTCTATAACTTCTATTTAAAGCATTTTTATAAAACAATTTTGGAACATTGTACAGAGCTAAAATCGAGCTTAAAACACTGCACTCAAAACACTCAAAAACTGAGATCGACTAACAACAATTTTCATGCTTAGTAAATTGTTTCAGTATTGAAATAATAAATACGAGTATGTCAAGGTGAAAACATTATGACGTATTTGAAAAGCTAGGCATTGCAAGCCAATCAAAATGTACTTCAAACTTAGGTTTCAAGCTACACAATTATGTTCAAAAAGTTCCGGGACAGTGAATTATCTCGAGAAATACACATCGAATCAAAAAACAAAAAAAAAAAAACACCTACTTAATATTTTAAAAACCTATGTTACGATCCCCCACCGCAACCTCCTGGGGGTGGAAATCTTCAATAGGAACCTGGTAGGTTTTCTATGAAACTTTTTGGAAACGATTCGCTTTAATCAGAAAACAAGAGTTATTTTGTTTTTTTTATTTGATGTGTATGTCTCGAGATGTTTCATGTATCATTCATTATAGTAATGATGCTATGTTCTTAGAGTATGATACACCTTAACACTATGATTTATTTACAGGGCAGATTACAGAATCGCAGTTTGCAACAGTTTGAAAGTTTTGTGAGCTGAGATATCATACAGACCAAATAATGTGAGTACCTTTATTATTAATTTTTTCTAATATAACGACTATCGTCAAACGAAATTAGTTTAGTTTCCTTCTTGAAGTTTGCTTACGAACCACAACGAGAAAGCAATTAGAAATTTGGTAGCTTTGCGAAATGCTGTAGACAACTGGCAAACGGCAAAGTGAAATCACGTTAATTAGAACAGGCAGTGAGGTGCCGCGCTTATCGTTTCTCTGTGTACATAACATACATTAAACAACACGACATTGCAAACATAGGTGTCATGCTGCCGCGCCGCTTTGCTCTTTCACCGCAATCGAAAAAGACACGATAAAAATGTTGGATAATTGCACCGTGTACGACCATAATATTACGTACCTTCCTGTGTAGCGTTGAGGTAGCTATCGTAGTTTGTTCGAACCCCGGTTCGGGTATGTTTGTAGATTAAATAAGTCATCACGTCCATTTTAGGTGCGGCATTCTGATTTCGCAGATTTCGGTTATTCATATCAGTCGAGAATCAAAAAAAAATGTGTGAAAAGAACATAACATAATAGTACATTACATTTAAGCGTACCTACATTATACATAATTCTCTTTTCCTATTTCACGTACACAAAGTCAACTTTGTGACACTGTTTTTCTCAAAAATAATGCTACAAAATTGAATTTTGTGCAACTGTTTTTGGGGAATTTTTTATTTGTAAAATTAACAGTCTGTCAAACTTGGGGCTGTTGTTGCTCTCGTAAAATTATTGAATCGGAGCCCCTGCGTCGGGGTTGCGGCCTGGGACCCGATAGGCATTGCGGGCAAAGCCCCTTGGTGACCAGTAGTATATTAAACATACCGTACAATTTTTTTTTTTTTTTTTGAAATTATGAACGTGAAATAGGAAAAGTAGTATGAACAACTCGAGTTACAATGCCTAATTGTAATACTCGTATTACAAAAAAGGTCATTGTTCCGGGTTTAAAATTTATATGTGGGATAAATGGATTTCAATGTTTTTTACCTCCCGCCTACCTCTAGGTAAGGGAGGTATTGTTTTTGGTCAAAAAATTGGGTAGTGAGTTTTCAATGAATAAGCACGTTTTAGGGCCCCTACAATACGATTTTACTATTTTCGCGATGATGTCTGTATGTATGTATGTATGTATGTGTGTGTAGTCTGTGGCAATTTTTTCGTCTCGCATAACTCAAATACTATAATACCAAAAAACAAAATGTTGTGAATTATTGCTTCTTATATTTAAATGAAGAGCTGATTAGATTTAGGATAAAATTGGTCAACCGGAAGTAGCAGTTTACTTGAAGCCCTTAACAGTTTTTCGTGAAAAACACGGTTTAATTTCCTTTTTCAACAATTTATGTTATTTTGAAAGTTCAAGAATATTTAATTTTACAAGTGGATTGATTACTCTAATTTTATAAATTTTCATTAGATTTAGAGATAATAAAATATAAAGAAATTATATTTTACAAATCTTGCATTCCTAGTACACCATGAAAACAATTAAAAATTTTCAATTTTTTACGAAATGTGACACATGTCATTGTGATTGTGTAGCTGTTTTCTTAATGAAATATATGTCACAAAATTAAATAAATGTACGAGAGAACATTAAAATTTTCAAATATAGAGAAAATAAACAAGTAAGAAGGTATGTTTCTGTATCATCAAATACTATTTTGTACCGTTTAAGAGTAGTATTGGGCGGGAGGTTATGTGCTGGCCACATCAGATTTTTTTTAGATATTGTAAATTTTTACCTATTCACTTTACAGTAAATGAGTAAATACAAAAGGCGCATTTGGTTACCTAAATGTTATCATTTGTATAAGTCAATCAAATTAATAATTAATAGTAGTACAGCCATGGAAAAATACAAACGAATTATTTAAATAGTTGCAAGGTAAACAGTTATTTGTCAAACTAGAGAGGAAAGCGCTTCTTTTTCCCCCTCGAGTTCGAAGTTTGCCTCATGAGCGCAGCGAGTGAGGCATTTCGAACGAGAGTGGAAGAAGAGTTTTCCTCTCGTGTCAGACACAACTTTTTTTTCACGACAGGTTTCTAAAAACGATTAGCTCGGACCTAAAATATACTTGGAGAAAACAACTGACAAACTGACACGTTAAAAGTTAGGTTATCAGACACAAGGCTGTGTAGCAGTGTTGCCAATGAACCAATCTTAAATATTTTAGAATAAAAAACAAATCTAAAATATCTTTCATTTGTCAAATTGTGATTTAATAAGAAAAAGATAAATATAAGACATACTTGTAAGATAATTTAAATTATATATATCACGAATTTTCAAGCAAATTTATTTATTTATAATATTTGTAATATATTTTTTGCAAATAATATTCATATTGGTAACACTTCTATATTTTCCTCTGTAGAGAGGAACAACACATTTTCCTCACTATTTCAGGAGAAGAACGATAGGGTTTCCTACCATGTCATGAAAAAACAGTTATCGAAGATTTGGAAATATACTATTTTTTCGATCCACTCTAGTATCCATATACGCAATAATTTACTACCGTTATGATACCTAAAATGGGTAAAAGGAGTAATAATATATTTATATGGTTTAAGAAAATCGTACCACAATACCGTGATGAAACTACCCACTTTCCACACAATATGTAACTGATGATTTCCACGTACAAATAAATGCAAAACACTCTATTATATTCGTAAGAAAAATAAATCATTGCGCAAGAAGCAAAAACGAACCAACTAAATTTTAATTGGTAATGTTTCAGACGAAAACATGATGTTTACATTTTGTAGTAGGTAGCTTTTAACGTCGAGCATGCAACACAATAGGGTCTAGTAGCACCAACGTTCTGTATCATGTATCACTCGCCTTTCGTTTATTTGGTGTCACTTGCAACAAACTTCATTTATATTCTGCGCAGGTCCCTTTAATTTAAATCGTGGCACTCTACGTTCTAATATGTCTGAAAGCTTCGCACATTGCAAGGAACTGCGCAAAAACAGGGTTTTTGGAGGAGGAATACTAATTAAAACACGACTAGGGCTTTGTTTTGCAGTTGCAACAAATATATACTCACGTTTCGCTTACTTGAATACGGTGTAATGAAGCGGGCCTGTAAATACAAATTGCATTTATAAATTCATAGCATTAAATAACATTATTTTATAGTACATATTCGAGAAATTAACGAAGAATATTACAGTTTATTGTTAAGAATTGCACAACTATTGTTAAATTCGAAAGGCAGATTTTAGATAAGTCGGTAAGACGTAATGTAAAGTCCAAGAGCGGGCTGCAAAAAACCGAGCCGATCAAATAATAGAATAAAATGTTTTTATTTAAAATCGGCACTAAAGTACTCAAAAATCGTCATTAAAAGCTCAGAAATCGTCACTAAAGTAACCCATTATACGACGATTTTGAGCAACCCAGTGTTGGCAACCGTTAAATAATTATTGTATAATTAGGATAATTTTGACAGATATATTGACGTACTATAGTAAATTTGGACGTAACATGAAACAAAATTTGCAAGAAGAATTAACTAATTAATTCCGATGACGAAATTGAGGACAAAACATATAATTTTGAGTGTTATTTACGATAACTTCACATCTCGAGGTTGGCAACACTGACTGTCAGTTTCAATTGACAACTGACAGATGTATAAACTTAACCTATATTGTAATTTTTTTACAGTTTTTTCGAATTTTAAATTTCAAATAAAACTTAATATGTACCTCGGCACTGAAGTTCCTTTTTATCACTCACATGGTTTATTTTCTTCGGCCCTGCGGGTCTCGGCAACTAAATTCCATATTCGTGATAAAAAATTTAACTTCAGTGCCTTCATAGCTATTAAACTCACAGCGATCATAACAAAAATCACTGTGTGCCTGGCAGAAGTTGTTACCACAAAGATTTTTATGGGTGTAGATTTGAAATAGGCATTCCAATGCAATTTATTTGATATTGCTATAAATTTTTATCTATTCACCTTACAGCAAAAGTGTAAATACAAAAATTGTTCATAATTAAAAAATGCTTGCTATGAAGCCTATTTGATTACCTAAATATTAGTATTTTGCGATAAATCAATCAAATTAATATCACGTCCCCTGAATCAGTATTGTCCATTTATACAATGACGTTTGTGTGTATGGATGGATGAATATATCGACCCATATATGCGATAACTTATACGGAAACAAATAAATTGTAACAGTTACCACAATTTAAAAAAATGCCTTACCAAATTGTGGCAATTATTGTGACTATAACTACATATTATTAAATTTACAGTTCTATTGTGATTTTATCATATGGGATATTAGTATAGGAACATTTTCAATAATATTGTGGTAATAGTGATTATAAAAATTATTGTTAACGATCACTTATTAAATGGAAACATTTTCTACAATAAATAGCTCTCAGTACAATAATATTGTTTATCCAACACCTCTCAATAAATGCTCTATAACTATGGCGATTTTAAACAAGCAAAGTAACAGCTTATCCACTAGTGGGTATAATTTTGAGGAAAGCCACTAGTGAGTATTTTTTTATTTATAATAATAATAATAACACACAACACCTTGGTCACCACTTCGATGACATTTTAATTTCAAAAATTTAAAGCATATGTCACTGTCAAATAATATTTCTTTAATAAATTTTCCATTTATTAAGAGTTGTTGGATAAAACGTTATACTTCACACGTGGGCAAAGAGGAATTACCAACTCGATAAAATTATCACACTCAGCCTTCGGCTTCGTGTGCTAAAATTTCTCTCGTGGGTAATTCCTTACTTTGCCCACTTGTAAAGTAAATAACTATTTAAAAATAGAGACAATTTTGATACTTTTTACAAGTATTAACTAATAAAATTTATAACATATCATTTGGAAATGTACAAAAGCTACAGTGTTTACTACTAGTAATTTATAATGATACCACAAAACTTCGATTAGTGTTATTCAGTAGGTATATAATGATAAATGTTAAATATATTTCAAAACAAAATGTCATTGAGGTGATAGAAACTAATTCATTTATTTTTAAAAGTTTCAATGAGACTTTCAAAATTTCACGATTTCAATGCTTCTCTCGTACTTTCATCTGCCATTATTCATAATCAGTGTTGTTACTTATCTAGATTTTATCTAGATAAATCATCTAGATTAAATAATTTTATCTATTACCTTATTTAGATATTTTTTTATTCATCTAAATCTTATCTAGATGAATTTTTTGATTAGCTTTATCTATTTTGGGAGTATTATCTAGATGATATTTTTCTAAAATAACCAATATAAATTTTCTTCTATTTGCAACACAGGGAATTTAAGAGAAATGATTCTAGATCGATTTTTGCAGAGTATACAAATTTGTAATTTTGGCTAGAAAACAATATATAATACATGATGAGATACATTAATAATAAATAAGAAAATTAGTTTTAAAAAATTCAAGCCGAGAAAAATTCTGTAGCCCCGGATATTTCCCCTACAAAATTCGTTTAAAAATATTTCATTCCGATGTACTCACTAAAAATACAAATTTATTTTTGTTAGTTCAACTATGTATAAGTTAAAGGAGGTTATAGCGTAAAAAATAGTAGTTCAGAAATGTTATTATAATTGTTATCACAACATATACCACCAGCTTATAGCATATACCCAGCTTATAACCAATGAAGCATATAAAAAAAGAATGGTTTTATCTATTTACAATCTAATAAATATCTAGATATTTGTAATTTATCTCTTATCTATTATCTAGATAATTTGTCAAATAAATATCTAATATATCTTAGCTAGATTAATATAAGAGAAGGGCTAATTAGCGTGGGACAGGGCACGTTAGACAGGCGCATGTCAAAAACTATTTTAACATAAGTTATGTAGTTGTTAGCACAGAATTATAATATACAATAAAAAAAAAATGAGGGCTTCCATTTAAGAAAATGAATTATTTGTACCCAATAAGTATTGTATGAGAAACTTTTTCCTAGAAAGTGTATTTCTCGAGATATTCATCTGTCAAGATTAGAAGGGATATCCTGTATATATTGAGAATATGAGACGAGAAAAACACTTTACTTCCTTTTCCAGCGATAATTTAAATTTCATTAAAGTCTGGAATGAGAAATGTTACATTTCTTGCGAGATTTCTTGTTTCTAAAGTTTTAAGAAGGGTCGAGTGCTGATAAAAAACATACCCTAAATATATTAAGGAACTGGAACGAACTAACTTTAAATTTAGCTGCTTGAAATTCATGCAAATACTTCAGATTCACCGATATCTAATTAAGTTTAGCGTTTTTTTGGTGTCTGAAATCATAATTATCAAATTTTTATCGGAATGACTTGTTTCTGGCTTTCTGGATAAATAGGTGATCTTGAAATATTTTTAAAATGAATACAAATAAAGTTATGCACTAAAATGTCTCAAAAAGCGATTCTCATTTAAACTATATGCAAATTTTGAGCCTTCTACAAGATCCCGACAAAATTTTAATAAGTCTACGCCCATGAACTTGGCCATTGTTAACGTTATTCTTATAACTCTTTATGCTATTGGCCCTTAATGTGCGAAAATATGGCAATTGCACACCAACCAAGAATTGGTTTCATTGATATTGATCTGTTTATAGAATATCCTTATTTCAACATGATGTGTGTGTAAAAAGAATTATCAGTAATAATATAACAAGAGGGTGGGAATAAATTGAAAATAATTTGACAGATCTTTCGAAAACTTGTTGCCAGGCAATAGCCTCGAAAGCCCGTAGGGCTTGAGTGGCTATTGCCAAATGGCGACAAGTTTGAGAAAGATACTGGAGAATTATTTTCTAATTTATCGAACTCTCGAGTTATATTTAATTAGATTATTTTTTGATTTCATCATCAGGCACGTCACTAAATCCATCTTTTTGCTCGTTTTTACTTGTGTTGATGATACCTATCTGACATCTGACATCTGTCAACAAAAACAAAAAAGCTACAGAGAAAATTGCCGGGAATAATCACAAGAGCATTATTCTCAGTATAATAATGACAGGATTGGTTAAAACGCAGACACGTGACATACAATAAATCATTTGATTGGTTTAAATAAACGTCAAAAAATAATCAGAATAATTGTTACCATTCTTCATTGTACATTTCAATCACGTTGTAGATTTTAAAAGGTTGCCTCCGTGTTTGTAGGTCTAGACATCATTGTGTTTTTAGAGCAATTACCTATATAAATTTGTTTACATTTTAAATTGGTTTTCTACGTTTGATGTTTTGAATCGGTTGAATAAATAAGGAAATACATTTACCCCCACGATCTCTTTTACCGCAGTGAAATAAATTATTTATTTTTCCGTTCCGTGAAGAAAATGATGTAATTAAACCAACCTACGTACAGACTGCACATTGTAATAAAACGCATTATTTATATTCTGTGTCGTATTTCATTATTGGACTGATAAAATAAGCTCTCTTGCTAACGAGACCTTCTGTTGAATTAGTTTTTTTTTCTGTGTATATTCTCAACAATATTTTACAAAAGAAGACTCAAATAACAATGTACTAATTGTACACAGGTAGTTATCGTGAAACAAATGAAATACGGTGTTCTTGAACACTTTTACCGTACTAGGTGGACGCAAGAATAGTATATTATTCTACGAGCGTATTATGATAGCTATTATTAATTCGGATGAAGTTTACGGCACGAGCCGTAGGCGAGGGCCGTTATCATCCGAATTAATAATAACTATAATACGCGAGTTGAAATACTATACTTTATCCACGACCATTAAGCCGGAAACGGAAATTGCACAATTAATTGTACTTTAATTTGGCAGTTTCTAAAATGTCCGGTGGTGTACAAACTTCATCATTTTCGTCACTAGTATTCATATTTCACACAAAAACAATAGTAAACTGTTCCACTACTTACAAAACGTTTGACAAGTTGAAAAGACAACAAGCATGAAGTTGGCTCTTTTATCGAAGGGCATGAAGTGAGAGTCACTTGACCAAGATTTTTGTCAACAATCCTCTGTTTTTATAATTCTATATTATAAATGTATGAAAATTGATAAGTTCACGTGTTTTTCTTTGATTTTACTGATATATAAATTATAAATAATATAATGTATTGTGTCAAACGTCAAACGTCATTCAGTAGTTGTTTTAAATTTCGCTAGATGGCAATCTGTAATGTTTCATTATTCAACATTAGTGATGCGTTGTTAAAGCAACTGCGATCTGATTGGCTAACAGCAATTGAATAATGGGCTCATTATTCAATAGTCTTTTCATTATGCCACACTTTTAAATAATGAACCATATTATGTATCTAGAAGTGCACTTATAATGAATATGTTATTTAATGGTCGTGGATAAAATAAATTATTCTGTTGTATTCTTCATACTTGCAGTGATATTATTTATAAAGATAAAAAAGAGTGGGACCTGTTTAGAGCCTTGTGGTACTCCTGAGGTAACTATAGAAGTAGTATATATTTTCACGATGACATGACGTCTGTGTATATGTGTATTTGTAACGAAATCATTAAGAAATTATGTATTTTAATTGTTCAAGTTACGAGATGATTGGTAGTTTACTTGAAAAAAGATTTTTCAAACATAGCTCAGTAAATAATTGATTTGGTGCAAATTTTATTCAAAAGGATATAAAATTATAATGGGTGGAAGTGGATAGATAAAATAAAATCTTATGGTCTTGTTTCACACTGTTCTAATGAACTTTAAATTTAAATTAAAGTTTATTAGAACAGTATAAAACAAAACCATAGGATTTTATTTTGCCTTTCCGTATCCATATCCATCCATTATCATATTTTCATACTTCAGCGATTCACTTTCATCATATAAAATAATATTCATTAATTTTTTTTTCTATATTTGTACCATTTCAAAATCAAAACTTACAAGATGTTATGAGTCGGAGACATTATATTTTGTTTTTAAATAAATTAAATGTCATGGCAATCAGTTTGCCAATTATTTTTGAAACATTACGAGCAACTTAATTCAGTTGTAGGTTCTTGTATGTTTTGACTATCCTCCAATCCGTATGCAAATGTCGTAACTTTGAGAGACACTGTAAATAATGTTTTGAATTGAGGGAGTTTAGGGCGGAGCCTGTTTCTCGTGAGCTTAGAATTATCACAACTCACCCCAGAATCAATGTTTATCCAAACTTTTGCAGTTAAAGAACTACATTTAAGCTACCATTTTAAAACTGAACTTTATTTTTGTGTAAATAAATTATTCATAAAATGCTAGTCTTTCAAGTAATAGTTTTCATCCTCATTCCCAAACACTCACACTGATATCCAGGCTGAGATGTTATAACCTCAAATATTTAGTAATAATTTATGACACGTTGAACTTTGGATTCACAGAAATCCTACTCCATACACAGTTAGCAAATTTTGCTCGCCCAAAGGTGATGTGAGCGTGTTAATGCTCAGTTATCTCTTTGTGGAAAAATTGTAATCTAATAAATAGAAGTAATAGCTTTTGCACAGACACTGTTTACTGGGCAACTTACCACCAAACATCATCAGTAGTTAGTGTAATAATTTTGTTGTTTCATTTACCAACGAAACAGAGAGACCCTATAGTTATTTACATTACAAGCAATGTAAAACAGTTCTACTGCTGAATGGAGGAAATGACCGGCGAGCCTGTCACCTCCTTGAAGCAGTAAAACAGTTACCTTGTGTGTATTGTACAACATTTTACTTCTTACTCATTTGTATATCAAATTAAAATTATAACCAAGTCCTGTCAGTGACACAACTATTCTGTCAAAAAATATTTTTTCTACGACCACTACTGAAAGAATGTCATTACAGAACAAACTACAATCAATGTAAGTGCGTTGTTACGAATAGTGTTACGTAATGTTCATTCAAGTATTACGTAATGTTCATTACGTAACACTTGAAAATGAAATTTAAGTTGGCATTACTGACTGTCACATTACCAATATAATTAAAATTTGATGCATCAAATCTTAGATTTAAATGTTATGGATTCAAAGGCTAACTGATAAAATTTTATAGCTAAATTCATATTTAGCTGGGTTTATTATAAATTATGACACCAATAAAAATTTCAATTATATATGTAGAGGGGACTATGTTTCGTCATGTATCCCTACGCTCAATAATTGTCGTTTATTTTTATAAACAAAAATAAAGCTTGTTTGACATTTAGGTTATGTGTGTGATTATTACATGTAAACTGGTAATATTTTATAGTCTCCCATCTGCATCTATAGTTTATAATCTGTGTTTTATTGTGAGGTAAATATATATTACTAAATATTATTATCCTTTACTTATATTTATTAATATTTTAAGTAAGAAATGTCAAGCGACAGTGATATTTCAATTGGAACACCACTGGAGATACAAGCTAAAGGTAAGGTTGCAACAAATAGTCTTTTGGTGACAAAAGCTCGAGAACGATACGAATTTGTGTATCAAAAATTCATGGATTAGAGAAAACAAAAAAGCATAATAAATTTCTAACTATTTGAATATTGTTTTTAATTTAGAAATAGTATTGAGTGGTCGTAGAAAAAGTATATGACAAAACTCGAGATGTAAAGCAATTACGCCCTCGTGAAATTACAAACTCTCCGCTACGCGGCTCGTGTGTCAATTTTTTCACTCGTGCGTAAATTGCTTCTTACTTCTCTCGTTATGTAATATACTATTAAATGATTTCGCATAAGCCTTTCAAGCATTACTGTGGCAACGTGCATTGTTTACCTTGTTTACTAATTTGTAAAATTTTACAATGCAGCTGTCAATTAGTAAAGATTCATTTTCTAAAGCAATAGAGGGCTTGGGTAAATGGTGTTTACAAGTGAGTAGCAAGTAAAATAAACTAATAACGTTTTCGGGCGGATCTAATAAAACCGCTCATAACAAAAATATTTAGTATTTTACGTCTTTGTTTAATATATGTATTATTTGAGTTGAAAATGATACCCTAAGTTCTTAATTTACGTTTTTATATACGTAAACTATATAAAATGAAGTAGAAATGAACCAAAGAACACTTAAATTTTGTGACACATGCTAGATTCTCAAACAGAAGCAATTTTTGTTGTATATCATTTGCTAAAAATAAATGGCTTTCATCAAACACGAAATTTTGTATTAAATATTTACTGTTCCAAACGCTGTTTCGAACTGTGAAAAGTTAAAATTAGTACCTACTGATCCCGGAAATACGCTGACGTAGAAATGCAGGTACCTGCATGAGCACCCATACAAAATTTTACTGAAAACTAAACTTTACCCTACCTTCTAATAAGCCAACACATATTTGATACGCAAAATTTAACAATTTAGAAAGAAAAGAGAAAAACCTTCGTTGTCATACAAGACGCCATTATACCATAGAAAATAGCAGATGGCTCTGCAGATGTAACCTATTTTACACGTACTAATATAGTAACGACTAAAGCGGAATTTATAATGAAGTAAAGTAAGAAGTAACGCAAGATGCAACGCAGGCGGCGACGCAGAAGTAAAGCAAAAAACTTCGGTAGGCTTTAAAGGAATTAAGACTATATCAAAACTTTATGGAATAAAATTTTTTTAAATTGCGAAATCAACAAAAAAAAAATTGCTACACAGACAGACTGCAGGTAATTAGGATGAGCCAACAAAGTGGCTGACATCTGGTGGCTAACTTTGAATTACGAGCAATAGGGAAAACATTACTGTGTTCGTAATGGTGGTAATTAGATATTTAGTGAACAAAATGTCAAGTAAATCAAAATATATTGTTCCATGCATCAATATAACAATTATATTAGTGCAGAAATATTATTACATTATTTTCTAAAGAATAAGGAGGTGGAAAATTGCTTCAAATGTGGGAAAAAAGTCAAGACATATATGAACGTTTGTTATGCTCATTTCTTGCACTTGGATTTTTATTAAGGTATGGAAAGTTATGGCTTTTAATTTTTTATACGGAAATTAACTAATAAATTATATTTATAGTTCGAACTGCCAATAAGAAAGGAATTCTTAAACATGAGGTTATTCCAATCCAAGATTTTCCACTGACTGTTTGACATAAGAAATATCAAAATAATTAGACGGAAGACAGAAAGAATAATTCTGTATGTAATTGTTAATAATTTTTATTTCTTTATAATATGTACTATTTATGTATTTATTTACTACAATATTTTTAAAGAAGTACTGGCAAACATAAACATGAAAATGGATGAAATATCTAGTGAGTCCAAAATATCAGAGAATGATGGACCATAAACAGTTGGGCAAAGAATTTGGTAGTAACTGGCACACTAGATAAACATTGCTAAATTAATTTACAATGGGATCATAGTGTAAATAAGTGCATTTTCACCATGAATGCAATGAAATCAGATGAAAATTTGATTGCATTTGCCGGAGTAAACTTCCACTGGCCCACAGCTTTTTCGAGTGAAATGTTTATATTATGCCACCTTTTAATTTTAAGTATAATATGCCCAGCTAAACCAAGGAAATATATCAATGCTAAGCAAAAAATCTGATTTGATTTTTATTTTTATGTAGGTTCTCTTTTCACTATCGTTCGAAATGCTTCATTCAAATAAATGTATATATGTCTATTAAAGAAATGAACATCTTTTTTTTCTAATTATTGCGACAAATAACTCAAATTTGTACACTCAATCCTACATCAATTCTAATGCTTTTAAATATAAGAACGTAATGTTTTCCCTATTGCTCCACCTTTAGTGCTGCCATCTGTTATCAGTGGCTCATGCAGATTTGGGTTTTAAACAGTGGTAAAATAAGTATGTTAATATTTGATATAAGAAACTTACGTTCGAGTTTATTATTAAGAATTCAAACTTTTCGAGACGAGATGTTCTATGGCTGAATAATTTTTTAACTTATTTAGACGAAACAAGCAATAAAATAAATAGAAAAATATTTTTTTCACATACATTACCATCCTGACAAACCACTTTCGTCTCGTCTACGTTCATACATACATGATATCTATTCTACACACTCGGAATCTTTCGTTTACGCAACAAACCATCAATCAAACCCTAACCACTTATTCCTCGGACGTCCACACAATCGTTCACCCTCAATCTCGTCCGCATATATTAATTTCACCAACCTTACATTCAACATCCACTCGAAATGGCCAAACCATTTCAACTGTCGCACTCCCACACACTTTTTCTGATATTTTAATTCGCATATTTTACCAGAGTTAGGAATTTCGTTTCATATTCATGTCACAGTTTTTATTAGGGGATTTTTTTTTTTTTTTGACATAATTATTCAAAAACACTTCCAGTTAATATTTACGTGTACAAACTGTTATGTGCTGTTTAAAAGTTCAACGAAAAAATGTTGTTTGATGTTATTAAATTTCATTATCGAAACTTGGTTTCCTGGAATAACTAATTTTAAAATGAAAATTACGAAAACGGAAAAATTGTTTAACGAAATGAAAGTTCGCGAGTTTAAATTTTAATAAATTTATTATCACGCCACTCACAGATTATGACTTTAAATTATTTCTTCTTTGTTTTCTCGTTATGTTTTAATATAAATAATATTTTCATTTCCGTAAATTACAACAGTTTACAATTAAAACCGAACAATCGTACTTTATACAAAATGAAGTAAAATACAATTGTTCTCTTAATATAGATCCACGTACGATAGATACCGATTGAGGATGAATAAACTTTTTTATCCAACACCTCTCAATAAATGCTCTATAACTATGGCGATTTTAAACAAGCAAAGTAACAGATTATCCACTAGTGGGTATAATTTTGAGGAAAGCCACTAGTGAGTATTTTTTTTATTTATAACAATAATAATAACACACAACACCTTGGTAACTACTTCGATTGACATTTTAATTTAAAAATTTAAAGCATATGTCACTGTCAAATAATATTTCTTTAATAATTTTTTCATTTATTAAGAAGTGTTGGATAAAACGTTATACTTCACACGTGGGCAAAGTGGAATTACCCACTCGATAAAATTATCTCACTCAGCCTTCGGCTTCGTGAGCTAAAATTTCTCTCGTGGGTAATTCCTAACTTTGCCCATTTGTAAAGTAAATAACTATTATCCAACACCTCTCAATAAATGCTCTATAACTATGGCGATTATAAACAAGGAAAGTAACAGATTATCCACTAGTGGGTACAATTTTGAGAAAATCCACTAGTGAGTATTTTTTTATTTATAACAGTAACAATAACACACAACACCTTGGCAACCACTTCGATTGACATTTTAATTTCAAAAATTTAAAGCTTATGTCAGTGTCAAAAAATATTTCTTTAATAAATTTTGCATTCATTAAGAGTTGTTGGATAAAACGTTATACTTCACACGTGGGCAAAGTGGAATTACCCTCTCGATAAAATTATCACACTCAGCCTTCGGCTTCGTGTGCTAAAATTTATCTCGTGGGTAATTCCTTACTTTGCCCACTTGTAAAGTAAATAACTATTATTTTAATATAAACTGCAATCTAGAAATTGTTTTTATTTTAATATACGGTAATTTTTTAAATAACGACAAGATTTTTTTTGTTTTTATTGAATACTGCAATAATTATTTATAAATAAAATTAAAATCTGGAGAGAATGTGCTTTTTAATATGGCATTAATAGTTGTGAACAAGGCAAAAGTTATTAAATTATATCCATCAGACTTTCTTATTATTGTTTATTAATTTTTTGTGCAATGTACAAACTGAAAGTAATAAAATTATATTGCATACACTCGAGGGAACATTTCCGCTAGGTTAAGTAGCATTTCAAATTGGTTATTTAATTACTAAGTTGGTAGTTGTTTCAGTTTTATACATATTATGTAAAATGAAAATGAGTTTTTTGTAATACTATTTGAAGCAATCTCGTGCACAATATTTACATATAATTCTCACTTTTTCATGGTATTCTTCTCTTGAAGGTGTCACTCACAAACGTACTAAAACTTTTTTTAGAATACAAATGACACTTTATTATAGTTTTTTTGATGTCTAGACTCTTAAATTCAACTCTTATCAATAAAAAATAATGAGTAAATTAAACAACAAGAAAGACAAAATAGATTTTAGTTTTTATGTTAGTATCATAATACAAATGGTGTCGTGCTTTTTAAACAAACTATAAAGTTCAGACAAAAGGATCTAACTTTCACTTTATCCATAGTAAAAGTAAAGTACCCATAAATCTAAGGAACACGACTGTAATAATTTTCATGAAAATACTCGTATGTAGTAATATCGCCATTTTATATGAAAACACATTTATTTTCCAGATAAATACCTATATTAAAAACTGTCTGTAAAATAAAGCAGAACAAAATTGAAGTAATTTTTCATGTTGCTGACATCATGACAGATAACCAATAAATTTTGTTCTCGTGAATGTACAATGTACTCACGAAATTGTTTGATATCATTTGTTATACTGTCATATTCATATTATTGTACAGACTGGGACATTAAATACAGAGGCTTATTAAAAATTTCAAAATTTTTTATTGACTCTAAAACAACTAAAACATCTAGCATATGAATAAAATAATAATAGAACAAATGTTTCAGTATTTTTATATTTTAATTTACCTCATTACTCTCATAGCAACTATGGTTATGAAATAGATATACCAACGACCTCAAAAAATTAGTGAAAATATCTCTAAAATATATCATATACCGTGAAGACAAAAATTGGTAAATAATTAACGATCGAACAAAAGTAATTTTGGGTATTTTAGTTCAGATTTATTTGTTGTAATATTAATTTGACACCATGCTTGATAAAATTGAATTAACTGCTGTAATAATATATTACAATATGAGTAAAGAAACTAAGAATTTCGCTCACGCATGTATCAGTTTTGAACACGAGGAATTACCCGAGAGGGCAAAGACACATAAGTGGGCGAATTCGTTTCTTCACGAGTGTTTTGTATTTCACGAGCCTAATAACAAACGTCAAATTAATAACACGCCCTAGGGCTGTTATTTGATATATTACAGCCCTGATGCAAAGCTGTTATGATAACAATAACGTAACTGTCGGACATTAAATATATTTTCCTCTAACGGGGTAATACCACGGCGTAATAAGAGAGGTGTGTCGCTGCGATCGCCACATCGAAGGTAAAATGGCCGCCACTGGCCGGTCCATGTCACATATTTACACGTCTTTAAATCATCATGGGGAGAAAGTGTTTTATCGCGAATTTCTCAAGTGACAGTTACACAACTGAGCACATTTTGATTTTCAAAGCTCCATCTAATCATGAAGAGCTTGAAAAATGGTTTGAATATGTTTCGGCAAAATTACGAAAGGTTATACTTTGGGTCAGTTGTGAGTATATATTTATATTACATTCCAAACTGTAAATGTCAAAATGATCATTCTAACCTCCATCAACTTTTACCTAATAACGTTTTTTGTCTCAACTCCAGTCGTACTATAATTTTAGATAGCTTTAAATTGTCACTTCAGTAAACAAGCTGTTCATCGCTATTTTATCCTCTAACGACATCAGCGCACCGAACAGTAAAGTCAATAACTAACAACATAAGAAATCCCCATATTGGAGAGTCGACTCACCTCTATTCTTACACCGTGGGTAATACTAAATAATTGGAAAGCGTCTATTAAAATAAACGCGTAAACGGCCTATGCCTGTATATTGAGTCAACATGAATAACTTGAATAGCACGCAATGAAATGTTGACTTGTTGAATAATCAATTTATTTAACTTTCAAATTATCCTGGAAATTACTGAACTAAAACTAAGTTGTATGTGTGTACGTAATTTAAATTCAGTTAATTACCATAAAGTTGATCCTGACAGGCTATAATGAAGCTTCGAAGTAAATAAAAAATAAATGATGCTTAATGGACTGTATTATTGAAAATATTTATTTTCTAAATGTGTTTTAGTAACATGACAATTTCAGACTTTTATTTAATATATCAAATTAAACAAAAATGAATTATCTTTCTGTTAAATAAATAAATAATTCTAAAACTGTTTTATGAAATGTCAAATATTTTATCGTGTTTGTTTGTTGTACGTAAAATTAATATATCATTTCTGGGTGTGGCACTCTGCTCAAAGCAAATTTTGATATAATGATATATATTTCAATTAAATATACATTTTAATTTGATTGTCATGATACGCATTCTTTAATTCTGAACCACTTTTATTTACACTTTTCCTATAAAGTGAATTAGTAAAACTTTGCAGTAATATAAAAAAATAGTATTGAAATCCCTATATACCACATTTCAAATCTACACCTAGTATATATTTCATTTAATTTTTTTTTAATTGTAAATAAAATAGAAGATAGAATTCTTGACGAAAGAAAAAATCATGGTATAAATTATGGACTTAATGATAATTATAATTAGGCATACATAACAGTTTTTCATATTAATTGATATTATAATTGTACAAAAACCAAAATAACAATAAAGTAGCTAATTGTGGAATAGACACCCAAATATGGAACATAACTTTTTTTATTAAAAATAACAAAAAACAAAACTAGTGTTTATCTTAAACCAACTTAATCTACTTACAAAAAATCACAAATCCAAGTGTCAAACTCTGAATAAGCGCAGTCATTTAAGGTACAACTTTTTTATGTATTTTGTAGCAACATGATAAAACAAAACACTCCTATCACAGCGACGGCGATCATCCGACAGGTGAGATGAAATGAATGTGACACTAAAGTGAATGAATGGAATAGAAGATACTCTTGTATTGCGTTGTCTCTTCATCTATTTGTTTTAGAGATATAGCGGTATTCCATATTAGGATCCTATTCCATATTTGGTCACTTTTCTGTAGTATACAAAAACCTCGGTGGGAAGTTTCATTACAGTCTCAGACTATCCTCGGCGCTTTACGGCCTCGGCTGCAATGAATATTAATAAATAAATATATCATCATCTCATTTACTAACTTTGGATTTCGCTTTATACTTAGAACAAATCTCGATAAGTGATGTATTCTTAGGTTTGAAATACGATTACCATCCGTCAAAACACGGTCCTCTAAAACCCCTAGTGAAAACAAATATATAAGAGTATTTTTATATTACGGCATTTCTCATCGGCAGTATCGAACAGAAGAACTTATGTAAATGAAACTCTTGGATAGCAGTCCAGTCTTCTTCAGGATGTAATAAATAAATAAAAAATTTATTTATTACACTTTTAACATATTTTGTACTATCTTCCATTAATATCACCTCCTGAAGAAGACGCATGTGGCGTCGAAACCAATCGAGGTAATATCTCAATAAAATATTTGGGTGCTATCCAAGAGTTTCATACACATCATCCAGCCAAAAAAATAGTCCTTATCAGAAGAACTTATATTCCACAAGCCGAAATATTACCAACGATTCAACGAATAAATAAAATTATATAACATGTTATAATTTCCTTGAATTATAGTCATTTTAAGTCACACGTTTTGTAACAGTATAATTCGAACGTTCTATGGGAGTGCACATTGCCAGAATTGCTGTTGTATCCTTAATTATGAGCCATAAAATTACATGCCAAATGACGTTTTAAGGGCGGAAGAATGTTACTGTAACAGTTAAATCTGATTGCTCTTCAAAACAACAGCGTTGCTTACGATTAAATTTTCTCTCTCTCATTTAAATGTCACGCTTAAAACAAATCCATATAATCTGGGTACGAATTAAACATATGAACAGCTGATTACATTTTATACATATTTTATGAAAAATAATTTTGATCATTTATAATATTATGGGCAGGCTGGTCCATTCATCTGTATTTCTTAGATTACTTGATTTTTTAAATATTATTGAAATTATTTTAAAACTAAGTTACAAAAAATAAAGTTTCATATCATTGCTTGAAACAGAACACCCAATAGAAATACAGATTGCAGAAATGTGGGCATTTTGAAAAAAATAAACTTTTTTTGAAAGCGACACTAAAGTGCTCAAAAATCGTCATTAAAAACCCAGACATCGTCTCTAAAGTAACCCATTATACGACGATTTTTAGCAAAGCAATGTTGGCAACAGTTAAATTGTACATTGTACATTGTACAATTACGATAATTTTGGCAGATATATTGACGTACTATAGTAAATTTAGACGTAACATGAAACAAAATTTGCAAGAAGAATTAATTAATTCCGATGACGAAATTCAGGACAAAACACATAATTTGGAGTGTTATTTACGATAACTTCATTGTTCGAGGTTGGCAACACTGACTGTCAGATTCAATTGACAACTTAACCTATATTGTAATTTTTTACAGATTTTTCGAATTTTAGATTTCAAATAAAACTTAATATGTACTTCGGCACTGAAGTTCCTTTTTATCTCTCTCATGGTTTATGTTCCTCGGCCCTACGGACCTCGGCAACTTAATTCCATATTCTTGATAAAAAAATTGAACTTCAGTGCCTTGATATATAAATAACTATTATGTATCAATTATACTTCCACTTCCGAATTTAAAATTATGACCAAAATCGACTCAGTTAGTTTGCCAGGAAATGTATAATTATGCAGTTTTGTTACTCTATTTTCTCATTGCACTGACCTAATTTTTAAAAAATCTGATGTGTCCAGCACATAACCTCCCGCCCAATACTATTAAACCGTACAAAATAATATTTGATGATACAGAATCATACCTTCTTATTTGTTTAGTTTCTATTTATATTTGAGAATTTTAATTTTCTTTCGTATATTTATTTAATTTTTTGACATATATTTCACTAAGAAATCACAATCACAATGACATGTGTCACATTTCGTAAAAAATTGAAAATTTTTCCATGGTGTACTAGGAATGCATGATTTGTGAAATCTAATTTCTTTATATTTTATTATCTCTAAATCTAATGAAAATTAATAAAATTAGTGTAATCAAAACACATGTAAAATTAAATATTCTTCAACTTTCAAAATAACATAAATTGTTGAAAAAGGAAATTTAACCGTGTTTTTCACGAAAAACTGTTAAGGGCTTCAAGTAAACTGCTACTTTCAGTTGACCAATTTTATCCAAAATCTAATCAGCTCTTCATTTAAATATAAGAAGCAATAATTCACAAAATTGTATTTTTTTGGTATTATAGTATTTGACTTATGCGAGACGAAAAAATTGCCACAGACTACACACACACACACACACACACATGCATACATACATACATACATACATACATACATACATACATACATACATACATACAGACATCATCGCTAAAATAGTAAAATCGTATTGTAGGGACTCTAAAACGTGCTTGTTCATTGCAAACTCACTACCCAATTTTTTGACCAAAAACAATACCTCCCTTACCTAGAGGTAGGCGGGAGGTAAAAATAAATTTTACGCAAGAATACCTCTTCTATCGAAATTCTGATGCATTACCGCGAAATAGTGTATAGTAGGTACTTATATGAGAGGTTATTGAGTACCTGTATACCTCAAATAGAATGCTCTCAGCATTATAGTGTGCATACGTTAACAATCATGCAGAAAACAGAGTATTAGATAATTATGTGTATGCAGTAACATGGATACACATTACATTTACTCACTACCAATGTTAATAAACCCAGCTCCAAACCTGAATGTAATTTGGTATGAAGATGTGTCTGGAATCACATACATGAAATTATTGCGAGACAATTGTCATGGAACTGTAATCCAATCGGCTCATGAATATTATCAGTTCTGCATATTTTGGTTTATGCCGAGGAATACATAACAGGGCGCAGACAGGTAATTATTAGTATCAATGTGGGTGTAGATTACAGTAATCCACTTTTTTTTATTTTCGATATGGAATTTATTCTAATTTCGACGCTATCTTGTAAACAATAAATCCTCAATCTAAAATCTAAATTAAATTTACTTTTAAGTTACTAGGAGTTGGATAGTCTTTTTGTTTCGCACAACTTTTGGTATTTTTTCACTTTAAAGTATTATTTTTTATAATTTGTTCGTAAGTAACAAAACTATCTGTCACCTGTATCATTGTTTTGCATTTGTTTATTGTATAGCCTACTTCAATATTGTGAAATTATTTCTGACTTTTAATACCATTTTTCTCAAAATATTTGTTATGCAACCTCATATCATATTTATATCGTTGAAAACAATTAGGGGGGCAACCGGGCTAACTCCGGCCCGCGTAAAGTACCAATCCGGCCCGCGAGATCTTTAGAAGAAATAAATATTTTCAAAAACAAAATTTTTAAATTAGGTTAGTACCCAACATAAAGATAAAGAAGAGTAATTTTCGATATAATTCGTCTTGTTTAAATTAAACACATATAACATAGAAAGTCGTAACGCAGCAACTTATAAAAAAATTATATTATATGATCTAGAATATTTCTTTTAAATAGGGCCCTTTTTCCTGGACATTTTTTATATATAACATTTTTTTTAAGTCTTTAGTTCGCCCAAATAGTAATAATATAACAAGAAAGGGAGAATAAATTGAAAATAATTTGACAGATCTTTCGAAAACTTGTTGCCAGGCAATAGCCACGAAAGCCCGTAGGGCTTGAGTGGCTATTGCCAAATGGCGACAAGTTTGAGAAAGATACTGGAGAATTATTTTCTAATTTATCGAACTCTCGAGTTATATTTAATTAGAATATTTTTTTATTTCATCATCAGGCACGTCACTACATCTATCTTTTTTGCTCATTTTTACTTGTGTTGATGATAACTATCTGATATCTGACATCTGTCAACCAAAACAAAAAAGCTACAGAGAATATTGTCGGGAATAATCACAAGAGCATTATTCTCAGTATAATAATGACAGGATTGGATAAAACACAAACACCTGACATAAAATGACGCATTTCATTGGTTTTAAGAAACGTCAAAAAATAATCAGCTTGATATGATCGCATCAACCCTTGAGTTGGCCTTGATATACATAACAAGCTCATATATCATCGAAATTCGTGTTTATTTTATTCCACCTACTTGTTCTCGTTGTTGTCAAACATTTTCTTTTTATAACAAATACATATTCACATATCATCACAGAGTATGATATGCATTGAGTGAATTCTTTGTGCAATACTTTATATTGAATTTTATTTCAAATTTCTACGTACATATAAAAAGATTTAAAGATGTCTGTTTTCGGATTCCCTGAAAAGCACTGTAGAGGAAATCAAAGACATTCTACTTACACTTGAATGATCTCACAAGCAATATTTTATTTGAGTATCTGCGTACTATTGTTGTTTGTTTATAAAGAAGCAGGATAAGCAAATAACTTTTTGAAATAATAATTATAAATCAATCTTATTATTTCTGTAAATTGTATTTATTACACAAGAATAGGTATGGTACGTATTTTAAAACAAGTTTATATTAATAATTGAATTGTGAAGGAATTATAATAGATATAAATTAAAACAGATTAACCAGAGACTAACCCATGAACTATATTTGACATTTCGAAAATAACAGTAAAAAATATAAAACTATTATGGCTGGTTTTTATTCGATTTAATTTACAAATTTAGATTTATAAATTAAAAAAAAAGTAAATACATAGTTAATGCCTTTATTGGTTTATGCTGGAATTACAAATTAAATTATCTCTATAATTATTTCATATTAAAGATCTAAATTTGTAAAACCAACCAATCAACTTGACTGTTAAACATAATTATACAAGTATCCGTACTATATTCGGAATTGGAACCAAAGTATGAACTTTACCTCTCCTATTACCGAAGACGCTAGCGATTTTTTCAATTAGATATACATACATATGGACTTTTTTTTTATCAGGAAAACTATATTATGGAAATAATATTGAACTATTTCAAACACACAGAAATCTTCATAATTTTTCAGAAGTACTCTTCTAGATACCTTTAAAAAAATTAAGCCATTCTACCACATTTCATTACTTACAAAATTAGGTATATTATTTTTTTTTTTTTACGACCACTTAGAAATCTGCTCATTGTATGTTTGTTGTTGCTAGGAAAATGAGGCACATTGCATGCATCATGCCAAATGAATTTGTTTTGTTAGTATTTCGATACAGGTCATTTCCTTTCAGTACAGGTGCCATTGCTAGGATACTTATTTATAATTGTCAAATATTGGAATGGTGATATCGAGACAAATTTATTATTAAAATTAAATTAATTAGGAAATAATATCGTAGTCGTAGAAATAGTGTGCAACTCGCATGGGATGTCCATTTCATAATCGTATGGTTTGCAGCATGAGCCGAAGGCGAATGCTACAAACTGTCATACTCGTAAGAAATGAGTACCATTCCATGCTCGTTGTACAATATACTATTTTCTACGACCACTTAGAAATCTGCTCATTATGTTTGTTGTTGCTAAAGTAATCAGGCGCATTACAAGCATCTTGCGAAATGAATATGTTTTGTGAGTATTTCAATACAGGTTATCTCATTTCAGTACAGGTACCATTGCTAGGATACTTATTTAGAATTGTCAAATATTGGAACGGTGAAAACGGAACAAATTTATTATTAAAATTAAATTAATTAGGAAATAATACGGTGGTCTTAGAAAAGTATAGAAAACAGTTCACTCGATTCAAATTTAACATAATACTATGTCAAAAAACAAATTGATGAGAAGTATAAATTGCATTTATATTATTGATCAAAAAAATTAATCTAAAAGTTCGGACAACTCTCAGAGTTTACTGATTGCTTTGGTTTGAACTGTTAAAGTTCAAAACTAATTAGACTATTGAAACTACGTTTTTACCTTTTCGATCTTTGATTACTTTGCCAGAAAACTTTTTTTAGTTCTTAGGCGCAATATTAAGAAAAAGAATCATAATACAAGATCGATGAGGGCTTTCTTAGCGGAAATACGTGTTTTGAGGTTCTCGGAATCCTTTTTAAATGGATGGATGTGAGCCCGTATGTGTAATAAATCACGGACGAGAAATGTTGAAGTAAGAAACTTGATATTTATGTCCTAATTGCAAAACTGGAAATGGATGTTTACTCGATAAAAAAATCTGATGTGGCCAGCACATAACCTCCCGCCCAATACTGCTCTTAAACGGTACAAAATGGTATTTAATGATACAGAAACATACCTTCTTATTTGTTTATTTCCTATTTATATTTGAGAATTTTAATTTTCTTTCGTATATGTATTTCATGTTTTGACATATATTTCACTAAGAAAACAGCTTCACAATCACAATGACATGTGTCACATTTCGTAAAAAATTGAAAATTTTTAAATGTTTCCATGGTGTACTAGGAATGCAAGATTTTTGTGAAATCTAATTTCTTTATATTTTATTATCTCCAAATCTAATGAAAATTAATAAAATTAGTGTAATCAAAACATATGTAAAATTAAATATTCTTCAACTTTCAAAATAACATAAATTGTTGAAAAAGGAAATTTAACCGTGTTTTTCACGAAAAACTGTTAAGGGCTTCAAGTAAACTACTATTTCCGGTTGACCAATTTTATCCAAAATCTAATCAGCTCTTCATTTAAATATAAGAAGCAATAATTCACAAAACTGTATTTTTTAGTATTATAGTATTTGAGTTATGCGAGACGAAAAAATTGCCACAGACTACACACACACACACATACATACATACATACATACATACATACATACATACATACATACATACATACAGACATCATCGCGAAATTAGTAAAATCGTATTGTAGGGACCCTAAAACGTGCTTATTTATTGAAAACTCACTACCCAATTTTTTGACCAAAAACAATACCTCCCTTACCTAGAGGTAGGCGGGAGGTAAAAACAGTAAATTCAATAAATCTAAAATACGGAATCACAATCACCTGCGAAAAAACTTTAAATTATAGATTAACGATAATGTTATTCTTTTGCATTTTTTTGGTAATATTATATAAATTTTTTAATATAGCAGAGTTTTACAGCAGAGCATTCATTATTGCTACCTGCCAAAAATCGCTAATTAATTGCTCTAAAATTTTACGTGCTAATTTAGTACTACCTTTAAAAATTTTGTGCGAAAAGGAACTAATGAAAGCGAACGTCGAAAAGTGTGGGCGCTAACTGGACGTCTAGCTATCAACTAACATCGGGGAAAACGAAACTAAGGAGAAAAATAACCATGGTATAATTTCGTGCTCGCTAAAGGCAGCAACTATCCAAGTTTACTACAGATAATTTCCATTTTCAATGAGTGCTGTGATTCAAATTTGTCGAGCGTGAGTTGTGTAGGTTCAGGGTTTGTTTGTTAAAAGTGCGAGCGAAGCTACCCGCAGATAATTTTCATTAAAAATAAGTACTGTGATTCGAGTTTGCCAAGCTTGAGTTGCGTATGTTTATCATTATTGCATAGCAATGAATATCGAGTCCTTTACGCATTTTGTTTGCATTCCATTCTAAAAATAAATTTATTACATTTTTCTTTGAACTTTTCTTGGAACAAACTCGAGCATGGTTCCTTAGTTGCATTGAAAATATGTCCCTTAGAAAACAATTAGCAATTGATTTTCACAGTCTTTTTCAATCGTACAAGAAGTTATGAAATTTATAATATTTTTGTTTGTTCATTAAGTGGTATTTTTGTTGCTGAGACTAGCCGCTTTGTTTTTATTTATTGTTAAATAAACTAAAGTTTATTTCTCTAATATATCTTTACAGTATTAAAAAAATAGTCTACAGGACACAATACGTATAGAAAAATGGTTTTACTTCACTCATATAACTTTAATCAACTCTGCGTTCATTACTCAAATAGCCATATCGTTCAGTGAAACATCACTTTTCTAAATTTATTGGGTAATATAGGTACTGTTATTTATGCCCAGTTGCACCGCTCTTCCTTAAAATTAAACTTTACTAAGCATTACTTATTACTAAGGAATACTTATATCTTAAGTTTGTTGCACACCCTGAATTTAGGCTTTGCTTAGCTAGTCATTGCTAAGTTCTACATTCTGTATCTAAAACTAGAGATCTAAAACTGGATTTCAAAAACGAAGAAAAATCTTTGGTAACTTAACATTAGAATACCCATAATGTCTGTACCTAAGAACATTTTAAATTGTAGAAACTGTCATTGTAATGTTAACGAAATTTTCATTTTATAATGTTAGAATCTAGTGAGTTTAATACAAACTGTCGAGAAGATTTATTTATTGTTTGTGACATTTCAAACGTTCAGGAAATTTATTAATTTATCTAAAAGTATTACCAAGTAATAAAATATTATTTAGTGATGTTAGGAATCACAGAAATACGATTCTAGTATATTTTGTTAAACGAAATCTTTCAAAAAATTATCCATCCGACAAATTATGAAAATAATCAGCTCGTTCATATATTATTCTCTTTAATATCATCCATATCGTCATCGTCGCAATAAATATCATAATTTAACATTCTTCCTCACCACAAATATAAATACTTGACACGACAGTTCCTTTGTTAAGTAGACGTTAAGTGGCCAATGTCGGACACTTAATTTAAGGATTCCTTAAGTTAATTTAAGTCCTGAAATTTCGCTGGTGCCATTTATATTTAAGGATTACTTAGACTTTTAAGGAACTCTTAACGTTTAAGTGAGGGTGATGTAACTGGGCATTAATGTTATATTTAAATAATCATAGCTACTATGAGAACAAAAAATAACATCCATTCCAATTTGTCAAACGTGTGTCAAATGTCAAATCATTTAAATTAAAATTTACTTTTCTTTACTGTTTTACTATGTATATCAGTTTATATATCGCCAGACTGTTCCAGATAAAATGTAACATAGGTTATCAATGTTAAATGAACTTGTCTTTATAATTTAGAGATATTTACTAATGGAAAAATAATTCGAATGTTACTTCCTACAATCGTTCATCGTTGTAATAGATTAAAAAATTTGTAAATCAGGTTTATATAAGGGTGGTATTTTAACGTCAAAATTTGTGTAATAAATTTTTCGTCCAAAATAACTCAATATATACTGAAATTATAATTTTAAAATTTCGAATTTTAATTTGGATATGCAATTTATAAACTGTCTAGATTTTGGTAGTATTCCATCAATTGGAAGTGGAAGTTTACTTGTAGGCATATCAGGTTTCTTTTGGATATATTCAAGTAAATAATTGAGTTATTATAATGTAAATTGTATTATATTCAAAAAGGTGGGGTGTATTCTATAACTTACCTGATAATATTTAACGGCTTATTAAAAATTTTAACTAATGATAACAGACGTCACTGAATAAATATTGAAAATTTCATTTGACACATATATTTTAATTGATTATTTCATTCATTACAAATTTGACTAATCAGAATGTTTCATTTTCCATTGTTGTATATTTTATATAAGTGATATTAAACAACACCATGATGTTTAATCGCGATTAAATTGAAGCTAGCTTTTATTTGCAAATTTTGAACATTTTGAAGGCATATTTAGCCGGATAATTAGTTGCAGAAGCAAGATACTTACATGTTCTTTACCTTTACTGGTATTCTATATCTTTAAACATGCTGAATTATTTATTTCAAGCTATTTTTATTTATTAATTTTTGACATTTATTTGACAAGTAAAAAGAAAAACAAACAATTTGATATAGTTACAATATGACAACAAATTTTTATGGTGCCTTTTGCTTATGTGTGTACCGATTTATATGTGTGAAAATGTATCAAAATCAACGTTTTAGTACAATTTTTTTGCCAAAAATTAAAGTTTTTTCTATGAATCCATGAAATAATATTGGCATGTACTCCTCGTGCTAAAGAATTGAATCTTTTTCATTTAATTATATACACTTTTTTAACAAATTTATTTTTTTTATTTATTAAATTTTTAGCACTCATGATATAACTATTGAATAAAATTTTTAACCGGTCGTTAAAAATAAACAGGTAACTTGCAGAATAACACCCATTATTGGTTAAAAATTTATTTGAAACTTTTTTCTCTATTTCGAACAGTTTAAAAGTTATGTATACGGTAGGTGGATAAAATTTAGTGTTAATTTGAAGACTGAGAATGCAAGAGAAACTAAGAACCTAAAAAGCGCCACAAAAACTTTTAATTACTTGCAAAACTTACTTGTCACATCCAATAAAGTAAAACTTGCAAAAGTTTTTACACTGTAGAGTTAATAAGTCTATTTAAATACGAACGCAATACTTTACTTCAGTTTTCAAACTTTTTTTAACAAAATAAATAATTGATTAAATCACATATTTATTCAAAACATTTTACTGCCATAAACACACAAAGTCTAGCATTAAATCTATGTCGCAAAATTCCAAGGTGAAGACGATGACCAACAGAGGATATATCGCGATCTCCAGCAGCTGAGAGCAGAGCGCGAACACCGTCGGCGTCAGGATGCGAACTGTGCGCGCGGGATTCGCGAATTCGCGTTCTAGCAGGATGAACTCGCGACAAACGCGCAACAAGCAGACGAGATTGCTAGACGCCTGCGCCAAAGTCAAACTTCACCAAAACACCGCACACATACCCCCCCCCCCCCCTGAAAGCAGTGTGCATCTGTATCCAGGTTACTAAACACTGAAACTGTACCACGGATGCTGTGTAATGTATAGCTGGAGAAAGACGGAAAGAATATCGCGAATTAAAACATGAAAGGTCCTTTGATTCACCGGTGTGAAGTTAACTACGAAAAATATTCTGTTCACAATATTAAGTAAACGGCAAATGAATATAATATACCATGGAATATAACATAATAGTATATTGTGTTATTAGGAGTAAATGTGATACTTTGGGTGCTGAGAATGTAAGTTTGAACGACGAGCGAAGCGAGTCGGACAATTACATGCGAAGCATACAAAGTCACATTTATTCCGAATAACACATGCTATTTTTTCTTCAAACAAAAAATAGACATTAAAACATTAAAAAATGCTCAAAACTTCAACAAATATTCTGCCGTATTCAGTATTTCTAGTTGCTACAGAATATGTTATTTTTTATTTTTGTTTATTTGTTTTATTCTTAACTGTCAAATTATTGAATTACAACCTTACTATTTTGCATGATATTTTACTTTGCCCGCCGCCGGAGTAAATGTGTTGCCAAGGAGACACTTTTACGCCGGCGACTTCTACTTGTTGAATACAAATACATAACAACGTACTTTTATGACGTTTGAAAAAAGAATAGTATTTATATGTATTTTTCTTTCAAAATATATTTATGTTATGGTGTATAGATTACATTCAGTATATAAGAGATGAAGGTAAAAAAATCTGATGTGGCCAGCACATAACCTCCCGCCCAATACTACTCTTAAACGGTACAAAATAGTATTTGATGATACAGAAACATACCTTCTTGTTTGTTTATTTTCTACTTATATTTAAGAAATTTAATTTTCTCTCGTATATTTATTTAATTTTTTGACATTTCACTAAGAAAACAGCTTCACGATCAAAATGACATGTGTCACATTTCGTAAAAAATTGAAAATATTTAAATGTTTCCATGGTGTACTAGAAAGAGCAAGATTTGTGAAATCTAATTTCTTTATATTTTATTATCTCTATATCTAATGTAAATTAATAAAATTAGTGTAATCAAAACACATGTAAAATTAAATATTTTTCAACTTTCAAAATAACATAAATTGTTGAAAAAGGAAATTTAACCGTGTTTTTCACGAAAAACTGTTATGGGCTTCAAGTAAATTGCTACTTTCGGTTGACCAATTTTATCCAAAATCTAATCAGCTCTTCATTTAAATATAAGAAGCAATAATTCACAAAATTGTATTTTTTGGTAATATAGAATTTGAGTTATGCGAGACGAAAAAATTGCCACAGACTACACACACACACACACACATATACATACATACATACAGACATCATCGCGAAAATAGTAAAATCGTAATGTAGGGACCCTAAAACGTGCTTATTCATTGAAAACTCACTACCCAATTTTTTGACCAAAAACAATACCTCCCTTACCTAGAGGTAGGCGGGAGGTAAAAACGAAATTGAAATTTACTACAAATAGCATCAACACACAAAATATTGCACCCCGCCTACAAAAACGATCTTGCCACCTTCAATTTTTTAAGGTGACTTAAGTAAGGGTTGGCCTTTAAAACGGTACTACTGCAAAAAAATATTCAGGGGCTAAGGGTGAAAAAATCAACTTTATAATATTTTCTAGTTACTGCAATTATCATCACCGTATAAAATATTGCACCCAGCCTTTCTAATAAATATTTAGTTAAAAATTATTATTTACGTAAAAGAAAATTAGCCTTACTAGATACATTTTTAAATTATGAACAACTTTTGTATTTGCATTTTTGCCATAAAGAGAATAGGTACAAAAATACAGCAATTAAAAAAAAAACATTGAAATCCCTATACTCCACATTTCACTTCTGCACCCCGTATATTCGTGAGGACTTATGCCATCTTATGAAAACATACATACTTAAAAATTTGTTGTGGTAAACTATTTGTTTGAGTTTAACGTGCCGTCATAAATTTGACCAATCCTTTAAAACTACATAGAAAATAAATCTTTATTCAACATATACCAACACAGACGGATCCAAATATCACGACTACGTAGGGTCAGCATGTTACAACAAAACAGAAAATAGTACGGCAGAAATAAGATTACCAAACGAAGCAACAAAAACAACAGCAGAATTAAAAGGAATAGAACCGGCACTCTACTACATACGAAATAATAAAGACCGAAACTACGTGATACTGTCAGATTCAAAAACTGCCCTACAAATACTACAAAATACAAATAACCGACAAATAAAAAATAAAATAGCTAATGACATATACCTCCAAATAGAAGAACAAACGAAGAAGGGAAGTAACATCAAATTACAATGGATACCAGGACATATAGGACTATTAGGAAATGAGATGGCAGACGCAGCAGCAAAAGACGTACAACAACCGATAACAAAAATAAAAATACCAAGTACAGATCTACTCAACATAATTAAAACAAATACTATTAAGGAATGGCAAGAAAAATACAATAGCGACGCACAAATAAAAGGAAAATGGTATTATGATCTTCAGCCCACAATACAAAGAAAAACATGGTACAAAAGTCTTCAATGTAGCAGGAAAAACATTAAAAAACATAATAAGAATGAGAATTGGACATGGACAAACTAATTATCTAAAATACAAAATAAAAATCAGCGATTCGCCCGACTGCCAGGCATGTAATACACCTGAAACCATGGAGCATATAGTCAAACATTGCAGAAAATATGAACAGCATAGAACTACACTACTACAACAAACGAAGAAGACCCTGATAAACACCCTTAAGGAACCAGAAAAATACCACACTGATATAACAGAATTTTTAACAAATTGTACTATACATTTATAATATTTATATGTAAATAAAGGTCGCATGACGTAAGTCAGGACCATAATTAGAAAAAAAAAAAAAAACATATACCAACACGTACCATCGTACTTAAAATATTCTGTAGATGGAATAGAATAAATATAAATATAAAATAAAAACTAAATAAAAGTTTGGATTGTGAAAGTTTTGATAAAATTAAATTTAACTTATATTGTTAATTTAATTTGTTAATATACCTCTAAAGTCTGTACATGAAAATGAAATGCATCGAAAGTAAAAACTCTTTTCTACCCATTTTGATTAGTTTTTGTGATTAGTGCAAAAATCCTAGCAGAACAGATGTTACTGACAACCTACTTTATATTTTAAGTTCATTATGCTATTCAATCACAGAATTAATTTGAAAAATTAAACACAAATGGATTTGTTTTTAGTTTGAAATCCGTCCAAACTTCTATGTGTTTATTTTGTGCGATATGTTGTTACATCAAACAAATACACAATTGAACCATTTAGCTATCCACTCGAATCATCATTTTGAAATTTCTCCGAAATAGAATTTTATGGAACGTTGTCAATTATGCAATATTTTGAATTTTAGAATTCTGTTTACTAGGTACTCATGACAAAATGTTTTTTTTTATGAATATATTGCAGTTTTGCAAAAAAATATTTTTATTTTTAACGTTCAAAGCACATTCGATTGCAGAGATCCTGGTACAATATACAGAATGAGTCATTACGTACGGAAAAGAAGAAATAGGGGGCACAAAATAACGTTTTTTCGAAACTAATACCACAAGAGGTTTTGTTTGGCCGGATCTACATTTTTTATTTATATGAACACTTTAAAACCAAGTGTGAATAATTATAAATAAAAAAAATTATTCCGTGCTTTTAGCATTTTAACGTCATTATTTGTTAAACTTAGATATAAATATTTTTTTTCTTCAAACGCCATAAAAGTACGTTGTTATGTATTTGTATTCAACAAGCAGAAGTTCAATATTGTCGCCGCCGGCGTAAAAGTGTATCCTTGGCAACACATTTACGCCGGCGGCGGACAAAGTAAAATATTATGAAAAATAGTTTGGTTGTAATTCAATAATTTGACAGTTAAAAATGAAACAAATAAACAAAAATAACAAAACAGCATATTCTACGGCAACTTGAAATGCTAGATAAGACAGAATATTTTTTGAATTTTTGAGCATTTTATAATATTTATAATTTTATTTTCTATGTTTGAAGAAAAAATAGCATGTGTTATTCGGAGTAAATGTGTCTTTGGGTGCTTCGCATGTAATTGTTCGACTCGCTTCGCTCGTCGTTCAAACTTACATGCTCAGCACCCAAAGTATCACATTTACTCCTAATGACACAATATACTATTTTTTCAAGCGTATTATAATATTCATGTTTTCTTACTACATATACGATTTAGAAGTTAATCATTTTGTTACTAATACATTAATATATATATTTCTGACGAGTCACAGTTGTTTTGCGTGGTTCTGTCATATTTTATTGTTTAAAATGGCCACAAAAATGACACTTTTATTTTATATACATACCTCAAATATACTTCAGAATACTTCAAGAAAAAATAGATAAATGTAGATATGTGTTCAACATTCAATTTTGTCCTCCTAATAACATAATATACTATTATCTGACGTATCCAAGATATTGAAAATCATGCGTTACCATGGAGAAGGCAAATAAAAATATCGGATTTATTAACCTAGGTCAATTATCATTACTCACCGATACTAAGAAAGCTTATTAAATATTGACCATTCACTAAGGAATCCAAGGTACAATTACACGACTCAAAAAAAAAAACTTGATAATGGCATGTTGCTAGGCTAGTAAAGAATACTATTATTTATTATTTAAGCCTGGTATTACCTACATATATGCGGGTGAGATTGAAGGTGAACGATTGCGTGGGCGTCCGAGGAATAAATAGATAGGTATATGATTGATGGTTTGTTGCATGAACGAATAATTCCGAATGTGAAGAATTTGGTGTGTCAGGATAGGAATGTTTGGAGGAGATTGATTGTTTCTGAGATCGTGCTATCCCACTGAGTGGGATACAACGTGATGTTATGTATGTATTTCAATCAAAGAAAAACGTATAAGATACAAAAAATGAATATCATTCACAAAATTGTATATTTTATAAGATTTAAAAATATGAATTTATATTCTACTAAAATAAAATATAATTTTGATATATTTTCATAAATTCATTACAGTACACACTCGGACAACACAGCGGCCAGCCTAGCTATATTTAACTAAGTTCCAATTAGGGCTAATTGTCCGTGTTTTGTTTGGAAATATTCATTTATTTCTAAACTCTTCGTCACTGTTATTATTTATTTCAATGTTTTTTGAAACTAAAATTACTTAAAATACTACTTTCCCTTCATTTCAAATATGTTTTAAAATAATCAGCAATAATATTTGCATATCTTTACATATTATTTTTTTAAAACGAAAATTAAATACATACTAATATTTTATGAAATATTTTTAAAAGTGAATTCATATGAATGTTTTTGTACATTTTATATGAAATCTTGAAATTGTAATATATGAACTGCAAATATAATTGTTTTTATTTTATATTTAGAAAGCAACTAATGAATAAATTCCTATGCAATTAAATCTTGGATCAGACCAAGCTTGCTTCGTTACGGTTCAGTTTAAAATGTTCAAGTGTGACTATCTACGCTGTACGTTTACCGCTGTTACTGTGCATTGTAAGCATAGGCTTGGTTTGCAGGACGTACGTCGTTGCGTCGTTGACACCGCGCAGCCGTAAAAATGTTTACGTCACCTTCATCCAGTCGGCCGCCATCATTCCATCGTGCGGGTGTGCTAGACATCCGCTCCGCGAATATTTCTCTATGTCCGCACTAGGCGGGCCAACATATTGTAAATTCGGTGCTTTCGTTTCGTGGGAGTGGGTATCGCGAGCTCGGGCGATCGTCGAAGCGCTGTCCACCGGGACCAACGTAGTGCGGCCGATTTTGAGCGCTTATTCGCGATGGAGAACCGGGTCTCGGGCCCCATTGGGGAAGCGAGTCTGTGTTAGCGTGTAGGCCTTCACCTTTTGGGGGATCGGGGGGAGTCCCCACCAATTGTGGGCCCTGGAGTCCAGGGGAGGTCTGATCCCCTCGTCAACCTGACGGGTAGGCGTGAAACCTTCAGATCTCGCTCGCGTAACTAGGAGCTCCCGGAGTGGGTCGTCGACACGGCATATGTCGAACGTTTTTGCTAATTTGACAACAACAACACCGGTTGTTTGTCATTAGAGTCATGGCGCCTTAGTTTGTAAGTTAGCTACACTTAGACAACCACTTAGGTAGGGTCACAGGCAAGAAAGAAGTCAAGAAAAGAAACCATCATTGAAGCCAACGATGTGGGGTGTGCTGTGGGATGAATGGTGTACTGTGGAATGAATGATTACCATAACTTGTTCTCTTGTACAATTTTACTGCCTTGTATTTTGAGTTTATGTTTCAGATATCGTCAAATACCAACAAATATTTCCTTCTAGCCTTACCATGTATGTTTTTTTTTGAGGTTGACAGCTATTCTTCTATCTAACACATTGTTTTTATGTTTATAGGGATTCGTCGACGTCACCGGAGCCTTCATCATCTCACCCCCGACCATCTAGGCATTCGTCCGCGCCTAGCTTTACTATGTGAAGCAGGTCAAAGGTTACCCAGCTGTGCTGTGGTAGTGTGTTTTAAAGCGGCAATTACTTTCAACAAATATTTTCTAAACATAACTTGTATGTTTTTTTTCAGACTTTCGGTTATTCTTTTATCTAATACATTGTTCTTATGTTTATAGCGACACGTGGACAACGTCACCGGAGCCTTGATCACCTTCAACAGTGTCTTCGGAACCGATATCAGCTTTGGAGTACATTATTTTCAACGAAATCGTAAGTAAATTAATTTTACAGTAATACTACTACTAGTAATAATATTGATACTTTATTTGTATGTTTAAATAGGACCTTTATGGACCTGGAACCATCTTCTGCTTATGTATCATCATCGTGGAGCTGCTGATATTCTGACCAGTCACGCCAGACCCCGTATCATCGTGGATAACTTCACCAGAGGCAATAACATGTAAGAAAATTATTATTGTCGCTCGAGAATATTATTTATTCTTGTAATAATTAAAGTCTTAATTTACAGAAAAATATTTAAATATTTTCTGACGAAAATAATTAGTAAAATTTATTTCTTCTTTTGCTTGGTATTGTTCTAATTCTAATTATATTTTCATGTGGAGTGTATTTGTTGTTAATTTGTTTTTGTGTGTTCCAGGTTCCAGTTGCTATGGCGACGAGACTCCACCCCTACTTCAGGCTGTGCAGAGACTTCGTGTTTCCAGCGTCTTCACCTTTGAATCAATGTATTAATTTATATATCAATAAATAAATGTATCTGTATATTTAAATAATTTAATAACAAATAAATATGTATGTAAAATGATAAATGATAAAATAAATAATTATTTTCAAAATGACGTCTTTTAATCATAATCTACCCCATGCTTTATTAAGTTAAAAAATAATAAGGGTTTCTTTCAAGAGAAAATATTATATTAGAATTACAGGTTCTTAAACTGTAAAAATTCACTGCCCCTTGAAAATATCTTCAATATAAAATAAATAAAACGTTATTGAATTCTTAATACCAATACTGCCATCTCTTATATTATTTAAGAACTACAGGTTCCCAAAACTGAAAAAATTGTCGATGCTTTTGTCCATGAATACATTCCTTCATAATAGTTCACAAATTTACTAAGAGATGGCAGCACTATCGGATGTGAATGCGACAATTAGTCGATTTGCTCACTTTTGAAAAAACAAATCACTAATTGATAAGGGTATGCCCTACGCCCTTGTCCTTCTAGTATGTTATAAAGGGCGGCGCTACAAGCAGGGGTGTACTCCGGCAGGGGGGCCCCCACTGCCCTTATTTTTGCAATATCTCTTACCGTTTCCGAGATATGAGGGTTTAAAGGTTTTAACCGCATCCCCTAAAATATCTCCCCTATTTGCAAGTTTAGGGGTGTTTTTTCTCACTGATTCGAATGTACTAGGCAAAATAAAAAGACAATTTTCTCAGATTTTTGATATCTGTTACCAGTTAAGAGATACAGCCCTTTAAAACCCTTTAAAAGTTAAAGTTTAAGGGGTTGTATCTCTTAACTGTTAATAGATATCAAAAATCCGAGAAAACCTCCCCGAGATATTACCTAGCACATTCGAATCAGTGAGAAAAAACACTCAAAAACATTAAAATAAGGGAGTTATGTTAGGGGGTGCGTTAAGTTTTAAAGGGCTGTATCTCTTAACTGGTAACAGATATCAAAAATCTGAGAAAATTGTCTTTTTATTTTGCCTAGCACATTCGAATCAGTGAGAAAAAACACCCCTAAACTTGCAAATAGGGGAGATATCTTAGGGGATGCGAAAAAAATATTAAAACCTTCATATCTCGGAAACGGTAAGAGATATCGCAAAAATAAGGGCAGTGGGGGCCCCCCTGCCGGAGTACACCCCTGCTTGTAGCGCCGCCCTTTATAACATACTAGAAGGACAAGGGCGTAGGGCATACCCTTATCAATTAGTGATTTGTTTTTTCAAAAGTGAGCAAATCGACTAATTGTCGCATTCACATCCGATAGTGCTGCCATCTCTTAGTGAATTTGTGAACCATTATTTATTCATTGGTTCATAAAATATAAATTTTTTCGTATTATTTATTCATTGGTTCATAATATATAAATTTTTTCGTATTATTTATTCGTTGAAAAAGCATCAAAAAGGTTGAAATAGAGTTTAAGGGTGGCTTTTAAAAACTTTAAACCCTCATATCTCGACAACGGTAAGAGATATTGCAACCAACCTTCTTAAATTTGAAATAACCCCCTTTATAACATACTAGAAAGACAAGGGCGTAGGGCATACCCTCATCAATTAAAATTGAATAAATAAATAACCCTTTGAAAATATTTATCAGACTTGAACTGGCAGAAGAACTTAGACGAAATCAGATTTCGTACCAGGGCAGCAAGGATTGGAAGAGCACTCTTTCAAATAAGAAGAAGAAATTGATCATTTTTGCTGTCGTTGGCACCACTGAACAAATCAATGTTGCCAACCATAGCAAAAATGGACAACTTCTTCTTATCCGAGGGCTCTGTCTGTCTCTGCTGCCCGGATACAAATTTAAAATTCAGGGGGTTTCTGCCTAAATATGACGTCATTTTCTTGGCACAGAAGATATCATCCCTCAATCTAAAGGGTAATAAAACAAAACGAGGAAAGAGAAGGACAAATATCGAAAATACAAGTATAATTTAAAACATTTTATTGCAATAAATTAAATATTTCATACATAAACAATAAATATCATAAAGAAAATAAAAAGCCCGCCGTGGTCATTTTTTATTTATCAATATCTTATTAACTAAAAATAATAAATTAACAAATAATATATTCCTCAACTCTACAATTAAACTAGAGATGAGAAATTGAGAATACAAAATTTTAAATTAGATATATTAAGAATAAATAAAAAAAAAAATGTCCGCCATGACAGATAGATGAACATTTTTATATCGCTGTATCTTCTTAATTCACAATAATAACTTAACAAATGAGATATATCCCAACTCTACAATTAAACTAGAGATGAAAATTTGAGAAAGCCAAATTTTAAATTAAATATTTTAAGAATAAACAGCAAGAGAAAGATGGTCGCCATGACAGATGCATGAACATTTTTATATCGCTGTATCTTCTTAATTAACAATAATAAGTTAACAAATGAGATATATCCCAACTCTACAATTAAACTAGAGATGAAAATTTGAGAAAGCCAAATTTTTATATTAAATATTTTAAGAATAAACAGCAAGAGAACAATGCCCGCCATGACAGATGCATGAACATTTTTATATCGCTGTATCTTCTTAATTAACAATAATAAGTTAACAAATGAGATATATCCCAACTCTACAATTAAACTAGAGATGAAAATTTGAGAAAGCCAAATTTTAAATTAAATATTTTAAGAATAAACAGCAAGAGAACAATGGTCGCCATGACAGATGCATGAACATTTTTATATCGCTGTATCTTCTTAATTAACAATAATAAGTTAACAAATGAGATATATCCCAACTCTACAATTAAACTAGAGATGAAAATTTGAGAAAGCCAAATTTTAAATTAAATATTTTAAGAATAAACAGCAAGAGAAAAATGGCCGCCATGACAGATGCATGAACATTTTTATATCGCTGTATCTTCTTAATTAACAATAATAAGTTAACAAATGAGATATATCCCAACTCTACAATTAAACTAGAGATGAAAATTTGAGAAAGCCAAATTTTAAATTAAATATTTTAAGAATAAACAGCAAGAGAAAGATGGTCGCCATGACAGATGCATGAACATTTTTATATCGCTGTATCTTCTTAATTAACAATAATAAGTTAACAAATGAGATATATCCCAACTCTACAATTAAACTAGAGATGAAAATTTGAGAAAGCCAAATTTTAAATTAAATATTTTAAGAATAAACAGCAAGAGAAAAATGGCCGCCATGACAGATGCATGAACATTTTTATATCGCTGTATCTTCTTAATTAACAATAATAAGTTAACAAATGAGATATATCCCAACTCTACAATTAAACTAGAGATGAAAATTTGAGAAAGCCAAATTTTAAATTAAATATTTTAAGAATAAGCAGCAAGAGAAAAATGGCCGCCATGACAGATGCATGAACAATTTTATATCGCTGTATCTTCTTAATTAACAATAATAAGTTAACAAATGAGATATATCCCAACTCTACAATTAAACTAGAGATGAAAAATTGAGAAAGCCAAATTTTAAATTAAATATTTTAAGAATAAACAGCAAGAGAACAATGCCCGCCATGACAGATGCATGAACATTTTTATATCGCTGTATCTTCTTAATTAACAATAATAAGTTAACAAATGAGTTATATCCCAACTCTACAATTAAACTAGAGATGAAAATTTGAGAAAGCAAAGTTTTAAATTAAATATTTTAAGAATAAACAGCAAGGGAAAAATGCCCGCCATGACAGATACATGAACATTTTTATATCGCTGTATCTTCTTAATTAACAATAATAAGTTAACAAATGAGATATATCCTATCTCTAAAATTAAACTAGGGATAAAAATTTGAGACAGCCAAATTTTAAATTAAATATTTTAGGAATAAACAGCAAGAGAAAAATACCCGCCATGACAGATAGATGAACATTTTTATATCGCTGTATCTTCTTAATTAACAATAATTAGTTAACAAATGAGATATATCCTAACTCTACAATTAAACTAGGGATAAAAATTTGAGAAAGCCAAATTTTAAATTAAATATTTTAAGAATAAACAGCAAGAGAAAAATGCCCGCCATGACAGATGCATGAACATTTTTATATTGCTGTATCTTCTTAATTAACAATAATAAGTTAACAAATGAGATATATCCCAACTCTACAATTAAACTAGAGATGAAAATTTGAGAAAGCCAAATTTTAAATTAAATATTTTAAGAATAAACAGCAAGAGAACAATGCCCGCCATGACAGATGCATGAACATTTTTATATCGCTGTATCTTCTTAATTAACAATAATAAGTTAACAAATGAGATATATCCCAACTCTACAATTAAACTAGAGATACAAATTTGAGACTGCATAATTTTAAATTAAATATTTTAAGAATAAACAGCAAAGAAAAATGCCCGCCATGACAGATAGATGAACATTTTTATATCGCTGTATCTTCATAATTAACAATAATAACTTAACAAATGAGATATTTCCCAACTCTACAATTAAACTAGAGATACAAATTTGAGACTGCATAATTTTAAATTAAATATTTTAAGAATAAACAGCAAGAGAAAAATGCCCGCCATGACAGATAGATGAACATTTTTATATCGCTGTTAATACTAGACATAGTGTTCTATACTTATTTGCTAAAATTAATTCCGTAGCTTTAATATTTAAGATATAACCAAAATAAAAACACAGCACGCCGCCAAATCGTACATTTTTATTTCGTCAATATTTAAAGCATTTATTTCAAAATATTAATAAATCTAGCAATTCTTGATGCTAATTTTACCAAAGAATCCATAATTTCAAACATTGAAATGACAACAGTAAGAGTTGAAGACATTCTTCCAAGTGTACAGACGTTGATCCTTGACGAAGATACTGCAGGTGTTTATCTCGGGACCCGTAGATGTCGTCAATATGTAGCAAGCAGAATCAGAATCCAAAAGGTTCTATAAGTTGAGCGGAAGTTTCGTTGAATCACCAGAATTCAGCAGAATCCCGATGAACCCGGTGTACAATGTTATCATCATTGCACTCTGAAAAGTATAATTCAATTATAAATAAACAATTTTATAAATAAATACGTAGATTTAAAATAATATTTAAATTATTTGTTAATCTATCTTGGAATAAATAAATTACAACATTTTGAAATACGAAGAAGCTTCAAAACAATCTTCAAAATTGATAATTTCTGTTGGGAATCATTCCAGACTGTTCTTGAACTATCACTGCGGCCATAAAAGATCTACCAGATGGTTCTAATTCACAGAAGTAATTGAAATTGTAACTACAATACGATACAGAAAATTAGTTAACAGGTTAAATGTTTATTTTGTATTGTTTACCTATATCCGTTTGTAATTTTGGCAGTCAAGCAAAGTTTGACCGTTTAGATCCTCTGGATTCAAAACCAGTTATGAAATCATCCTTACACCTCATCCCATAGGCTCTAATTTGACAGCTGTTAGCTAAATATCATGCTAGAAAATGTTGTTGGTCCAGATCTTTAGTTGCAAACCTGTAACATCAAAATTTTAGTGAATGACGTGATGATATATTTATTTTTCTACGACCACTTTGAAATCTGCTCATTGTGTGTTTGTTGATGCTAGGGAAATTAGGTACATTGCAAGCATCGTGAGAAATGAATTTGTTTTGTGAGTATTGCAATACAGGTCATTTCATTTCAGTACAGCTGCCATTGCTAGGATACTTATTTAGAATTGTCAAATATTGGAATGGTGAAAACACGACAAATTTATTATTAAAATATAGATTAATTAGACTATAAATCGTGGTCGTAGAAAAAGTATAGTGCACAGCTAGCATGAAATGTCTATTTCATACTCGTAGGAAATCAGTACCATTCCATACTAGTTGTACAATATACTATTAACAGCTTAAATATGTGCTAAAAGAAACCATAAAACAAAAAAAATGTTTATTACAAGGTTTTATATTATTCAGCAGCTGCAAATAATGTAAACTAGAAAACAATAAAAATTATTAACCAAACTCACTGTTTATGGAAATATTAAGTTTTCTGCTTTATTTTCTAAGTATTGCTGTAGGTTTTTGCCTTATATTGAACCACATTTTCAATGCTAAATATATATAAATGCAACTAAAACTTTTTAAATGTTATCAAACTGTAACGAAATTAATAAACAAGCACAGCCATTTTGCTATGAATGTCATTTGTAACTAGGGTTAGTTAATTAAAAATACAACAGATGATGCTAGCGTATTTAAAACAATATGACAAAATAAACACAACATAAAATCATTATTATTACGTAATTTAAAGAAGTATTTGAACATGTTTATTTATTTTAAATTCAATGTAACGTTTTGACAGCGTCGTACTGTATTAAACAAGTCTTAAAAAATATTTGTACCTAGTTCTACATGAAATACGTGATTTTAAATCAATTCACTTAAATTTCATATTAATAATCATCTGCGCCGAATCGAAATTATTGATTTTTTGATCCAGTGATCCTCAATGCGCATGCGCTACGAAACTGCTTTGAAATGTGAAAAATGCAGAAGTAAAGTATAAAATATACTCTAGCAGGTCTCACCAGCCCCAGGAAGTATCGAAATCAGAGATTTTCATTCCAGTTTATTTGACACAGAATTTAATTACAAATAAAGTAATTATTTCTTTCGTTAGCACAAATAAATAAAAACTAGTTGTTAGAACATTGATGTTGAAATATACACGAAATGCGTCATCGAATATACGAACCCAATATCATATCATTTGGCCCAGTTAAAATCATGCTAAAGGAAAATGTTTAATTCATTATATTTAGATTTTAAATTCTACCGTTTTTACCTCCTGTACAACCATACATATAAGGGAGATATAATTCATCAACAGTAAGTGGTAGATTATTTGAAGGCCTATTAGGGTTTTTGAGCATATCTAAGCAAATAAATGAAGTAGAGCAAATTTCATTGCAATCAAAAAGATGTAGAATAATATTATCTACAATTTTTATTTAATAGTATATTGTGTCATTAGGAGTAAATGTGATACTTTGAGTGCTGAGCATGTAAGTTTGAACGACAAGCGAAGCGAGTCGAACAATTACATGCGAAGCACCCAAAGACACATTTACTCCGAATAACACATGCTAATTTTTCTTCAAACATAGAAAATAAAATTATATATTATATTATAAAATGCTCAAAACTTCAAAAAATATTCTGTCTTATCTAGCATTTCAAGTTGCCGTAGAATATGCTCTTTTGTTATTTTTGTTTATTTCTTTCATTTTTAACTGTCAAATTATTGAATTACAACCTAACTATTTTTCATAATATTTTACTTTGTCCGCCGCCGGCGTAAATGTGTTGCCAAGGATACACTTTTACGCCGGCGGCGACAATATTGAACTTCTGCTTGTTGAATACAAATACATAACAACGTACTTTTATGACGTTTGAAGAAAATAGTATATTGTGTCATTAGGAGTAAACGTGATACTTTGGGTGCTGAGCATGTAAGTTTGAACGACGAGCGAAGCGAGTCGGACAATTACATGCGAAGCACCCAAAGACACATTTACTCCGAATAACACATGCTATTTTTTCTTCAAACATAGAAAATAGACATTAAAACATTAAAAAATGTTCAAAACTTCAACAAATATTCTACCGTATCCAGTATTTCTAGTTGCCACAGAATATGTTATTTTGTTATTTTTGTTTATTTGTTTTATTCTTAACTGTCAAATTATTGAATTACAACCTTACTATTTTGCATGATATTTTACTTTGTCCGCCGCCGGCGTAAATGTGTTGCCATGAAAACACTTTTACGCCGGCGACAACAATATTGAATTTCTGCTTGTTGAATACAAATACACAACAACGTACTTTTATGACGTTTGAAGAAAAAATATATTTTGCCAATATTATTAACAAACAAATATACCATACAAATATCCAATTATCATTGACTGATTTATTGATATTGTTATTTCAAAACAAATAAAAAACAAAAATTGTATTTGTTGTTTGTTTAAGTTAGGCAATATTTATTTTACCTTTACCTTCCTTTTTGGTAGATTGTAAATATTGTAATATAAATTCAATAAATTATTTAAGACGAAACAATTGATTTAAATCCAGTGATATCAAAAATATACGGTAGGACTTCGAAATACGTAAAATTAAATCTGGCGAATTTCTTTTATTTTATTGTTACGTGGCCGGTACACCACTTTAAAAATTTATTTTGAAATGTGGAATTGTCTCATATTTAAAATTATTAAATAAATATATAGAAAAAGCTTTATAGTAAACTAATATTTCGTTGCTTACTGAATAACTCTGAAGAACTAATTTAATTAAATTTTTTTTATGCGCCACCCAGTTGTACAATGAGAAAAGTATATAAATATGTATATATTTTTTTAATTTTTAATTGATGTTAAGGAAAACGCAGTTTTTGTGATACTGTATAAAATATTTGTTGAATATTTATTGAGGTGGATACTCCCGAAAACAGGCTACGAAAATATGTATGTAAAAGAGATAAATTGTATATGAGACGTGAACGAAAAGAATATGTTCGTCGCTATGGTTTTGATATTTAACTACGTGTAAGAATCTGTCATTATACACGGGTGAGATCACACGATCAGAGAAACTGCAGTGTGAGGGCGAAAACCTTTTTGAGATTGGCCGTAGATTCAAAGTCAGAATCGTGACCTCACATCTTCAATGAAGAAAAGATTTCCTTTAGTAGTGAAATTAGGAGTAGGTAGCCGATCTAACCTACTTCGAAAAATAGTATTAATATTTTACTGTGGATTCATGGAAAATGAATTGACAAATTATAATAGGTACACTTTGTATGTAAAATGAGTATTGATCAATGACCAAAAATGTTTTTATTATTAACAAATTTTATTTTTAATGTTTGACTTTCACATCCTGAAGAAGACCCATGTGGGGTAGAAACCGGTAGAGGTTAAAATAAAAAATTTTAAATTGTAACTGCAATCCAGAATTGGTTTTATTTCAAAACAAATACCAGTCAAGAAGCTTACATATTATATATTTATATACATACTGGAATACCGAACTCATAATAAATAACTTGATAAGTGAAATCGCGGCGGCCATTTATAAGAAAGGCAATATTTGTATATAGGATGTTTAAAAAGTTCCGGGATGGTGTAATATCTCGATAAATACACATCGAATAAAAAAAAAAAAAACAAAAAACACACGTGTTTTATATTTTTCAAAAACCTGTATTATGTCACTAAGCACGGCCGGACATCGTACTTAAATCAAATGGAGAAATCTTACTTAACCAGTTTAAGACTTTCACCTCCTAAAGAAGACCCATGTGTAGTTGAAATAAAATTTTTAAATTGTAACTGCAATCCAGAAATTGTTTTTATTTCAATAAATATCTATGCCTTATGATATCTATCTGTCATAGCCTCGTTTTCAGCTTTCACAAAAGGGTAAGAATAAAAAGCTGACCAACGCTGACTGCTGACAGATGCTGACCGTAATATAAAGCTTACGCTGGAATACTATACCAATTAATATACATAAATTTATAACGACCAACACAGAAACAGATATGTGCTATTATCCAGATAAATATAATAGATTGAAAAGGAAAATAGCTGACCAATGCTGACATACGACCATGACCATTGTTGAATCATACTGACCTATATTAATTATTGTTTATAAATCCCTTATAATGCTAATTTATCAATATTTATTAATTTTAAGTCTCACAGTTTGAAATTGAAGAAAGCTGACCAACCTATTAGACTTAAAATGAGTTAAAATGAGTAAAATAATATAATAATATGTTTATTTGGATAATATAGCATATCTCTGTGTTGGTAGTTAAAAATGTATGGATATTAATAGCATAGTATTCCAGCGTAATCTTTATATTACGGTCAACTTTGGTCAGTTTTTTATTCTTACCCTTCACAAAAGTCTTCATTTAGCCGTCCAGTATTACTATATTTCAGTGACAGAAGCACAAAAAGTTAATTAACAGAAATTTCATGTTACAAATTCCAGCACACTATATACTGCGGTTTTAGAACGCACCATCTGGGCGCGTCCCAACAGTATACATAATATTAATTACTTTAAAATATTTATTTTCATATGTTTCTTTCAATAAAAACTTAAGGTCAAACATACGCGTCGAAAGAACGAATCCTTTATTTTAAAAAAAAACAGCAAAATCTGTATTCTTTATTTATTTTCATGTTCTTTATGGTCCAATACCCTCCACCCGTCAAAATTTCATGGATTTTTTTACAGTGACTTGTACATTGCAAAGTCAGATGAAGTACAAATTTTTGTGGGTTCGTTCATTCCCATGAATTTTGTTTTGCAAATTCAAATTTAAATAAATATTTTCTTACAATTATTCTTATCGAAAAACAAAACAATTATTACAGTAAGGTCTTTGAACATTCTAGTATTTATATATGTGGATGAAAAGGATAGCTAAAACATTGAACTATAAAAAAATATTCGTTGAAGTCTAGTTGGTCAAAAATTCAGAACTTTGATACTGTGTCAATCATTCCCATAAACGACTACAGTAATGAAAATAATTCGTATATTTGTAAATATGATCATTTATAACATACTAAGTTTATTTTCAATTTGAATTTACAGTTTTTGAGAAACAAATAAAAATATACCAAAAAACACACTTTTTGGTATATTTTTATTTGTTTCTCAAAAACTGTAAATTCAAATGTAAATTAATTTTAGTATGTTATAGACGATTATATTTAAAAATATACACATTATTTGCATTACTGTAGTCGTTCATGGGAATGTGTGGCATATGTTTGACTACTTTGAAAATTATGTTCATGTATAATATGTAAACAAAATTAGCTTTTTAAAATTTATTACAAAACTTTGGACTTTTATCTACAAACGTAGGTATAAAACATTATATGTTTCATTTATTATAATAATGATATATTGTTTCAAAAAAGTCATGTTCATCTTGCGCTATCTTCAGCCCGTATTGGCCCGGATGGTTCACCTTAATATGAATTAACCGCGATTTTCAATTATCCAAATTCGAGTGTCCTGTAATTATCACGGATTACTGACGCTTGTATTGTATTTTCTCTTCCAGGAATTGAAATATTCTTGCAATCTGGTTTTATAAAACGTTCCAAGCGGAAGGATATATTTCACATGATCACACTTGATTGAATACTCGTATATCTGTATCAGATCTCAGATATATTCAGTATAAGAAAAGCGATCACAATAAAATTCGTTTGAATTGTCGCTTAAATTTCGAATACGTCTAGTCTTTTGATTTCCTTTAGGTATATTTGAAGCAGATAGAAGCAAAAAATAACTGTATTTACAGGCGTGCTCAGAGAATAAAAGTTTGAAATTGGATTTGATCTCATTATATTTATATCTACTTGAAGCATATAATAGTAATGATGCAAAAAAACGAACGCGATTCTAAATAGAATTTCCACGACAAACAGATTTAAATTCCTGAGAAGTAAATTTTGCAGGATCTAAATAGTTCATTTAAATTTTGGTAGGCTTAAGGAATCCAAAAGACGATGAGATTATTTCATATATTTTATTGTTGGTAGTGTTACACAAGAATCAAGATTTACTTTTGATCTTGTCTTGAAATCAAGACAAGAAGTATTTTTTGTTTCCCAAGACAAGAGAAGAAAGTATCAAGAATCAAGATTTCTAGACAAGAAATAAATTTTAATAAATTTTTCTGTTCCGCATATATAAATAAATCATGTAATACTTACGGAATAATTAGTAGTAAAATATTTTTTTTTAAATATTCTGCGGTAAAGCGATTTAACGAATTGAACGTATTTTGAAGTCACGGGTACTCGCATTGATTCTATTCTGCCGCTGCACCCAACGCCTATTGTAGGCTAAAATAGAACTATGAAATGTCATTTCATTTGCTCTGTTTGTTGTTATTTAAGATTATATTTGTTGAGTTTCTATTACTTATTTCATAATTTCACTGTTTTATTGTGCTGTGTAGAAAATCTATTGAATAAAATTGTGTGTTGAGGTTAGGTTACATCACTACTAGCGCCACTGTTCTCAAACTTTCGTATGATGTTTACTCGAACAAAGTCAAATACTCTAAAGTTGCCAAAAAAATTTTATCTTTATTTATATTAAGTTTAATTGTTGTAAATTAAGACTTATAACAAGTAAATATTATTTAAAAAATATATAATATCTATTATCATGAAAAATCGTTGTTTTAGTGCCACTGGAGGAGTACCAGTGACATCACAAACTTTAAAAAATCATATCTTGGGTAATATATGGAATTTTCACATCGGGGTTTCACTGATCGTCATATATTCTAACAAAGTTTCATAAAAAATGATTTATGCGGCCATTCTCTACAGTTTAATGGATATAAATATTTTGTTTGTTAATTGCACACACAACTAGTTCAATTCAAATAATCTATATTAAAATTTCTATCAATAAACTCATATTAAATTCATTCCACCTATTTCCACAGTTACAAAATCATGAACATATAATTTGTAAACACTTCAATAAATACAAATTGTTTCGTTTCATCAATTGGGTACTTAGTGTAAGATCAACTAATGTTCATAATTTCTGCAATGAAACTAGCAACGTGCAATGAATTAAAACCACATTAATCATATTAATATTTCAACGGTACGTTGTAACAATTTAAATTCTACTGATACTAAAGGCATTAGAAAATACTTACTCATATACAGAATGTAACAGAAATAAGTAGATACATTAAGCTTAACCACTGATAAAACTCGTCGAGAACAAGATTATTTCTTAATAACTTTTCTTTTAATTACATTTTTACCACCCCATCAAAGAGTTTTTCAGATATATTCATAATGGGGTTCTTCACCATTCTTTTTTATTTTTTTTTTATTGAACTATATCTTAATTAAAGACTGTCTACACTATTAAAAAGTCTTTATGTCCCTTTGGAGAAGCAGCTGATTATGTTTACTATAATTGTTTTTTTTTTAAACAACTAATTCACGAAGTTTCAGTTGCATTAGTATGAAAGAAAACATTTCTAGTTTGAAACAATCATTGAGCCGTAGTCCCCAGCTGACGGTCACTACACATCTTCTACTAACCTAAACAACATTATTTACAAAATATTAACGATGTTAGTATGACAGACGATTTGTGACGCTGGCTCTCGGTCTATTAGCGGATAATAAAATTCCTAATTTCAAGAATTTGAACACAAGAACTAGAAGATTTAGCAAAAAAAAAATTATTAAGAAATATTGTGGTTCACGGCGAGTTCTACCACTGGTTAAATTTATTGTACTTATTTATGTTACATAAAAATAAAAAAAAAACAAATGTTATTAGTTACAGAGAGCAACCTACCTACGTAGTAGTAAATAATCTTTTTTCAACTTTGAACTTTCTAAAGATTACAATAAAGACTTTAGGTACCTACGTCGTAAATAGATTTTTTTTAAACTAATCCTTCTCGAAAAGAATAAAAATTTATTAATTCTTTGCCTCTATTCTCGTTAGGACCTAATAACAGAAACAAATTAATTTCGTTCAATGAAGATATTTATATTTGAACAAACAGACTGAAAATATATTATTATGTGATGCGCGTAGGCATATAAAAGAAATCAAAAGTACAATTATTGCCAAAGTAAGAATGGGTTCGAAGTTTCTAAATATAATACAGGTACTTTTTGTTCTATATTTTAATATAATTCCATTTTATTCATATAAGAATTTAATTATTCGGCAAATTCAATATTCAGCATATAAATCTACAGTATATTTATGTCCGGTATTATAAAGAAATTTAACGGTCACTTAAATATATTTTTAAAGTAAATTTATTTAATTTTAACAATTGGACATCATTTGAAATTCTTTAATGATTTACCTACTTAACATTGCTGTCAAAAATTAGATTGTCATTTGGTTAACTTGATGTATATTTAGTATTTTACTGTAGTTTAATAGTTATTTGTATATCAAGGCACTAAAGTATTTTTTTTTTATTACGAATATGGAATTTGTATCACTATGACAGAAATTGGACTTTTACAAGAACATGTGATAGAAGTAGCAAAACTAAAAAGAGTTTCTGAAAATTTCTGTATCGATTTTGCCATTAATGTATAAAACAAAGTTAAAATATTTTTATCCAACACCTTTCAATAAATGCTCTATAACTATGGCGATTTTAAACAAGCAAAGTAACAGATTATCCACTAGTGGGTATAATTTTGAGGAAAGCCACTAGTGAGTATTTTTTTATTTATAACAATAATAATAACACACAACACCTTGGTAACTACTTCGATTGACATTTTAATTTAAAAATTTAAAGCAAATGTCACTGTCAAATAATATTTCTTTAATTAATTTTTCATTTATTAAGAAGTGTTGGATAAAACGTTATACTTCACACGTGGGCAAAGTGGAATTACCCTCTCGATAAAATTATCTCACTCAGCCTTCGGCTTCGTGAGCTAAAATTTCTCTCGTGGGTAATTCCTTACTTTGCCCACTTGTAAAGTAAATAACTATTACTTGTTACTCACTTGTAAACAACATTTACCCAAGCCCTCTATTGCCTTTGAAAATGAATCTTTACAAGTTACTAATTGTAAAAATTTTACAAGTTTGTGAAGAAGGTAAAAAATGCACGTTGCCACAGTAATGCTTACAAGGCTTATGTTAAATCATTTAAAATAATTTTTGACAGAACAGTTGTGTGTGACAGGACTTGGTAATAATTTTATTTTTATTTACAAATGAGTAACTAGTAAAATGTTGTACAATACACGCAAGGTAACTGTTTTACAGCTTCAAGGAGGTGACAGGCTCGCCGGTCATTGCCTCCATTCAGCAGTGAAAACTGTTTTACCCTGCTTGTAATGTAAATTACTATTAGGTTGGCATTATCAATTTATTTATTGAAAGAATATATTAAAGAATGAGTATCGTAATAGAATAGTCTGACATTTTTTTTCTCATTAGTTTAGGTCACTCGAATATAAATACGATTATTAATATTAAAATAGTTATTTGTATATCAAGACTCCAAAGTATAATTTTATGTTTAAGAATTTGGAGATAATTTTAATTTTATTTTTATTTTTTAATAAACCATGTGAGTAATAAAAATACTTTAGTGCCGAGGTATACATTATACTTTTTTCCGAAATCGTTAAATTATTAATTAAAAACATAAATAAATAGCATTATGTATTTATAAAACGTCAGCTAACTGTTGAGAAGGGATGGCAGTAATAACAAAAATTCTGTGAAAGTGTCAAATTTGGATATAATTTCCATTATTTTTATATATTTTTAGATTTGTTCTGCATGCCATCTACATTAAATCCGACAAATTATTATGAAAGGTAAATAATAAATAAATTCACCATTAGTATTATAGAATAATTTGTTTATTTTAGGTTTGTATATCAAGTTTAACATAATAACTATTTTGGCTCATTTTGCGTAGTAATATCGTGTACTTTAGTATCGATTTCGGGAAAAAAAAATAATATCCGGCATGAGTTTAGTAGATGAAAAAAAAAAATATCTAGTAAACTAATAAACATTTAATTAAAATATAATTGATATTAAAATCCATGGGAACCTTTGCTTCATACAATAATTTAATTTCCGGATGATATTGAATTTTTATAACAATTTTCTATTTTAATTAAAAATTAATAACTAAAAATCTACGCAATATTACAGATTAAATTAAGAGACAAAGTAAATTTGCATGGAAATATATATATATTTGATTGCATATAGTTTCATAAATTAATTAAAATTTGTTGATTATAAATTGTAGTTATAAAATAGTAAATAAAAACGATACAGGGTGTTCCATTTAAGTGCTACACCATTGCTATCTTGAGAAGTATAAGGGATACGAAGTTCGTTAAATTAGAAAACTATTTCCGGGTAATATATGGAATTTTCACATCGGGTTTTCACTGATATATTCTAATAAAGTTTATAAAAAAAAAAAAATAATAAATAGTTATTTACTTTACAAGTGGGCAAAGTAAGGAATTACCCACGAGAGAAATTTTATCGAGTGGGTAATTCCACTTTGCCCACGTGTGAAGTATAACATTTTATCCAACACTTCTTAATAAATGAAAAATTCATTAAAGAAATATTATTTGACAGTGACATATGCTTTAAATTTTTAAATTAAAATGTCAATCAAAGAAGTTACCAAGGTGTTGTGTGTTATTAATATTGTTATAAATAAAAAAATACCCACTAGTGGCTTTCCTCAAAATTATACCCACTAGTGGATAATCTGTTACTTTGCTTGTTTAAAATCGCCATAGTTATAGAGCATTTATTGAGAGGTGTTGGATAAAAAAAATTGTTTATGGGCCAATTGTTGAACGGGGTAATTAAAGTTATCTTTTCTCAAATGGAAATCGAAATTTTTTTATTGGAATTATTAGATTGTTTTGTATGCGTTCCTATACCATTCATCCGATTGCACTGGTTTCTGAATTAGTTTGGGCCTATGAGGTGGCACTGGGATCAAGATATTTTAAAATATTGTTTTTATTTGGGCTCATATTCAGAACACATACTAGTTACGTGGAAATAATGGAAGCCAACAACGAAGTGACGAGCTTTCTTCGTCAATATACTGACATGGAAACGAGGAACGAAGTGACGAGCTTTCTTAGCCAATATATTGATATGGAAGCGAGACACGAAGTAAAGACCTTTCTTTACTTACTAGTGGGAAATAAAACTTAAGGTACTCTTTTGAACAAAAGTGATAATATTTAATTATAAATATAGTTACATATATTTACGTTACCTTAATATTAAATGGTTTAATTTTGAGAAAACTATTTGCAAAATATCGAGTGTTAAAAGTTATTTACTCCAAATGAATTATATTTTTATGATAATGGATTTGCTTTGAAAATATATACAATACATATTGTAGTTTAATCATTACACTAACATTATAATACTAACTTCATAGCCTGTGATTAATGTTTAAATTTATAACCAGCCAACAGGTTAAATATATTCTCTGATTCCAGAATTCCAGACAAAACTTTCGTGTCCATTGTGGAGTAACAGATTTGTTAATCGATCCAGAACTACACCAATTACTCTAATGTTCTTCAACCACTGTAACCACAACACATACTGTTCTAGTTTCCAGTCGTGGCTTGAAATTAAATTATGTGATTTCACAGTTTGAATGGCACAGACGCTCATTGAATTTTCGCTAAAATTACCAAATGTGTTTCTGTAAAGACCATTAGTAACCTTCTCAATATTTATAATCACAATATTTTACTACAAGCATGGAATGGAAATCGTTTCGATTTGAACCAATAAAAATTTTTGTAGTAAGAAACATGAATATCAAAGAGAAATAGACATTTCTTGCGAGTTGTACACTATGTAGCTATTCCACATTTTTGATTACTATTTTGAGATTAATTCTTTGTAGGTAATTGATTCATGAGAGATATAAGTAAGGTTATGTTCATAATGCATCAACGGTCGCTGAATCGGGACACAAAAAAAAAAGAAGAATAAATGGACGTTTAGTACATAGGTTGTTTGTTAATAGAAGAATAAATTATTGAAATTTCAGGGTAAGAATAAAAAGCTGACCAACGCTGACTGCTGACGGATGTTGACTGTAATATAAAGCTTACGCTGGAATACTGTGCCGAATAATATACACAAATTTATAACGACCAACACAGACACAGAGATGTGCTATTATCCAGATAAATATATTATTATATTACTTTACCAATTTTTACTCATTTTAAGTCTAATAGATTGAAAAGGAAAATAGCTGACCAATGCTGACATACGCTGATTATTGTTGAACCATGCTGACCTATATTAATTATTGTTTATAAACCCCTTATAATGCTATTTTAGCAATATTTACCCATTTTAAGTCTCATTCGCTCAACATGTCCATACCACCTCAACTGACTCACTCCCACTTTCTTAACAACATTCTTCTCAATCTCACACTCACCATACACCAATGTATTCCATACACGATCACGTCTCGTGTCCCCACATACTCTTAAATATCTCATTTCAACAGCAGTTATACGTCGTTCATACTTCTTCATCCACACCCAACTTTCACCATTGTATTTCAAAATTATTTGAATTGTTATATAATTTATGATAGTTACGAGTACTTTTGATTTGTTTAATTTTGTTCATTTGGCACATTATTTGAGCACCTTCCCTCACGACGGGAGAGAAAGTGCACAAATCACCAGTAGATATTAAAATTGGCTGTTTCTATCATTATTTTGGTATAATAGAAACCTAAGTAGGGAGATCTTTACGTATTGTAATGAACAAATTTAACAATTGAAGCAAGAGATTTATCTTTTTCTGGATTCCCAATGCAGTGTGATCGATCTATAGCTGAGTGATCTATGTATACGTTGACCTTGGATTTGAAAAGATCGTTCTTCTGTTCCGGTACACCAATCCTCCTGATATGCTACTAAAAACGGTCGACCTCTTCATGAAGATCTTCATTTGTGTTATCTCGTTTGGAGAGCTCAGGGCGTAGATCTTTAATATCAGCAACAAGTTGAGAAATTTGCTGCGAGAAATCGCTTCAACTGGAGCAGAAACATCAGTAACCAATTTCATGATAAAAGTATTACTCTTGAAATATTCACTGGTCACTTGCTCCACATGTTATATATGATTTCTTCGTTCTTGAGTTGGTTTCTTGTCCCCATTTTTAATTTACTTCAAATATAACAATTAAATTCGAGTAAAAGATGCAAAGAGATGAAATACAACTGCACAAGTCAAAAAACACGTCTAGACGATTTAAATGCTCATATCAAAATTCAATAGGTATTCAATACATACATGCCCCGATGTGTAGAAGCAGTGACAAGAGAGCGTGAAATACACAGTTATTACTAAATATCAAAAGCAATATTTTGTTTTTACCTCCCGCCTACCTCTGAGTGAGGGAGGTATTGTTTTAGGTCAAAAAATTGTGTAGTGAGTTTTCAATGAATAAGCATGTTTCAGAGTCCCAACAATACGATTTTACTATATTCTAGATCAGATCAAGAATAACAGATTTTAGTTTAAATAATAAAAATGATCAGTAATTTTTTTTACAAAATTGGTAGTACAAGCACTTTAATGACAATTTTAAAAACAAAAAAGAACTACTAATTAGTTTTACAAAATAAAATAATCTGATGAGCCCAGCACATAGCCTCCCGCACAATACAACTCTTAAATGATGCATAATAATATATATATATATATATATATATATATATATATATATATATATATATATATATTCACAAAGAAAACAGCTTCATGATCACAATGTCATGTGTCACATTTTGTAAAAATAATAATTTTTTAAGAGTTTCCAGGGTGTACCAGGAACGCAAAGTTTAATTTCTTTAGATTTACGAATATTTATAAAATTAGTGTAATCATCAGATGTAAAATTCTACAATTTTCAAAATAACAAATTGTTAAAAAAATAAATTTAACTGTGTTTTTCACGGAAAACTATTCTAGTGAACTACTATTTCCGGTTGACCAATTTTATCCAAAATCTAATCAGCTCTTCATATAAATATAAAAAGCACAAATACACAAAATTGTATTTTTTTTTTTTGTATTATAGTATTTGAATTATGCGGGACGAAAAAATCACCACAGACCACATACACACACACACATGAATTTTCTGTACGAATTACATTGACTAGAGTTAATTAATGGTAATTACAAATTGCATATATTGCTTATTTGGGCATTCTTATGCATATTTTTACAAAAGTTCCATAGAATTGCATATTTCAATATTTTTAAGACATTGTCTAGTGATAAACATTCTGAAATATCCGGTAATGCACATTGATAATTCCCAAATATTGGAGGAGGCCGCAATAAATATGCAACGGAAAAAGCAATAAACAATACAATAAGCAAATACACAAACCAATAAACTCTAATATTTCTAGGGAAATCCCTGTAACGGTAACGGTAAGTATTCATTGTATACACGAATGCTGATAAAAGTTAGTACAATGAATATAAAACCGAGAATTCTCTGTTGGATATATCTTCTTTGTTTCATTTTTTTTTAGAAAATTTTGAATAATTTGTTATTGTAATTATGTAATTATATTATAATCTTATAATATTAAGTTTCTGGACTTAGTTTATATGTATATTTGTAATAAATGATGTAATTAAAAAAAATAATTGTAAATAAAATATTCTGACAAGGACCTTAGACAGAGCGGGGCCCCCGGGGCATCCCAACTGGGTTGAATAAGCCCTAATAATCCCTAATTATCGTCATCAATTTTAAGATATTTTGAAAATATTTAGATCTACACTACATTTCATCTCCAAATTATCCAAAGTCTCCCTTGGAGCTAAATATATAACATGATAATTTGACATAAAATTAATTGAATCATAAAAATACCACACTGATATGTTTACAAGCTACAGATAATGAATTTCTATTGAGATGGAAAAAGCTTCAAACCAATTATTTTCTATTTATTTCATTCTGCTTTTGGTCTGAAAATGATGTAAACAATTTATATTTTCAGATAATTCTCAACCACTAAGGTCGATATTTCCAGGAGGAAAGTAATTAATTTGTACAAATCGTGCAAAGCAACCGCATCCATAAAAAGTAGCACGCATACAACGTCTGCCGGACTAATGGCTCCATTTACTGCCGGGCCTAAATGCGCAGGATAAATCTCAGTCAGCTTCGGATTAGCTTAAGACGTTATTTTCTAACCCGGTCAGAGCCACTAATCCTGTTAGGGCCACCAGCAGCAGAAGTTCAGGCAAATTGCTGCTGTAATAATACTACCCTAGCATCAGCACTTCTTATGCCATAATGTTCACTTGTTCCCAAATATTAAGACTTGCTGATTCAGCGAATCTTCAGAAACTTACCCTTTATTAAATGTAGCCTGGCAGATCTTCTAGAGCGAAGTAATCTGTCTACATACTGTATAATTAAAAAATCTGATGTGGCCAGCACAAAACCTCCCGCCCAATACAACTCTTAAACGGTACAAAATAGTATTTGATGATACAGAAAAATTCCTTCTTATTTGTTTATTTTATATTTATATTTGAAAAATTTAATTTTCTTTCGTATATTTATTTAATTTTTTGACATGTATTTCAATCATTTAACTCCAATATAAAGTGAGCCATAAAGAAAAAATAATTTTATCGTTTTCACAGCGGATAAATAATAAGAGGATAACTTTTTGCAAGTTATAAATAGCTATTAATATTCCTAGCGATGTTATGAGTATCATAACAGCCGAACATGTCAGTTTGAAATCCGAACTCGTAGTTTAAATAAACCTTTTCATAAATAATATTAAATTATCTCGCTAAATTACACCCGAGCATTTTATTTTCTTCGGATAAATTTCAGTTTGACAACTTAACATTGTCATCTGACAGCAATTTGGCTCGAAAACTGTTTAAAAAATAAAATCACTCTACCTGCGGTGTCCTGATTTTACAAAAACAGTTTTCTTGTCAAATTGCTAGGTAACAAGGTTTCGTTACAAACAGAAATTTATCCGGCGAATTAAAAAGCTCTTGGGTAAATACAGTTAAAAACAGCGTCTCTCAATCACAATGACATGTCACATTTCGTAAAAAATTGAAAATTTTTAATTGTTTCCATGATGTACAAGGAATGCAAGATTTATGAAATTAATTTTTTTTTATATTTTATTATCTCTAAATCTAAAGAAAATGAATAAAATTAGTGTAATCAAAAAGATGTAAAATTAAACATTCTGTAATTTTCTAAATAACATAATTTATTTAAAAAATAAATTTAACCGTGTTTTATCCTGGAAAACTGTTAAGGGCTTCTAGTGAACTGCTACTTCCGGTTGACCAATTTTATCCAAAATCTAATCAGCTATTTAAATATAAGAAGCAAAAATACTTAAATTGTATATTTTATATTATAGTATTTGAGTTATGCGAGACGAAAAAATCAGCACAGACCACATACACACATACATATATACAGACATCATGGCGAAAATAGTAAAATCGTATTGTGGGGACCCTAAACGTGTTAATTCATTGAAAATTCACTATTAAATTTTTTGACCCAAAACTATACTTCCCTTACCTAGCGATAGGAGGGAGGTAAAAGAGAAGTATACTGTGAGCATAGTCCAATTTAATGAAACAGTAATAAATAAATAACATCATGCTAATTACCCATTATGGGGTATTCCGATATAATTGAATCAACACAAAAATTATAATATAATTGTAAAATGTACGCCAAGATTTACGCAGAAAAATATTCCCTATTTATAAAAAAATAAAACTACTACAGATGACATTTGTACGTTTTTTTTTTTTTTCGTAAAAAATGTCCATCTTTTTACTGTAAAAATTAAATTTAAAATCGTCTAATGGAAAATATCCGCTTTTTAGTGGGATGTAACAAATAAATAAAAGGCAATATCAGATGGAAATCTGATATTGCTTTTTGAATGAGTTTTTATTTGTTTTTTAAAACTACTAGAATTTTATTCGTCAAAGGACTAATTTAGAGTCAAGTTGATTTGTAAAAAACAAACTAAATCTGCCGCCCAATACCAAAAATCAAGTTCATGTATCATGTTTCAAATTAATAACTCTCCTTCAATTGAATAAAAATGGATCAAGGCTTAGTTATTTTGCCACGGACGAACATTGAAATGATGGAAAATTACGAAAACAAACACAATCTAGCCGGGATTCGAACTCGGGGTCTTTAGAATACAATAGATCTCATAAATTATTAAGTAATATTACAAATATTTGCTGTAAACATACCAGGTAGACACTAAAACAGCACAAGCAGAATTTTCATTTTTTCAAGTACTTTCACAAGCTATTAGAGTTCGACAGCTCATTTTGAAGCCATCATTTTAATCCAGATTAAATTGAGCGATGAAAAGAAAACACTTTTGGCTTTTGCTTCCCGATTCCGACGAAAAAACAAATTTGTTTTGACACTTAATTTCTACGATGGAAAAAATCCAAATCGACATTAACATGAAAATGTTTTTCCTTTAGATAAAAATACCTACTGATATCTGCATAAAAAAACTTAATTTATACTTCTATATATATTTTTATTCTAAATGAAAAAATATTGCATAATTTATGCATTCTATATTTATTATTATATTAACAGGCTTCTAACATACTTTATTATTTATGCAAAGTATTAAGAACACTTAATTTTTTTATCCTCCTTCCACAATTTCTAACCTTAATCAAGTTATTTTGAACACTAATTTTATTTTTAAAAAACTGTTGAATATAATATATTTAAATACAAATTACAGAAGACTAAAATTACCGTTGGCGGCGCTAGTGTTTTTCGTACACGTGCTCTGATAATTATATTTTGTATTTGAATAAGCATTGTGTTGCTTAGAATGTGTTAAAGTTTGTAGTGTTTCCTTTTTTGAAAAACTAATTTAATCTTAGTTCTAATGACTTCTAATTATTATGTGTATAATAAATAAATAAAACAATGAACCAATGCCGTAACTTCAAACATTTAAGTCAGCTGATATTTAAAGAATTTACCTTAGTTATATTTTCGAGAAAGTTATAAATACATATTTATTTATTCATCAAATTCTTTCCGGAGTTTTGTAGCAGGGCAAGGTTAGATCAATTTTGAGTTAATATTTTTAAGTGACCAAATATGGAACACCAATTTGTTTTCTTGACAAAAAAAAAATCATGGTACAAATTAAAGTCATTCATTTTCGCATAACTTATTAACAGTTTTATGTTTATTAATATTAATGGATATTATAATTGTACAAAAACCAAAATAACAAAAAAGTAGCTAATTATGGAATCGACACCCAAATATGGAACATAAGAATAAGACACATCTTTCACTTACGTTATTGTGCAAAGAAAAACTTCATCGGATAATGCACGCTTAACGCAGAAACTGAGAACACTTTTAGTATTGAATAAAAATTAATATTTTAAAATTAATGAAATTTTAGGTTATTTCTAATGTAATTACCAATCGTTTCCAACAATCCAATGTATGCTTATTACCGTTCTGGGCTGGTGTTTCATTTTAATATAATCGTTATAAAGCTCAGGGTGAAAATTTACAAGAAAAGTTTTATTTTTTTTGTGACCCCTTTAAACCCCATCGTCATTGTATATTTATTTTAATTATATTACTTTTATTTGAAATCGACACTTAAGTGCTCAGAAATCATCATTAAAAGCTCAGAAATCGTCAATAAATTAATCCATTATACGACGATTTCGAGCAACGCAGTGTTGGCAACCGTAAAATAATTATTGTACAAGTAGGATAATTTTGACAGATATATGATGTATTGTAGTAAATTTATATGTAAAATGAAACAATATGTGCAAGAAGAACTAATTAATTCATTCTGATGAAGAAATTGAGTGTTATTTACGATAACTTTCGAGGTTGACAACACTGAGCGTCAGTTCCATTTGACAACTGACAGATGTATAAACTTAACGTATATAATAATTTTTTCTACGACCGAGCAGAAAATATACATTTCCAACTGTTAGTTGAAAGCAGAAAATTGACGTTTGCCGCTTGCCAAGCGGCAATAAGATTTTTGCCGCTCGGCGAGCAGCAAAATAAATTTCTCTAGTAGTATAGAAAAATGGACAGTTGTTATGGAAAATTTTAATTTTCAAAGAAAACAGTTCATGATAATAGTAGGTAATATTTAACAAATGTATCTTATAATAACAGCAAGTTTACTTATAATGACAAGTTAGTTTGAACAAGGCATATTACTTCTCATACCTATTCTTCGACTTTTCAGGTAATAGATTTAATATTACATTCTTCGCAGCTTCTTTGATGTGTGGTGGAGTACATTCCATTTCACAGTTGTCACTAACCATCAATTTATGATGTTTAACAAAATTTTAACGGACATAATATCGTGGTCGTAGAAAAAAACTCGTATGGAATGTCCATTTCATACTCGTAAGATTTGCAGCATTTGCATTCGGCTCATGCTACAAACTTTCATACTCGTAGGAAATAAGTACCATTCCATGCTCGTTTTACAATATACTATTACATATCAAGGCACTGAAGTTCAACTTTTTGCCACGAATATGGAATTTATTTGAACATGTGATGATAAAAAGGAACTTCAGTGCCGCGGTATATATAAAATTTTATTTGAAATCTAAAATTGGAAAAAACTATGAAATAGTTATTTCTAATTTTTTTCTACGACCTCGATATTATGTCCTAATTAATTTAATTTTAATAATTATTTTGCCCCTCTTTCACCATTACAGTAATTGATAATTCTCAATAAGTATCCTAGCAATGGCACCTGCACTGCAATGAACTGACATGTATCTCAAAATAAATTCATTTCGCACGATGCTTGCAATGTACCTCATATCCCTAGCAACAACAAACATACAATGAACAGATTTCTAAGTGGTCGTAGAAAAATAACTATTTCAAGGTCTTCTTTTATTTATTTATTATTGTTATCTCAATCATTGACCGATGTTTAAATTTTAATTAGGTCATGTAGTGGAAATAAAAAATATGTAAATGTGAGTACAGTGCGTAGATCGTGTATTTAAAGGGGTACTTTCACCCCAAATGTTTAATTACCCAACTGACAACTCTCTGTATTAAAATTTGTTAATTCCAAAATTTACATGTAAAATGAAAAATTTGCTGCATGATACTTCAAACACAGACAAAGCCCCCTTTTATAACTTGTCGCCCCACTTGTCATTTTGTTATTTCAAAATTTAATAGCAATAACATTAATGTCACAAGTACGAAAAATTTGATGCGAGGTTATGTATTGATAACCTCCCGAAAACTTAATTTTTAAACTATACGAGTACAAAGTACATTTTGTCCACGATGTGATGGCTGCTACGTCATCTAAAATTTTCCTATGGGTTAAGATTTAAATGGTGGGAGAAAAATTTATGACGTCAAATAGGTTTTCAACAATTACGATGAACAAGTTATTAATGCACTTTTATACTTATAAATTAAGAGTTATTTATTAAAGAAAAAAGTTAAATAGTATTTTTTCATGCTAGGATCATTATAAATTACTTCAACATTGACTACTTATGATAATGAATTAATTTAATAATTTCAAATGAAGACCATTGTTTTAGAATCAACGATCTGACATCTGACATGATTTTGATGAATTTGACAGATCGAGATCGAGGTGATTCGAGGTAGCAATAATATGAAATACTTGTCTGTGGTTTACGATACTGTAGGTATCTTCTTATGATTTCTTTTTGAACATTTTATTGTTATTAATACTTATTATTATTACTATTAAATATGAAACTTTTTCGCAAATTTGAAACACGCAAGTATCATCAAAGTAGCAACGTGTGAACAGGACATTAGAGTTCTTTACAACTTTATGGCTTAGGGGATAAATTTTAGTTTTTTATATTATTTTTCGGCTTAGATTTTCACAATTTATTTTCTTATACTGGGTTATTCATGACATCAAAGAAAATGCATTACATACCTTAAAAGCCATTTCAAATGAAGCTATCCAGGACTGTTTTGCGAAATGGAAACGCCGCTGGGAAAAATAATCTGTAAAATAATAATAAAAAAATTAGGTTATTTTCTAAACAGACCTCGTATTTCCATCTACAAATAAACTTCCGAATAATTTATTCGTCGAATAAATAAAAAAATACACATCAGAAAATGACAGCTAGAACATTTGAACTATGTTCTCGATGCAAATAATTTATTCGGAATTTTATTCGTAGATGGAAAGATCGGCGCTAAGCAAAGGATCGTTTTCATAAGGGATTGTATTTGTGTAGTAAAACTTAATTTGTAGGTAAGAGTTCGTTCGTAAAAGCTATCTATGTACCATGCACAGCAATGCAACAGCCAATTATATGTTTCAATAAAATAATTGGCCATTAATGACATGTCATTTGACATATGATATTTGACGTGTTGTTTATATTCGAAGAAGTTAGGATTATTTTCTAATAATGGATTTGGTATAAACTACAAACGAAGAAGATACATTTTACATGGATATATCTGCTGCTGTATGTATTATGAAAAAAAAAAAATAGATATTTGTCAAACTATAGACGAAAGCGCTTCTTTTTCCCCTCGAGTTCGAAGTTTACCTCATGAGTACAGCAAGTGAGGCATTTCGAACGAGAGTGAAAGAAGAGCTTTCCTCTCGTGTTAGGCACAATATTTTTTCAGCGCATGTTTCGATAAACGATTTGCTCGGACCTAAAATACACTTTGAGAACACAACTGATAGACTGACACGTTAAAAGTTAGGTTATCAGACACAAGGTGGTGTAGCAGTGTTGCCAATGAACCAATCTTAAATATCTTTAATAAGTTGTCAAATTGTGATTTAATAAGAAAAAGAAAAATATAAGACATAATAATTGAAAGTATGTATATCACTAGAATAAGAATTTTCAATAAAATTAGGAATTTATTTATAATTTTTACAATATATTTTTTGTAAATAACATTCATATTGGTAACATTTCTATATTTTCCTCACTATTTCGGGAGAAGAACGATGGGGTATCTTACCATGTCGTAAAAAAAAACATTATTATTATTTAGAAATATGCAGTCACAGTGATGGTAAATACATCCCATTTACATCAGAAAATATCAGCATAATGATTATTATAACTTGTACAAGGAAATGCGTTAAGGCTATCATAAATAATTTTTGAATTATAGTTTTTGTAGTCCCTCATATCAAGAAAAATTTTGACGTTATTTTAATTTGCTATATTTCACTCCACATTAAGTTTTACTATACAAATACAATCCCCTATAAAAACGAAGCGTTACAAGAAATATATGATAGTTAACATAAGCAAATTAAAAGTGACAGCTGTCGAAGCGACCCGCGCACTGATTGGACATAAGCAATCACAGATACATTGTTAACATCAGTCTTTACAAAATTTCTTATTTTAAGTTTGCATTACATCTTGCCATATTTCTTGCTTTGCTATAAATCCCGGCTGACATCTTCGACAGCTGTCAATATAAAATAATCCCCCAGAAGTCAAATCGCTTAGCACAGACAGCCAATATTCCACGGGAAAAGATAAAGATGTAAATAACAAAAAAAGAACACAAAAGAGGTTAGGTATGTCTGTTGGTAAAGGTTCAAGACTTCAAGCAAAATTTGTGCGCATATGTAACAGCCATCCATCATTCGCTAAGAATGAGCTTCTGGCTTCACTGATTTGGTTTGGAATATAAATGAATTCGTATCGTATATTGGTGTGTCCCAGTTTCAGTGTTCGAGCGTTCAACAATGGCTTAGGTAAACAACTGAGGATGCACTACATTGATGCGTCGTCGCATATAGAGTAGAATTTGTTTCATGCTGTAGTTCACTTTATAAAGCTGTTCCATTTTCCTATCGTATGATGTCATTGGGATGAACTGTTTGTTGTAAATAATGCTATTTTTTAAATTTTATAGTTCTTCTTGACTTTAATGAAATTCAATGGCTTTTTGACAGACAAAATTAATTCAATACACAAAAATAATTTTTCCTATTTCACGTACACAATAGTTATTTTTCTACAATCGTTGCACAATATCGACATTGTTATTCCATTTTTGGTTAGGAAATGTTCAAAATTGTCGCTCTAGGGCGACAAAGTGACATATTGTCGCACTAGCGCGACAAAAACAAAAATAAATTAGGTAAAAGAAGTAAATGATGCATTGGATTTTTCTAGTAATAACCTTGCTATTGCAAATACAGTTGGCATATACGTACATACACTTCAACTTAATCACCATAAACGTATTCACTCTGTAGACTCTGTAGACGTCAAATGTACTCCATGTGTCAAATTATGATTTCTTTGAAAATTTTTATTTTGTTTATAAACGTTGTCATGATTACGGTGACATGGGTAACTACAATTTTACTGAATTGTTATAGGCGTGACCAAAGATAATTTTGAAAATTAATTTTTTTCTACAGCTTGACATTGTTCAACGATTGTAGAAAAAATATTGTGTGTATCTCGTCGGATAGAGCTTGTTCGGTGCACTTGTCGAGTTGTTGATCTCGGCTTCGCCTCGATCAACAATTTCTCGCCGCGTGCAACAAACAATGCTCTATCCGCACTTGATACACAAATAACTATTGTGTATCAAGTGCGGATAGAGCAAGCTCTATCCGACGAGATACACACAATATTTTTTCTACAATCGTTGAACAATGTCAAGCTGTAGAAAAAAATTAATTTTCAAAATTATCTTTGGTCACGCCTATAACAATTCAGTAAAATTGTAGTTACCCATGTCACCGTAATCATGACAACGTTTATGAACAAAATAAAAATTTTCAAGAAATCATAATTTGACACATGGAGTACATTTGACATTTGGAGTACATTAGACATAAAGTCTACAGAGTGAATACGTTTATGGTGATTAAGTTGAAGTGAATGTACGTATATGCCAACTGTATTTGCAATAGCAAGGTTATTACCAGAAAAATCCAATGCATCATTTACTTTTATCTAATTTATTTTTGTTTTATTTTTGTTGCACTAGTGCGACAATATGTCACTTTGTCGCCCTAGAGCGACAATTTTGAACATTTCCTAACTAAAAATGGAATAACAATGTCGATATTGTGCAACGATTGTAGAAAAAGTCAATTTTGTGACACTGTTTTTCTCAAAAACAATGCTACAAAATTGAATTTTGTGCAACTGGTTTTGCAGAATTTATTATTTATAAAATTAAGAGTTTGTCAAACTTGGGGCTGTCATTGCTCACGTAAAATTATTGAATCAGAGCCTCTGCGTCGGGGTTGCGGCCTAGGACCCGATAGGTGAATTTATGAACGTGAAATAGGAAAAGTAGTATGAACAACTCGTGTTACAATGACCTTTTTTGTAATACGAATATAGTTTGCGTAAACGATCCGCAGGCGAGTTACGCAAAATACGAATATTACAATTAGGCATTGTAACACTTGTTGTTCAATATACTGTTTTTCTACTACTGTAAAAATATATCACCATTATTTCAAATTTTTTGATGATTTATAGTACCCATAATTCACGATAGTGAATTAAGATTCATAATTCACTTTTCTCGACCAATCACAGAGTCAGAAATCCATAATTCTCTGTTATTTTAAAGACGTGATGTGGATCACCAAGCAACGGCTGTCTGACAGTTGACATGTAGTCAGTTGTCATTGTGTATTTTGATGTCGTATTTCAACGAATTTCGATCATTTTCAAAAGAGGTTTCCGAATTTACAGGAGTAGAAAAAGTATAGTATTATATTCGGGATTATGGGCATTATTCACAGTCATTATTCAGCAGCCTCTGCTGTAAATCTAGTTATTAGTTAAACAAATAACTATTCCCTCAAAATTGCAAAATAATATTTTTAACCCAAATATATCATTTGGCACTAATTTTTGCTGCTGTATCCTTATTTGAAATTATTTAAATTGAAGGATGTTATAATCAGCTCTGCGTATTTTCATAAAATATAATAATTAATAACGTTTCATTTTCCCGCTCGTGAGTTATTGCACATACATACACACATCCATCATGCCACATTTACAGACGTCACTGAGAAAATGGTCAATATGAATTCATATTTATACTATGGATAATAAAAGTAAAAATACTATTTTTAATTGAAATCGGCACTAAAGTGCTCAAAAAACGTCATTAAAAGCTCAGAAATCATCAATAAAGTAATCCATTATACGACGATTTTGAGCAACCCGGTGTTGGCAACCGTTAAATCATTATCGTACAATTAGGATAATTTTGGCAGATATATTGACGTACTATAGTAAATTTGAACGTAACATGAAACAAAATTTGCAAAAAGAATTAACTAATTAATTCCGATGACGAAATTGAGGACAAAACACATAATTTTGAGTGTGATTTACGATAACTTCACTTCTCGTGGTTGGCAACACTGACTGTCAGTTTCAATTGACAACTGACAGATGTATAAACTTAACCTATATTATAATTTTTTACAGTTTTTTCGAATTTTAGATTTCAAATAAAACTTAATATGTACCGCGGCACTGAAGTTCCTTTTTATCACTCACATGGTTTATTTTCCTCGGCCCTACGAGCCTTGGCAACTAAATTCCATATTCGTGATAAAAAATTGAACTTCAGTGCCTTGATACATAAATAGCTATTATAAGGATACCAGCTGGAAATAGAAGATTTCAGATTTAGAGCTACTGGTCTACATACCTATACAATAGTTATAGCATCACATCGTCATACTTGGTATACAAGTTAAAGAAAATAGCATCTCAGAAATTTGAATAATCGCATAAGCTTCTGCAAAGTCAACGAATTCCATCAACGAATAACAAAGTTCTATATTCACGCAGGAATTTCATTATAATTTTTTTACACTTTTTAAACTTGATACATAATATGAAACATTTCTACATAATTAACTTCTGCTCTATAAATAAAATGTATTTGCGAACTGTAATAAAGTAGCAAATCCTGTATAATTGTGAATTCCAATGCACATAAATAAAAAGTTTACATACAAAATATTTTCCTAGAGTTAAAGCAAATTATTATTCGCAATATATGAAACGCAGGAAAAGTAGAGATTTAATTTTAATATTTTTTTAAGGTTGCATGAGAAAGAATTTAATTATATTATGATTACAATTAGTCGAAAGTTAATTCAACATCAACCACTGTCATGAACCTTGTTGCTTTTGATTTAGATTATTAATAACTTGAAATAAGTATTATAAATTAATCTGCTTGTAGAATATTATTCGATTTAATCTTCGTCTAGACATGACGTGACACGTGTATTCGAAGCTCGAACAAAATTACTCTGCGCTAAATACTTTTCTATTACTTTTATCCCTCTGAAGTTCGCAACGTTTTACTTGATTGACTTCACTTACTTCAATGATTTCAGTTCTGGAGAGGTAATTGTATTGTCTAGACGATTTAACTTGTCAAGTTTATGTAATTTAAATATTTCTGTGAGAAGGTAAAAGTTATAAAAATCATAGGCGCGCCAAAAAAATTCAATTTAACAAATGTAGAAACATTGCAGAAAATAATAGTAAAAATTATTTTACTTTAAGGTAGTTAATCCGTTGATGGTAGCTACCCAAGATGTATTTTACCCCGATCTTGAACTAATTTAAAAGTTTCATGATCTCGAATAAGCTGAACAACATGTGTAATAGTGCAAACATTCGTAAGATGATGATTTGGAAAACGCTCCAAATAAATTTGACAGAATGGAGCAGCGTTACCTTGAACTACAACAGAATGTTTGTGAACTGACTGTTCGGAAAATCAGGCACTTTTACATAATAACTTTTATAATAATAATTTATTAGTTGATTTATTTGATATTGTCAAAATTTATTTGAAAAAAATGACAAGTGACATTTGTCAACATCAATAATTTCATTACTATTGCCATGGATATTGCTACTGGACCAAATTATGAATATACCTGAACGACTCGTCAATTTATTGGGTGGTAAAAATGCTAAAAAGAATGGGATTTAGAAAATAAGTTATTAAGAAATAATAATGGGGTAAATAGCTCCGTGGTAACGTGTCGGGCTGTAGATCGTGAGATCCTCAGTTCGAATCCCACTGCCGACAGTTACAAATTAAAATTTACGCTTGTGGTTCCCCCTCCACTAACATCCTTGGGGGCTATGATTTGACGGCTAGTAACCGCACTTCATACGAAAAAATATATCACCTACCGAGATCTGCGTAAGCAGAGTGCCACACCCGTAATGGGTAAAAGGCGTGATGATATATTTATTTTATTTTTAAGAAATATTGTTCCTCTGGACGAGTTCTATCACTGGTTAAATTTACTGTACTTATTTATGTTACATTCTGTATACACCGCAGAAATGAAGTGTATTATTCCCTTCTTCTATTGTAGTCCTTGTCTACGCTTTGTGCTTCAATTTTATCAGCAGGAAAAAATTATGCATGTCTCTCCCTTAATGTATAATATACTAATAAATATCGATCAGTAATTTATTTATTATTATTCTTAATATCTAAGGTCGCGAAAATTTGCCTGCAATAAAAGAGGATTACGGAAAAAAATCTGATGTGTCCAGCACATAACCTCCCGCCAATACTACTCTTAAACGGTACAAAATACTATTTGATGATACAGAAACATACTTTCTTATTTGTTTATTTTCTATTTATATTTGAGAATTTTAATATTCGTTCGTATATTTATTTAATTTTTTGACATATATTTCACTGAGAAAACTGCTTCACAGTTACAATGACATGTGTCACATTTTGTAAATAATTGAAAATTTTTAAATGTTTCCATGGTGTACTAGGACAGCAAGATTTGTGAAATCAAATTTCTTTATATTTTATTATCTCTAAATCTAATAAAAATTAATAAAATTAGTGTAATCAAAACACATGTAAAATTAAATATTCTTTCTACTTTCAAAATTATATAAATTGTTAAAAAAGGAAATTTAACCATGTTTTTCACGAAAAACTGTTAAGGGCTTCAAGTAAACTGCTACTTCCAGTTGACCAATTTTATCCAAAATCTAATGAGCTCTTCATTTAAATATAAGAAACAATAATCCACAAAATTTTATTTTTTGGTATTATAGTATTTGAGTTATGCCAGACGAAAAAATTGCCACGGACTTCACACATACATACATACAGATATCTTCGCGGAAATAGTAAAATCGTATTGTAGGGACCCTAAAACGTGCTTATTCATTGAAAACCCACTACCCAATTTTTTGACCAAAAACAATACCTCCCTTACCTAGAGGTAGGTGGGAGGTAAAAAGTTTACGAAATGCTGCCATAAACGACACTATAGAATTATTCGACCATTTTTAATGAAGAAGCAAATCAGTAGATGGACGATACATTTATTTTATTACCGACTCCAGTTTCTGTGAAATGAGAAACGTTGGTTGCACAGCAATCAATAATTATTAATTAAATGAATTTCTACTTTCACTCAAGTGAAAGTTATCTATTCTAAAAAAAAACCCTTGTCCTTGGTGAGAAAAATCCGATACGTCAGAGCTGACGCCATTGATAGCATCAGGTTTCATTTGAAGCGCGTTGTATCTTTCCAAACTATTCTTGAAACTCAATGTCTGTGTCTGGAATCCATTCTAAACGGTCCAACGCGCCCTTTCAATTTCAAAGATCGTCTTCCAAGGTTGCGAGATAAAATGATTGTTTTCACCCCCAACCAACTAGAAAGTTTCGCAAGAATTTGTTTTGTATTCGTGAACTTACACAAGTAAGAATTAGTGCGAATGCAAGGACGATAATTGTACGTGTATGTAAAAGCAAATACATATCAAAATAATTAAATAATAGTAGGTATCAAGTAAGTATTATCATCACAAAAATTACAATTATTGTAAAAAGTTACACCCTTAATAGTTATTTATGTATCAAGGCACTGAAGTTCAATTTTTTATCACGAATATGAAATTTAATTAGCGAGGCCCATAGGGCAGAGGAAAATAAACCATGTGAGTAATAAAAAGGAACTTCAGTGCCGAGGTACATATTAAATTTTATTTGAAATCTAAAATTCGAAAAAACTGTAAAAAAAATACAATATAGGTTAAGTTTGTACATCTGTCAGTTGTCAATTGAAATTGACAGTCAGTGTTGCCAACCTTGAGAAGTGAAGTTATCGTAAATAACACTCAAAATTATGTGTTTTGTCCTCAATTTCGTCATCGGAATTAATTAGTTAATTCTTCTTGCAAATCTTGTTTCATGTACTATAGTACGTCAATATATCTGCCAAAATTATCCTAATTGTACAATAATTATTTAACGATTACCAACACTGGGTTGCTCAAAATCGTCGTATAATGATTTACTTTAGTGACGATTTCTGATCTTTTAATGACGATTGTTGAGCACTTTAGTGCCGATTTCAAATAAAATTCATTAATCGTCAAAGCATGTTAAGTACAAAATGGTTAATACTTTCAATAATTGCGAGACGATAAAATCGCCACAAACCATAAACACACACACATACATACATACAGACATCATGGCGAAAACAGTAAAATCGTATTGTAGTAAAATGTGCTCATTCATAAAAAACTCACCACCCAATTTTTTTACCAGAAACATTACCTCCCTGACTCTGAGGTAGGCGGGAGGTAATAATGAAATTATAACCAAATTTGACACTTTGACAGTACTTTTGTTATCACAGCCATCCCCATCTCAACAGCTAGCTGACGTTTTACAAATATTTTATTTAATAATTTAACGATTCCGGAAAAACTATAATGTATACCTCAGCACTAAAATATTTTATATTACTCACATGGTTTATTCATGGAATAAATTCCATATTCGTAATAAAAAATTATACTTTAGTGCCTTGATGTACAATAGTTATTTGTGTATCAAGTGCGGATAGAGCATTGTTTGTTGCACGCGGCGAGAAATTGTTGATCGAGGCGAAGCCGAGATCAACAACTCGACAAGTGCACCGAACAAGCTCTATCCGACGAGATACACACAATATTTTTTCTACAATCGTTGAACAATGTCAAGCTGTAGAAAAAAATTAATTTTCAAAATTATCTTTGGTCACGCCTATAACAATTCAGTAAAATTGTAGTTACCCATGTCACCGTAATCATGACAACGTTCATGAACAAAATAAAAATTTTCAAAGAAATCATAATTTGACACATGGAGTACATTTGACATATGGAGTACATTTGACATAAAGTCTACAGAGTGAATACGTTTATGGTGATTAAGTTGAAGTGTATGTACGTATATGCCAACTGCATTTGCAATAGCAAGGTTATTACCAGAAAAATCCAATGCATCATTTACTTCTTTTACCTAATTTATTTTTGTTTTGTTTTTGTCGCGCTAGTGCGACAATATGTCACTTTGTCGCCCTAGAGCGACAATTTTGAACATTTTCTAACCAAAAATGGAATAACAATGTCGATATTGTGCAACGATTGTAGAAAAATAACCATTGTATTTTAATTTGCTACGGTTGTCAACAAAAAATAATTTTTTTCTACGACCACTACTACTCATTGTATATTTGTTGTTGCTAGGGATATGAGGTACATTGCAAGCATCGTGCGAAATGAATTTGTTTTGTGAATATTTCAATACAGGTCAGCTCATTTAAGTACAGGTACTATTGCTATGATACTTATTTAGAATTGTCAAATATTGGAATGGTAAAAGCGAGATATATTTTTTTGTTAATATTAAATTAATTAGGAAATATTATCATGGTCGTAGAAAAAGTATAGTGTACAACTCGCATGGAATGTCCATTTCAAACTCGTATGATATGCAGCATTCGCCTTTGGCTCATACTCCAAACTTTCACTCTCGTAGGAAATGAGTACCATTCCATGCTCGTTGTACAATATACTATATTGATTTCGTTTTTCATTACTAATCATTGTTTTATTTACAATATGGTGCATATTTCAACAACACCGATACAATCGTTTACGCATCGCGTTCAATATTCGAGCAGATTTATAAACAAACCGCCCATTGTTTCATAACTAAATACAGTCTAGTCCAGTGGTTTACTGCAAAATATTAAATAGTGATACATGAAAACGTTCCATTTAAACATGGATGAATTTGTTGGATGTGTGATTAATAGAATAGCGAAACTCTACGCTAAAATTGCCTCATATTTTGGTTGGGAGATGAAGTTTGAAACAATGTACGACTGCGGGGATTGTTTTCTTCACATGACAAGAAATATTGGCATATTATTAGCAGACCGGCATGTTCATAATGGAAAAGTTAAATATACAGTTAGAAAATTCACCTGGAAGGAACGTGTTCTTGTTTGCGGTGAGTATTATAGAAGAATCCGGAAAAATGATTTTTCGTTGTTTTTTCATTTTATATATTATATATTTATATATGCACAAATATATGACAATGTATGTAGCAAAATATGCAAAAATAACACTAAGGCCCGGTATTATAAACGCTGGTTAAATAGCCGGTTAGCCAATATGCTACTAAATTTAATATGCTACTTAATATTTGTGTGGGTATTATAAAGCAAAATTTTATTTGATTACCTACTTATTAGTTAATCGAGTCTCCCTAGAAAAGTTACCAAATCATATTAAATTTAGTTAATAAGTTAGAATCCCTATCAGAAGTATACACACATTCCATGTAGATGGCGGAAGTAAAAATTATTATTTACTAATTAAAACTTACATAAAATATGACGAAATCAACTAAATGGAACAATTTGAAATAAAATAATACAAATATTTATTAAATCCATTACATTATTGAATGATCAATGAGTGTATGAAATATGAAATTTGATATCAACATCAGTTACTGCTATCAGAATTATATTCATCAAATATATATTCAGAAAAATGGAATAATTAGAATGAGGTTAAAATTGCAGTAAAAATTAAAAATTTAAATTACTAGAAATTATGTCTCAATCCAGGCACATAATTGAAAAACAAAGAAACAGACGCAGTGGATATGCAGACTAAGACGAAAGTATGGGCAGATATAACCATATGTGTCTAATTTAATTCAATGTACAGTTCAGGAAGGACAAAGATAAGGAATTTATTTAAAATTACTTTATGAAAATATTAAAATAAAATCAATAAAGCTGAAATCTACGAAGAATATAACTGGATATTATTTAATATGGGGCACGTAAAAAATAGAATATATTTTTATTTAGGTATAACTGGAGGAAATAATATAAAAAGAAATAAACAGATGAAAAACTATCAATTGTTGAAACGCTATCAATCGATGATACTGACATCATATTCGAAATACCTATGTATATATCTACAATTTTTTAAAGATTTAAATATCTTTAATATTTAACAAGTATTGTCTTTATTTATTATTTTCCATTAAGTATTTATAGAACAAAAATATAAAATAACATTAAATATACTTTTAATAGACTACTAACTAAATTTAATACCACCAAAACTGTCCTGCTTATTTAATAAGCTGATTAAGTAGGAGACTAAATTTATAAAATACGCTATTAAATTTTAACATTCGTTTATAATACCGGGCCTTAAATTATTAGATAAAAAGTATAAATTAATTTATTATGAATTTTATTGCACAATACAGTCTCAATCCTGATTCACAATTAACAAATAAATAAACTAAACGCGATACCTCACTCAATTCTTCACCGATGAGGATGAAATTTTCAGCTCTGAAAAGGAAATTAATAGGGCTTTGTGGCAATCGAGTTGAACAACCCCTTTAAGAAATGATGTTTTGGAGCTACAAGTCTTCAAACTTTGAGATTTTTCATTGCTCAGACATGACATCAAATAAAGCGATTTTTCAGGGGGTCGGGGGGAGCGAATATCTTCGGGATTTTTGGAGAACGTAGAGGAGGAATGTATCTCCAGAGGGAATTTCCAGATTTTGGTTAACATGTCCCTGCAAGAAATGCCCCATATTTTAAAAACAGTCACTTTCTTGGTTCGGCCAATTGGCTCGATTTTTTTTTTTTTTGAGCAGTGTATTATGAGTAACACTGCAATATAAATGACTTTTTCTACAATCGTTGCACAATATCGACATTGTTGTTCCATTTTTGGTTAGGAAATGTTCAAAATTGTCGCTCTAGGGCGACAAAGTGCCATATTGTCGCACTAGCGCGACAAAAACAAACCAAAAATAAATTAGGTAAAAGAAGTAAATGCATTGGATTTTTCTGGTAATAACTTTGCTATTGCAAATACAGTTGGCATATACGTACATACACTTCCACTTAATCACCATAAACGTTTTCACTCTGTAGACTTTATGTCAAATGTACTCCATATGTCAAATATACTCCATGTGTCAAATTATGATTTCTTTGAAAATTTTTATTTTGTTCATAAACGTTGTCATGATTACGGTGACATGGGTAACTACAATTTTACTGAATTGTTATAGGCGTGACTTAAGATAACTTTGAAAATTAATTTTTTTTCTACAGCTTGACATTGTTCAATGATTGTAGAAAAAATATTGTGTGTATCTCGTCGGATAGAGCTTGTTCGGTGCACTTGTCGAGTTGTTGATCTCGGCTTCGCCTCGATCAACAATTTCTCGCCGCGTGCAACAAACAATGCTCTATCCGCACTTGATATACAAATAACTATTATTCATGTTTCAAGATTGATGATTATTTCGGCGATAAATTGTACCATATTTTTTCATAACCATGTTGACCGAAATGTGACTTTACATGAATTGGTATGGGCATTGACTATACTTCTCACTATGCTATTCAGCATGGTAATTGCTGAGGAACTCATCAAGCACAAGAAGCTATTAGGAAATCTAGGACCATTACACAATGAAGCTGACTTGGCGATGGAACAGCTCGGCATTCATTTTGATTATCGCTTCGCAATTGTTACAATTCTTACGCTTGTAGGCTTGGCTTATGTGAACTGGGTTTTCCTCTCCATTTGTTTCATTTATTTAAGAAGTAAATCTATATACGATACAATTAATTTTTCTATATCGGCCTTCATTTTCGTCATGTTGGTAACTACGTTTCTTATTTTGTACGGCGGACAATTCTTGATATGCAGTGTAAGGTTTATTGTATTAAACAAATTTATTAAACGTGAAATCAACGACTTGGATGACAATGTAATTATTGCTGATGAAGAGAATCAAATGACGACATACAACTCAAATGAAGTAACAGCGAAGTTGAGAGCTATATCAAACATTCACATGAAGCACTATGAACTTACTAAGATAGCCATGACTTATTTTTCTACTTGTCTTTTTTTGTTCGTACATATTGAAATATTTGTGACTTCTGTAGTGACCTACTTTCAATTCTTTAAAGGAGTTTTTCTATTTGAACTAATACTGACTGATATAACTGGTCTTATGGTTTGTGCATTTTTTGCAATTTGCGGGGAAGTTCTGAAACATCAGGTACTTTTATAATAGAAAGAAACTTAGGCCCGGTATTATAAACGCTAGTTAAATAGCCGGTTATCCAATATGCTACTTAATATTTATGTGGGTATTTTAAACCAAAATATTATTTAATTACCTATTTATTAGTTAATCGAGTCTCCCTAGAAAAGTAACCAAAACATAATAAAATAGGCCAATTCTGAGCAATTCTGTAAAGTCTGTAAGAGAATCTGTAAGATCTGTAAATACTTTTAGGTCAAATGGCAATTCTGATAGAACCTATTCCTTACAGAAAATCGTAAATATGTTACAGATATCTGTAAAAGTTACGGTGAAGTTTGAGGTGTCTGTAAATTTTTACGGTCACTGTAGAATGCGAAAATTCATCATTATTTTACGAATAATATCATCACTAGTATTATTTATTCCCTCTAAAGTCTTACAAGTATTAAATCAGTTAAAGATTAATAACCAAGGATATATTAATTATTGGATAACTTAGCGAAATTTAACAATAATTATTCAACAACGCGTATTGCTTTTTAGGTATTTTGATACAGACATTTTTCCTTACCAATTTATAAAAAATATCAATTTTACTTTTAGGGTTTTCGTAACTTTATATTTTGTGTGCGTTCTTTTCAAAATCCAGTTGGTTCAAACTGTTGGATATGTTTGAGTCAGTCGTCTGTGAGTAAAGTATTAATAGTATATTACGAACCGTGAACTGTAAGTGATAGTTTTTAGGTCGAGAATGTAGTTTGGGATGTCGAGACCCGTAGGGTCGAGATTTCCTAAACATTCGATACTTAAAAAAGCACTTACAGTTCGAGGTTAGTAAGTTATTTTTTGCAATACCTACGTAAATATAAGAAAAGAAAAAATAGGTATGAAAATTAACAGCTGACAGATTGAGGTTAGAAATAAAATTTGAATGATATATATTTACTTACCGTCCACCATGAACGGTAAGTTTCACTTACCATCCACCGTGGACGGTAAGTAAATGATGTAACCATGGAAACCAATTGTGCAATAAAAATTCCACTTACTGTGTTTAAATTTTGTTATTAATGGGTAACTTACAGAACAGGTATTGCAAAAAAAAAAACATTAGTAGTACTTTAGCGCCTCCAGATCTGACAATGATCATCCGTTTTTATAATTCCATAATTCAAACAATAAATAATTTAATTCCGACTTAAGTTAATATATTATTTAAGTATTTTCAGTACTTACTTCATTTTAAATGGATGTATAAGTATAAATAATTAAATATTTTATATTATCTGTCACATGTCATTTACAGATAACCAAAATATTATTGTGAAGTTAGACGAATGTCGTAAAATAATCGTCTCGTGACCGTAAAGATGATCTGTAAGTTGTCTTCTTACAAGGACATGTCGAAAATTGCTGAAACTGTAAATCTGTAAAGTTGTAAGTTACTGGTGTATCGTAGGTAACAGATTTACGAATTTACGATTTTACAGATAAAATGTTCAGAATTGACCCATTTTTTGATAAGTTAGAATCCCTATCAGAAGTATACACATATTCCATGTAGATGGCGGCAGTGAAATTTGTAATTTACTAATTAAAACTTACATAAAATATGATGAACGCAACTAAATGGAACAATTTGAAATAAAATAATACAAATATTTATTAAATCCATTACATTATTGAATGATCATTGAGTGTATTAAATATGAAATTTGTTATCATCATCAGTTACTTGTAAAAGATTATATTCATCAAATATATTTTCAGAAAATGGAAAAATGAACGAGGAAAAAATTACAGTGTAAAATAAAAATTTAAATTACTAGAAATTATGTCCCAATCCAGGGACATAATTGAAAAATAAAAAAACAGACGCAGTGAATTTGCTAAGACAAAAGTAAAGGCAGGTTTAAGCATATAACTATCTAATTTAATTCAATATACAGTTCAAGAAAAAGATATGGAATTTATTTGAAATTATTTTATGAAAATATTAAATTAAAATCAATAAAGCTGAAATCTAAGGGCAATATAACTGGATATTATTTTATATGGGACACGTAAAAATAGAATATATTTTTATTTAAGTAGAACTGGAGGAGATTATATAAAAAGAAATAAACAGATGAAAACCTATCAATTGTTGAAACGCTATCAATCGGTGATACTGACAACATAGTCTACTAACTAAATTTAACACCACCAAAACTGCCAGTCTTATTTAATAAGCTGATTTAGTAGGAGATTAAATTTATATTACCTTTATAATACACTTTTTGTAAATAGTAGGTTATTAATTCATAAAATATGCTATTAAATTTTAACATTTGTTTATAATACCGAGCCTAACTGTTTTAATATTTTTGTTCTTCTTTAATTTTTCATGGCCGTGTTACAATATTTCAAATAAATATTAATTTTAATTTGATTGATATATCGTAAAATGCATTTTTTAATTCAACTTTTGCCGTAAAGTAAATTGGTAAAGAAATACAGCACTGTAGAAAGAAAGACACAATTAATTATTCTTAAGTATCATCAGAAACCTACCATGTTTGATATCAAATAAAACGTCTTTAAGCTAGCCTAATTTTTCTAACCCAATATCAGGGATTATAAAATTTGTAATTTATTTATGTGGAAGATAAACTAATTTCCATTATACTGTTGTATATACGAATCAAAACTAAATGGTTAATTAAACTTTCAAATGTTGTAGGCTAAACGTACATTGGCTCTGATGGTGGATTTGTGCATGTGTTATTATGATCCGGAAGCAATTACTATAGTGAGTACATTTTAACACTAATTTATAGAATATTCTCAAATAAATCGTTTCCATAGAGGAACTCGATTCTGCTGCAAGTTTCATATGAGAAGTTTAACTGGAAATCTGGCGGTGCTTTTTCCACCAACACAAAAATGCTGATTTATGTAATAACTAATGTAACACTATTACAAAACTATGCCTATTATAATGTGTTTATTTTTCAGATTATACAGGTTTCCATTTCTGTAGTTGTGTTCTTCATTCAGTTCTCAGTGTGATTAAAATATTTGTAACTTGATTTACAATTGGATTCGTTTGGCCACATTAGATTAAATGTTTGGAGCAAGTTATTAATTATATTAATTTCTTTCAAGTAGATACACTAATTTCGTTTTTATTATTACTCGAAACTTCATTTTCCATTCTCAGAACATTTTCTTAACTAAGGTTGTAGTCAAGATTGATTAGCATAAAATTTTACACATTTTGTTGATTTAATTAAATTAGAAACGAAGTTTTACAGATGATGAAAAAAAATGGAGTTAGCGTTAATGAGGTTATACACCTTTTTTTAAGGTAAGGTAAGTTTGAGTAAAATTATAAATATAGATACTAATTTTACTATTAAAAGGCACTTAATTATTAAGATACGATTTTTTGAAATTGGCATCCCATTTCAAATTTTTCGTTTGGGTAAGGCACTAGAATATATGAGTATTCTCATCCGCCATTTTGGTTCCAAGTGTCATAAATAAAACAAAGTATTGGAATCCAGTTACTTTAATTCTTTTCTGTCAAATTTCAAGTTGATATTGATTAATAATTATGATATATCATTCCTTCAATTAATATATTCCATATCTAACAGGGAAGGGTACAGAATACTTTCTAATAATATATTACCGTATGATCTGTGTAGTTGGACTTTACAGAATTTCAAGAAATATGTAGATACAGATACAAATTTTTAATGTTTTTTTTTAAGTAACTGGATTCCAATAACTTGTTTTATTTGTGACATCTGGACCCAAAATGGCGGACGAGAATACCTACATTCTTCTAGAGCTCTAGTTTGGGACGTCATCTTGTAATTCTATGAAACACGCTCTTGCGGAGAGCGAGGAACTACACCAACTGTCAAATTGACTGTTATCTGTCATTGTTATTTACTCAGAGGTTTTTACAAATATAGTTTATTCACATTACCTGGGCAAAATAATATAACAAATATAATAAACATAAGTTTAATTTGAAAATCGTTAACTGCAACATATGACTTGAGATGACAGGTGTGATAATGAGACTACCGACATTACCGACAAGCGACAAAATATAGTAAATCAAAACATTTTTATTTTAACATATCCTAAACTCTTTGTCTAAAAACGTTGTAACTGACGAATACCTAACTTAATTTATCGGAGTGTTCATTTTAATAATAATAGGTAATTATGGCAACCCTGAAAAGCAAATTATTATTTTTTATCAACACCTCTTTTGCCTTGCCATGCTGTATATTCTATTACAAGATGACGTCGCGGTTTTTATAACCGCGAAACTTCATAAATGAAGTTATGAATGAAAAGTTAAAAAATATAAGAAATATTGAATAATATGTGACTGAAATAATCTAAATTTTAAAAATTTCTAAAAAAAAAACAATTTTTTTTTAGTGTATGATCCCATTCCTTTTGTGAATCTGTCTGTTTGAGGTTTGTTCAACCTATACCTTGAAAATTGCAAAAGGTTTGTCTTGATATATGTATTAATGTATCACAATAAATGTATACACAGTACAAAAATTATAAGTTATTATTGGGCAGCATAGAGATAGTGATCTAAGTCGTAAACATTTCTTCTTTTTGGAATTTTTGGTACTGTCCCTCTCAGCGAATGTACCTTACACTTACAGTTAATTTTGGAGGAATTTGCTAACTTCACACCGTTACTAAAATGTTCAAAGCCACAACTTGTCAAGATGTGATTAAGATGTTATTTAGCGCCATGGAAATTGGAAACCAGGATTCCAGGGTACCTATTCTGTAATAGAGCCAAGAGCTCTAAAACTATGACGTCAAGCATCAGTGGCTGTCTCTATGTACAGAATAAGAACGAAGAGATTTGGTAAGTAATGTTTTCATAAGTTTTAGGTTGGCAGCATTTTTTGTAAGAATTGTTAGTTAATTTCAGGAAGGACCCAGCACATTCTTTATGGAAAACTAGCTTCCGTTAAATTGGCTGAATTATAATAGTATATTGTACAACGCGCATGGAATGGTACTCATTTCCTACGAGTATGAAAGTTTGTAGCATGAGCCGAAGGCGAATGCTGCAAATCATACGAGTATGAAATGGGCATTCCATGCGAGTTGTACACTATACTTTTACGACCACGATATTATTTCTTAATTCATTTAATATTAATAAAAAAAATTGTCCCGCTTTCACCATTCCAATATTTGACAATTCTAAATAAGTATCCTAGCAATGGCACCTGTACTTAAATGAGCTGACCTGTATTGATATACTTACAAAACAAATTTATTTCGCACGATGCTTGCAATGTACCTCATATCCCTAGCAACAACAAACATACAATGAGAAGATTTCTAAGTGGTCGTAGAAAAATATGTTATTCTTGAGACATTTCTAAAAAATCTGATGTGGCCAGCACATAACCTCACGCCCAATAGTACTCTTAAACGGTACAAAATAGTATTTGATGATACAGAAACATACCTTGTTATTTGTTTATTTTCTTTATATTTGAGAATTTGAATGTTCTTTCGTATATTTATTTAATTTTATGACATATATTTCACTAAGAATACAGCTTCACAATCACAATGACATGTGTCACATTTCATAAAAAATTGAAAAATTTTAAATGTTTTCATGGTGTACTAGGAATGCAAGATTTGTAAAATCTAATTTTTTTATATTTTATTATCTCCAAATCTAAAAGAAATTAATAAAATTAGTGTAATCAAAACATATGTAAAATTAAATATTCTTCAACTTTCAAAATAACATAAATTGTTGAAAAAGGAAATTTAACCGTGTTTTTCACGAAAAACTGTTAAGGGCTTCAAGTAAACTGCTACTTCCGGTTGACCAATTATATCCAAAATCTAATCAGCTCTTCATTTAAATATAAGAAGCAATAATTCACAAAATTGAATTTTTTGGTATTATAGTATTTGAGTTATGCGTTACGAAAAAATTGCCACAGACTACACACACACACACATACACACACACACACACACACACACACACACACACACACACACACACACACACACACACACACACACACACACACACTCATACATACATACATACATACAGACATCATCGCGAAAATAGTAAAATCGTATTGTAGGGACCCTAAAACGTGCTTATTCATTGAAAACTCACTACCCAATTTTTTGACCAAAAACAATACCTCCCTTACCTAGAGGTAGGCGGGAGGTAAAAAAGGTCTCCATGGTCATGCATCGCGAAAATCAGCATTACGTAAGTTATAAGCGTTTTCATATTGCAAAATGCGGTAGTAAAATAGAAATGTAGTATCACTTCTGAGTAATATAATAATTAATAATATAATGATTGCGTGAATGTGTGAGTGCATAAGAGTGTGAATTTTGGATAACTAAATCTTATATTAAATTAAATAAATAAATAAATAAATATATCATCACGCCTTTTACCCATTGTGGGTGTGACACTCTGCTTGCGCAGATCTCGGTAGGTGATATATTTTTGCGTATGAAGTGCGGTTACCAGCCGTCAAGTCATAGCCCCCAAAGTTGTCAGTGGAGGGGGAACCACAGGGGTAAATTTAAATTGGCAACTGTCGGCTGTGGGATCTTATATTTGCCTGAGAAATACGTACTTATCCAAAACTCGATGTTATATTGCTCAGATATGATCAGGGGCGGACTGGCCATTTGGCAGTTCGGGCAAATGCCCGGTGGGCCGGTGCTAAAATAGGCCGATGGGCTGGTGTTCATTAAAATTGTTATTATATTCATAATTTTGTAATATATTTTCTATAACACTGTTTTGGAAACTACGCATTCCACAACTAAAAATTGTATTGGGATAACTATTATTCCATACGCCGCGTATGGAATAAATTCGAAGAATCAGAGCCGCATATTAACGCGATATATGAAATATCTTGATTTAGTTACTATGGTTACGTCTGTTTGTTTTAATTTTATTTATTTGAGTTTGACGTTTTCAACAGTTTTGTATTTTTTGTATAATTTCCAAAATCTTGTTATAGAAAGTATAGTCTACAATAGGTAACGGCTCGGAATACAAAATTTTTGCTCGTGTGGAATATGTGCCATTCCATTACTTATTGCAGAATATACATTCTTCCGTTAATATTATTTAACTTCACCGAAGCTAAAAATAAATAAATGTGTTATAGTATACAGGCAGGTACATATTTTTTAAATACATCATATAAATCGAAAGTAAGAATCTTCTATTTCCACTGCATTCTGATTTTAATTTTATGAATTCAAAATATTTTACCGATTACACAAAATAAATGCCTCCCATTATCAGCTTTAAAGAAACTAAGTGAACATTTAACACGACGAAAGAGCAGCAAAACACATAAATTAATAAAACAACAATGTATTCTGTTAAATTTGAATGTGGGTTCATATACCTCTACGAAAAATTAATCTCCATTTCATTTGACATTGAATAATAGTTAAAAGTTTCAGAGAGTACCCATTCCATTCCCGTTTTATAAATGACGAATGAGAGTGCAATTTATGAAATGGTATGGATTCGTTTGTTTAATTCCACCATCAATTATACACATGTATTCGTGTTCGCGACATAATACTAAAATTTAATAGTACGACTTGAAATAATCATAGTTTAACCTTGGACTTGAACTTGTGTTCTTTATTCTCACATCATTAAGAACTATAGTTTTCAATACTAAAGTGTTTCTTTCATTTCTCGTGTAATTAATTGTCTCACTGCTTTGTTACAGAGGTTGACAATACTTGACTATCTATTATTATTTCTTTTTCAACAACAACATCAAAGAGAATATTATACATCCATGGAAAATTTATAAATAATTTCAAATCTTCAAACAACTACATATACAATTATTCTTAGGATATTATCACGTTTCTACTAAAGCAGTGGTCTACAAACTATTCAATTTAAATATGTACAGTTCACGTTGAAATGAATACTATATTACAATTATTTAAATCATGAACCCAATTGCGATTTGAAAACTGCATTTAACTCTTCCAAAATCACTCCATTTTTAAGAAAAAAATCTCGACATTTAGATCATACTGAAAAGTGAGTTACGACTTATTATATTTTATACTCATTGCCAAAGTGTGAAAGTAGGGGAGACTGGGTACGGTTGAAACAGTTTTGTTTTATCGATCATAGCGTCTTTACTATATGATGGAATTTTTAAACAAATACATCAAATCAAAGTATGTTTATCGATCTTTAAAAAAATATTATAATTATTTTTCCAGGTACAATAGGTACCTTGCAATAGAATAATTCTTATTTTAAATCAGCAACTGATTATTTATTGAATGTAGTAATTTCAATTAGTAATTAAATCGCTCAGCAGTAGAAGATAGAAGCGCATACTTGCAGTGAATTTAGGGCTTATTATAAAATAGAGAGCAAAAATAAACTGCACTTAAACAAATGAAAAGATAATTAATATTAAATCCATATTAAACATATGAAAATAAGCGATCAGTGCAAAATAAACTTCTAGATCCTAGAACAATTAGCTAAAATATTTTAAGAGCCACTGCTTTACAGTACTGTAACACCCCTTAAACGAGGGTACTATATTTGTACAAGTACAGTACAGTGTAATACAGAAATACATTCCTGCATCATTTTTTATTTATGAGCTAAAGCAACATATCACTTCGTTAACAAGTGTTTACAAATAGAACACATAATTCCAGGAAGAAAGAATAACACGAATTTTGTAAAATGCCAATTGGAAAACAGGTAATTTTATTATTATTAAAATGATAGAAAGAGGACTAATTGCTTTGGGGTCATATGCTGTTTATTATTATTATTATTGAGTGTTTTATTAACCTAATGGTTAGCGTTCTATAACAATAGTTATTTGTATCACAAGGTTGGAAACTGCTATTTTGAGAGTGCGAGTTTATTTTGATAGGACGAGCCGTAGGTGAGTCCTACAAATACGAGCACTCGCGAAATAGTTTCCAACCGAGGGATACACAAGATTTTTCGCGCCAACATTTATGTAAATTTAATAAATAAATTTTATTTATTACTCATTTTCTTATTGACAGGGAATTTTTTTATGTTGCTCACTTCACAATATTTGAATGTCAATTATGTTTATTTTCCAGTATCATAACCAATATCTACATATTTTTATTTGGATTTTACAATTCAAATTCAATTATAATTACTTACAAATATGTTTAAAATCCATAAATATTCTGTTTTCTTGTATTATAAATACTCAATTGTAGATATATTGCCATAATATTTTTATGTCAATGTAATACTTTGACATTTCTAGCGTCAGAAGTTAGCTAAAATTAGTGAAGTGATGCCAACATATAACCATAAAAAGTTAGCAATTTTTGTCGAACTAGTACGACAAAAACATGATTTCCGACCGATTTAGAAATATGTAATTGTATCAATGTCGGACGGCGGTGCCAAAAATTAATTACAAATATCAATTTGTATGACTTCGTAAATGTAATCGAATGAAAACAAGAAATTGTTGGTCTAGATCTAAAGTCTTAAAATAAATAGTTATTTATTTAATTAGCACCAAAATACCATATTTACAGGAAAGGCTGCCGAAGCTATAATTTCTGTTTGGTGCCATGTTGAACACATTATTTTTTTGTTGATTTTTTATTTAACAATAATTTGATGACAATTTTTAATACATATTTTGAAAATTATCGACATCCAATTAGAATGCTATAGATTTGTAGAACGATTGCTATGCGTTTGTTGAGCAGTTACTGTGTAATAAAATGTTATTTATATTTTTAAAAAAATAATTCTGTAGTTTTGTGAAATATGTTTTATCTCTTTTTAAATTCTTTACAAACTACAAGATGCCAAAAAATTGTACATTTGCAAGCAGATTCACAAAAAGAATTAGCGCTAATCCTATTTTTATTATTAATCGTAACTTCAGTTACCATCCTTAAAACATATTGATGTTAACTAAGGTTGTTGTTAAGATAGGTTAACATAAAATTTGACACATTTTGTTAATTTAATTAATTTAGAAATAAAGTTACAGAGGTTGAAAAAAATGGAATTAGCGCTAATTCTTTTCGTGAATCTGCTAGCATAAGTTAATCGGCAAAATAATAGTTATTTATGTATCAAGGCACTGAAGTTTATCGCGAATATGGAATTTAGTTGGCGAGGCCCGTAGGGCCGAGGAAAATAAACCATGTGAGGGATAAAAAGGAACTTCAGTGCCGAGGTACATATTAAGTTTTATTTGAAATCTAAAATTCGAAAAAACTGTAAAAATATTACAATATAGGTTAAGTTTATACATCTGTCAGTTGTCAATTGAAACTGACAGTCAGTGTTGCCAACCTCGAAAAGTGAAGTTATCGTAAATAACACTCAAAATTATGTATTTTGTCCTCAACTTCGTCATCGGAATTAATTAGTTAATTCTTACCGAGGCGATTATAAATTCTACTATAATATGCGATATAGATAATGTTTAAATAGCCTCTTGGAAACAAATGCAAAATTATTGTATACTTAAAGTGCGAATAAGAAAAATGTTTCTGATTATTTTTTGACGTTTATTTAAACCAATCAAATGCTTTATTGGATGTCACGTGTCTGCGTTTTAACCAATCCTGTCATTATTATACTGAGAATAATGCTCTTGTGATTATTCCCGGCAATTTTCTCTGTAGCTTTTTTGTTTTTGTTGACAGATGTCAGATGTCAGATAGGTATCATCAACACAAGTAAAAATGAGCAAAAAAGATGGATTTAGTGACGTGCCTGATGATGAAATAAAAAAATAATCTAATTAAATATAACTCGAGAGTTCGATAAATTAGAAAATAATTCTCCAGTATCTTTCTCAAACTTGTCGCCATTTGGCAATAGCCACTCAAGCCCTACGGGCTTTCGTGGCTATTGCCTGGCAACAAGTTTTCGAAAGATCTGTCAAATTATTTTCAATTTATTCTCACCCTCTTGTTATATTATTACTGAAAATAGATTTCTCGACGAACAGTTTTTTTTTTCTTTTTCATTTCAATAATTATACGTTTGCGTTAAGCTTTTAACAAAATATATATCACTAATTTTGCCTGTTCCAGATATTACCTTTCGAGAGTATAATATTACCACTCATATCAAAACTGAATATAGCAGGTTGTAATCCTGAGAGGAAAGTAAATTTCGTTTGGAATTTTTTATTTATTTTTCATTCCATGTGGATGATTCTAACTTTTGTACATTTATGCCATGAGAATGTTGCAAAATATGTAAGAGAGACGGTATTGAATGTTATTGCTTTAGCACAAGTAAGGAATAGTTATTTGTCAAACTAGAGGAAAGCGTTCTTTTTTCCACTCGAGCTTGAAGTTTGCTTCATGAGCGCAGCGAGAGTAGAAGAAGGGCTTTCTTCTTGTGTTAGACATAAAATTTTTTTCACGACATGTTTCTAAAAACGATTTGCACCTAAAATAAACTTTGACAACACAACTGACTCGTTAAAAGTTAGGTTATTAGACGCAAAGCGGTGTAGCAGTGTTACCAATGAACCAATCTTAAATCAAAATTAAAGTTGTCAAATTGTCATTTAATCCGGAAAAAGAAAAATATAAGGCATAATTGGAAGATAATTTTCGCACTGCCGTCCGACATTAATACAATTACATATCTCTAAAGCGGTCGGAAATCATATTTTTGTCGCACTAGTTCGACAAAAATTGCTAACTTTTTATGGTTATATGTTGGTATCACTTCACTAATTTTAGCTAACTTCTGACGCTAGAAATGTCAAATTATTACATTGACATAAAAATATTATGGCAATATATCTACAATTGAGTATTTGCAATACAAGAAAACAGTATAGTTATGGATTTTAAACATATTTGTAAGTAATTATAATTGAATTTGCTGTGTAAAGTCCAAATAAAAATATGTAGATATTTTTGGTTATGACATTGGAAAATAAACATAATTGACATTCAAATATTGTGAAGTTAGCAATATAAAAAAATTCCCTGTCATTAAGAAAATGAGTAATAAATTAAATTTATTTATTAAATTTACATAAATGTTGGCGCGAAATATGTTGTGTATCCCTCGGTTGGAAACTATTTTGCGAGTGCTGGTATTTGTAGGACTCGCCTACAGCTCGTCCTATCAAAATAAACTCGCACTCTCAAAATAGCAGTTTCCAACCTTGTGATACAAATAACTTTTAAAGTATGTATATCACTAAAATAAGGATTTTCAACAAAATTAGGAATTTATTTATAATTTTTATAATAATTTTTTTGTAAATAACACTTCTTTATTTTTCTCCCTAGAGAGGAATAACACATTTTCCTCACTATTTCGGGAGTACACATAAAGAAATTTTTTGAAGAAACTTCCAAAAAAGAGGACGAATATTTTCCGGAAAAACAACAGCAACACGGTCCAAAAGAATAATGTCTGTAATGTTACTAACTTCATTTTATATTTAAAAGTATTGGCAGAATTTTAAAGTAAACCTTTTTCTAAAAACTTCCCTCATGTGAACTGAACGTTCTTGTGGGATCTTTCATTTCTATTTGTTTCCAATCTATCAAAGTATTTTCTATGTTGCAGATATTGACGGGTCTACTACTGTTCCGCTTTTACAAAAATAACTACGTAAACATATTGAATATCATGCGAACATATTTTTGGTACAATGACTGGGAATTCACTAAAGAAACAGCAAGCAAACATGGAATCTATTATAAAATACTGTCAAAGATAATAACTGTTTATCAGACTATTTTCTTCGTGGCTCTTCTCCTCTTCAATTTGGAACCTTTTTTTGCAAGCAGACGTAGATTTCCAATGGATGTCACTTTCCCTTTCTATAACTTCATAAAGGATTCACCGTTTTACGAAATAATTTATTGTGTTGAAAGTATTCTACTAGTTATTGGAGTGGTTTATGTTGTAGCTCTTTCTGATTTATTTTACATAATAAGCATGATTTTCTCATTGATTCAAATCCAACTGCTTAAACGAAAAATTCGATTGATTTTATCAGAAACTGATGAACGGCAAAGTTACAGGGAATTGACAAAATGTGTGGATCATCACAATGTTGTACTGAAGTATGTGAATAAAAAATAGAGTAATTCATAGCGTACAGAAAAGATTGAAAGGATAGCTAAGGGGGGACGGGGGAGGGGATAATCTTCTTGTTTAATAAACTTATGACAAAAACTTAATAACCAAAAAGTTACAAATTAATGGTTTTTTTAATTGACGCCCACTTATTGAATACCGCTAAAAATTATTGGGAAGAATCATTATTTTTTGTTTTAATAGAAATATGTTTCTTTCAAAAACTAACGGCAAAAGCATTGAATTGAAGAAATTTTTTGGATTAATGAAACTAATAGTGTTTGCAATTTGTTTTAAATATTTTAATCTGTCACTGACAATTTCTGGTGATGGAAACCTTTCAGCGTTCATTCCTGTGAAGTATTCAGATATTTGTCTTGCACTTCGCCCCTCATAATACATTTTAATAATATTTACACTGTTGTTGACATTTAATATATTCATGATGACAATGACAGATTAAAATATTTAAAAGAAATTGCAAGCACTACACGTCAGTAGCAATAAAAAGAGTAGGCGGAAAATTAGGAATTATTATTTACCGGTTTCAGGAGATTAAACCTATGTTTACATGCACAAAAGTAGGCAGGGTAAGTATGTCATACCTCTATTCTGTAGGGTAATATTACCTTACTGACCTGTCAAAACAGTCAAGAAAATGAAAATAATACACAATGATAATATAACGCTATTTATTAATAAACACGGAATTAAGCTGTTCAGAGATTCACCTGCTGCGTTCCATATATTTTCAGGCAATTCAACATCGCCAAAATCCACTTTTTATCTAGCCATGAAGAACACATTTGATGTTTAAGTAAAAAAATAATTTTAAATATGATACAAAAGAAGTGTAATCATGGTGTTAAATAAAAACAAACAGACTTACTTGATCACCTTCTAAAATTATGACAGACGTTTTTCATAAAAGAATTTCAATAAATAATATTTATTAATGACATTAACGTCTTCATATTCTGAAACCGGTAAACTATTGAACAAACCACGGATGTTATGAGTCATAACAGGCCTTAGATGTCTTAAAATCCTCGCTCTACGAGCTCGGATTTCAACTGACATCTGCGGCAGTTACGATACTCATAACATCACTAGGAATGTTAATAGCTATAATTACATAAAATTTCGGTATCAAAATAAAATAATCTGTATTAAATAAGATGTAGGAATATTCTAAGTATTGTGATATAAAATTTGGATGCATAATTTTTTGCCGGACACTTTTTATTTACAAAAAATTGATATTACATGTTAATTGCCTATGCCAACATTTACGTGAGACACACTGTATAATAGTATAATATTTTTTTTACTTAGTATAATATTGTACTATTGCTCTTGAAATCTTACAGTAATGAATCACTTTACAACATAGCAACCATTATAAAATATAACATCAGTAAATTCAACTTTTTATTTCACTCATAACATAGTTATAATGTGTCACTAGTGTGTAAAGGAAGCAATTTCTTTGCGCACGAAATGCGCACAATATTTTTTATTTGATCTGCGCAAAAAGTAACCTTTTAGAGCTTATTTTAGTAACAGAATAAACGTAGAAAAAACTCACAAATCGCGACAAAAATCTATAAATGTTATTTATGAATATTCGCAAAGTAGAATTATGCAGTTCAACTTACGATTGTATACAGTAAAACAAGTACGAAAAAGGTTTAAAGTTTAATTTTTCTTTAATTTTATTAATAGATGTTTGTGGCATTTGACATCAAATATTAACTTGTTATTACTACATAGCAAATTTAATACATATTGTACAGACAGTTTATATAATTTGTTTCAGTGTTTTGAAGAATATTAATGAAGCATATAGATACTCACTCTTGGTAAAATTCCTGTCTGACATATGTATTTCTTCAACTTATCTGTTCTCATTGGAAAAGTAAGGATCAATATCGTAAATAATTATTTGTCCTGCTAACACTTATAAATATTCGATTAATTTTAGGATCCTAAATATTAGAATGGTATGTACATTATCCATCACACTTATTCAACCATTTTTATATTGTTTGTTAGGAGACTTCATAACACAACAGGTTTGTATTTACTAGTATATTTTATGATCATATCACGTTTAAATATGTCAACCGACAAATTGTTATTGTATCATTTTTACCTCCTGCCTACCTCTAGGTAAGGGAGGTATTGTTCTTGGTCAAAAAATTGGGTAGTAAGTTTTCAATGAATGAGCACGTTTTAGGATCCCTAAAATACGATTTTATTATTTTCGCGATGATGTCTCTATGTATATTTATATGTATGTGTGTGTAGTCTGTGGAAATTTTTTCGTCTCGCATAACTCAAATACTATAATACCAAAAATACAATTTTGTGAATTATTGCTTCTTATATTTAAATGAAGAGCTGATTAGATTTTGGATAAAACTGGTCAACCGGAAGTAGCAGTTTACTTGAAGCCCTTAACAGTTATTCGTGAAAAACACGGTTAAATTTTCTTTTTCAACAATTTGTTATTTTGAAAGTTGAAGAATATTTAATTTTACATGTGTTTTGATTACACAAATTTTATTAATTTTCAATAGATTTAGAAATAATAAAATATAAAGAAGTTAGATTTCACAAATCTTGCATTCTTAGTACACCATGGAAACATTTTAAAAATTTCCAATTTTTTACGAAATGTGACACATGTCATTGTGTTTGTGAGCTGTTTTCTTAGTGAAATATATGTCAACAAATTAAATAAATATACGAAAGAAAATTTAAGTTCTCAAATATAAATAGAAAATAATTAAATCAGAAGGTATGTTTCTGTATCATCAAATACTATTTTGTACCGTTTAAGAGTAGTATTGGGCGGGAAGTTACGTGCTGGCCACACCAGATTTTTTCCATTAACTTTGACCATTTGTAAAATTTGTACTTTGTAACAAAAATACCATAAATATTTATATACAAGATAAGGGAAGTATGCTGAATACGCTCATTGAAACAGATTTGAATAATTACTTTTCATTTTCGAGATATAAGCGCTCAACCATATTTACACAACTTTTTAGTTAATTCCGCGTCGCATAAAATCGCTCGTATCACAAAAAATAAGGATTAGATAACGTTAAAACGCTTTATTTTTAAGTTTCTGGTTGAAAATAGAAGGATAGGATATATAAATCTAAATTCTAAGAGATGAAAATTTTTGGTGAAATTTCAATTGAGTTTTTTCAATTTTTGGGTCATTTTCAGACTTTTTGTTGTAATTCTTCTTTCTGTCGAGCAAATTTAAATAATTTTTCCACACTTATGTATTTCGACAAGCTGAATACAGTGGTGAAGGTTACAGGTTCGTAACTTGATTTATTGTTAATATATCGACCCTGCAACTTTTTGGTGGAACCAATTTCGGGAAAAATTTCAAAAAAATAAACATTGCTGAAAATTTGTTTATAAGGTAACTAAAGCATGCATATTTCAAAACTGAAGTCCGTTTTGCAATATCTCGCTTATATCTTTAGTTATAGCCTTGGAAATTTGAGAATTTCATGATTTTTGCCATATTTCAGATATTTGTCAATAAAATTTTTATTGATCAACAAAGTAATACAAAAATTACTACGGGCCTTAGTTAAAAGGTTGGTCTATCCAGTAAATTATATTAATAATATAGTTGAAACCTGACAGTTGAAAGTAGAGGGTGTGACAAAAATAAATATTCTGGCGAAAATTGGTGGAGGCGCTTACTGAAACGTTACGTTACTGTATAAAAAGATTCATTTATCCTATTATTGCAATTGCATATCTGCCATATAAATACGGGATAAAGGGTTTAATTAGTTTACCTTTTTTCCAAAATATTTTGTTCAATTAGTCTTATTATAGTTCGGTAAATTCTCATTTTTGTATCATGCTTTTTAGTAATTTTTTACCTCCCGCCTACCTCTAGTAGTATTGTTTTTGGTCAAAAAATTGGGTAGTGAGTTTTCAATGAATAAGCTACCGCCTCGTTGTGTAAATTTCACATGCGTGTATTAATAATGCTCTTATCCCACTTATATCGTAAATATCTATTACAGTGTGAAAGTATCGGCAGGGTGGCATACAGTGTGAAATGGGAAAGAGTTTACATGAAATCAGTAACAAGAGGTTTATCCATGATGATTTTAAGAGCACAGAAACCAATGGTAATGACTATTGGCAAAATACAAATACTGTCACTTCAAACATACGCAATGGTGAGTATATATAAATTTATAATTTTATAATATATAATATAATCCATAATTTAAAACGACCCCGCATGAGGTATTGGTCTGAGTCAAAATTTTCGAAAGATGTAGAATGTAGAATGACATTACTTTTAATTTTTTTATCTTGTAGATGATGAAAACAATCTATTCATATTATGTTATACTAAAAAATATGGACATCAAGGAAGAGCTTACACAATAATACAGTAGTAAGAAGCACACTGAATTGGAAAATAAAAGAAACAACAAACTGAGCGAAAAAAACTCAAACAACTGAAAAGAGAACAACACTAGAAAAGAACACATTCAGCACTCTAAACTTAGAATCGAACTCACATGAACACCAATATGCAATGTATCACTTTCAACTATACAATTTAAAATTATAAAATCTATACACCATCAAAAACTAAATATTAAATAAAAATTGTATTAGCGTAACAATAAAATATTGCAACAATATTTGTCTTGTTAAAATCATAGACTGCTAGTAAGAACAACCGATTAAGAGTGATTAACAAGCAGTTGACTAACTTTATTTTACGCTGTCAAGCGTTCCTAAATTAATTTAGAGATATAAGCTTCAAATAAAAGACATACAGAATTAAATATTCTACCACTTCGATTTCAAATATTTTTCTCAATAATCATGTAAGAAGGTTTGACAGCTGAAAAACACAGATAGTCAACTGCTAGTTAATCACTCTTAATCAGCGTTCTTACTAGCGATCATTGTTTTTTAAATCATTTCCAATAAAATTATATCACAGCAGCCGAAGCTTACAAATAAACTATTGTTTTTTATTCATTTGTCGGGTAAGGACGCAAATTTATTTATTATAATTGTTATTCAAACAATTATCAAAAACTCTCCCTTTTTTCACAATGTTTCTTCTGAATTATAACATGTTTCATATTTTTTCCTAGTTCCTTACATGTAGTTCTTTGCTCTATGATCTAAGTCGCTGCTACCTCCACCATTACAACTGCGAAATTTGCGCACATAATTGGCGGCAAATATGAATGATTCAATGTGAAATAACGGAAAAAATTATGAATATAAATAACATAAAATTAATCATTGATCTATTTCAAAAAGCTTTCAAAACTCATAGTTAATAAGAAGGCTGTTGAATAAAGTTCTGTAAAATATATATCCTTTTTTATTACCTCCCGCTTACCTCTAGGTAAGGGAGGTATTGTTTTCGGTCAAAAAATTGGGTAGTGAGTTTTCAATGAATAAGCACGTTTTAGTGTCCCTACAATACGATTTTACTATTTTCGCGATGATGTCTGTATGTATGTATGTATGTGTGTGCGTGTGTGTGTGTGTGTAGTCTGTGGTAATACCAAAAAATACAATTTTGTGAATTATTGCTTCTAATATTAAAATGAAGAGCTGATTAGATTTTGGATAAAATTGGTCAACCGGAAGTAGCAGTTTACTTGAAGCCCTTAACAGTTTATCGTGAAAAACTCGGTTAAATTTCCTTTTTCAACAATTTAAGTTATTTTGAAAGTTATAAAATATTTAATTTTACATATGTTTTGATTACACTAATTTTATTAATTTTCATTAGATTTAGAGATAATTAAATATAAAGAAATTAGATTTCACAAATCTTGCATTCCTAGTACACCATGGAAAAATTTAAAAATTTTAAATTTTTTACTAAATGTGACACATGTCATTGTGATTGTGAAGTTTTCTTAGTGCAATATGTGTCAAAAAATTAAATAAATATACGATAGAAAATTAAAATTCTCAAATATACATAGAAAATAAACAAATTATAAGGTATGTTTCTGTATCATCAAATACTATTTTTTACCGTTTAAGAGTAGTATTGGGCGGGAGGTTATGTGCTGGCCACATCAGATTTTTAATCATTGATCGTCTTTAATTGAATAATTCCAGTATATATTATTCTTATGAGGGGGAGAAGGACAAATATTTTATTCTTACGCAAGATGTTTAAGACTTTATATTATTTATAAATAAATAATTATATTTATTTATTATTTCCAAATTTATATTTAAAATTGCTAATATGTGAAAAATAGGATGCGGAGTTAAGTGAAAAAAATCTTACGTTAGATAGAAGGGAAGTAATTATAATTCTTACACAAGCTTACATAAGGGACTAGGGGGTAGTCAAAATGGCTAATTTCATCCCTACATAATAATTGAATTCCCCCTTAGCAAGTTGCTATGGTAACAACTTCGTTAAAGAAATAGGCCAATTATTTGACAATAATGCGATTTTAAGAGATAAGTAGCTGAAACACCCCAAAAAATAAAAATTAAAAATTAAATGAATGTGTTTTTAACATTGTTTAGAATTCGCAATAATCAGCAATTTTCAAATGTGTCATTCGCTTTTAAAAATTGAAATTTGAAACAATGAACAAAGGTTAATAATAAGATAAATTTAATATATGTGTATATACATACGTACATACTTCTCTGTCCAACTTGAATATGATTATATGTTAATTATTACCTACACAATTTCTTTGTTTTCCAAGCTTTGATACTATTACTTATTAGCCCTACTTTCATCATGTTAATTGCTTTGACATTCACTGCTGAAAATACTGTTGCTTGTAATTACATTTATACAGCTTTATCTATTCACTTCAAAGAGCATGCCAAAGAGCCGTGGAAAAATTATTAATACTTAATTGAGTTGACTTGGAAACAATCACTAAAGTGTTGAAATTATACTGTGACATAGAATTCACAACACTATTGTATAAAACAAATGACGTTGCATACCATATAGATACGCAGTTATTAGTATAGATTCCCATATGAAAAGGTTCACAGGTTAAAGTTTCATTTACTTATAACCTAAATTAGATCACAGACGTTTTCATTATAAATAAAACTGTAGTTATAAATTATTGTAAATTTAAAATAAATAATATATAAAATTGAATTATTCTTTTACAATGTTAATATCAAATGGGAAACAGGTAATTTTACAAACTGATTAATTTATTTTATTGATAGAATTCGCCGGCATATTGTTTTGACATTTGCATTTTTCAAGTTATTTTGTAGTATTTTTTAAATTTTATACATTTTTGATTTACTAATACAGAGTGATTCATAAGCCAAAATCTTTTATCTTTTAAATTAACACACACAAATGGAATTTCGCTGATTTTTTTTTGTGTTTTCTTAAGACCAATGAAGTGCTTCATTGTATTGCACGTGCCTGTGTTTTAACCGATCCTGTCATTTTTATACTGAGAATAAAGCTCTAGTGATTATTCCCGGGAATAATCTCTGCAGCTTTTTTTGTTTTTGTTGACAAATGTCAGATGTCAGATCATCTACACAAGTAAAAAATGAGTAAAAAAGATAGATTTAGTGGCGTGCCTGATGATGAAATCAAAAAATAATCTAAGTAAATATAACTCGAGAGTTTGATAAATTATAAAATAATTCTCCAGTATCTTGTTGCCATTTGGCAATAGCCACAAAAGCCCGCATCAAATTCATGGCTTAAATGATGATTATTATTCTAGCTGTCATCTTCAATGTGATATTTTTTGTTTATTACACTGACAAATTTATTCTCTAGTTCAGCGATTCTCAAACTTATTTAAACACGGAGCCCCTATAAAGGCGAATCTAAGATGGCGGAGCCCATAGGCATAGTTCATTGTAGTTGCAAAACAAATAAGGTTAAAATGATAATAAAGAAAACTAGTAAAAATAACACATAAATAAATTTCTGCGGACTGCGGAGCCCCTGCGCGTCTTTCGCGGAGCCCTGGGGCTCCGCGGAGCACACTTTGAGAAACGCTGCTCTAGTTTATCTGAGGTTGGAAATACTGGTCCTTAATAATAGTTATTTACTTTACAAGTGGGCAATGTAAGGAATTACCCACGAGAGATTTTTTAGCACACGAAGCCGAAGGCTATGGAAAATTACCCAATATCAAAATATGTTTGACATTTCCGAAAACAGATTTAAATTTAATGGCAAATTTTAGTGTTTTTATCTTTTCATTTCTTTCTGTTAAATAAATAATAGTTATTTACTTTACAAGTGGGTAATTCCGCTTTGCCCACGTGTGAAGTAAAACTTTTTATCCAACATCTCTTAATAAATGCAAAATTTATTAAAGAAATATTATTTGACAGTGATATGCTTTAAATTTTCTAAATTAAAATGTTAATCGAAGTAGTTACCAAGGTGTTGTGTGTTATTGTTATTGTTATAAATGGAAAATTACTCACTAGTGACTTTTTTCATAATTATACCCACTAGTGGGTAATCTGTTACTTTCCTTGTTTAAAATCACAATGTATAGTTATAGAGCATTTATTGAGAGGTGTTGGATAAAATAAATTATTATTAATTGAGTTAAGACAAATTGCCACTTGTAATTTTGTTTATAATTTAAGTAGTCTGGTATAAAACAATACGTTGGCGATAGCCTTAAATACTCTTTTACAGCCCATATTGTTGATGTTATAATATGACTATGCAATATTTCGCGTCTATTTTTATAATTTCATGAACATTCTTATTTTAAAGCATTCATACCGACAAATTCATGTTTATATTATGCGTAACGGCAAATATGACAGTATGCACGGTCACATTGGTATTTTATACATGCAAAATCATAGAAAATGCTGTTTTATATATTTATAATTAGGTTAGATGAATGCGGCCTGCCTCAAAGGAAGCAGAGGGCCGGGGGTTCCCCATATGTCTTCTAATCTAGAACCTCCATTTTACATGAAGGAAACTATAGTTGTGTATTTGTTTCCCAAGCTTTCTTTTTCAGATTTCGCCTTTTGAAGTTATTATCACACCACTCATATCAAAGCTAAATATATCAGGTTGCAATCCTGAGAGGGATATCAACTTCATTTGGATTGCGTTATTTGTTTTCCATTCCATATGGATGGCTCTTACTTTCGTTCATTTGAGTGTTGAAAAAGATACAGATTTTATGAGGGAGACTGTGATGAACATAAGTGGCTTATCACAAGTAAGATTTATATGGGTACCGTGTGTCCCACGTAAATGTTGACATAGGCAATTAACATGTAAAATCAGTTTATTGTAAATAAAAAGTGTCCGGCAAAAAATTATGCATCCAAATTTTTATCACAATACTGCCAAAATTCCTACATCTTATGTAATACTGATTAATTTATTTTGATACCGCAATTTAATGAAATTAATAATAATAATTCTTAATTTTCCGCCTACTCTTTTTATTGCTACTGACGTATAGTGCTTACAATTTGTTTGAAATATTTTAATCTGTCACTGTCATCATGAATACATTAATTGTAGAGAACCGTGTAAATATTATAAGAATGTATTATGGGGGCGCAGTGCAAGACAAATATCAGAATACTTTACAGAAATGAACGCCGAATGGTTTCAATCGCCAGAAATTGACAGTGACAGATTAAAATATTTAAAACAAATTGCAAGCAATTTACGTCAGTAGCAATAAAAGAGTGGGCGGAAAATTAGGAATTATTATTATTAATTTCATTAAATTGCGGTATCAAAATAAATTAATCTGTATTGAATAAGATGTAGGGATACTGGCAGTATTGTAATATAAAATTTGTATGCATAATTTTTTGCCGGGCACTTTTTATTTACCAAGAACTGATTTTACATATTAATTACCTATGCCAACATTTACGTGGGACACACGGTATATACATATTTTTTACAGTAATAATATTTATGGAAACCTACATTATTGTTAGTATTATATATTTCAGATAATAACTGCATTGTTGTTGTTTCGCATTTTCAAAAATACTTACCTGAAAATGTGGCAAATCATGCGTACATATTTCTGGTTTCAAGAATCTGACACAGACGCAGCAGTTTTTAAAAGACACAGATATTATTACCAACTGCTATCAAAAGTTGTTTCAAAGTATTTAGTTATATTTTGGGTTGCTCTTCTATTTTTCGTTTTGGAACCAATTTTTGCAACCGGACGAAGATTTCCAATGGATATCACTATGCCCTATAGGAACTTTATCAAAGAGTCACCATTTTACGAAATAATTTATTTTGTCGAAGTAATTCTTCTTGTTATAGGTGCGGTTTACGTGGTGGCTCTTTCTGATCTTATTTATGTTATAAGTATGATATTCGTTTTAATTCAAATAGACCTGATTAAACAAAAGATTAAGACTATTGCATTGGACACTATTGACGAAAGAAAAGTTTTCAGAAAATTGGCAAAATGCGTTGAACATCACAACATTATACTGAAGTAAGGAATAAATCATATAAAAAGGTGCTTCAACTATTTGAGAAGGATGCAGGTGATTCGGTATTGTTAAAATTTTAAGCAATAAAATAAGTAAAATTATAAAGAAGAAGGGAAACTACTAGATTATTACAAGTACAGTACAGCTTTCTTGTGGAGCGGTTCACGTCACTATCTTCTTTCTCACTTTCTCCCACTATTGCTGATTTGATATCAAATCACCACAAGAAAGCTGTACTGTAGTATAATTTTGATTGCATCCATTTCTAATACTGATGAGTAGAGAGCGGATTATATGAAAAGTGTATGTATTTTAATTTTTGCCTAACTTTAAATAAATTCTATTTTCTGGACGAATTACAATGATTAGAGTTAATTAATGCTAATTAATAAATGTATATATTGCATATTTGGGCATTCTTATGCATATTTTACAAAAGTTGCATATAATTGCATATTTCAATATTTTTAAGACCTTGTCTAGTGTTAAACGTTCTGAAATTTCTAGTAATGCATATTGATAATTCCCAAATATTGGAGGAGGCCGCAATAAATATGCAACGGAAAAAGCAATAAACAATACAATATGTAAATACACAAGCCAATAATTCTAATATTACTAGGGAAATCTTTGTAATGGTAACGGTTGGTATTCATTGTATACACGAATGCTGGTAAAAGTGGGTACAATGAATATAAGTCCGACAATTCTCAGATGGATATATCTTTTACTTATGTTTCACTTTTTTTTTTTAAATTTTGAATAATTTGTTATTGTAATTATGTAAATATGTCATAATCTTATAATATCAAGTTTCTAGACTTAGTTTATCTGTATAATCTGGGGAACCGCCAGCAAATCCAATATAAACATTATCCAGAGATTCCAATCTAAAGTACTACGAGTAATAGTAAACGCCCCATGGTATGTCTCAAATGCCACCTTACACCAGGATCTCAATATACGAACAGTAAGGGAAGAAATAAAAATCTCTAGTGAAAAGTACCTGAAAAAACTGGACAACCACCCTAACAACAGTGCTGTTAATCTATTAGATAACAGCAATAGTACATATAGACTTAAAAAAGAAAATGTGTTAGATCTACCATATAGATTTAAATAATCTAATTATCAAAGGAGACGAGTTAATGGACTCTTCTCCCTCATGCTATTTAAAAAGCCAAAACATTTACTTATTATCTTATTTATGTAGATAGATTGTAAATAAAATATACATTAAAAAAAAAAAAAAAGTTTATCTGTATATTAGTAGTATATTTATTTGTTAATTGCGCATCAGGATCAAGACTGCATTGTGCAATAAAAATCATAATGCATTCATTTATACTTTTTATCTAATAATTTAAGATATTTTTTTCATATATTGTCATATTTGTGCATATATAGTGCATATTTCCCATAAAATCAGTTCATATGTATGCGTATATAATTCAGTTTTTTCGTGAATATAATCCGCTCTCTACCGATGATGATAACTTGGATATCGAAATAAGTATTTTCGTTATTACTTTAAGGCTTAGATTTAATATTTTAGATTGTACTTGGCTTATAATTATTCAATGTATTTTAATAGACGTTACATTAGCAAAATTTCTTGCAACCGATTTGACTTGTTTCATGGTCTAATGGGTTAATAGTTGGGGCTTCCTTACAAAAATTAAATATGTATATTATATCGTATTTTACAAACAATTGTTTTCGTTGTTGTTTTCAGTGTTATACATCTTATAGACGAAGCTAACAGATACACAATATTAATTAAATTTTTATCAGACATCTGTATAGCCTCAGACTATTTGTTCTCATTGGAAAAGTAAGAAACATATAAGTACTTATACATTTATAACAGTATGTTTCTTACTCTTTTTCCATATATTTTTAGGAAATTGAATATAAGACAATGTACTACAATGTCCATAACACTTATACAACCCTTACTCTACTGTTTATTCGGAGATTTTTTAACACAACAGGTATGTATTTAAATTATATAGGCTGGCCAAGAAATTTCATAACAAAAGCTATGTTCGTATGAAACATAGATTTAATAATATATATGGATGGAGCGTTGGCTATGCTTTTAATACAGAAATCTGTAACCAACATAAGAGATAGATAGTCATATCTAAAATGACTCAGTGGGAGAAGAACAACACATTTTCATGCCACCCAGCACGTGGTACATATGTGCTGTTCTTCTCCCACTGCTTAACTTTAGATCTATCTCTCTCTTATATTGGCATTAAACTGCTGTATGTAAAAATCAAGAAAATGTTTCTCACAAATTCATGTAGTTTCATTAGGTTGAAAATTTTCTCCTTTATAGCTAATATCCATTTCTTTCGGAAAACTGCAATAAATATGTATATATACAGCGTTCTAACCTAAAGTGACATATTTACCTGTCAAATGGAACAGTGTATTTTAAGCCTGTTTTTTTTTACAATTATTTTACCATATTTTATATATTTAAATATGACATAAATAATTAACAAAATTCTAAATGAGGGACAAAAGCTCGCACAAAAGTCTATCAAAACAGTATTCTACTCACACGTCAAACGTCAAACCAAGTTCTTGTCATTTTGCCACCCATCACGTCACTTTCATCTCTGTATCTCTATCGCACTGTGCTGGTTACAGTCTATCTTTTTCTATACTCCTTCCATACATTTTATTAGTTCTATGGTATGAAAAATGTTCCAAAAAAAAATCTGGTGCGGCCACCACGCGACTTTCTTATACTTATAAATTTAATTGATGATTTAGCTAATTTTCTTTCAACTTTGTACTTTTTAAAAGTTGTTTAGGAATGAAGTTTGTATGTGTTGGCACATCAAATTATTTTGTAGTGTGAAAGCATCGGCATGGTGGCATACCAAGTCAAATGGGAATCATTGGGCATGAAATCAGTCACAAAAGGTTTGTCTATGATGATTTTAAGGGCTCAAAAACCCATTTACATGACTGTTGGAAAAATGACTGCCATTTCACTTCAAACATACGTGGGGGTAAGAAAATAGTTATTTACTTTACAAGTGGGCAAAGTAAGGAATTACCCACGAGAGAAACTTTAGTTCACGAAGCCGAAGGCTGAGTGAGATAATTTTATCGAGTGGGTAATTCCACTTTGCCCACGTGTGAAGTATAACGTTTTATCAAACACCTCTTAATAAATGAAAAATTTATTAAAGAAATATTATTTGACAGTGACATATGCTTTAAATTTTTGAAATTAAAATGTCAATCGACGTGGTTACCAAGGTGTGTTATTTTTATTGTTATAAATAAAAAAATTCTCACTAGTGGCTTTCCTCAAAATTATACCCACTAGTGGATAATCTGTTACTTTCCTTGTTTAAAATCGCCATAGTTAAAGAGCATTTATTGAGAGTTGTTGGATAAACAATTATGTAATCATTATACACATCGTAATGTAACATTTAATTTTTACAGACGATGAAGACAATCTTCTCTTATTATGTGGTACTTAAAAACATGGACAACGCACCGGAACCTACACATTAGTATTCTATATTTCAATTTTAATATGTGTAATTTCAAATCAATATATTGGTTGGTACCATAAGCTCTGTATTCGGGTGTTTTAAAAAGTGTTTTAGCCTCGGTTTTAGCGTTTTGCAATGCTCTAAAATTATTTTATTAAAAAATTCTTGAAATAGAAGTTATAGAGAAATATATTTATTACTTTGATTTATTTTAGAACATTGTATTGCGCTAAAACCGAGGCAAAAGCTTGAATTACATTATACATTTTCGTCTAGATTCATACTAAATTTCTGGTTCTATTTTAATTCGAGTTTCTTTCGATTTACATACTTCATTTTAAAATCAACTGAATTAATTAATTTTGACACATTGTTGTTAAAATTATTTAAACGATGAATAAGTAACATAGAAAAACATTTTTAAAAAAACTATCAAACACCAAATTAAAAACTCACCACCTTTATGACAAAACGTCAACAGTTTATGCGCCTCAAAATAAACAGGTTGGTGTACCTGATTTCTGACAGTAGCCGAGTCTAGTATGAAACTTGAATAGAAAAATACGGCAGAACGTATATGTCTATACTAGAAACTAGTATGAAAATCGAACGGAAATTTAGTATGAATCTACACGAAAAAGTATAATGTAATTCAAGCTTAACACACTTCTTTTAAAACACCCAAAAACAGAGCTCGTGGTACCAGCCATAACATTTAATCTACTGGACTTAGATTACTTGTATTATTTTCACCTTACACAAATAATTAGAAAAACATAAAGCACCCCTGTAGAATAATATATTGTACAATAAATATAAAAGTTACCTATTTCACTACTACCCCTATGTGTATTTATTTTCCTTGTTACTCGAAATATGGCCCTAAATATTATCAAGCCGACTCTGTTCTCTCGCCAATTTTCCAATAATTCCTTCGCCTTTGACAGTGAAATATTAAAAATGTTCTCATCTACTTTTTTGTTTTTATACGTTCCAAAATTCGCGTCACGTTCATCAATCACATTTCGTACAATTGACATAAACCAATGGTAGCTGCAGTTGTTTCGCTAATATTGAATCTAATTATCTAATTATATATATTAGGTGACAACATACAAAACATAATAGAAATTGCCGAAAACGTAAATCTTTAAAACTATTTTTTCAGTGACAGAATAATAAAAATATATAACAATAAACTAAAGTATACTTAAAATTTGCTGGTACAACCGATTTTTAATAAACGTGTAGTGTACAAATTTTTTTGGGGAAGTTGAGTTTGAAACCAATAATTTACTCTTAAGATACGCCATTCTCTGTTGCTAAATATGATGAAACACTATAGTTTTACATTTAGTATTGGTTCATCTTCGTTCATTTTAAATATGAATATTATGTGACAAGTCAGAAAAATATACTTGGCAAAGATCAAGTGTCCGAACATTATGTTGTTACTTTTGTTATTGTTTATATTTTTATTTGAAATTTGTGTATTTGACATACAATATAAATATTTTCATTTCATTATATTATATTCAACTGGTAAGTAAGATTATAAATGTATTGCTTAATAATATTTGAACGTGTAGCCATTATGAATATAAGGCGTTTGTCAGTTCTATTTGTGAATTGAATGACATCTGTTGCTTGTTGTGTGAATTTGAAAGACAAAGACGTGCATTTGTTGGTTAGTCGATTCGTAATTTAAAACTGCTTGCTTTGTTTCAGATACAAAAGATGGAAGAAGAAATATTTCAAAATGTAAGTGAATATATTAACAAGCTTGTTAAATGTATAATTTTGGTTGAAATGAAATGTTCACCGGACAATCCTTCAACAGCTATCTGAATTCTATGAAAGTTGATCATTTATAAAATAATAAATACGAACGAAACAAAATAGTATTTCATGATACAGAAAAATACCTTCTGATTTCTTCATTTTCTATTTACATTTGACAAATTTCATTTTATATGCAAACAGATTCACAATCACAATGACATGTGTCACATTTCCTAAACAATTCAAATTTAAAAGTGTTTCCAAGCTGTACATGGAATGCATAATATAATTATTTACATTTTTGCAATACCTGTACTGTAAGTTACCCATTAATAACAAAATTTAAACACAGTAAGTGGAACTTTTATTGCACAATTGGTTTTCATGGTTACATCATTTACTTACCGTCCACGGTGGATGGTAAGTGAAACTTACCGTTCATGGTGGATGGTAAGTAAATGTATATCATTCAAATTTTATTTCTAACCTCAATCTGTCAGCTGTTAATTTTGATACCTATTTTTCTTTTTCTTATATTTATGCAGGTATTGCAAAAAATATCTTACTAACCTCGAACTCTAAGTGATTTTCTAGGTCTCGAATGTTTAGGAAATCTCGACCCTACGGGTCTCGACATCTCAAACTACATTCTCGACCTAAAAACTATCACTTACAGTTCACGGTACGTAATATACTATTTTTATTACAGAAATTAGATGCGATGAAAAGACAGTTACGCTACTTAAAGCGAAAAATAGGTAATTATTTAAATACATATTTATATACTGTATAATTATTACATTTTAAATATTTGTTCCAGACATAATTGAAAACAGCGCAGTGAACCAACCAGCCCCCAAAAAATTAAAATTTAAAGACAAATCTACGCAGACACCAGTGGATCAAGGAACACAAACCGATATGTTGTGTAAGTGCAGTATTCTTTATTTGAAAAAACAATATAATTATCTTAAAATTATAAACTAACAACTTATATTTTTTTTCAGAATCAAAATTAACCACCCTTTTTATTTATAATTTTTATATTCTGCAAATTAAAATAAACTTATTTAAAAAATAATAAATTCCCGTTTTGATTGAAAATCCTTATTTTAGTGATACACATAATTTAAATTATCTTACAATTATGTCTTATATTTTTCTTTTTCTTATTAAATCACAATTTGACAACTTATTAAAGATATTTAAGATAGGTCCATTGGCAACACTGCTACACCGCCTTGTGCATAGGAAAATTAGGTTCGCGTTGCGCGAGCCATCTGCCGGATCTGGCCGCACTTATATTTGGTTATAGAATATTAACGTTGGCTACGATTTATTTAAAACAATTATCAAAATCTGTCACATCTGTCACAATTTTTCCAAAAACACAAGTTTATATTGAAAAGTTCTTAAAATTAGAATTTTATCGTTATGTGAAGTAATATTTCATTGATGTACAATGGTACGATATTGTAAGTACTTGAATTACAAATATTGATATTTATGTAATTATCATTGACTATTAATTTTCAGTGGATTTCCATCAACTGGGAAGTACATATATACGAATTTCATTAATGAATTAAGTACGAAACGAAGATCTTATTTTCCACCAATCATTTTCCTTTCAATAATAAATTGAAAGATTCATAGAGCATTATTGCGTGATGGACTTCTAGATTTAAACTAAATTTGTCGCTATTTCCAATGCACAATCCGATAGAATATAATTATTAATTATATTTTCAATGTTTTTCAAAGATGCGGCAAGAAATATATGCCTTTCTCTGCGAAGTTAGCGTGGTCTGGGTGTATGATGGAAAATATCAATGTTAGATGAATAGTGGATGGAATGAGATTGTTAAATTCACTTATATAAAATGTATCATGCAAATGGATCAGCGAATATACATTCGATATTTGAATGTTGTATTTATTTAATAATTCTTTCAAAATATATTTTATTTTTGACATATGTGACTTTGATTTTTGACTTTATTGTCTTGAATAATAGTTATTTACTTTACAAGTGGGCAAAGTAAGGAATTACCCACGAGAGAAATTTTAGCTCACGAAGCCGAAGGCTGAGTGAAATAATTTTATCGAGTGGGTAATTCCACTTTGCCCACGTGTGAAGTATAACGTTTTATCCAACACTTCTTAATAAATGAGAAATTTATAAAAGAAATATTATTTGACAGTGACATATGCTTTAAATTTTTAAATTAAAATGTCAATCGAAGTAGTTACCAAGGTGTTGTGTGTTATTATTATTGTTATAAATAAAAAAATACTCACTAGTGGCTTTCCTCAAAATTATACCCACTAGTGGATAATCTGTTACTTTGCTTGTTTAAAATCGCCATAGTTATAGAGCATTTATTGAGAGGTGTTGGATAAAATAAGTAGTTACCCATGACACCGTAATCATGACAACGTTTATGAACAAATTAAAAATTTTCAAAGATATCATAATTTGACACATGGAGTACATTTGACATATGGAGTACATTTGACATAAAATCTACAGGTCTACAGAGTGAATACGTTTATGGTGATTAAGTTGAAGTGTATGTACGTATATGCCAACTGTATTTACAATAGCAAGGTTATTACCAGAAAAATCCAATGCATCATTTACTTCTTTTACCTAATTTATTTTTGTTTTGTTTTTGTCGCGCTAGTGCGACAATATGTCACTTTGTCGCCCTAGAGCGACAATTTTGAACATTTCCTAACCAAAAATGGAATAACAATATCGATATTGTGCAACGATTGTAGAAAAATAACTATTGTGTCATTAGGAGTAAATGTGATACTTTGTGTGCTGGCATGTAAGTTTGAACGACGAGCGAAGCGAGTCGGACAATTACATGAAACAAAATTTGCAAGAAGGATTAACTAATTAATTCCGATGACGAAAAATATAATTTTTAGTGTTATTTACGGTAACTTCACTTCTCGAGGTTGGCAACACTGACTGTCAGTTTCAATTGACAACTGACAGATGTATAAACTTAAACTATATAATATTTTTTGATTTTTTTCTAATTTTAGATTTCAAATAAAATTTAATAAGTACCGCGGCACTTAAGTTCCTTTTTAACACATAAATCATTATTTTATCAATTTCTACATATTTCACTGATTTTTCTCGCAAATTGCTTCGCTAAAACAATGTAATGAAATACTAAAAAAATATCCCGCACTGGCAAAACAGAAGTTCATTTTGTATTATTTTGTGTAGCTGAATTAGCGAAAAAACTTGCTTTTATACGTCGTTGTTTGAACAAAGTTTCATTTTAATTCTATGGATTAACACAGCTTACACGAGTATTTAACTAACATTGCTCTAAAAATTTGGAACAGGCGTCGTCAACCAAACAATCAAAATGTGATTATTAAGAATATTTCCCTCGAAAAATTTCAACCAATCAGGTTATAATATTTTCAGAATTTTGACCAATGACAATCAAAAATCAGTGAATATTTTGCATATCGAGCATTTGCACAAGTGTAATACCCGAATATTTATAATAATTGTAAACACAATGAGGAATAGGTTAATTTCTTCGTTTTAAAAGTACAAAAGGGGTAATATCTTCAATTTTTAATCAATTTCTTCAAAAGAATTACTTTCAAAACGCTGATGATTATATTGTGTTCTTAGGGGTAAATTTGATACTTTGTGTGCTGAGCATGTAAGTTTGAACGACAAGCGAAGCGAGTCGGACAATTACATGCGAATCACAGTGACATTTACTCCGAATAACACATGCTAAAAATGCCCAGAACTTCAAAAAATATTGTCTTATCCAGCATTACTACTTGCCATAGAATATGCTGTTTTATTATTTTTTTCACGACATGGTAGGAAAGCCCACCGTTCTTCTCCCGAAATAGTGTGGAAAATGTGTTGTTCCTCTCTAGAGAGGAAAATATAGAAGTGTTACCAATATGAATGTTATTTACAAAAAATTTATTATAAAAATAATAAATAAATTCCTAATTTTATTGAAAATCCTTATTTTAGTGATATACATACTTTAAATTATCTTACAATTATGTCTTATATTATTCTTTTTCGTATTAAATCTCCATTTGACAACTTATTAAAGATATTTAAAATTGGTTCATTGGCAACAGTGCTACACCGCCTTGTGTCTGATAACCTAATTTTTAACGTGTCAGTCTGTAAGTTGTGTCCTCAAAGTGTATTTTAAGTCCGAGAAAATCGTTTTTAGAAACATGTCGTGAAAAAAATGTTGTGTCTAACACGAGAGAAAAGCTCTTCTTCCACTCTCGTTCGAAATGCTTCACTCGCTGCGCTCATGAGGCAAACCTCGAACTCAAGGGGGAAAAAGAAGCGCTTTCCTCTCTAGTTTGACATATAACTATTGTTTATTTGTTTCATTTCTAATTGTTAAATTATTGAATTATAACCTAACTATTTTTCATAATATTTTACTTTACGCTGGCGGCGACAATATTGAACTTTTGCTTGTTGAATACAAATACATAACAACGTACTTTTATGACGTTTGAAGAAAAAAATATATGTTGTTTAAACACAAGTAATTAGGATTTAATTTTTTGCCACAGTTAACAAAATAGCGAAACCTGGCTCTGCTATTATAGTTCATTTGGTATCTATAACAAAACCTAAAAAATATTTACCGCAAGAACGAAATAACCACGCAGTAAAATAAAAACTACGAATGGAGAAACATCACTAACCTGTCATTTCTCCGGAGACTACCTGGTACACTACTCATTGGTGAAATCCAATCTCTGGTTGAAGATAGAATATAACAGCCACACATAGACACACACGACAGCCCAAAAAAGATATTTACAAAAAGCAAACACTATTTAAATCGACAAGTTTTTAATGTATCAATGAATTTTTAAATGATTTTTAAAGCGAACGTACGAACTGAAGGCTAGAATAACACTGCTAGAATAATCGACGTGCGCTTTCAACGACGCGAAGTAAACATATATTAATTTGGTTAAATCTTGTCTGTCATCGACAGTTCTTGCAATTAATTTGAGAGTAGGAGTAGCAGTACGCGCGAACAATAAAATATAAATACAAATTCATGTATTTTTAACACATATCGGGTGTAGAATTGAAATATGGAATATAAGGATTTCAATGCTATTTTTACCTCCTGCCTACCTCTTGGTAAAGAGAGGTATTGTTTTTGGTCAAAAAATTGGGTAGTGAGTTTTCAATGAATAAGCACGTTTTAGGGTCCCTACAATACGATTTTACTATTTTCGCGATGATGTCTGTATGTATGTATGTATGTATGTGTGTGTGTGTGTAGTAGTCTGTGGCAATTTTTTCGTCTCGCATAACTCAAATACTATAATACCAAAAAATACAATTTTATGAATTATTGCTTCTTATATTTAAATGAAGAGCTGATTAGATTTGGGATAAAATTGGTCAACCGGAAGTAGCAGTTTACTTGAAGCCCTTAACAATTTTCCGTAAAAAACATTGTTAAATTTCCTTTTTCAACAATTTATGTTATTTTAAAAGTTGAAGAATATTTAATTTTACATGCATTTTGATTACACTAATTTTATTAATTTTCATTAGGTTTAGATATAATAAAATATAAAGAAATTAGATTTCACAAATCTTGCATTCCTAGTACACCATGGAAACATTTAAAAAATTTTTACGAAATGTGACACATGTCATTGTGATTGTGAAGATGTTTTCTTAGGGAAATATATGTCAAAAAATTAAATAAATATACGAAAGAAAATTAAAATTCACAAATATAAATAGAAAATAAACAAATAACATGGTATGTTTCTGTATCATCAAATACTATTTTGTACCGTTTAAGAGTAGTATTGGGCGGGAGGTTATGTGCTGGTACATCAGATTTTTTTTATATTGCAGTAATTTTTTATCATTCACTTTAGAGCAAAAGTGTAAATACCAAAGTTGTTCAAAATATCAAAATGCATGAAATAAGGCCCATTTGGTTACCTAAATGTTAGTATTTCAGGATATATCAATCAAATGAAATTAATATTTATTAGAAAAATTTTAATACAGCATGGAAAATTACACAAAATCAAAATATATTTGACATTTCCGAAAACAGATTTAAATTTAATGGCAAATTTTAGAGTTTATATCTTTTCATTTCTTTCTGTTAAATAATAGCTATTTACTTTACAAGTGGGCAAAGTAAGGAATTACCCACGAGAGAAATTGTAGCACACGAAGCCGAAGGCTACCCGCCTCGGCCATAAACAACTTGCTCATACCTTAAAGATTCACTTTTCGTTCTAGATACATAAAATACTATTATCGAACACCTATCAAGTTATTTTAAAATGTCAGTAAATTATGGTTTAATGAAAGTTTTGTTATTAGAACAAATTTTAAAATATTATTGTCCACAATTATTGCTTGAAACATTTTCCTCTTACTGTCACCATTTACGAATTGCAACACGTTAAAGAAAAATTATATTTTGATATTTTCGTTTAAATCTGCTAACCTGTTTTTTGAAAAAACAAAACAACGGTTGAAAAATGTCATTTTTTTTACACGTGTCATAATTATTGAAGGAATGAACATTTCTTGATAGTCGTGGTCCGTGTTCCTACATTGTTCGATAAGAAATCTATGGCGGGAGGTATTGTGCTGTCCACAACAGATTTTTCATTTTCTCGACATCCATGTTTTTCTTTCATGATTTCTGTATTCCTGATATTATTAATAAGAAAGTAAACATTAATTATGACATCATAAACTAATGGTTAAATGCTTTATAAAGCTCTCACATGAAACTAAACAGCTTAATTCTCTAATAAAGTTTTATTACAACAATTAACAAATAATATTTTATTGACGTCAATGTTCCCATCGCCAACAGGGTTAATAACATCTAAATCCAGAGCTTCAGACTTCGTCCACATCGAGTTCTCTTTCGGGTTCTGGTTCGTCTGCTTCAGTAGTTTTTTCTTCATCAGCTGTCGCCTCAACTGCTTCAGGTTGGTCTTGGGATTCTGTTAACTCTAGAGGGTACAAAGCAGACAATTGTTCCACTAACTCCCTCACCTGTAAGTAAGAAGATTATAAAGCTAGTGATTTCAAATTTATCGGTAAATTCTAACTCATTGAGCATTAACGAATGTAAAAAATTAATTCAATGGCTGTCTAAAAATAATCGAGGATATTCCACAAGAGGATTTATGTTCGAAAACATAAATGCTTGGTAAAAACATCGAGAGCAATTTTGTCTAATGTCAATTGCTCATGGAGTTTTACCGCAAAGCAAACATGTGTAAGTGCAAGAAAAAAATTGGACTGATGAAAAATAATACCTCGAGTGGTATTTGGAAATATTTGCTGAATGTATCGATTTGTCTTGTAAAGGTTAATACAAGTTTATTCACTTCCAAATACTGCTCTTGTATATCTGATGACTAATGAGAAACTTACAAAAATGACATTACTATTTAAAGCTATTAAATATGAAGAGAAATGGCAAAATAAATTAGTTAATGTATCCGGGTGCATTATTAACCCTTTATTGCATAATGTTCCCGAATGGGAACATAAAATTTAAAAATTTTTTTTTCTTTTCTTATGTAGTTTACATTCATGGCAATCATGTTGTAACATTTGGGAACATTATATACACTTTGTCAAATGCCTATTAGGTTATTCCTTCCAATTTGACCATTATAAAAAAAAAATTTTTACTGGAAAAAGGATAATTACAGAAACTGAGATATAAAATGTAAAATTTGAAGGAAGCAGTTTATTACCTGCTGATATATTACAGCCAAATACACCTTTACAAAATTTCCAAAAAATTTTTTTATCTGATGTTTTCCTAGAAAAGGTTGTTTATCAAACAATTTTGTATAGTACGCGAAGACGACCCAATAGACCAAAGTTCTATTGTAAGTTGAATTTATTCATAATGTTCCCAATAGTGAACAAAACTGTAAAAATAATTTTTTTTTATTTTTGGAAAAATATTTATGTAACACACTCGGATTTCAAACTGACATCTGCTGCTGTTATGATACTCATAACATCGCTAGGAATGTTAATAGCTATTAATAAGAGTAGTAATTTTCTTATGATTTCAAGAATTCAGAGAAATAAAACGATCAAATTACTAAAAATATATTTATAAACCTATAAATATTTTATAATTAAAACTAGAATTACATTAATCAATTAATAATGAAAATTATCTGTAGGTAAATCCGCTTTGCTCGCACTTTTAACAAACAAACCCTAAGCCTACACAACTCACGCTCGACAAACTCGAATTACAGTACCTACTCATTTTTAATGAAAAATGTTTAGAAAAGAGAGGGATCAAATTGCTGAAAATATCTCTGTGCCACTGGCCACAATATTCAATAATTATATCACGAGTACTAAGAATTTAATCGATTAAATTTGACATGTCTAGCTTATGCAAAAAATTTTGCTTAAAAAGTGTTTGAGTACATAATAATTTGAAAAAATCCCGAGACCGCAGGTCGAGGGGTTTTATCTTAATTATGTACGATAACACTTTTTTAAAAGCAAAATTTTATAAATAAGCTAGGCATTAAATTTTATCGATTCAATTGTTTAGAACGAGGGGTATATGTCAAGATTATTTAATGAATTCATAGCAGAAACTTGATTTTGACACATTTTCACATAAATAAATTGGTACACTCATAAACAAAAACCATGTTATATTGTAACTATAGCAAATTGTTTGCTTTTCGTTTTACTTGTCAAATAAATATCAAAAATTAGTAAATGAAAATAGCTTGCATTGAATAATTCAGCCTGTTTGAAGATATAACACAATGGTAAAAAACATGTAAGTATCTTGGTTTTACAAATAATTATTCGGTTAAATATGCCTTCAAAATGTTCAAAATTTGCATATAAAAGCTAGCTTCAATTTAATCGCGATTAAACAGCATGGTGCTGTTTAATCACTTATCTAAATTGCACAATAATGGAAAATGAGATATTCTGATTGGTCAAATATGTAATGAGTGAAATAATCAATTTTAAATTATTGTGAGTTATTATAAAATAAAAGTGGAAAAGTGGTCGGTGGAAAACATGGTTAGTGGAAAAAATGGTAAGGGCGAAAAGGTCAGTGGAAAAAATGGAGTGGAAATTGTGAAATGGAAAAATAGAATGAAAAATGTATCCTATTGCCAAAAAGCATTATTTTTGTAGACAAATACCAAATACTGGACTCAAAAAATGAGTGTAGGCAGTTAAATTTTTTACATTATTTTATCTGCATAATTACTTCCAAGTGTGCCCCTCCCTGACAAAAATTACTTCCGACGTCCCTGCAGTACTTTCAAGTACATGTACTCGAGTACGCCCAGCTCTGCTAACAATGAACAATCTCGATATTAAATTTCGTCCATTTATTCCCATTATTTTTTGTGTCCCAATTTTAACGACCATTAGCGTAATATCAGCTATAATTTTTATTTCAATTTTCTTTATTTTGTACCGTTTGATGTAAAATGTTATAGGATAACCTCATCAGATTTTTTATCTTTGTTAGCGTTTTTTCTTGGTTTGTCTCTGGCTATTTTCCTTTAGTACCAATGGGGTCATAAACCTTTTTTCGTTTTATTTTTATTTTTTTCTGTAAGTTTGAATAAAATTATAAATATAGATACTAATTTTAATATTAAAAGGCATTTAGTTATTTTTTGAAATTGGCATCCCATTTCCAATTTTTCGCTTCTTGACGTCATCTTGTAATTCTACGAAACACGCTCTTGCGGAGAGCGAGGAACTACACCAACTGTCAAATTGACTGTTATCTCTCATTGTTATTTACTGAGAGGTTTTTACAAATATACTTTATTCACATTACCTGGGCAAAATAATATGACAGATATAATAAAAATAAGTTTAATTTGAAAATCTTTGTTAACTGCAACATGACTTGAGATGACAGGTGTGATAATGAGACTACCGACATTACCGACAAGCGACAAAATATAGTATATCAAAGCATTTTATTTTAACACGTCTTAAACTCTTTGTCTAAAAAACTTATAATTAACGAATACGTAATTTAATTTATCGGAGTGTTCATTTTAATAATAATAAGTAATTATTACAACCCTGAAAAGCAAATTATTATTTGTTATCAACACCTCTTTTGCCTTGCTATGCTGTATATTCTATTACAAGATGACGTCACGATTTTGCAACCGCGAAACTTCATAAAGGAAATTATTAATGAAAAGTTAAAAAAAATAAGAAATATTGAATAATATGTGACTGAAATGATCTAAATTTTTATAATTTGTAGAAAAACACAACTTTTTTTATTAAGTGTATGACATACATACATACATACATAACATCACGCTATATCCCACTTAGTGGGGTAGCACGAACCCTGAAAAACAGTCAACCAACAATCAATCTCCTCCAAACATTCCTATTCTGACACAGCACTTTCGCCTCGTTCACATTATACATGCTCGTTTATTCTTCACACTCGGAATCATTCGTTCACACAACAAACCATCAATCATACCCAACCAGTTATTCCTCGGACGCCCACGCAATCATTCATCCACATATATTAGTTGCACCAACCTTTCATTCGACATTCGCTCAACCAACTGACTCACTCCCACTTTCTTAACAACATTCTTCTCAATCTCACACTCATCATACACCAATGTATTCCGTATACGATCACGAAGTGTATGACCCAATTGTCAAAACAGTTAACTACGCTGCAATTACACTAATAGTAGATTGTGTGGTAGCGCATGAAACGTGAGTATTTATCTGCTTCGTTGTGTTTACCTCAGCGTCGGTGTCCGAGTCTGCGTCGGCGGGCAGCAGGGCTCGGGCAGCGGCAGCGGCCTGAGCAGCGGCTGCCGCATCCCCGGCGCGGTGACACGCCAAGGAAGCTGTAGCAAGCACGGCAGCATCGCCTGGGGCAAGCGCAGCCGCCTGGCGCAGAGCGCGGCTGCCGTTCTCGCTGTCGTCCAGGTCCAACAAAGCGCCTACGTATAAACAAGATTTTTTAAAGAGCGATTCTTTGAACTACTCTGTTGCCCACTGATGTTCAGTAATATAAAGTTAGGTTAGGAGTGTTGTGACAGATCATTTTATAATTGATCAAGATCTGCGCATTTAATATGTTCTAGATCAGATTAGGAATAAAAGATATTTTTTTAAATCATAAAAAAGATCAGTAATTTTTTACAAAATGTTTAATTCTTATTTTAAAAAATACAACACAAAATTAGAAGTTACATAAATATAAAAAAAAAAGGTAGGTAACGAAAAAGTGATAACCAGTGTTGCCAGAGGTAGCGGAACCCCGCTAAAATCTTATAATTTAGCAAGAAAAAGATTGGTAGTGGCAGGTAGCGGAATTTCAACGTATTTGTGGAGGAAATTAATAAATCTACGCTGGCAACACTGGCTGATAACTTTCAGTATGCAGAAAAATATTTGATCTTTTTAAAATAATAGATCTTATTCTCTTTACCTCCCGCCTACCTCTAGGTAAGGGAGGTATTGTTTTTGGTCAAAAAATTGGGTAGTGAGTTTTCAATGAATAAGCACGTTTTAGGGTCCCTACAATACGATTTTACTATTTTCGCCATGATGTATGTATGTGTGTGTGTGTAGTCTGTGGCAATTTTTTCGTCTCGCATAACTCAAATATTATAATACCAAAAAATACAATTTTGTGAATTATTGCTTCTTATATTTAAATGAAGAGCTGATTAGATTTTGGATAAAATTGGTCAACCAGAAGTAGCAGTTTACTTGAAGCCCTTACCAGTTTTTCGTGAAAAACAAGGTTAAATTTACTTTTTCAAAAATTTATGTTATTTTGAAAGTTGAAGAATATTTAATTTTCAATTTTTTACGAAATGTGACACATGTCATTGTAATTGTAAAGCTGTTTTCTTAGTGAAATATATGTCAAAAAATTAAATAAATATACGAAAGAAAATTAAAATTCTCATATAAATAGAAAATAAACAAATAAGAAGGTATGTTTCCGTATCATCAAATACTATTTTGTACTGTTTAAGAGTAGTATTGGGCGGGAGGTTATGTGCTGGCCACATCAGATTTTTTATGTAGATAAAGATCAAGATCAGAACACGATATAGATCAGATCAAAGATCATACGATTTGATCTAGATCAGCCACAACACTGGTAATAAGAGAACCATAGAAGAATACTAATAATTGGAGTTTTATTACGTTTGTGAATTAATGTATTTTTGCATACAGAGCTTGAAACCTTCTGTTTTGTCCATTCAACTCATTCCTCTGGTAACGGGATAAGTAATGACATGTGAGTGGGCGAAAGTTCTTTCGTTCACTGCTTTCGCCCACTAACCTGTCAATACCAAATTGACTGATTCGTAACAGTATTTAGACTCGTACTTACAATAGCAGGATTGAACTAAACGCTATACAACATTCGTCTCGTGTTAAAAACCGACACATGCGTGAGCGAAATTCTTAGTTTCTTCACTTGTACTGTAATATACCACTACTTTGCTGATCTCAGTGACGTAGGGGCTATATCACTAGCTTAGCACGACAGAGGTCCTGGGTTCTAATCGAACTGAAGAGCATGGTCGTTTAAGTTGTTCAAAAAATTAACAAGACACAATCATCCACTCATGTTGTTACTCGAAATCTCGAATACCTACATTATTCGCATATTCGTGGATAGTATTCGCCCATCTCTAATTTATAATTTGCTTCGAACAGCGGAAAAGAGTTTGGGGATTTACTGTAAGTCCGATTACCTAACATGATGGTAAGATTTATTTTGCCTTTTTATAATAAGTTCACTTTTCATCCCACCTCGAATAACATAGTCTCTGATTCAATGTGATATCAGGAAAAAGAATTAAAATTCTTTTTAATTAAACTTTGTTCATGTATAAAAATTAAATTACAGACACCGCAAACTATCGTCCAAGTTCGTTGCATCTCCTATACTTTTCTTCTGATCTGAATATAAATAAGGAAAACTAATAAAATATAAAATATGCAGTGTATACGAGCCTTTCTTGTTAACATAATGCTTCGATCTATATACTAAATACAGCAACTCACGCCTTTGTTCCTTTATGAAGAAATACGTGCGCATAATCAAGTTTCAGACATGATAGGTTGAGAACAGCAGCAACAGAGCACTTGTTATTTATGCACTGTTGCATACAGCCTTAACTCAAGAACACGAACACCAATGGAGGGTTACACAGAAGCAAAATTTCGTGTTGCCACCTATTGATGTTTTCATTGAACTACGATGAAATTCACATGGGCGAAACACAAACAAAACGCTGTCAAAATGACAGTTCTTGAAATGATGCTAAATATGAAAAATAAAGTGTGTGTACGATTTGTGCAATAGTGACTTCCTTTATTACTATAAAGAATATATAGCCAGAGTTAAATTTATTAAGTTTCCTAAATAATAAACTTCAAAAATAAAAACATAACCTTGTTAAAACACCATCTCAAACGTCAAAACATAGATGTTTGTGTTATGAACTTCCATCTCAACTTTTACCTCATCTTTCTCTTTCTTGTCTGTGACGTCAAAATCATAAGCCTCCATTAGAACGTAACAAGAATTATTACAATGAACAAAAAAATATTTTTTATACGACATCGAAAAATTTTCATATCAACAGTTTAAATTGAATCATAAAAAGCTACATTTTGTACTGAATTTCATTTTGCATCGGTTGCTAGGCAAGTTGCTAGACAACAAATGAAATATTTCGTGTTCGGTCTGCTGTTTTTGATGAAAAAACCTAAGGTGGCTTAAACAATATAACGCCAAACGTCAAATGTCACCAGTTTGTTACAGTTTATTTATTTGTATCTATTTTTATAATTGTCGTTGTCGTATAAAAAGTATATTATGTAACAAACACAAAATGAAGCACATTTTGCACGTGTTTGAAAGTTTGTAACAATCGTTTAATTAATTGAAAGAGTGATCAAAGTATACAATTTAATCACTAGTGAGAAAATAGTGTACTGTACAATGAGCTTGGAATGATACCCATTTCCTACGAGTATGAAATTTGATATGCATGCTGTAAATCGTACGAGTATAAAATGGACATTTCCTGCGAGTTGTGCACTATACTTTTTCTACGACCGCGATATTATTTCCTAATTAATTTAATTTTAATAATAAATTTGTCCCGCTTTCACCATTCAAATATTTGACAATTCTAAATAAGTATCCTAGCAATAGCACCTGTACTGAAATAAACTGATCTGTATTGAAATACTCACAAAACAAATTCATTACGCACGATGCTTGCAATGTATCTCATATCCCTAGCAACAACAAACATACAATGTACAGATTTCTGAATGGTCGTAGAAAATAGTATATTCTATAAACTACAACAAGAAATAGAATGGCACATATTCTACACGAGCAACGGTTTGTGAGTGTGGAATATGCCATTCCGTTACCTGTTGTAGACTGTACTTTCTATAACAATAATTTGGAAATTATACAAAATATCCAAATACAAGACTGTTGAAAACGTCAAACTCAAATAAATAAAAGTAAAACAAACAGACGATTTCTGAACATCTTTTTAGCCTTAAAATTCAATTTGTTTACTGATTCAAATGTAATGTTAAATTTCTTTATCTTTTATTTGAAACATTTTTCTCTAAAATTATTATGGAAATAGGAAATTTAACAATAACATGTAAGACGTCTATACCGGCTGAGAGTATAAGTTGGTAACATTTGTAAAATAATACCGCAATATTCTACTTTGTATATTCTGTACTAGTCATAAAATAAAATATTTTGATCATTAATAAATTCGATATTTTGCAGACAAATTCGTATCTAAAAGTGATATTTCCAGTGTTTTGACACTACCGCAAAAAAAGTAATAAAATTTCATCGAGACAATAAGGGTGACATTTTTGTTTTATCGCCTGATCTTCAGCTATATTGACTTTTTATTACCGACCATCATAAAATATTATTCTCTAAATTGCAATTTGATATTTGTGTTCGTGAAACTGCCATGTTTTATATCTGCATTCTATAATTGAAAAAATACTGTAAAAAATACAACTTGTTTTCAGTAATAATATAACAAGAGGGTGAGAATAAATTGAAAATAATTTGACAGATCTTTCGAAAACTTGTTGCCAGGCAATAGCCACGAAAGCCCGTAGGGCTTGAGTGGCTATTGCCAAATGGCGACAAGTTTGAGAAAGATACTGGAGAATTATTTTCTAATTTATCGAACTCTCGAGTTATATTTAATTAGATTATTTTTTGATTTCATCATCAGACACGTCACTAAATCTATCTTTTTTGCTCATTTTTACTTGTGTTGATGATAACTATCTGACATCCGACATCTGTCAACAAAAACAAAAAAGCTACAGAGAATATTGCCGGGAATAATCACAAGAGCATTATTCTCAGTATAATAATGACAGGATTGGTTAAAACGCAGACACGTGACGTACAATGAAGCATTTTATTGGTTTAAAGAAACGTCGAAAAATAATCATTTTAAAATTTTCTTAAATGAACAGACAATATTTTCGCCGCTCGATATTTTGATGGATTATAATAACATTACAGCAGGAAGCTATAAATTTCAGAGCATAACAGATAGTAAACAAAATGATTTACGTACGTAGGCATGCATGAAAATCATAGTTTGTCTTTTTTGAGCGATTTTGCGCTGTCAGCCACACTTATGTATATCAAATGCGTGAATATAAAATCAGTAAAATCACATTTATAAAAGCCTCACGTAAAACCTACTTATGAATATTTCATGAGAAGTGAGCCTTTTTTCACACATACGAGCGGCAAATTTTGCTAAATTTGTATATAACTTAGAATCATGTTTCAGGTGAGTATATTATGATTTGCAAGAATTTCATTTTAGGAAAATGGTGAAATTATCGGAAACACGCAGAACGCGGCATCAGCTTTAACCAAACGTTTTATCTTGGATGTGTTTACACATTTTTTTTGCTATATTAACACTATACAGGGTGTGACAGACAAACGAGCTACCCCATATAACTTCTATGTTATTATATTTATATTTTTATATATTATATTTTATATTTATTTATTTGGCTAATTACAATGGATGTTTTTAGCAGGTCAACAATAAAATTAAATACACAACAAAATACTATAAGACAAATAGGGGACTTAGAGGGAGAACTATGGACGAAAATATTTTTTTAAACAAGTGGTTCTCAAGCTACATTACAAAGTTATATTTTTTAAACAAAATGGTATGAGTTTTTTGGGCCCATTCTATAGTGTATTTTTTTCTGAGTTCCCTGAAATTTCAATCTTATCAAGACTGTTGTGACTGATGTGTTGCCGGTTTATTTTATTTTTGTCAGGTTGGTAATACAATGATTTGGCAATAAAAATTTGAAAGTGTTTGTTATTGATTTTGTATTCATTCTAAAAAATCTGATGTATCCAGCACATAACCTCCCGCCCAATACTAACGGTACAAAATAGTATTTGATGATACAGAAACATATCTTCTTATTTGTTTATTTTCTATTTATATTTGAGAATTTTAATTTTCTTTCGTATATTTATTTAATTTTTTGACATATATTTCACTAAGAAAACAGCTTCACAATCACAATGACATGTGTCACATTTCGTAAAAAATTTAAAATTTTTAAATGTTTCCATGGTGTACAAGGAATGCAAGATTTGTGAAATCTAATTTCTTTATATTTTATTATCTCTAAATCTAATGAAAATTAATAAAATTAGTGTAATCAAAATACATGTAGAACCAAATATTCTTCAACTATCAACATAACATATTGTTGAAAAAGTAAATTTAACCATGTTTTTTCACGAAAAACTGTTAAGGGCTTCAAGTAAACTGCTACTTCCGGTCGACCAATTTTATCCAAAATCTAATCAGCTCTTCATTTAAATATAAGAAGCAATAATTCAAAAAATTGAATTTTTTGGTATTACAGTATTTGAGTTATGCGAGACGAAAAAATTGCCACAGACTACACACACACACACACACACACACACACACACACACACACACATACATACATACATACATACTCACACACACACACACACACACACACACACACATACACACACACACACATATATATATATATATATATATATATATATATATATATATATATATACAGGGTGTTAATTAAAAAATGGGCCATAGGCGTTTAACATGTAAAATCAGTTTTTCCTTGCGCAAAAGTCTCCATATTATTTTAGGCAAAAAAGCTTCAAATAAAACTTTTAAAGAATTTAATTCTGCATCTGCGTTAATTAACAGATTTTATTTCTGACAATTTATAACCAAGAAAAACCATTTTAAAGTTATTTGAAAATTGCTTATTTATAGTGTTAGCCTTGGAACTCAAACAAAATTGCAAACAATTGTATGACATTTTATCTGTCAGAGAAAGGTTATATTTTTCAGTTTCACCGCAATAACATATATTTTTGGTAAAATGGAAAATTTTGCTCACGAAGAAAAGCTACAAATTATAAAATGGTTTTATTCGGGACAAAGCTTGAGGAAAATTCGAGATTTAATAAGTGTAGTCTGGCCACACCGCCGAATACCGAGCAAATCTACAATAGAGAGATTTATTAAAAAATTTGAAGAGACTGGTACATTTAATTTTAAGAAGCAAGAAAATGCACATATTTCTTTTAATCATGAAGAGAACGTATTGGCTTTAATTGAAGCAAACCCTACACTAAGTTTGAGAGAAGTTGCTTCAGAAATTGGAATTAGCCACGTTTCTGTTTATAATATTTTTAAGAAGTACAAATATTTCCCATATAAATTCCACTGTCATCAGGAACTTCTACTAGAAGATTTTGAAAATCGCGCAACATTTTGCGAAATTGTAATGGAGAAGGCAAATGCGGACAGAAATTTTTTAAGAAATATTTGTTTTACAGACGAATGCACTTTTGTATTGAACAAGAAGCCAAATTTAAATAATTACCGTTATTGGTCACAGGTTAATCCGCACAAAACTTTGGAAACAAATACACAATACATCCAGAAAGTAAATGTGTGGGCCGGTATACTTGGTTCCAACATTATTGGGCCATTTTTTATTGAAAATATTAATGCTATCAAATACTTGGAACTTCTAATAGAAAAAGTAGGGCCTGAGATAGAAAATTTAAATATTGAAACTGTGTGGTTTCAACACGACGGCTGTCCAGCTCATTATGCTCAAGAAGTGCGAGAGTTTTTAGATGATGCATTCCACAATCATTGGATTGGTAGAGGAGGAAGTATTAATTGGCCTGCGAGATCACCGGATTTAACCCCATGCGACTTTTTTTTGTGGGATCATTTGAAGAATATTATTAATTGACAGAGATTTGAGAGTGTTAATGAAATGAAAAATGCAATATCAAATGAGTGCAGAAATATAAATGCCAGGCAACTAAATAATGTTAGGGAGTGCTTTTACAATAGAATAGGATATTGTTTGGCACAAAATGGTGGAATATTCGAGCATTTAATTTAAATATATTATTATAAATTTTGTTGTTCTTATTTAATTATTCAATAAATTCTTAATTATTGTCTTAATTTCTGTTATTTGAATTAATTTATATTACGAATATTTGTACTTGAAGTGAACTTATAAAATATAAACTTTTTTCCTAACTGTTAAATGCCCAGTTAAAGAAACGTTAATCATAGTTATTTTATCATTGATGATCCGCTAACAGTCAATTATTCAAATTGATTAACCGTTAACGGACAATCAAAATTTTATGGAATAATAATATGTCAATATATGCAATTTTTTTGTCCCTAGAACTCATGAAAATCGAGTTTGATTTTTAGGTTGCTTCAGATTTAAATTTTTTAAAATATAATAATCAGTTCATTGTAGTAATCGGTGCATTGTTGTAATCAATACAAGTTCATCGTTGAAATCAATAGGAATATATTGTAATCAATACGAGTTCATTGTTGTAATCAAGGTGAGTACATTGTTGCAATCAATACGAGTACATTGTTGTAATCAATAAAGTACATTGTTGTAATCAATACGAGTAGATTGTTGTAATCAATACATTATTGCCATCTATACACTCATATTCTGTACATTATTATAATCAATCATTATTCTTAAAATTATTATTAATGCTAGTGAAAACAAATAATATATTTATATATGGAAAATAAAACACCTAGTTTAGGAAACGTGTCGTGTTGTGTTCAGTGTAAAAACAGTTACAGAAACAATAGTAAGGAGGTTAGGTATTTCTACAATTTTTTTTTCCGTACTTAAAGTGAAAGTGTGTTTTTTTATAACTTGAAAATTATCAATTTTGATTAGAATTTCATGGAATGGAAATGCTCATATGTGGAGCCTGATATGGTAGTTCTCTTGTAGAATGATCTGTTTTAGATTTGGTGGGAATAGATTCAGATAACGATTTCGCAAAATGTTGCACGATTTTCAAAATCTTCTAGTAGAAGTTCCTGATGACAGTGGAATTTATATGGGAATTATTTGTACTTCTTAAAAATATTATAAACAGAAACGTGGCTAATTCCAATTTCTGAAGCAACTTCTCTCAAACTTAGTGTAGGGTTTGCTTCAATTAAAGCCAATACGTTCTCTTCATGATTAAAAGAAATATGTGCATTTTCTTGCTTCTTAAAATTAAATGTACCAGTCTCTTCAAATTTTTTAATAAATCTCTCTATTGTAGATTTGCTCGGTATTCGGCGGTGTGGCCAGACTACACTTATTAAATCTCGAATTTTCCTCAAGCTTTGTCCCGAATAAAACCATTTTATAATTTGTAGCTTTTCTTCGTGAGCAAAATTTTCCATTTTACCAAAAATATATGTTATTGCGGTGAAACTGAAAAATATAACCTTTCTCTGACAGATAAAATGTCATACAATTGTTTGCAATTTTGTTTGAGTTCCAAGGCTAACACTATAAATAAGCAATTTTCAAATAACTTTAAAATGGTTTTTCTCGGTTATAAAATGTCAAAAATAAAATCTGTTAATTAACTCAGATGCAGAATTAAATTCTTTAAAAGTTTTATTTGAAGCTTTTTTGCCTAAAATAATATGGAGACTTTTGCGCAAGGAAAAACTGATTTTACATGTTAAACGCCTATGGCCCATTTTTTAATTAACACCCTGTATATATATATATATATATATATATATATATATATATATATATATATATATACATACATGCATACATACATACATACATACAGACATCATCGCGAAAATAGTAAAATCGTATTGTAGGGACCCTAAAACGTGCTTATTCATTGAAAACTCACTACCCAATTTTCTGACCAAAAACAATACCTCCCTTACCTAGAGGTAGGCGGGAGGTAAAAAGTGTAATAAAATTGTGGCACAGAATAAATAACAAAGAGAAATATAGTATTGTCTTATTCAAAACAGCAAGGACAAAAATAATTATTTTTCGAGAGATACCTGCCCTAATAGTAGTTTATATACCAAGGGGCTGAAGTGCATGATTTAATACCGAGGGTGAAGTTTATTTCACGAGCCGAGATTATTGTAGAGAAAATTAGTGAACGAATATCAAAAACTTAGAACATCTTCTTTTGGAAGTCGTTTAATGTTCATGTCGACAAAAATATATTCAAGTATAACATTTTTCATTTATGTATAAGTAGGTACTATCGTAGAAAGTTTTCTACTTAGTAGACGCTTTATATTTCCTTCAAAGTAGTTTGTAGAATAAAAGATAAAAAGCTCGATGCATTATATTCGCAATTTACAAAGCAAATTCAAATTGATGCCAACGAGGTGAGGAACTGTTTCCACAAACTTTATAAACGCCCACAAACCAATTTAAATCTCCGACAGGAATACGCATTAATTCCTCCCACCCAACGAACGGCATTGACGCTCTACTTTTTTACTACTGTTTTATTTAAAAATTATAAATTTATGTCATATCTCGAATATGAGCCTCAGAAAAACTATTTTTCTGTGCCACTGGTTAGACAGCAAAAATTTGTACCTTTTTTGATTGCCTCTCGAGTTTATCAGATGTCACTGCATTTAGTATTCACTTCCATGTCAGTACATGGGCGAAGCAAGCTCGTCACTTCGTTCCTCGCTGTTAATGTTAATACATTGCCGAAGGACATTCGTAGGTATAATAGATGTAGAGATAGAGATATTTTCCGCAATAGGCCATAGAAATGATTTACAAATGAAAAAATCTATTGTGGACACCACAATACCTCCCACCAAAATTTGCACGAATGGGGTCTTTCACTATTTTTTTTAATTTTTTTTTTTTTATGAAACTTTATCTAACTTGAAGACTATCTACACTTTTAAAAAGTCTTAATTGTTATTCACTAAGCCTCAATGATTTTTTTAAAATGTTGTGACGTCATTGTAGTGGTGTTGCTGGATCTTAAACATTACATATTATAAATAATTTTAGTCATATATTTTTTTAGTTATTTTATTATTATTATTACAATAAAATAGAACATTTATGTGTCTAAAATTATTTAAATCTCTACTGTTTGAGATCCACCAACACCTCTACTATGACGTCACAACATTTAAAGAAATTCATTGTGGCTGAAAGAATAACAATTAAGTTTTTTTTAAAAGTGTAGATAGTCTTCAAGTTAGATAAAGTATTATTAAAAAAAAAAAATTTTTAATGGTGTACGACCCCATTGCCTTATGAGATCGAGTGTATCTAGTTTAACAAATAACTATTCTAACGTGTTGTAATACGCAAAATTTAAAATGTATAAACTGAAAACCCCACATACGTCTTTGGGAAATGTGACTTCATACATCACCTTTAAAGTCTAAGCTCAAATTAATTTGGTTCGAAAATAAACCGCCAGATGTGCTACAAGTATATTTTCATGGCGAATAACATCATGCCAATGACAACTAGAAGAAACCTTATTGACAGCCGTCTCCAACTTTCTTAATTCAGATAACTGCTCGACAAAGAAATAATTAGTTGTTTACTCACATCCCAACAACATGAAGGCGTGCGCGTGGTCGGGACGTAAATTGACAGCGGCGCACAAGAAGTTGAAGGCTGAGGCCGGCTGATGACTGCTGAGGTGCACCAGACCGAGGTTGTACAGCACACGCCAACTTAGCGCTGAGTGCCAGAGTGCTCGCTTCAGGCAGCTTACGGCCTACAATAAATTATCTGAATTCAAGAAATTGATACAATTGTTTGATCTATACATGAAGAATGATTGTGAGCATGAATGAAGTAGGTAAGTAAGTAAATCTGTTGTTGAATGTCGATCAATGTAAAGTGTTGCAGTGTTGGTGTTTGAGATGAATGATTTGGTAACTGAGTGTAATGTATCAGCGAATGGTGTGAGACTGGAACAAGTGAATGAATTTGTATATTAGGGTAGTAGGTTTTCGAGGGATGGATGTATTGACCGGGAGATTGAAAGCCGAGTGTCTGCAGGGTGCAAGGTATTGGATGCTCTGGGTACATTTGCTATTAATACATACATACTTTTATTTGAAATCGGCACTAACGTGCTCAAAAATCGTCACTAAAGTAACTCATTATAGGACGATTTTGAGCAACCCAGCGTTGACAACCGTTAAATAATTATTGTACAATTTGGATAATTTTGGCAGATATATTGGCGTACTGTAGTAAATTTGGACGTAACATGAAAAAAAATTTGCAAGAAGAATTAACTAATTAATTCCGATGACGAAATTAAGGGCAAAACACATAATTTTGAGTGTTATTCACTTTTCGAGGTTGGCAACATTGACTGTTAGTTTCAATTGACAACTGACAGATGTATAAACTTAATCTTTATTGTAATTTATTTACAGTTTTTTTTTTTCGAATTTTAGATTTCATATAAAACTTAATGTGTACCTCGGCACTGAAGTTCCTTTTTATCACTCACATGGTTTATTTTCCTCGGCTCTACGGGCCTCGGCAACTAAATTCCATACTCGTGATAAAAAATTAAACTTCAGTGCCTTGATACATAAATAACTATTTCACAGTCAACACAAGATTACCCAAGTCGTAAATAACTCGTATTTTAATCAAATCACAAATAACTTAGACTAAATTACACTTTGGCTTCATAATTTTTGGTAAAATTATGTTTTGAAAGTAATACGAGTTTAAGTTGTCACACAGTCTACATAGCTTTACTCCGGAGTGAGGTATTTTACACATACCGCAACATATTTTTGCTTCCCATAAAAACACATGCCAATGTTGTTCCACAAAGCCACAGATTCGGGTTGAAAATTCACAGCCAACTTATACTTGGATAATGCCACATCGAATTCTTCGTGACTCTGCAATTAGAAACCAAATATGTATATTAATAAGTATAGTAAATAGATCAGCAAACCGATATGCGTCTCTAAAAGATGTAACTTCGAAGGTCGCTTAAACATTTTTTGTTCATTCGAAAATGACCACAACCACAAGAATTTTGTGGTCATCGTAGTCATAAAAAAATAACCAAAATTTACAGGAACCACATTTCGAAATGCATCCACAATCCTGAAATTATTTTCAGGTTACAGAATTTACTGAAAATCCTTTTGCACTTACACATTGTAGCACAGGGATGTTTTCTAACTTACCTACTAAAACCGAAACCAAAAACAACCGGCTAAATGTAAGAGGAATAAAATAATGAAATAAACTGAATGAGTGAAATGAAGTTAATATTAATAAAACATTAAAAGGCTAAATATATTTGTTCCATTAACACTACTGAAATTTAAGTATATTGAATCAAGTATTTAAATTAGCAACAATTGTAAATCGAGTTTAATAAAAAAATTTCATTGTAAAGGTTTTTACAATGGTTCAACATTTTAAATTAAAATTTTATTTTAGAACACGATACTAATTAAAAGTAGAATAAACTTCGAAACTAACAATTCGTTCTGTAATAGAAAATTAATTAAATTCCTGAGGTGCCATGCTTTATATACAGATGAGCTGTACTTCAAATAGCAAAAAACATTTTTCATCAACATATAAAAATTCTGATGTTATCAGCACATAACCTCCCGCTCAATACAACTCTTAAACGGTACAAAATAGTATATGACGATATAGAAAATTACCTTCTTATTTGTTTATTTTATATTTATATTTGAATTACAATGACATATGTCACTTTTCATAAAAAATTGAAATTTTTTAAGTGTTTCCATGGTGTATAGGGAATGCAATATTTATAAAATTTAATTTCTTTATATTTTATTATCTCTAAATCTAATGAAAATTAATAAAATTAGTGTATGAAAACAAATGTAAAATTATACAGGGTGTTCATTTTTAAGTGGCTACCATTGCGATCTCGAGAACTAGAAGAGATACGAAGTTGGTTAAATTAGCAAAGAATCTCTATTTCACATAGGTATTTCAATGATAAACTGAAAAAAGAAATTCAACCAGTGGTTCTCAAAATATGGATACCAACTTTTCTATTTTAAATAGAAACATATATTTTTTATTTACTCATTCAATAGAGCTCGTTATTCTGAATCCAACGATATAAAGTTTTCATACCCTTACATAACAAAATTTTCTAAAAAAAATTAATAAAATTTTGAATTAATTTTTCCTAAATATGATATTAATTAGAGTGCCATGAATGAAAAAAGTGAATTAATCCATTTTTAGGTATTAAAAATGATATGAATAACAATTTCTCATTTAACAGAAGTAGCAATAAACAAAATATTCACTTTTTTCATTCATGGCACTCTAATTAATATCATATTTAGGAAAAATTAATTCAAAATATTAATTTTTTTTTCGAAAATTTTGTTATGTAAGGGTATAAAAATTTTATATCGTTGGATTCAGAATAACGAGCTCTATTGAATGAGCAAATAAAAAATATATGTTTCTATTTAAAATAGAAAAGTTGGTATCCATATTTTGAGAACCACTAGTTGAATTTCTTTTTTCAGTTTATCATTGAAATACCTATGTGAAATAGAGATTCTTTGCTAATTTAACCAACTTCGTATCTCTTCTAGTTCTCGAGATCGCAATGGTAGCCACTTAAAAATGAACACTCTGTATATTCTACAATTTTCAAAATAACATAAATTGTTGAAAAATTAAATTTAACCGTGTTTTTTCATAGAAAACTGTTACGGTTTTCATTAAATATAAGAAGCAAAAACAAATTTTTTTTTTGTTAATTAAACTTTTATTTGTTTATTGTCACTCACTTTTACAAAATATTTTTTTCATTTTCTTTTATTACCTATCATAAAGTATCATTTCTCACTTTTTTGCGTATAGGTTAAGAAACAACCTGTATATTCTTAAACTGTTGTGCATGTGATCTGCATTAAATCCGATAAATTATTGTCCAAGGTAAATACTAAATAAATTCACCAATAGTATTATAGAATAATTTGTTTGTTATTTTAGGTTTGTAATTCAAGTTTGATATAAGAGTCTGTAAAGTTTATTTATTTATTTATTTATTTATTATCAAATTAATCCAATAGGACACAAAGTTTACAGGATGATTATACAACATAAATACAAAAGTCTTGCAAAAAGTTTACCTTTAGCTAATATTTTGGCTAACTTCGCTCAGTAATATCGAGTACTTTGGTATCAATTGCGGATAAAATAAATATATTACTAAAGTTTATTGTAAACCACTGGCATTATTTGCTAAAACGTTCAGTGTGGTTCACTCAGCATGATAGCTATCAAAACATTTGAATAATTTGAAGTGTAAACTATTTGTCGGAAGGTTTTGTAATATAAACATCAGATTTAAAGGTAACTAAAGGCAGATTTAACTTTTAAACAAACGATTATTAGTTCTGTGTGGTTTGTCTTACAGCTACAAAGGATTGGAAAAAAAATACTACAGTGATTCTATCGATAAAGTAATAAACTAATTGCCTTGTATTATTTCAGTAAAAATATAGTTTGATATTTCAAAGCATACAATGTGTAAGGTTTTGTAATAGCTAACCTGAATAATGCTCCCAACACCAAGTAACGCCTTTGTCGAGTTGGGATCCAAAGCAAGAGCTGAACTGAGTCGCTCAAAAGCGTGTTGAATTTGACCGGTTCGAAGATACAAGATTCCTGATTCTGTTAACATGTCGATGCTGTCTGGGCAGTTTCTGTAACGATAAAGTTCAAGATTAAGTATAAAATTTAATTCCTGGGTGTTCGCATACTCTACAGTGGGATATGGAAGCACATAAATATTATGTAGCCTATATAATTTATTTATATTCAGAGATAATATTTATTTATTTATTGATGATGGAAATCAACAGTACAAAAGAACCAATAACAGATTTCCATAAATTTTACAGAAATATTTGACAAATTGTTTACAAAATATACATCAAGTTACACGCATAAACATTAAGTGCAATATATTTTAACAAATATATAATTTAGAAAAAGAATGATGAATTTAAAATTACATAGCTTGCAAGAAATTTATATATCAAAGTAACAAGGACTTAACTCTAGTCAAAGAAAGATGAAATAAATCAACTTGCCTAAATTTAGAATTATACATGGCTAAAATTCTGTTTATAGGGGAATTTTTGTAATTGTTTGTATTATGAGCCGGTATATAAAACAAATCTGTAGATCTCGTAAATTTACTGGGTATATAGAAATTAATGTAGGGTAATATGCAATCAGGGAAGACCAAGTTGTTCAAAATTTTGTACAATAATATTAAATCTATATTAATTCTTCTATTTTCCAAAGTTGACAATTTAAAATATTGTAGTCCCAATGAATAATCGTCTAATAGGAGGTTAAATTTGAAATTTAAATATCTTAAAAATTTCTTTTGTACATTTTCCAACAACTCAATATTTTGACTGTAACATGGATTCCAAACAGTAGAACAGTATTCCAACTTAGATCTTATCAATGAGTTATACAAGTAAATAATAGAAAATGGATCTTTAAAATATTTACTTGTTACTCACTTATAAACACCATTTACCCAAGCTCTCTATTGCCTTTGAGAATGAATCTTTACAAGTTACTAATTGACAGCTACATTGTAAAAATTTTACAATTTAGTAAACAAGGTAAACAATGCACGTAGCCATGGTAATGCTTACAAAGCGAAATTATTTCAAATAATTTTTGACAGAACAGTTGTGTGTAACTTACAGGACTTGGTTATAATTTTATAATTTTTATTTTGATTCACAAATGCTTCAAGGAGGTGACAGGCTCGCCTAATCGGCTCGCCGGTCATTTCCTCCATTCAGCAGTAAAAACTGTTTTACCTTGCTTGTAATGTAAATAAATATTACAGTGTCTGATGATAAATCCCAGAATTTTGTGTGATTCTTTAATTAAAGCATCATGGTGTAAATTAAAAAGCAATTTCGAGTCAAAAATTATTCCAAGATCTCTTGCATTATCTTTTATTATTAACGTAGTGTCATGTATGGTGTAATTATATGTGATTTTTGTAAGATTTCTTGTAAAATTAACAACACAACATTTAGAAGCATTTAAAGACAATTGATTGACGTCACAATATTTCTGCAAGCGATTTAAATCATTTTGCAATTCTAAACAATCATTAATGTTCTTAATGGGCGCATAAACCATAAACGAAATATGACAAATTTATATCAAAATCGTGTAACACTTATGGAATAATTAGTAGTAAAGTATTTTTTTTCTTTTAAATATTTTGCAGTAAAGCGATATAACGAATTGAACATATTTTGACGTCACAGGTACTTGCATTGTGCTATTGGCCAGAAATATGAAAATTGCAAATCGCGCTTCTGCCGCTGCGCCCAACGCCTATTGTGGGCTAAAATAGAACTACGAAATGTCAGTTCATATTTTTGTTTGTTGGTATTTAAGATTATATTTGTTGGGCTTCTATTACTTCTTTCATAATTTCACTGTTTTAGAGTGCTTTGTTGAAAATCTATTGATTAAAATTGTGTGTTGAGGTTAGGTTAAATCACTACTAGCGCCACTGTCCTCAAACTTCTGTATGTTATTTACTTGAATATCAAGTAAAATACTCTTAAAGTTGTCAAAGGAATTTTATCTTAGTTTATATTAAGTTTAATTGTTGTAAAGTAATACTTATAATATGAAAATATTATTTTATATTAAAAAATATATAATATCTACTATCATGGAAAATCGTTGTTTTAGTGCCACTGGAGTAGTACCTGTACGTCACACAAAAATTTTAAAAAATCATATCTCGGGTAATATATGAAATTTTCACATCGAGTTTTCACTGATCGTCATATATTCTAATAAAGTTTCATTAAAAAAATAAAATAAAATTGGTTTATGGGCCCATTGTTTTATAAACCTTTAAGACATCTGCGTATAAGGCAAATTTTGAATTGTGCAAACATTGAGCTATGTCATTTGTAAATATATTGAAAAGTAAAGGACCCAAATGAGATCCTTGCGGAACTCCAGATGGAACTGATATTAAGAACAATGCAAATTCCAATTGCTGCTCATAGCGTTTGACACGCTAAGAACGAAAATACAAGATTAATGCTTGAGAATTCCATGAATTGTTAATAGTCATTCTTGGATCTCGTTACTAATTAATATATGAGGAACTACTAACTTATTCTACTCGCTTGTTCTGCAACAAGAGCTCTAACGCATAGTTTGAATCACTGCATCTGCTTCAGGGACGTCGACGTGGCTGTATTTAATTAATATAAGTTCGAAACTTCTGAACAGTGAACAAATAACTGCAAGCGTTTCTAATCTATACTTGGTATGCGTCATTGTATTTGCCAGTGGTGGTGCTACAGAGAAAAGAGCACCGCAAGAGAAAAAAGCACCCAAAATGTTTAACAATAGTTATTTTATTCTTTTCCGCTTGTGTAATGTCAATTGATTGAGACACATGTTGTACATATTTTGACGTCCACTGAATTCGTTAAGACCAATTTCCCAATGATGTTTGTGTGTGAGGATGGATGGATGTCTGTGTGCGTTGTATCTCATGAACGAGACATGATATGTAAACGAAACTTGGAAGTTTCATGAAAAAATGAAGAGCTGAGTTTGAACGAAATTGAAAAACCGGAATTTATTATTAAATAGAATCATCTGTGAGAAAAAGTTTCTAATGAAAGATGTTATACTCAAAATGATTTTGGAGAAGAAGCACGTCATCAAAAATATTACTAGATAATGACGTCACTATGCAACAACGGTTATATGGGATACTAATTTTTATTGAAATGAAAATACAATGCGTGTTTCATCATATGTGCCGCCATTTTTAGACGTGATTTGTTGCAATAAACAAAATATATTTATTCATACACATTATAAAACACTGGATCACAAGGAGTACAAATTTTAACAACACAGTAAAGTCTGACAGTAAAGTGACAGTTCGATATGAATTTTGTATGTAAACGTGATCATTTACCAATAGCAACAACATAGCGAACAAAAAATGAACTACAATTATTTTTAATAATTTAAAATTCCAATAAATGGATAAAATTGACTTTAAAATCACTGTACATTGCATTAATATATACTTTTCTTAAGGCTTGTATTTTTTACGTCGTTTTATTTTAAACATTAGCATACCTCAATAAACTGTACAAGTTATTTTTCACTTTATAAAGTTTTTTTTCAGGTTGATGACGTGCGTCTTCTCCAAAATCATTCTGAGTATAGCAAAAATATTTGGAATATAAAATGTTATTTGCACTTTTCCTGTACATGCTTCTAATTTTGAGAAAAACTAAATTATATATTTAAGAATATATTTCTATAATCTTAGTTATAACGGCAAAAAAATTAAAATATTTTTAATATCTATGTGTCAAACGCGTCATATAATTGTGAAGTGTCAAAAATTTGTGTCGTGTGAAATAATATAAAAGTAATATTTGTACTATTAGTTAGAAAGTTTTGAAGACTAGATATTAATTAATTTCTATTTTAAAATAAATTCATAGTTACAATGAGAACAAAAAATTAAACTGGTTTAATATCATCAAATAATTGTCAAAATACAGTCATACGCAAGGAACTAGTCTTACTAGAGCTCTAGAAGAATGTAGCTATTCTCGTCCGCCATTTGGGGTTCAGATGTCATAAATAAAACAAGTTATTGGAATCCAGTTACTTAAAAAAAACATTTAAAATTTGTATCTGTCAAATTTGAAAACATATTTTTTGAAATTCTGTAAAATCCAACTACACAAATCATACGGTAATATATTAGAAAGTATTCTGTACACTTACCTGTTAGATATGAAATATAATAATTAAGAGAATGATATATCACAATTATTAATCAATATGAACTTCAAATTTGACAGAAAAGAATTAAAGTAACTGGATTCCAATAATTTGTTTTATTTATGACACTTGGACCCAAAATGGCGGATGAGAATACTCATATATTCTAGTGCCTTAGTCTTACGTGTTCCGTTGGTTTTATTTGTATAAGAGAGTAGTGTGGTGCCCACACCAGATTTTTTTCTCTAAAGTTATTAGTTAGCCAGCAAAACTAATTGGTTGCTTTAAAAAACTCACTCTGTATAGGTGAGCCGTAGGCGTTGTGACGGCAAAAGTTTCAGAGTTAACAGTAGCGTATAAATTATAAATGGAAACTTGTTTTATTGTTTTTGCCATTGTATTATTTATTTAACAAGCACTCAACAGGATAAGTAAATATCCCAATTACTGAGGGTTGGAGAAAAAATGAATACAAAACATTTTTTACAGTAGAAGTATGTAGTAGATATCAAACAAACGATAAAAAGAGTATTTTACAAACTAAAAAATAAATAATTGAACAAGACATTTTTTATATTTACATAAGAATCACAAAATAAATCAAGATCAAGATGACATTCGATTTGATTAAAGATGAAGCATAGCCTTCTAATGCGAGCAAGTAATTCATAATTAGTTCTCATAGTTGATATAAGAAACGTGCATTTAGATCCGGAGGAAAGACATAGAACATTAATATTAATTCGATTTAGGCCTGATATAATATAAATTATATATAATTACCCCATAATAATCTTATTTCATTGGCGACTGCCTTATACATAAGATAAATCAGAAATGGGTGGCAATAGTTATTTGTCAAACTAGAGAGGAAAGCGCTTCCTTTTCCCCCTCGAGTTCGAAGTTTGCCTTATGAGCGCAGCGAGTGAGGCATTTCGAACGAGAGTGGAAGAAGAGATTTCCTCTCGTGTTAAACACAACATTTTTTTCACGACATGTTTCTAAAAACGATTTGCTCGGACCTAAAATACACTTTGAGAACACAACTGACAGACTGACACGTTAAAAGTTAGGTTATCAGACACAAGGCGGTATAGCAGTGTTGCCAATGGACCAATCTTAAATATCTTTAATAAGTTGTCAAATTGTGATTTAGTAAGAAAAAGAAAAATATGAGACATAATTGTAAGATAATTTAAATTATGTATATTACTAAAATAAAGATTTTCAATCAAATTAGGAATTTATTTATAATTTTTGCAATATATTTTTTGTAAATAACATTAATATTGGTAACACTTCTATATTTTCGTCTCTAGAGAGGAACAACACATTTTCCTCAGTCCTCACTATTTCGGGAGAAGAACGGTGAGGTTTCCTAACATGTCGTGAAAAAAATATATTTTTACGTGAGATGAGAAAATATTTGTTGTTCCGCCACTGACCTCTTTCCAGGCTCTGTTTGTACCAGTTGCATCCGTGCACTCAGTTTAAATTAAATCAAGACATTACTACATTCTACATTCATTTAGTTTTATTGAAAACAATTGATTGTAATGAAATTGTAACTTGTAATTGAAAATAATGTCAACAAAAGAAAAACTTTCTCTTTGAAAAGTAAACAAAAATATTCATGTATAAATTTTTCCTACCTACAAACACTCATTTTTTTTCAAATCAGTATAATAAATATTTTCTCATTAAAAGATTATTTAAAAATCTGATGTGGCCAGCACATAACCTCCCGCCCAATACTACTCTTAAACGGTACAAAATAGTATTTGATGATACAGAAACATACCTTCTTAATTGAGAAATTTTCTGTTTATATTTGAGAATTTTAATTTTCTTTCGTATATTTATTTAATTTTTTTACATATTTCACTAAGAAAACAGCTTCACAATCACAATGACATGTGTCACATTTCGTAAAAAATTGAAAATTTTTAAATGTTTCCATGGTGTACTAGGAATGCAAGATTTATGAAATCTAACTTCTTTATATTTTATTATCTCTAAACCTAATGAAAATTAATAAAATTAGTGTAATCAAAACACATGTAAAATTAAATATTCTTCAACTTTCAAAATAACATAATTTGTTGAAAAAGGAAATATTACCGTGTTTTTCACGAAAAACTGTTAAGGTCTTCAAGTAAACTGCTACTTCCGGTTGACCAATTTTATCCAAAATCTAATCAGCTCTTCATTTAAATATAAGAAGCAATAATTCACAAAATTGTATTTTTTTGTATTATAGTATTTGAGTTATGCAAGACGAAAAAATTACCACAGACTACACACACACACACACACACACACACACACACACACATACATACATACATACATACAGACATCATCGCGAAAATAGTAAAATCGTATTGTAGGGACCCTAAAACGTGCTTATTCATTGAAAACTCACTACACAATTTTTTGACCAAAAACAATACCTCCCTTACCTAGAGGTAGGCGGGAGGTAAAAATGATTGCACTTTTAGATATATACAAAAATACAGGGTGTTCATTTTAAGTGGTACACTATTGCTATTTCGAGAACTATAAGAGCTACGAGGTCGGTTAAATTAGCAAACAATTTCTATATTATAAGACAATTAAAATGAGCGAAACAAGAATTTTTTTAGACCAGTGGTTCTCAAAATGCGGGGTGCAACTTTCTTATTTTAAATGGCGACCTATTTTTTTATTTGCTTATTCGATTCAGTATTTTTTTCTGAATTCAATGATATTCACATGTAATGACCAAATATTACAAAATATTTGAGAAAAATGCAAAATTAAAAATGTATCATTTTTATTTAAATATGCGTATACAAAGTTTGCTATGGAAGAAAACAAATAAACCAAATGCAGAAATAGTTGAAAAAACTGTAATTATGAGAATAATTATTAATTTAGTTGTTACAATACAGAAATACAGAGGTACACTCAAAAAAACTAATATTAAAATTGTTCGATTTAATTGTTTTCTTCCATGGCAAACTTTGTATATGCTTTAAATAAAAAGATATATTTTTAATTTTGCATTTTTCTCAAATATTTCGTATTATTTGGTCATTACATGTGCATATCATTGAATTCAGAAAAAAATATTGAATCGAATAATAATTTGTTTTCTTCCATAGCAAACTTTGTATATGCATATTTAAATAAAAATGTTACATTTTTAATTATGCATTTTTCTCAAATATTTTGTAATATTTGGTCATTACATGTGAATATCATTTAATTCAGAAAAAAATACTGAAACGAATAAGCAAATAAAAAAAATAGGTTGCCATTTAAAATAAGAAAGTTGCACCCCGCATTTTGAGAACCACTGGTCTAAAAAAATTCTTGTTTCGCTCATTTTAATTGTCTTATAATATAGAAATTGTTTGCTAATTTAACCGACGTCGTAGCTCTTATAGTTCTCGAAATAGCAATAGTGTACCACTTAAAATGAACACCCTGTATAAATATTAAATATGTTTCCCAGGTAGCCGGGCAGTTATATATCAAATAACGCCCTAGGGCGTTATAAATTTGACGTTGTTGCTATTGGACACAAAATATACAAACACTGGCAGATAGAAATTGTAAATATATAAGAATATTGCGTTACATAATTACAGAGTGTTTGCAAGCAAATAAATTAATCTCTCTAACCAAACATGTGAGGATAAAAATCGATAAAAATCTTTTTATAAAGTAATATAACGGTCGGACATTTAACGTCGAAGAACAATCGCTTTATTAAAAAAAAAACAGCAAATTCTGTATTCTTCATTTATTTGCATGTTCTTTATGGTCCAACAACTTCCATCCATCAAAATTTCATGGATTTTTTACAGTGACTTGTACATTGCAATGTCAGATAAAGTACATTTCTCAGGCTGCGTTCGTTTACTCCCATGAATTTTGTTTTGCAAATTCAAATTTGAATAAATTATTTCTTACAATTATTCTTATCGAAAAACAAAACAATTATTACAGTAAGGTCTTTGAACATTCTACTATTTATATATGTAGATGAAAAGGATAGCTAAAACATTAAACTATAAAAAATATTCGTTGAAGTCTAGTTGGACAAAAATTCAGAACTTTGATACTGGATTTCTCATTCCCATGAACGACTACAGTTGTAATGAAAATAATTCGTATATTTATAAATATGGTCATCTAAAACATACTAAGTTCATTTTTAATTTTAAATTAGTTTTTGAGAAATAATCTTAGTATGTTATAGACGAGCATATTTATAAATATACAAATTATTTGCATTACTGTAGTCGTTCATGGGAATGTGTGGCATATATGTTATTACTTTGAAAATTATGTTCATGTATAATTTGCAAACAGAATTAGCTTTTTAAAATTCATTACATAATTTTGGACTTTTATCTACAAATGTAGGTATAAAACATATTATGTTTCATTTATTATAATAATGATATATTGTTTCAAAAAAGTCATGTTCATGTTGCGCTATCTTCAGCCCGTATGGTTGACCTTAATGGGACAATAATGCATTAGGTCAAAAATTTGCTGCCGAGGGCCTCCGGCCCGAGGTGTGTACATTGATCGAATATAACAAGCGGCTAAAAATTAACATATAAGGTATAGAATACGCCCCATGTCAGTTTAAACAGCATTTACATTTATAAAAGTATTACAAAATAAAGAGCGCTCAAAATAGTTCATTTATAAATCTTAACAACATGTTTTCAGTACGTTTATAGCTTGCCAAGAACATCGTAATAGAAAATAGTTATTAAAAATTGGAGAAAATATTTTATATTACTTTGAAATAACTTGAAATAAAAGAAACAAGAACCAAGTAAATTTCCATACAGTTCCATATTATTATTTACCTATCTTTGAGAAGTGTATATTATATTATTTGTTCATTTTGCACATAATGTACAAACAAGAACTAATTAAATTCGAATATAAGCGCTTGAGCCAAACATCCGCTAGGTTTAAGTGTAATAGCACTATTAAATACATAGTTCTGTGAATATATTTGATGGGTTAAATTTAAATAAACTGGCAGCCAACAGACAACTTACAACGTTACTACCTATTTCCATGTATTAACTCGGGACATTTTCATAGTTTCACGTAAGACAGGCTTTACAAATGTAATCTTCTTCAATCTTCCAGATGACACAAGGTCCATGATTTACCGTGACAAGTATTAAGGTTAGACATTTGACCCTTGGCAAACAATGGAAACCAAAATTTAATGTAATCAAGGCCTTCAAGGTTAATACTGACCGTATACACATTAAACATCCCATCTCATGAAGATTTCAAGTGACTTAGTTTAATCAAATACAGCAATTATTAGAACCGGGAAGAGTGGCACGTAACATAACCTAAAAAACGGAATCTTGTAGAATTGTTCAATTATAGTAAAGTACCACATTAATAATTGTCCTTTTGTTGTGATCTGTGCACTGAATTTGTGGAATTGCCAATTTATTTCTGTTAATGCAAACTGATAATATAATTATTACGTTTTAACTTTACAGGTTACACAGGATGTTTTCTTTAAAACAACCAGCGTTTTTTTGGGCGAACTAATGATTTCAGAGAAAAAAAGTTATACCGGGTGTCTGTCTTAAAGGTGTACATAGGAGATTAACATGGGAAATCAGTTTTTTACGTGCTGTTGCTCGGTGTTCTATCGGACAACAATGATTGTAGTACCAATCGAAAGATATCATTTTTCTGAATCAAACGATGTAAAATACACTACTATTTAGTGGTAATTTGGTTCCGTAAATTAAATTTTTAATTTTGAGAATTCTCCGGTTTATTCAATTTTTATCGTAAATAAATATAGTCATCCATGACTGTTTTGTTTTGATTTCTGTCAAGCTATTTATTTGACGTTTCTGACTTTTGGACTTGTTTAAGACAATTTGTAAAAATATTGCTAGTTATACTACTGAAGAGCATATTTTTATAGTACAACTATTTTTTGGAGGAAACAGTTAGCTCAGAGTGCGAGATCTATTTTCTATTAAGTTTATGAATCGACCGAATCCAAGTGCAACCACAAATGCCAGTATCCACGAAAAATACACGTGAGCTTAGTAATTGCAATTTAGCAACAGCAGAAGAACGTGCTTTATTGGAAGAAAGGGTTTTAGGAATGATAAATGTAGATCCTTCGTATAGCACTAGATTTTTTGGAAATGAATTGGGTGTACATCGTTCATATTTTTTTAAAAAAAGTTCTTTTTATTCCTACAAAATGCACTGCAATCAAGAACTTTTTTCCATTTGACGAAGAAAGTGGAAGAATATTTTGTGAAGATATACAAAACAGAGCTAATAAAAATGAAAATTTTTGTCATCGATTTAAAAAAAACTTAACTCTTAATAAATTAATATTATTTAAAGAAAACTGGTTTTTAAACTTTAATTTATTTAATAAAATCTTTACGCAAAAATTATAAAAGTACGCTTGTCATTACTGAATATAACCATATTTTACAAATTGACAGAAACGTCAAATAAATAGCTTGACAGAAATCAAAACAAAACAGTCATAGGTAACTACATTTATTTTCGATAAAAACTGAATAAATCGGAGGATTTACAAAATTTAAAAATTAATTAACGGAACCAAATTACTAATAAATAGTAGTGTATTTTACATAGTTTGATTCAGAAAAATGATATCTTTCGATTGGTACTACAATCATTGTTGTCCGATAGAACACCGAGCAACAGCACGCAAAAAACTGATTTCCCATGTTAATCTCCTATGTACACCTTTAAGACAGACACCCGGTATACAAAAAAACTTGAAAAATTTTTAAATAATTTTGAAAGGAAATACAAATATACTTTTTGATTAATCAGTAGATGCATTGTTGTAATAAATACACTGTACATTACTGTAATCAAATACATAAATTGCAAAATAAAATAAATATATCATCACGCCTTTTACCCATTGTGGGTGTGGCACTCTGCTTACGCAGATCTCGGTAAGCGATATATTTTTATTTATGAAGTGCGGTTACCAGCCGTCAAATCATAACCCCCAAAGATGTTAGTGGAGGGGGAACCACAGGGGTAAATTTAAATTGGCAACTGTCAGCTGTGGGATTCGAACTGAGGATCTCACGATCCACAGTCCGACGCGTTACCACGGAGCTATTTACCCCATTAAAATAATAATTGATTACAATAATGTACAAATTGCAACAGTGTATTCATGACAAAAATGTTTTGATTACAACAATGCGCTGATTACAAAAATACACTGATTACAACAATGTACCTATTGATTACAAAAATTAATCACAAACATTCTAAAAATACGCTCAGCAAATTGGAATTAATATAACTAGTTCTTAATTTGAACATACAAGGTATAAACATCAAGCTAGAAAATGGTAAACACAATAACGTCAAGATCTTTTATTTCAAATATACAATTTGATCTTGTACAAGTTAACCTTACCACCAATCATTATGTACTTGAATGAAAAAGTCGGTTAAATTAATATCTTGTATTTTATATATTATAAATATAAAGCATTTATAAGCGAAATCAGGTCACACCCAAAATAAGAAAATGACGTCATGACATATTTATTTATTTATAAGTCCGCAAAAGTATCTATTAATTCCTATCTTTTTAACACATTTTACAGAAATGATTACAATACTTCTAAGTTTAAAATAATGAATAGAACAATTGTTAACTCAACTCAGAAAGTCAAGAATAAATTAGTTTTCTTTTTTGAAATTTTTAAACGAACCACATTTTTGCTTCTCAGAAAACATGAAACAAAGAGGAAATTTTGTTTATTTTTAATTATAATTAAAAATAACAATATTGTGCTATCAATGAAAGATTGAAGCAAAAGCATGTTTAATTAAAAACATTTACAAGTTCCTGTTGAAATTGAGAAAAATAATGAAACATTTATTTTTGGCGTGATAATTGTAAATTCCTTAAGCAAGTAAGACAAGGGACAGAGACATTTAAAGCTGTAAATTAATTTTCTGATTGATTCCTGAATTATTTCCGAAACACGTGCTTATAAATTTACTTCTAAATTCTAAAGCAGATAATGAAATTCGAAATAACTAAAAAATTTTGGTGTTTTCCTTATAATGCTTATGAACACACTACAAACATAGAGTTAAGATGATATGAATGTTTTCAAAACTGACAGATGGATGACATGATATACTCTTATATCCTCTTATTTTAAATGGAAAGATGGAAACCTATTTTTTATTCTCTTATTCAATTCAATATTTCATACTGAGTACAACGATATAAACATATCATCAGTGGCGGCTCGTCAGGTGAAGTAGGTGAAGAGCTTTATCTACTTTTTGAGAAGATAGAAGATAATTTTTTTCATAATTAGCATTTTTTAATCAATGCATTTTCATGTTTAAAAACATATAAAGAAGTTTTAAAAATCACGAGTCTATATCGAGCAACCTTAAGATCAAACATACGCGTCGAAGAACGAATCTTTTTTTTTAATTGTTATCTTCATTTATTTTCATGTTCTTTATAGTGCACAGACACATATCATTTTACCTCCATCTGTCAAATTTTCATCATGGATTTTTACAGCGACAGTTCAAGTACAGTTCACATGCTAAAAACGAATATTTCCGTTAGGTTGCCTTCAGTCCCATGAATTTTGTTTAGCAAATTAAAATTTGAATAAATTATTTCTACAATTATTCTTATTGAAAAACAAAACAATTATCACAGTGAGGTCTTTGAACATTCTAGTATTTATATATGTGGATGAAAAGGATAGCTATAACATTAAACTATAAAAAAATATTAGTTGAAGTCTAGTTGGTCAAAAATTCAGAACTTTGATACTGTGTTTCTCATTCCCCATGAACGACTACAGTAATGCAAATAATTCGTATATTTATAGATATGTTCATCTATAACATACTAAATTTATTTTCCATTTGAACTTACAGTTTTTGAAAAACATAAAAATAATCTTAGTATGTTATAGACGATCGTATTTATAAATATACGAAGCATTTACATTATTGTAATCGTTCAAGGGAATGTGTGACATAAATTTTACTGCTTTGAAAATTATGTTCATGTATAATTTGCAAACTAAATTAGCTTTTTAAAATTTATTACAAAACTTTGGATTTTTATCTACAAATGTAGGTATAAAACATTAGGTTTGTTCCAAGTGGTTATTTCTGTCAAGTTTGTGACAATTTCACTGCGCCTGCGATAAATATAAACAAGTTTAGTTTGAAACATAAGCTTCATTTCCTTATTTGTAGCGAAAACTGTACGAATTTATTTATTTATATGTATATTTAAGGTGAGTACTGCATCTTTTATTATTTTGCGTTATAGACGCAGACGGTTTATTAAATAATTCTTGATATAGCTGTTCATCTGTTGTTGTAGTTAATTTATTTTAGATATTTGTAATAAATTAAATTCGATACGAACAATAATAATTAATATTTTTTCCATCTGTTCCAGTAATAATAGTTCTTATAGCTCGTATATCCTAATATAAAAAAAAACAACTCAGAAAAATACGTATAAATTTAACTTGTATTTCTTTTAGTTTACTAACATCGTTAAAGGCTATAATTTGACGGAACTGCCCGCTCAAAAATATATCACATACCAAGATCTACTCCGAGCAGAGTGCCATAAGAGGTTGATGTTAAATTTATTTATTTTTCATACAAAATACTATGATTTATGACTTACTCAAGGGCAGCATTGGAGACGGCAACAGCGGAGCGCAGGTCGTTCTCCGCAATGAGGACCTTAATAAGTAGGGCATACGACGCTTCCTGCTTGCCTAGCTGCACGGCGCGACGGGCGTAGTCCTTGGCACTGGAAAGCTCTCCCACCGTGTATAGACATTCGCCTGCAAATGTACACAACCATCAAAGTACTAGACATACTTTAACATATTAAGGTCAAACATACGCGTCGAAAGAACGAATCCTTTATTTTTTAAAAAACAGCAAAATCTGTATTCTTTATTTATTTTCATGTTCTTTATGGTCCAATACCCTCCATCCGTCAAAATTTCATGGATTTTTTTACAGTGACTTGTACATTGCAAAGTCATATGAAGTACAAATTTTTGTGGGTTCGTTCATTCCCATGAATTTTGTTTTGCAAATTCAAATTTAAATAAATATTTTCTTACAATTATTCTTATCGAAAAACAAAACAATTATTACAGTAAGGTCTTTGAACATTCTAGTATTTATATATGTGGACGAAAAGGATAGCTAAAACATTGAACTATAAAAAAATATTCGTTGAAGTCTAGTTGGTCAAAAATTCAGAACTTTGATACTGTGTCTCTCATTCCCATGAACGACTACAGTAATGAAAATAATTCGTATATTTGTAAATATGATCATTTATAACATACTAAGTTTATTTTCAATTTGAATTTACAGTTTTTGAGAAACAAATTAAAATATACCAAAAAACACACTTTTTGGTATATTTTTATTTGTTTCTCAAAAACTGTAAATTCAAATGTAAATTAATTTTAGTATGTTATAGACGATTATATTTATAAATATACAAATTATTTGCATTACTGTAGTCGGTCATGGGAATGTGTGGCATATATTTGACTACTTTGAAAATTATGTTCATGTATAATATGTAAACAAAATTAGCTTTTTAAAATTTATTTAAAAACTTTGGACTTTTATCTACAAACGTAGGTATAAAACATTATATGTTTCATTATAATAATGATATATTGTTTCAAAAAAGTCATGTTCATCTTGCGCTATCTTCAGCCCGTATTGGCGCGGATGGTTCACCTTAAGGTCAACCATACGGGCTGAAGATAGCGCAACATGAACATAACTTTTTTGAAACAATATATCATTATTATAATAAATGAAACTGTATTGTGTTATGAATGATAATAACCAATAATGTTTTGTTTAATTATTATATTTAAACAAAGATAACTACAATATGCGTCTTGGATATTACAACTGTCAATAACTGATTGTGATCATGTGATGTGTGAAGTTAGCACATATCTCCTATATCTGATCTTTTACTACCATCCCATGACAGAAACATATAATGTTTTATACCTACATTTGTAGATAAAAGTCCAAAGTTTTGTAATAAATTTTAAAAAACTAATTTTGTTTACAAATTATACATGAACATAATTTTCTAAGTAGTAAAATACATGCCACACATTCCCATGAACGACTACAGTAATGCACATAATTTGTATATTTATAAATGTGATCGTCTATAACACACTAAGATTATTTTTCATTTGAATTTACAGTTTTTGAGAAACAAATAAATATTATAAACAATATTTGGGTATATTAATTCACAATCATTCCTGTGCGGTCTACAATAAATTTTAAGCATAAATTCAAGTGATTTATTGAAAAATATTTTATTGCAAGTAATTTCTATTCAAATGTTGGAACAAAATATCAACTGCGCAGAATCCAAAGTATTGATCCGATTCATGAGTTATGGAATTTCTGATCCATAAATCTAAGGCCGGTTACACACTTGGCAGTGTTTTTTGACTGCGTTAAATTGACTGTCGCGTACAGGATTTGACGTGTTTACACATTAACCGGTAAAAGTGCGTCCACTTATTAGCGATAGAAGTGCAGCCGCTTATAGAGTTAGGCAAAAGAAGTGACTTCGTGATAAAAATCGGCAAGTGTGTAGTCTGCCCTGTAGATAAATATTTTGTTCAATTTTCAGCGTGGTAGCTGGCGCCATCTGCGAAACTCCTTTAGACGGCGGCAAGTACTATGTATCAGAAATTCTATATTTTGGAGCACGTTCATTTGCAACTCTCCAGAGATTTTATTACAAACATTTCTTGATTTATTCGTGCGTTGATGAGATATAAACATATTATGTATCACAGCAATTTGCTTATAAATGGCGAAACCCAATGATCCAAATTTATTGGGAACAGATTTTCATAACTTATGGCTATTCTAGTCATTTTACAATAATATGTTATGGACATTAATTGTTTATTATTTCATTCTCAGCAGTTTTTATTTGAACTATTTTACGATTAGACAAGAAAAAAAATCACCGCAAAAGTTTTGCCAGCAACACCAGTGCTCGGACGCGGGGCTCGCTGACATTCGTCGTCTGGAACGTGCGGGCTCAAATAATTTTATCTGAACTATTATTTATTACATATAATCAAGCATTTGCTTAAAACATATCAGTATAAATCACATTTTGAGTGTAGTGGTAATATGATTTAAGGAGGATCTAAAGTAAATGTTATTTTCCTCAGTTTATTAGAATTTCCAGCAACAGAATAAATGTTCACCGCAAAAGTTTAGCTAAGCTAATTTTGTTTACAAAGAAGTAAAATATATGCCACACATTCCCATGAACGACTACAGTAATGCAAATAATTTGTGTATTTATAAATATGATCGTCTATAACATACTAAGATTATTTTTAATTTGAATTTACAGTTTTTGAGAAACAAATAAAAAAATATCAAAAAGTGTTTTTTTTTTGTATATTTTTATTTGTTTCTCAAAAACTGTAAATTCAAATTGAAAATAAACTTAGTATGTTATAGATGATCATATTTATAAATATACGAATTATTTTCATTACTGTAGTCGTTCATGGGAATGAGAAATACAGTATCAAAATTCAGAATTTTTGACCAACTAGACTTCAACGAATATTTTTTTATAGTTTAATGTTTTAGCTATCCTTTTCATCCACATATAAATACTTGAATGTTCAATGACCTACTGTAATAATTGTTTTATTTTTCGATAAGAATAATTGTAAGAAATAATTGATTCAAATTTGAATTTGCAAAACAAAATTCATGGGAGTGAACGAACCCAACGAAAATATGTACTTCATCTGACATTGCAATGTACAAGTCACTGTACAAAATCCACGAAATTTTGACGGATGGAGGTTGTTGGACCATAAAGAACATTAAAAGACAATTAAAATGAGCGAAACAAGAATTTTTTAGACCAGTGGTTCTCAAAATGCGGGGTGCAACTTTCTTATGTTAAATGACAACCAATTTTTTGTTTGCTTATTCGATTCAGCATTTTTTTCTGAATTTTATTTATATATTTTTTCCATTGACAAACTTTGCATAGGCATATTTAAATAAAAATTATACATTTTTAATTTTGCATTTTTCTCATATATTTTATATTATTTTATGAATTACATGTGGATATCGTTGAATTTGAAAGTAAATAACTATTAAAACTCTGCCAAATGTCATCTGTCAAACTCAAACAATACGACTGTTTGTATGTTTTGTGGCACTCTGGAAGTAGCTAAAAATTATATATTTTCTTTTACGTCTATCTCAGATATCTATCACATTAATTAATTTTGGCTCATTTGGCGCAGTTTTTAATTCTGAACATTTTACCTATTTACACTTTTACTTTATAATTAATATGTAAAAACTTACAGCGAAATTAAAATATTAACATTATATTTTCCTATAGCTCATAAAAAATAAACCATCTTCAGCAATGGAATTAAATTTGTTTTGCTGAATTGGATTCATGTTCCTGGCTTCTGGATTCATAAATCGGCGTAGTAAATTAATTATTTGTATTATTTTTTATTGTTCGCATTTGTTATTGTTCCCTATGTTTTAAAATATATTTAGTATATTGTTCTTATTGAATTATATTGTAATAATCATATTAGGCTATTTCGTTAAATATTAAAATATTGGTCCAATTTTTATATTTCTTTGAAAATATAAAGAATTGTTAATGTAAATTCATTGTTCTATACATTGTTTATTCGTTTTTAAAATATATTCCAAGGCAAATCTGAATGTTCTGTATAACACTGTGTTACGTGCGGGCGACTTAATTTAATTAGCTTTAATGAATTCGAATCGCTCTGCTGACCGCTGCAATAATATTTATTTTTGTGCATAAAATATAAAGATTTTTATTAATATTTTATGTATTTTTATAGACACAATTGATATATTGATATTGAATACATTATTTTTTTTTTTTGCAGCATATTTTGTATTATTCAACTAGATGCATATTTTGGTATCAAATTAAAACTATGATAAGAACAAAGAATATATGTAATTATTTTTGTTATATTTGTTGTGTTTTAACAAATAATAAACAATAATAGACTATTGAAAACGTTGAATATATCAAATATAAATCTAATTTTATTCTATTTTTATCGTGGTTTTTATTTTCATGTCAGATTCATTAGACACAATTAGTATTTAATGAATTATACAGTCGCTTCGACAGGCTTCATTAAGGACCGTTTGAATAGTAAGACGATAGTTTGGGCGTACGTTTTCTGTGTGCTCGTCTCTTTCTAACACATTGTGAGGATACAAGTGAACGTAGAGTGGAGTACCACAGCAGCGCGATACAAACTAGCTAATTGAAATTCCTTTTCAATTTGTTCGTTCACTCGCCGCTCGTCCGTCTCAGAGCAAACTCGCGTCGCGTATTCTGTCTTCTTAGAAGACCATCATAAATTCAGATCGCGAAACTTGTACCGCTGGGTGGGGGATCGCGAAAGGGGCGCATAGCATCCCAGAGAACTGCCTCTACGTGGGGTTCAACCTAGTGCAACGAAACAACGACTTAGGCGAGTATTTGTCAAAGTTCTCTGGAGATGTTGTCGGTCCGGGATGTGCCGGTGCACCGCGACGTGTGTGTTATCGTAGGGGTGTAAGGCTTCATACCATTGTTCAATAGGCGTAGAGTAGTCCTTTGTTCCCATTGCGAGGCTTCAAGAGGTGCGTGAGTCACGCCGTGATGAAAACTATTTTGCAATAGTATAGTCGTCAAGCCCCGTAATGCACCCGCGTAACTAGGCGTATTTCCTCCATGGGAGGGGCGTACACCGGCAAAGTGTAACGTTTTGCTAATTGACAACACGTTCCGATTGTTGTCGTAGAGTCACTTGCGCCCTAGATTGTAAGTTAGCTACAGTTCGGAAAACTGTTAGGTAGGGCTAGACAGGCAAGAAACGAAACCAACATTGAAACCATCATTGAAACCATCATTGAAGCCAACATTGAAGCCAACGATGGGGGTGTGATGTGGGATGAATGGTGTGTGCTGAATGAATGATGGCCATAACTTGTTCTCTTGTACAATTTTACTGCCTTGTATTTTGAGTTTATGTTACAGATTGTTCTAATTATGTATGTTTCTAAACTTTATAGCTATTCTTTTTTACTAATACATTGTTTTTATGTTTACAGCACATCCACCGGACTTCATCATCTCAACCCGACCATCTGGGCTTCCGTCCGCGCCTAGCTTTAAGCAGGTCAAAGGTACCCAGCTTTGCTCAGGTAGTGCGCTTTAAAGCTTCTTTTACATCATCTTGGACATCGTCATCAACATCAACACCTGGAGGGCTTGAAAACCCTCCGGCAACAGATTCATCAGGACCGACGCCCGCTGCCAGTAACTACGATGTAAGAAAATTAATTTCATTCATAAAAGGAATAATCAGAATTTTTATTTTATATTTAAGTTCTGCTTATTTTTTAACTATTCACATATTTATTTTAAATGTTTCTAATTTTCTTTTGTGTGTTTACAGATACAGTTGCAGCAGCGATGAAGCCACACCCCTACTTCAGGTTTTGCGGAGAGTTTTCCTGGAGGGCTAAGGGAGGAATTTCCGGGGGGTGAGGTCAGCCATCTCTCTCTAGTCAATGCCAGAGACTGATCCAGGCTTTACATTTCAAATTGAAATGTTGTATATACAAACATCAAAAATGTATATACCTAAATCGCAAACATAAACTTCAACGTCTTCAAATTCATCAACAACTTCAACTTCGTCAACGACTTTAACTTCATCAACTTCGTTAACACAATAAAATAAAAAACCTACCAATAAATATGTATTATTATTTTCTAGTATCTCTTACACCAATTGTATTTTCAGATTACAAAATAAAGAAATTTATAAACTAAATATGTATTTTTAATTTCTAATATACCATTTTACCCAATACTTATTCAGATTAAAAAATAAAGGAATAAGATATATATTCAAAAATTATTTGCAAAATGTGTTTTTTTCTATAAGCACTATAAACTAAATTTAATAGTTATATTTATTTGATTAACATAAATATCATAAGTATATAAATCATTTATTTAAGTGACAAACATATGAATTGTTTCTCTTATTAGAAATTATAATATATTATACAAAATAAACAAATTAATTCTTACTCATTTATTTAAAGATAATTTTGAAATACGTGAGAAAAATACTAGTTCAAATGTATTGTGTTATCCCGCACATTCCAGAGGCCAAATGTCCGAGACCTACGCGTTTAGGTTCTGGTATTTCTGGCCAAACTTTTGCAGTGTACATTTATTATGTTGCTGGAAATTCTAATAAACTGAGGAAAATAACATATACTTTCGATCCTATTTAAATCATATTACCACTACACTCAAAGGTAATTAATAGTGATATGTTTTAGGCAAATGTTTAATTATATGTGATAAAGAATAGTTTAGATGAAATTATTTGAGCCCGCACAATCTAAGCGACAAATGTTAGCGAGCAACGCGTCGGAGCACTGGTGTTGTTGGCTGAACTTTTGCGGTGATTTGTTTCTTCGTCTAATCGCAAAATGGTTCAAATAAAACCTGCCAAGAATTAAATAATAAACAATTAATATCAATAAATCTTTACTGCAAAATGACTAATATAGCCATAAATAATGAAAATCGGGTTCCAATAAAATACAGATATGCAGTTATTGATGTCGTCTAGAGGAATATCGCAGATGGCGCCAGCTACCACGCTGAAAATTGAACAAAATAGTTAATTCTCAGGCAGGCTACACATTTGCCGTTTTTTGCCAAGAAGTCACTTCTTTTGGCTAAGTCTTTAAGCGCTTGTTCTTCTATCGCTAATAAGTGGCGGTGCTTTTACCGCTAAATATGTAAAACATATCAAAATCTTTACGTGACGGTCAATTTACCGCAGTAGAAAAATACTGTCAAATGTGTAGCCGGCTTTACTATGATCTATTTATCAGAAATTCCATAATTTGAGCATGCGCACTGACAACACTTGATTCGGATCGATCAATACTTTGGATTCTGCGCAGTTCACATTTTGTTTAAAAATTTGAATAAAAATTACTTGCAATATAATATTTTTCCAATAAATATGAATTTGTGCTTAAAACTTGTTGAAGATCTATGATATTATATACTAATTACATAAATAGCTATTAAAACAGTTTTATGCAATGTCAAACATATTTAGTTTTTTTTTTTGTTCAATTTTCCATAACCGTGTTACAATTTTCTCAATCTTACCCGCATATATTAGTTTCACCAATCTTTCATTCCACATTCGCTCAAGATATTCCAACCACCTCAACTGACTCACTTTCTTAACAACATTCTTCTCAATCTCACTCACCAAACACCAAGGTATTCCGGACACAATCACTCTCCTCTAAACTAATTATGTATTTTTATTATTTAATAAACCATTTTACCCAATACTTATTCATATTAAAAAATAAAGGAATAACATACATATTTAAAAATTATTGGCAAAATGTGTTTTATTCTATAAGCACTTATAAACTAAATTTAATAATAAATATCATAAGTATATAAATCATTTATTTAAATGTCAAACATATGAATTGTTTCTCTTATTAGAAGTTCTGATATATTATACAAAATAAACTAATTAATTCTTACTCATATGTTTAAAGTTAATTTTGAAATACGTGAGAAAAATACAAGTTCAAAAGCAGTGTGTTATCCCGCACATTCCAGAGGCCAAATGTCCGAGACCTACGCTTTTAGATTCTGGTATTTCTGGCTAAACTTTTGCGGTGAACATTTATTCTGTTGCTGGAAATTCTAATAAACTGAGGAAAATAACATTTACTTTAGATCCTATTTAAATCATATTACAACTACACTCAAAATGTAATTTATAGTGATATATTTTTAGCAAATGTTTGATTATATGTGATAAAAAATAGTTCAGATAAAATTATTTGAGCTCGTACGTTCCAGACGACGAATGTCAGCGAGCCCCGCGTCCGAGCACTGGTGTTGCTGGCAAAACTTTTACGGTGATTTTGTTCTTGTCTAATCGTAAAATAGTTCAAATAAAAACTGCTGAGAATTAAATAATAAACAATTAATGTCAATAACATTTAATTGTAAAATGACTAGAATAGCCACAAGTTATGAAAATCGGTTTCCAATAAATTTGGATCGTAAGGTTTCGTCATTTATAGGCAAATTTCTGTGATACATATTATGTTTATATGACATCGACGCATGAATATATCAAGAAATGTTTATAATAAAATCTCTGGAGAGTTGCTAATGAACGTGCTCCAAATATAGAATTTCTGATACATAGTTCTTGCCACCGTCTGAAGGAGTTTCGCAGATGGCGCCAGCTACCACGCTGAAAATTGAACAAAATATTTATCTACAGGGCAGACTACACACTTGCCGATTTTTATCACGAAGTCACTGCCATTTTAACGCAGTCGAAAAGACTGCCAAGTGTGTAACCGGCCTTACATTTATGGATCAGAAATTCCATAACTCAAGAATCGGATCAATACTTTGGATTCTGCGCAGTTGATATTTTGTCTAAATATTTGAATAGAAATTACTTCCAATAAAATATTTTTCAATAAATCACTTGAATTTATGCTTAAAATTTATTGTAGGCGGCACAGGGATGATTGTGAATTAATATACCCAAATATTGTTTATAATATTTATTAATTTAAAAATATACCAAAAAACACACGTTTTGGTATATTTTTATTTGTTTCTCAAAAACTGTAAATTCAAATGAAAAATAATCTTAGGATGTTATAGACGATCATACTTATAAATATACAAATTATTTGCATTACTATAGTCGTGCATGGGAATGTGTGGCATTTATTTTACTACTTTGAAAATTATGTTCATGTATAATTTGTAAACAAAATTAGCTTTTTAAAACTTATTACCAAACTTTGGACTTTTATCTACAAATGTAGGTATTATATGTTTCATTTATTATAATAATGATATATTGTTTCAGAAAAGTTATGTTCATTTTGCGCTATGTTCAGCCCGTATGGTTGACCTTAAAGAAGTATGAATGAAATAAATTGCTATGAAAATGAGGTATCTGAAAAGGGAGTGTTCGTGATCGGAATACATTGGTACTTGAGGGACATGAGATTGAAAATATTTTTAGAAAAGAAAGAATGAATCAATTCAGATGACTTGGTTATGTTAAGCGTATGTCGAATGAATGGTTGATAAAACAGATACGGGTGAGATTGAGGGAGAGTGATTACACTGGCGTCCGAGGAATAAATGGTAGGTATGATTGATGGTTTGTATGAATATGGACAAGACAAAAAAGTTACTCCAAGAGAGGAATGTTTGGAGGAGATTGATTGTTGGTTGAATGTGTTTATGCTTTCGTGCAACAACATCATTTGTTTTGAAATATATTGTGATAAACAAGTAATGTAAAAAATATGTTCATTAGTGCAAAATTATAATTATATGCATATTTGCGGTTTTCGATTGTTCTATTTGAAAATACTTTTATAATTGTTATTTTAGCTCTAACGATATATGTACCAAATTATTATTCATTAATTACTAAATAAAATAATAGTCAACAAGTCAACATATCAAAATACCATTAATAAATAATACCTCTTTTAATAAATGTACATAAAATATTTATTATTTTCCAATACAGCAATATAATCAATAATTATATTCATTTAGTTAAATGGCGTAAATATTGTATATCCAGGGTCGGATTTAGACTTAATAAAGCATTAGGCTATTTGAGATATGGAGCCCATTATAAGTCCAGATATTATATGTCATTACCTAATATGATTTTCGGATATAATCAATTTTTTTTGTTTCCCCCAGAAAGTGGGGCCTTAAGCTAAAGCTTGTGTAGCTTATATGTAAATCCTGCACTGTGTATATTCATCCGAGATCATGAGTTTAATTATTTCAATCGACAATGTTACCAGTTTACCCCTGAGCATCTTTGAGAACGTAAAAATATATCAATTATTGCCGAGATCTTCAAAAGTAGACCACACAAGTAATAAGTAAATGTGGAGATGATGTATTTATTGTTCTAAGTCTGTAAATGCAATGCAAACGCGTCGTTAAGAAGATCTATGAGCGCTCTGTTTGTACCATTGCTTTTCTACTTTCTTATACAAAGTATAAGGAAGTATTGGAATCATGAAAAAAATAGCTGACGAGATTTTTGCGGAAATACATATTTTGACGTCCACTGAATCCGTTAAGACCAATTTTCCATTGATGTCTGTGAGGGGAGGATGGATGGATGGATGGATGGGTGCCCGTGTGCGCAATATCTCATGAACGAGACAAAATATGTAAACGAAACTTGAAATTTATAAGTTTCATGAAAATATGAAGAGCTGAGTTGATTTTGAATGAAATTGAAAAACCGGAAGAGGAAGTTTACTGGACTACAAAACAATAAATTCCAGTTTTTTTTTTTCAAAAATAGATTCAGCTGTGAAAAAAAAGTTTCAAATGAAAGATGTTAGCAAAAATATTCGGAATATAAAATGTTATTTACACTTTTCTCGTACATGCTTCTAATTCTGAGAAAAACTAAATTATTTATTTAATAATATATTTCAGTAATCTTATGGTGCAATTCTAAGCATAATCGTAAGGCTCGTAAGGTGTTCTCGTAAGACTCGTAACAGTTTACGAATCAAAGAGCAATTCTGTGCAAAACTATTGCTTACGATCACTCGTATATATCTTAAGATTTCTCTAAAATTTTACGTTGAGAGAGAAACTGGACGTAACATTACGGTTTTAATTTTTCTCTCTAATCATTGCTCAATTTTGTCAATAAAATGAATGAAAATATAAATATTTGGAATATTGCTCTCCTTCTTGTTGAATATAACAGGTAATGCATAACAAAAATATCTTAATTATACGTCAAGAAAAATTACCTTATACATATTTTAGAAATTACTTGCGTCTCTTGTGCAGACACAGATATAAAAGATTTGGTAAACCCATTTGACATTACTATTGCAAATTTCAAACAAATGTTTAGATTGGATCAGTAATGGACAATCAATTTTATTTGTAATATAGAACCATTTTATAATCCATCAAATTCAAGAATTCCATAGCATATTATAGTATTCCATTTATATTTAAATATATCGGGTGATTAAATAAAAATGGCATCAAATACTGCCAAGACAAATTTTTCGTATGTCATAATTGACAATGACACATGTCACCGATTGTTCATGGGGATGTAAATGAAGATCTTGTTTCATAATTCGCAGACAAGACCATTTTTCTTAAAATTTGTAATGAAAACTCATCACATGGTTGTATTTGATAAGTAAATAAAAAAAAAACAACTGTCATATTCAATATTCAGATACTGTATTAGCAATGGAGTTAAACACTGACCGTAAAATATGACGTTAATCGTAAAGCTAATCTGTAACGTTCATTGATACAGTTTTCTGCATAGAATTGCATTTATCGTAAATCTGTAACTTGACTTGTTACGATTGTCTCGTACACTACGGTTTTACGATTTTACGGTTAAATATAAAAATTGCTTAGAATTGCACCATTAGTTACACTGGGAACAAAAACTATAGTAAATCATATGAGTATGAAATGGACATTCTTTGCGAGTTGTACACTATACTTTTTCTACGACCACAATATTAAATTAAATTTTAATAATAAATTTGTCCCGCTTTCACCATTCCAATATTTGACAATTCTAAATAAGTATCCTAGCAATGGCACCTGTACTGAAATGAAATGATCTGTGTTGAAATACTCACAAAACAAATTCATTTCGCACGATGCTTGTAATGTACCTCATATCCTTAGCTATAACAAACACACATTGAGTAGATTTCTAAGTGGTCGTAGAAAATAGTATATTGAACAACTAGTGTTACAATGACCTTTTTAACATCTATATGTCAAACGTGTCAAATAATTGTGAATTCTTAAAAATATGTGTCGTTTTCTTTTAAATATTATAAAAGCAATATTTGTATTATTAGTTAGATACGCAAGAAAATCTGACACATTACAGAATATCAAAGGTGCCAACAGAGGACGACTATGTTTATGCCTTATGCAATTTATTTTTATATGCTATTTTGATTTGATATGATCTACCGAAATAAATTAATTACAATTAAATTTTAGCAAGATAAAATTAAACCACTAAAAATAAGTTCGGCTGACTCATATGACCTTATCAGCTAAAGTTCACACGATAAATATAAATATAAATTATGAAGAATTTGAATAATAATCGAAAACACACCTACACGCGTAAAACGCTGTAAAGTTCCTAGCTCTTATCTTTGCTAAACAAATCAGTGACGTATGTACACATACAGATCCAACGGAAAATAACATATTATTTGCATATCTATGTAAACCTTTTTAAAAATAATTTCATGATTACCTGTAATACGTGTATGTACAACATTGAAAGATGAATAGATTTATTTTACGAGCATTAAAGATTTGACACTTATTTAAAAAATGTATTTCCACTTTTGACTATTAGTTAAGGTCACCCATACGAGCTGAAGATAGCGCAACATGAACATGACTTTTTTGAAACAATATATCATTATTATAATAAATAAAAAATATAATTTGTAGATAAAAGTGCAAAGTCTTGTAATATATTTTAAAAAGCTAATTTTGTTTACAAATTATACATGAACATAATTTACAAAGTAGTAAAATATATGTCACACATTCCCATGAACGACTACAGTAATGCAAATAATTTGTATATTTATAAATATGATCGTCTATAATATACTAAGATTATTTTTCATTTGAATTTACAGTTTTTGAGAAACAAATAAAAATGTACCGAAAAGTGTGTTTTTTTTGGTATATTTTTATTTGTTTCTCAAAAACTGTAATTTAAATTGAAAATAAACTTAGTATGTTATAGATGATACTTATAAATATACGAATTATTTTCATTACTGTAGTCGTTCATGGGCATGAGAAATACAGTATCAAAATTTTGAATTTTTGAGGAACTAGACTTCAACTAATATTTTTTTATAGTTTAATGTTTTAGTTATCCTTTTCATCCACATATATAAATACTAGAATGTTCAAAGACCTTACTGTAATAATTGTTTTATTTTTCGATAAGAATAATTGTAAGAAATAATTTGTTCAAATTTGAATTTGCAAAACAAAATTCATGGGAGTGAACGAACCCAACGAAAATATGTACTTCATCTGACATTGCAATGTACAAGTCACTGTAAAAAAATCCATGTAATTTTGATGGATGGAGGTTGTTGGACCATAAAGAACATGAAAATAAATGAAGAATACAGAATTTGCTGTTCTTTCAAAAAATAAATTATTCGTTATTTCGACGCGTATGTTTGACCTTAACGTCTACTTGTACATTCTGAGTTAAAAGTTCATTCTTACCTAACTTGTGGCATATTTCCCAGTCTGGTTTCTCGGCAGACTTTTCCGCTTCCAAATAAGCTTCCAAGGCCAGTTTATATTTGCGAAGCAAGAACCTGAAAATAATTATATGAATTTAAATTGTGTCCGAAACTAATTTTCATAATAAATAATTTCTTTTGGTATAGACATACTTCAAAGTTTCAAATTGTAAGTGTACCTATTATAAACTCAATAATTCAATTCGTTCTACAAGTGATACTTATTTGTTTATTTTCTATCTATATTTAAGAAATTTAATTTTATTTCGTATATTTATTTAATTTTTTGACATATATTTCACTAAGAAAACAGCTTCACAATCACAATGACATGTGTCACATTTCGTAAAAAACTGAAAATTTTTAAATGTTTCCATGGTGTACTAGGAATGCAAGATTTAAGAAATCTAATTTCTTTATATTTGATTAAATTAATAAAATTAGTGTAATCATAACACATGTAAAATTAAATATTCTACAACTTTCAAAATAACATAAATTATTGAAAAAGGAAATTTAACCGTGTTTTTCACGAAAAACTGTTAAGGGCTTCAAGTAAACTGCTACTTCCGGTTGACCAATTTTATCCAAAATCTAATCAGCTCTTCATTTAAATATAAGAAGCAAAAATTAACAAAATTGTATTTTTTGGTATTATAGTATTTGAGTTATGCGAGGCGTAAAAATTGCCACACACACACATACACACACATACATACATACATACATCATGGCAAAAATAGTAGAATCGTATTGTAGGGACCCTAAAACGTGCTTATTCACTGAAAACTCACTACCCAATTTTTTTACCAAAAACAATACCTCCTTTACCTAGAGGTAGGCGGGAGATGAAAACAAATTTGTCAATTGCTTAAATTACAAAACATTTTATTTCATGAATATTTATCTAAAATATCGCCAAAAGGGACAATTTTCAAATTAACAATTTCCTTTTATTATAAAGCGAGATTCAATAATAAAATTTTTTAATAAATTTCAATGGAAAGAAATTTAATTTTCAGATGACAAAATTTAATTATTTAAGATGCTGAAATATAAATAGGTAATTGTTCATTTCTTACTTGCTCACTGCCATTTATTTGCTGGCATTAAATTAATTTTGAATCTTTGACGGTGCAATTTAATTAATACTAAATACATAAAGTAACAAAAGTGTAAGTTATACAACAATTGATATAAATAATATTATTTAATTTAAATAAGCCATTAAATTATGTATTTTTTCGAGAAAACAAAACATTAAATTGGCCTACTAGTACAATAACTTTTGTCTAATTCAACCGAAGTCGTAGCTCTTATAGTTTTCGAGATTCCAATAGTGCAATCGTGAAATTAAAACACATATATTTTTACTTACAAACAATTGGCGACCTGTTTTATATATTCTACATTGACGGAATTCAATCTATGACAAATTTGAAAGGATACTAGAGCCTCTTGCACTTTCTTCTCATTCTTTAAAAGTATTCCCTAAAATGAAACATGTGTTTTAGTTGGCCATGGTGCGTCAACCTCTTTATCGTAATCACGTCAATATATGTATATGTACTTTTTGATAGTAGGCATATTCGTTGCGTCCCGAGCTTCTGTTTATTTCATCATTGATTAATTCCTTACAAACATTTGTTTCTCCGCAGGCATATGTTAAATAAATTAACCAGTTCAATTGTTCCAACGGCGGTGGTTCACTCCACGGAACATCTTTGCTTTGAGTTGCCGCTTAAATTCAAACTAACCCATGAGAAATTTTTCAGTGTTATAATACAATGCTTTACCTTTAGAAGTAATTGCTACTCCTTGTTTTCCATTTGTAATAATACTCATATTTTTAATTCTTTGTTAAACAATTTAGGTACTACAAACGATCTCCGAATACAAACTGTTTGTTTACATCCGTGTGATAGTGGTTGCCTGGAGACAGTTATTTAAAAATGGCCGGTTTTGACATTTCCGAAACAATGGAAGAACAAAAAATACATGTAGTAATGGCGTCTGTCTGAGTAGTGTGATATTAGTTTTTAAGTAAATACTGTATTATTTTCATCATTTAATTACACATATAACCTAATTTATGCTTTAATGTGTTTATATTTCGTATAACGATTCAGCCGTAAACAGAAATGTTGAATTTATTTTGTCAGTGATAAGTGATAACGTTATCGTCAAGGGGTATGTTTGTGTATGGGGCGGCGTCATCAGGCGCCCCATAAATATGGACAGTAATGCCAGCTTAGGAAGCATGTTAAGTAGGTCACAGCGACTTGTACTTGGCTTATTTGTTCTGATAATAGTTGACATCATCTGGGTGTCATCTTCAGAACTCACTAAGGTATTACATAAACAGCTGTCAAATTTGGACCAAGGTGTCATAAATGCGAATGTAATTAATTGTTTTGTTTCAGTACCTATACCAAAATGAGAAGTTTGAGAAACCTTTTTTCACCACATACGTTAAAACATCTCTTTTTACCCTATATTTATTGGGGCTCTGTTTTTGGCCCCCATGGAGGGAACAGTTTAATAAACCAGCCACATATATGGTAAACCAATCAAAGATCTTATAAATAAATTAACCTATACATTATTATTTGATTTGCAGTTCATAGATCCAAATTCAGAAGATGAAAACTTTTATATTGATGCAAATACCAGTTTGGTAAGTACTTTAACCTATAAATATGACTTGTAAGCTAATGATGATTGTTTTTTAGAGTAATCCAACGTATGTGCCAGTAAAAACTCCCGAACGAGAGAATTTGTCAGGAACAGAAAGTGATGATTCGTCAATTCGTTCAGTCAGGTTCAATAAATTGGCAGAAGTGCGACACATGTCTGATGCAGATGCTACTGAAGCACTGTTGGCTCGATTGTCGTACCAAGCTAGCATTAGAATAGGGGAGATTGCGAGAAGAGCTGCCACTAAATTACCTGTTATTCATGTCGCTAAAATCGCATTCATATTTTGTTTATTGGTAAGTAATGTTCTTTACATCTATTTCTTTATCTGTTACATACACAATCCTCCAAACATTCCTATTCTGGAACACCACTTTTTACATTTATTCGTACACCTTCAATATGGCTCATCATGTTGTCATATATTAGTTTTACCACCTCAAATGACTTATTCCCACTTTTAAATAACATTATTCTCAAACTTTTATTCATCGTACACCAACTTATTCCAGAAACGATCACTCTCCTCTCAAATACCTTATTTCCACAGCAGCTCTATGTCGTTCATGCTTCTTCATCCACACCTAACATTCAGAACCAGGCACTAACATTCACTTTTCGAGTAAATGTACGCAGAGCACCCAATACAGACATTCGCATGTCAATCTTCCGGCCAATACGTTCATTCCTCAAAAATGTACTACCAAAATATACAAATTCATTCACTTGTTCCAGTCTCACACCATTCACTGAAACATTACAATCAGCCACCAGAGCTGGGAAAGATACTTTTAATAAATATCTAGATACTTTTTTAAGATACTGACATAAATTTGTTAAAGATACTTAAATATCTAGATACTTTTTATTCTAAGTATCTTAAGATACAAATATTTCTTAAAAGTATCTATTAGAAATACTTAAGATACTTTTAAATATTTTAGATACTTTTTAATATCTTAGATACTTTAAGATGTTTTAGATACTTTTAAATATCTAAAATACTTAAAATATCTTAGTTAGGTACTTTTAAGAAAAATCTGAGTAAATTTTAAATATTTTTAATAAGTGTAAGCTTAAACATTAAAAAATATATCAGATATTTCAAAATATTTCACTGGCACATATCTTAAATATTTGCAAATAAGAAACTTTTTTTAAATAAAAGATACTTTTTAAGATAAAAGATACTTTATAAGTTGAAAGATACTTTTTAAAGATATAAGATATTTTTTAAGATAAAAGATACAGATACTTTTAAAAAGTATTTAAATAAAAGATACATTTTACATAAAATAGAATGTATCTAAGATAAAGATACTTTTAGTATCTTACAAGCAGATTCACAAAAAGAATTAGTGCTAATCCTATTTTTATTATTAGTCGTAACTTCAGTTACCATCCTTAAAACATATTTGTTAACTAAGGTTGTAGTTAAGATAGGTTAACATAAAATTTGACACATTTTGTTAATTTAATTAATTTAGAAATAAAGTTACAGAGTTTGAAAAAAATGGAATTAGCGTTAATTCTTTTAGTGAATCTGCCAGTTAGATACTGTCGAATATCTTTTTATGTAAGATACTCCCAGCTCTGTTAGTCACCAATCATTCTTCTCAAACATCAACACTTTACATTTATCGACATTCAATAACAGATTTATCCTTCCCTTACTTCATTTATATTCACAATCATTCTTCTCAATTGTTCCTCAATTTCATCCAACACAACATCATCCTCGCAAGGCACTTTACGTCCACCAATACATAAACCATCCGTTCCATTCAATGCCTTTCGTAACTCCAATCAATATCTATACAAAAATCTAGTTGCGGAATAAATAGTTTGAAGTGTGCCTAATTTAATTATTCGTGCCATTGCAGTGGTTCTTTGCGAACTACACCTACCAGCTGGCTTTGGCTGACACTGAGGCTGGTATGGTAACCGTGCTGTCTTCCACGTCCAGTTTGTTTACTCTGGTGTTGGCAGCACTATTCCCTTCAAATATGGGTGATAAATTCACGCTATCAAAACTGGTAGCAGTTTGTATTAGTATTAGTGGACTTGTACGTATTAACAAATATTTAGATGCACAATATTCTGATGTGAAAGTTTCTTTTTTAGATTTTAGTTAGTTTATCAGATATTTCTATCGAATCTCATGTTCCAATGGGAGTGTTCTTGTCGCTAGTTAGTGCACTTTTTTACGCGGCGTATTTGGTTTTCTTAAGGAGAAAGGTTGACCATGAAGATAAGATGGATATTCCATTATTCTTTGGTGAGTTGAATGTTTTATGTTCACTGTAATTATTGTAAAGATCGAACGAATGTTTTCTTTTTCAGGTTTTGTTGGTTTATTTAATTTAATTCTTCTGTGGCCGCTGTTCTTTTTCCTGCACTACAGCGACTGGGAGAGATTCGAATTACCCAATAAGCACCAGTTGATGTTTTTAGTAGTAAATGGTCTCATAGGAACCGTACTGTCTGAAGTTCTATGGCTGTGGTGAGTCGATTATTTTATTCTTGAATTAGATTCTCGATCAAATTTTATCAAAATTGTACTTGTAATTGCTGAATCCTTTTAACATTTATGGTGTCAGACTTTTTGTGAGTTTGTGTTCTCATTTATACTTCTTTTCTTCTGCCACTGGAGATCTCCACCTTAATTCTCTCCAGTCCTTTATCTCCTATGTATTACTTTTAACTTTATTGCAAGGAATCTCCCTTTTCTCTACCGCTTTCTTGACTTTTTAATCCACTTTTTCTGGGTCTTCCTTTTCATCTTGTTTAGTTTACTCTGGCTTAAAAGACCTTTGTTTTTCTCTTGTCTCCCATTCTTCGTATATGCACAAACTATCAGAACTGTTCTTTTAATTATTTGTTCTTCCGATTTCGTTCCTAGTTCTCTATATTAAAATTTTTTGTTTGGTTCAATTTTGTTTTCCCTTCTTCTTAAATATTTTACTCTAGTTCTAAAAGAGTTATTTGCCAAAATTAATACATTTTTTAATGTATTTGTGCCTTGTCTACAAACTTTTAACCCGAGGATTTTTAAATCAAAACAAACAAAAAATTGCCATTTTATAATAATAATCTAACGATTTTTTAAAAAAATATGTTAAAAAATATACCTGAGAAATAGTTATTTACTTTACAAGTGGGCAAAGTGAGGAATTACGCACGAGAGAAATTTTAGCACACGAATCCGAAGGCTGAGTGTGATAATTTTATCGAGTGGGTATTTTCATTTTGCCCACGTGTGAAGTATAACGTTTTATCCAACACCTGTTAATAAATGAAAAATTTATTAAAGAAATATTATTTGACAATGACACATGATTAAAATTTTCTAAATAAAATGTCAATCGAAGTAGTTACCAAGGTGTTGTGTGTTATTATTGTTATAAATAAAAAAATACTCACTAGTGACTTTCCTCAAAATTATACCCACTAGTGGGTAATCTGTTACTTGTTTAAAATCGTCATAGTTATAGAGTATTTATTGAAAGGTGTTGGATAATAGTATATTATGATACATGTGTATAAGTAAGCTTTTAAAGCACGTACGACGAGTTCAAGAACACGACGCGAAGCGAAGTGCTTTTAACGTCGCTAGTGCTTTGAAAGCACTTATACACGTGTGTCATACGCTATTTTTTATTATACCTGCATCATACTCTGGAAAAAACTGAAAAGCAACATTTTGATTTTGATAATTTTACGCGTGTGACGTTTGACGTACCGGGAGTTTTTTTTATCAGTATACATAGGGAGGCGTCATTACCATAGTTACAGTCAAAATGATTGACAGCAATGTATTAAAGCGTTTTTTTATGAGTGCACATAGGGATAACTTACATGTATTAAAAATAATAATTCCTATCAATTCAATGAAATTTATTAAGTACTAAAGCAATTAAAACAAATTTCTTATTTGTTTAAACTTGCATTGTTTGTTTCAATATGATTATCTATTATTAATAATCAATGTAAATTATCCCTATGTTCACTCTTAAAAAAAACGCGGTAATACATTGCTGTCAATCACTTTAACTGTAACTATGGTAATGATACATCCCTATGTATACTGATAAAAAAAACTCCCGGTATATCGTTTACATGGAGTTTGGTTAGTATTTATTGTTTACGTTTACAGTTTTGACAGATATTAACAATAAATATTTGTGTTGTTGCTTGGCAACTTTTAAAGCACGGTGTGTTTTAGTCTTGCGTTTATGAACGCTGTAGCGTGTTTTAAACACGGATTATGATGCAGGTAATATCATAATTTGAAATTTTCGGTTTATATTTGATTGCGGAAACGTTATTAAAATATTGAACAATATCAGTTTTTGAACATATATCGTGTTCCAATTTTCTGACAATAATATTTATGCTCAAACCAGTAAACCAAAGAGAACAGGTTTCAAACTTTAAGATGCAAGTTGTGAATAATGTGGTGTTTGCTGTTGCAGGGGATGTTTTTTGACATCATCTCTGATCGCGACGCTAGCTATAAGTTTAACGATACCCATGTCGATGTTCGCGGATGTACTGTTCAAGCGCGTGACGTACCCGTGTATGTTCTACATCGGCACCGTGCCCATGGTGCTGGCTTTCTTCGCCGTTACGCTGCTCGCGCACTACGAGAACTGGGACCCGGTGCTCGAGGCGCTGCGCTGGTGGTACATCTGCATCTGTCGTCGGACCAGAGCTCTGAAGTATGTATACAAAACTTACATTACTAATCTAATTTTTATAAGGTGTATTTTTGTTTTCTTTACATTTTTTTTAAGCATGTGATGATGAAGTAATGATAATAAAATTTATGCAAGAAGTTTTTTAGTAGCAATATTAGTCTAATTGAATATTTATATGATGTATATAATGTTACACTCTGATTTGTATAAACATAAATACATTTGTCTTTCATAAAATCGTCAAAAATGATACAATAGTTGCAGGCTATTGATAACTAGAAATTTTCAATTTGCACACTCGTGCGGTAAAATATGCAAAAAACACTGGCTTCACCGAGTATTCTACAGCAAAATTATATTAAAATAACAACAATAATTTAAAGAATATATGGTTACAAATTGCTTTTTCAGATGTCATATCAACCAATTTCTTAGCATGAATTTTGATTTCGTTAACAATAATTTTGTTCGTTAACAAAAAGGCTTATGCCAAACTCTTGTGGGAAGACGTTATCCACTTGGCATGTAATAGTATATTACGTACCGTGAACTGTAAGTGATAGTTTTTAGGTCGAGAATGTAGTTTAGGATGTCGAGACCCGTAGGGTCGATATTTCCTAAACATTCGAGACCTAAAAAATCACTTACAGTTCGAGGTTAGTAAGTTATTTTTTGCAATACCTGCGTAAATATAAGAAAAGGAAAAATAGGTATCAAAATTAACAACTGTTAGATTGAGGTTAAAAATAAAATTTGAATGATATATATTCACTTACCATCCACCATGAACGGTAAGTTTCACTTACCATCCACCGTGGACGGTAAGTAAATGATGTAACCATGGAAACCAATTGTGCAATAAAAGTTCCACTTACTGTGTTTAAATTTTGTTATTAATGGGTAACTTACAGTACGGGTATTGCAAAAATAACTATTACATACCTAGTGCGGGAAGACTAGGTTCCCGAGTGAGTGTTAAGTTAGATTAGAACGAATTAACGTACCAAGTATATACATAATATTTCGTTTAATGTTTCAGAAAACAATTAATTTATTTTTATTACTTACCAAATTCATTTTAAAATTTAAATTTAATAAATGCGTTTCATTTCGTGCAATTTAATTACGTTTGTTGGATGCGTTAACAAAATGTACTAAATTTATTATTTTAAAATTTAATTTGATTCAGTATTTCATCATTTTCTTGAATTATTATTATGCAAAAGATTGCTTGAGAACCTAACCTTTTTATTATAAATTCAGAAATAGGAATGTTTTTGTCGAAATTTCCCGCACGCTTTTCTATTTGATACTTGGAAAATTAACATTCCTGACGTTGTTTAGGCGACGCGAAACAACACATTTTAATGTATGAGAACAAAATAGTTATTTACTTTACAAGTGGGCAAAGTATTCCACTTTGCCCACGTGTGAAGTATAACGTTTTATTCAACACTTCTTAATAAATGAAAAATGTATTAAAGAAATATTATTTGACAGTGACATATGCTTTAAATTTTTAAATTATAATGTCAATCGAAGTAGTTACCAAGATGTTGTGTGTTATTATTATTGTTATAAATAAAAAAATACTCACTAGTGGCTTTCCTCAAAATTATACCCACTAGTGGATAATCTGTTACTTTGCTTGTTTAAAATCGCCATAGTTATAGAGCATTTATTGAGAGGTGTTGGATAAAATATATTAGCAATTGTTTTACAATAATAACTTGTGCAAGTACGTAATGTATATCAGTTTGTCAACTAATTTGATTTACTTATTAACGGTTGTGTATTTAGTTTCAGAATAGCAGAAACTGAATCAGAGCAAACCGAAGCCTTGATCGGCATTAATTCGAACGAGCACGAGGCGTAGAGTTGTGTTCACTGCTACAAGTCACAAGCTAAGTTCACACGATTCAATTGTGTTGAAATGGAGGCAGATGCATTATTGTATTTCAACTGAAACATTCCATTCCATTATATTATTTTTTTAATAAGAAGCAACCTCAGTCATATTTTCACTTATAAAATATATTAAATATATTATTTACACTGTATTAATATTCAGAGTAAAAGTGCATAATTTTTAGAATACTTTATACATGTGAATGTGACACAATACAATATTACTAGAAAACTGTTACCTTAGCAAAACTTAAAAACTTATTGGGAGTTGATTTATTTTTCGAATTTATGTGCAATATTTCTTCACTTATTATTGCGTTATTTCTAAAAAACGAATTTATTTCTAAGTGTTTATTGGCTTTATAAAACTTTAGTCACAAACTGTGACAATAATTATTATTTACTCGACGATAATCAAATGTTTTATTTATTGTTAAAAGTTAGTTGATTGATGCTCAATTGTAAATACTTTTTCTTTAATTTACATTAAATTGAAATAATATAAATATGGAAGTTCCGCGAAAGGTATACATTTAATTTATAGTCAGAATCATCAACTTTCTCATTAACTTGATTCATGTAATTTATTATTCATTTTTTTGTTCTTAAAATAAAGACTTCAGACACCAAATAGTGTAAGAATTAAAAATAGTGATAATTGGAAACAGTATTGTTTTTTGAAAAAAATAATAATAAGGAAATTACAATTTTACACTGAATTGTTAATTAATTTTGTTTGAATTTCCAGAAATAAAATTCTAATAGTCTGAAACTTATTGCTATGAAATTTTGAATATTTCTTCACTGTTGTTGGTGTAGTTTATTCTAAGGATTTATTTTTCATTTTACTTTGAGAAAAATAAAATACATGCATTTTATCATGTTTTTTTTTTAATGAAGCTATATTATTTTCAGTGGGTAAGTTTTTTTATATTACTTTTTAGTTTTTCTAATATTTTATGATTATTAATTTCAGGAATTTTTTTTTTCAAATGTACTTAATAATAATACGAAAGTCTCAAAGTTATAATATACAATAATTAATCTTTATGAGCCAGTAATTAAAATGTTACTTAGTATGTGTTGTTTATTAATTTATTAAAATTAATGATTTGATAGTTTTAAAAAGTAGAAAAATAAATATTTAGAAAATGTCTATTTTACTACGGATTTAATGTACTTCTAGTAACTATGATGATTGTGACTGTAAATTTTAATTTGAGGCATCCAAACTAGAAAATAAATGTGATTGTATCCATTTTGAATGCTGCAATACTTGTATTATAAATATATTTCAAAACAAACTGAAATCATTTTCATATAATGCAATAAAATGTTTACTAAATATTATTGAAATGTGTCCTAAATTTAAACTCAGTACAAAATACGAATAGCATTTTTTGAATATATTAGAAACTGAGAAATAAATTGCAGGAACTATATGTTGTGATGAATTTCATTTTGTGATGTTTTGTAAAATGCTTACTCTGAATATAAACTATGAAATTGACTATTCTACTTACAGTCGACAGAATAAACAATTTTTTATTACTTTGTACAATCAGCAATGAAACCTTTATGGCAAGTTACTTAAAATTAACTTATTGCTCATATCTCGAATAAATTAAAACTAATCGAAGGCAAATGTCATTTGAAGTATTGTTGCAAAACATTCGGTTCGATATTGTCTGTTTGTCAAACTTCAAATAAATAAATATATCATCACGCCTTTTTGTGGGTGTGGCACTCTGCTTACGCAGATCTCGGTACGTAATATATTTTACGCATTAAGTGGAGTTTAAAGTACTTCAAGTATCGTTATAAACAAACAGTAACGAATCGAAACGAACTGTCATTTCATGCAGTAATGGTGTATTATACACCAAGGTTGAGAAGAGTATCATTATTGACCCAGCGCCAAGATTGTCTATAATGATCTCAACCGTGAATAAGTACTTTTTTTCACTACTAGCTAGTATTTAATAATAACAAACATTTAAATAGGAATACTCAAAAACAAAGTATTCTGAAATAAAGTTCATTGTTTAAAATATATGTGACATTTCATTTTGGTAACTATTAACATTGTGTAAAGAAAAGTGATACGGGAAATTATACTCTTAGAAAATTATACATGCTACAAAAAATGAACAGATTGTTACATTACTGCTTGTAAAAATCTATGAAATTGTATGCATGTTTTAAAGAATGGTGTCCAACAAAAAAAGGTTACTAAGATCTCCTAAAATGTGCTCCTCGTATATTTCCATTAGCAAGAACAAAATAAGAAGTTTTCAAGTTTATGGGCCATATTTTGATTTAGAATTCAAAAGAATATAAGCATTTCAAAACATTTTAAGTTACTTGCATTTATATAGCGAAAAATTGCTTCATATAAACCAAAAAGATAAGTTGAATAATTCGAAAAATTGTTTTACTTTAAAAGTGACATTTTGCAGGTCAATAATAATCCATTATTAACCTCTTCCCGTAGAGCAAGCGGAAGCGAAACATAAATGCATGACTCCAAAAGAGGTTAGTAATGGCGGGTTGCTAGGCTAGTAGTGAAATAAAACTTAAAATTTAACTAACAACTTGCCACTGACCATAAGCTGACAGATCGCATTTTTGCCAACAGCCAAAAATGTATTGTTTTGTTTATAAATTTAAGTTGTGTTGCGTTTGTCGGCTTAGGGTTTCATTGCTGACAGATGGACAAAAAACAAAATTCTATGTTTTACCGATGGCTTTTCTAGAATAATCACTTTTGTATACAACACAGAAAGCATTTTTGATAACATTTTATCCAACTGGGCTCTATGTAAATGTTACTATTCATTAAATAAAAGTTGTCTGATTGTTTAAGTTCATTTACTAATTGTTGTTGTCTATTAAGTTTAAGGTAGAACAATAATTACCAGTTGCACTGCTGTCCCAAACATTAAATTAGACTTAAATGAAAATATTGAATCGAATATTTCAAAATAAAAATCCAATTTGGCAGCTCAATTTGATTCGATATTATTCATTTAGTTAAATTTTACTGTCGAAAGTGCAACTGGGCATAAGTATTATATTTAAAATAGTGTAATTCAAAAAAATATTGTATTGCATTATTCAGGAATAATGGATACTAAGGACTATACATTCCATCCTGTTCACTTGTATTTATAAGTGTTTTCTTCAAACTAAAAATTTCAAAATGTAGCGAACTTACCAATGAATATTTTCTGAAAACAGTACTATTTTTTATACTCAATGTTAGTAAAAATTTTCGCTGTATACGAGTGTTAGATCTAATGTAAAACATTTCTCAAAAAATAGCCTCAAATTATACAATTTAAAAATCAGCTGGACATAAATAAATATGTATAGATATATTATTCTTTGGTTCTGATTATAGAGTTTCCATAAAGTTCTAGGATAATTTGAACAAATTTGTTAAGCGTAAATATTGCCAGCCAAAGTATAAAAATCGTGGTTTACCTCTCCAGTGCCCGTTGTCCTATTTATATACATATTTCATTGACTGATGCACTCTTTCGTGCTGTTATTTCACACGAAAACTTCAGTAGTTAAGCATTTTAAAAATAAACAAAAAATTCCTAGAACTTTCTGAACACTCCTCGTATTTCTATTTACCCTTTTTATCTTAAAAAAAGAAGAAATAAAAAGTGTGCTGTTAGTGAAACATACATTTTTGTTTCTATATTTCTCTAATGTCAATTTAGAAATAACTTTTAATTTTTCGGTACTCTTTGTACCTCAGATATCACGGGATTTGTGGGAACTATTATGACGGTGAAACCATTAAATTTAAGTATACTAAGTAGGTAAACAGTTGAATTATTTTACAAAAATGTCGTATTTGTCATCGTGTTTTTAAATTTCAGTAGGAGATATGAATAAATCACCTCCAGTCACCCCAAGGTACGTACAACTAACTTGTTTTATGTAATTTCGTTGAATATGTTGTGTATATAAATTTCTTACAGGCCACTATCACTTCAAAACAATAAAAAGAGCCGTATTCCACTTGCAACGTCTCAAAATGCTCCTGGGTGAGTTGTTTTCTGAAATTATTTTTCTAATTATGTGTAATAAAGTTTAATCTTTTATTTCTAAAAAACGAAAAACCGTAGCGAGAAAACAACTAAAATGTTGGACAATTATTTATTATATCAAAATATTTATTTATAAAATAGATCTGGTCATTCCAGCAGAGGTATGACTACGTTTCGACAATGGGCTGATCCACCACCACCTCCACCTAGGTCAAGAACTCTTGAAAGAAAATGTCCTAATGCAGCAGTGAAGAAGAGACCTGGATCTGCAGACCCAAGATTTCGTAGGTCAGAGCTATTATTTATTTATGTTTATTATTTCATTTGAACATATAAAACAAGGCACTGTTTGAGGAGAAATTCTCTAATAATAATATTTTAAATAAATGCCAAAATTATAAATGGAACAGTATTGGAAAATTATAAAATGTTGACATAAATGACACATGCCAAAATAACGGTTTCTAGCCTTCTTTTATTTTCGAAAAATATTAAATTTAATTTCACCTCAATTTTAAGTTTAAAGCTTGAGCTAAACTTTACTTTAGTGTTATATTTATTAATTGCTCAGCAAGTTACCATTTAAAAAAAATATTTGTGATAGTTTTGAAATTCATTGAGGAAAATGATCTTTAAAATATTAATGTGCATTCATTTTTTTATCAATTTGTTTTATTTCATTTCTGTCATCATATTCATAAAATTGTCTGTGTCTGTGTAGATCTCTAGAATCAACAAAAACCCATATTCATCAACGTAATGATCCAGTAGTAGTTCTAGCTGAAGTTAAAAAGAAAAGCTCTAGTGCATGCGATTTAACAAGGTAAGAATAACAGACCATTATAGCAATAGAGTAGTACTTATACTAACAATATACCATTTAAGTGATGATAATGATGAAAAACTAACTGAACCTCAAACGCATGTTTTATTTGACAAAAACGACAAGCTCGATATTTTGAAGATCACAGATCAACTAAATTTAGATCGAAACATTGAATCGATTGTAACAAGCGAAACTAATCAATTGGATTCGTTTGACGAAATACCAATCCGTGTAAGAAGGAATCCTGTTTATGATTATGATCATTTGATAGACGACTACGAACCTATAAATAAAGAAGAATTAGCATTAAATGATAGACCTACTGAAAGTCGTTTAAAATCATCGCGAGCTGAATCAAAATATAGTCAAACTGAAATGTTGCACGAATACCGCGCTGATATTAAGTATATTTCCAAGTATTATTTAGTATATAATATTTAATAAGTGTGTTTCCTTTTAGTGAAATCTTATCACCTCAACGCCCTGGAAAGACTGCTGCAGGCAATGATATCATGTAAGTTTTTCATTGAAAAAATTTGCAAGTGTTTTAAATTTATTGCATTTTTAGTCAATATATTTCGGCAAACTATGAACAGCAATCTAGATATCTTGACGGTCTTGTCTTAAATAGAACACGAAGTATTTCTACTGTCTACGAGTATAATCATATATTTAAAAAAAATACTATAATTTTGAAAAATATCACTTTTTACAGGCTGGAACCTGTTACCAAAATAAAGCCGATTAAGAGAAGGAACTTTGGTTCGATTTCTCGTAAGTCAATCTTTCTCTATCTTATAAATAAATCTAATATTACTAATTTCAACTTGGATATTTTCAACTGAATGTATATAATGATGTGTTGGTACCTAGATTGATGTATGGTTCTCAATGTTGGGTGTGGGTGTGGATGAAGAAGCATGAATGATTGTTGTGGAAGATATATATTTGAAACGTTGGTGTATGCTGCGTGTGAGATTGAAAAGAATGTTGTGTAGAAAATGGAAGTTAGCTGTTAGTCTATAAAAGTGGTTTTAAAGTTGCAAGCGCATGTTTAATGAAAGAATGGTGAAATTAAAAGATACGGAAAAGATTGAAGATGAGCGATTGCGTGGTCGTTCGAAAAATAAATAATTGATGGTTTGTTGGGTGAACGAATGATTCCGAGAGTGAGGAATAGATGTTCGTATATGAATGTGGACAAGGTGAAAGTTGTGTGCCATGCTAGGAATGTTTGGTACTGAACTTAAATTTAAATAATCTTTCTATTAAATGGTTTAAAGTTTGTGCAGACTTTTTTTGAGAATAAAATGTAGATTTCTCGACTGGATAGGCAAATGAAAAGTTTTTAAAGAAATCAGTCAGTTTAATTAAATTCAATAACACCAATGTTTTGAAAAGTAAATGTATCTGATTATGTATGTATTACTTATTTTTATTTAAAAATATCGTTATCTATTTGGTACATTTGACTCAGTACCCTGATATATACTTAATATTGAAGTCGAAACGCTGGTGTGTAACTAAATTTTATTAAACTGACTGATTCTTACTAGAACTTTTTTGAAAATATTTAGCTTAATTTTACAGTTTAAATTAGTTTTCAAAACACCAGTATTAAATTTTATCAGTTTATTGTTTGCGATTATTACCTGAATAATGTATTATAAAGAACTGAATGTAATACCTAAATCGCACAAATCTTACACCCGCAATATTTCTCTTTATTTTTTAAATCAAATCTTACTACCATTTTATTTTGAGGTTTTGTAGAATAATTTAATGTAAAATTGCATAACTAAAGCCACTATCAGGCAGATTCATCAAAGGGATTAGCGCTAACTCCATTTTTGTTATTACTCGTAACTTCAATTTCCATTCTCAAAACATAATTATTTTAACTAAGGTTGTAATCAAGATTGGTTAGCATAAAATTTGATACATTTTGATATAATTAATTTTGAAACGAAGTTACAGATGATGAAAAAAATGTAGTGAACGCTAATCCCTTTTATGAATCTGCCTGTATATGTCGTAAGATATTTTTAATGTTAGAAGGTATGCAATCAAGATTAACTAAACTTTTTTTTAAATAATTCGGCTGTTAGTTATTAATTTTTTTCTCTAGGTGTGTTTCTTGCCCAGAATTACTGGACGTGTTTGGAAATTTGGGCTGCCATTTCACTGTTTACAATAATTTTATTATTTGGATGGTATTATTTATTGCCCTACATATCAGATATCTTTTTCACATGGATATACCCATCGCCCCCAATGACAGCCGGTGATTATATTAGACGATCCTTAACTGAAATATTCACATCTGCTACTGAAACCCTCTCCAATTTGCTCACAACACCCGCTAATAAAAGACTACTTTAAAATTGTAATTTTGTAAAAAATGTAAGATTAATAAATTTGATTTTAATCCACTATTGTTAATGAAGTAAATTATGAATTTTCTGCATTCAATCTAGACAAATTTCCAGTCGCATTAAAAAGTTATTTTGCTGTTTACACATTTCTGGATGTGGCACTTTACTAAAACATATCTCAGTTGATATATTAAGTAACATAAAATTTGAGTCAGAAACTCGAGTAAATATATCTTTCCAAAATAAATTTGATAGTTGGTTTGTTCCAAGTGATCATTTCGGACATGTTTGTGACAAATTTCACTGCGCCTGCGATAAATGTAAACAAGTTAAGTTTGAAACATAAGCTTCATTTTCTTTTTTGTAGCGAAAAATGTATGAATTTCTTTATTTATATGTATATTTAAGGTTAGCTGTCAAAACTAAAAATGAGTATGCACCTGCGCTTCACTCCATTCGCCGTTCCAGTTTATGTTTCTAACTTAACTTGTTTACATTTATCACAGGCGCAGTGAAATTTGTCACAAACATGTCAGAAATGACCACTTGGAACAAACCTAGTATTTTTTAAATATTATAATGTAAACATAAAACGCCTTACTACAGATTTGACTAAAAATTTGCTTTGCTATAGTTGTTTTATTTGCACGTGATAAAATTCATCTGAACGGATAATTGATTAGAATCTAATTAAATATTTAATTTGTATACAATCTTCTACAATAACCCAATATCAAAAGGGCCAAGGTACTGATTAAATGATTACAGAAACAATATTATAGCGTAAAATTATATTTTTAATAAAAAAGTCACATTAAATGTATATCATTTTATTAATAAAATGAAGCAATACAGATTTTATATAATTTACGTGCGTCTGTTGAACGATTGTGTGGTCGGCTGTGTAAGCTGTAATCCACTGATGTTATTGAATTCCAACATCTTCAACATGTCCTTGGTCTCAGGATCAACTTCAATAATATCGTGTTCCAGGGCAGAAACCTCAGGCACGTAGTTATCACGTCTTTCACGTTCTTCCTCTTGCAATTTGATGGAAATTCCACGCACCTGAGAGTGACGGAGACGCTTCATCAAATGGGTAACAAAACCAGCAATCTTGTTGCGCAGAGGTTTTGTGGGAATGATAGCGATTTCTTCACAAATACGCTTGTTTGTGTGGAAATCGAGAGTCAAACGTGTGTAATACTTCTCGATGATAACCTTAGAGGCCTTCTTCACGGTTTTCGTTCTTACACGACCCATGTCTGCAAATAACCACACAAATTAATAACTTATATTTTCACCGGAGATTAAACACTTTCACTATTAATTTAATTTCTATAGTACTTATATTTTAGTTCAATTTTAATAATACAAAGTTTAATTTAAACTTACTTGTAAGTTAAAGTTTACGTCCACAAGAAAACGTGGTCTTCGAACGTCCAAAGCTAAAAAGAGAGAAGTGTTCTTTTTCTTCTTCCACCGGTGACGGAAGGAAACAATTTGTCACTGCTGCCAATTTTTAAAGTGCTCCAAATTTAAATTTAATTTAAAATTTCATCTCGTTGACCAATATATTATTTCTTATTAAACCTACTACATAATATAAAATTAAATAATCATTATCGTTATATTATGCTAATTATTAACCTAGTTTCTTTGGAATACACTTTCCATGTATTAATAGGAACATGTCAATTTCAATAACTGATTAAGTTGGTAGTATGTCGTCAACATTTTTCATTGACAGTTCCCTGATAAATTTTAATAATTATAGTTTTTGTTGTGTTTTGTAATTAAATGACGTCTGGAAAGGAAACGATGGGGTAAATATGAAATATTTAAATATCATTTTAATAACTATGATTTCTTTCTGTTTTTGTAATGAAAATCAAAGGAAAAGCATCAATTTTGTAATAATATTTACATTATCTGTCAATAAATATTTTTGAGATAATTTTAACTACCGCAGAAATATTCTAATTGCCTTTAAGAATATATATTCATACATTTAAATCTTAACCTTTGTATGACTGTTCTTATGATTTCTAAGAAATTGCTTATTTGCTTTTAAAAGAAACAGATTTTATTTATATTCAATTCAATGTTTATGTTTATTCAATTTAATACATCAGTTTTATTTTTAACGAAAGTCATTCATCCGTAATTTACAATTAGTAAACAAAACTATAAATAAGTGGACACTCCCCTTTTTGTTTATCATTCTATATCCATATGTATTTGATTTAGGGAGCAGCCAATATTTACTTGTAAAGCTCACGTCTTTCACATTGACCCCAAAACGAAGAGATCATGGATGCCAGCTTCAAGTACAGCAGTAAATGTATCATTTTTCTACGATTCGTCAAGAAGCTTATATCGTATTATCAGCGTAGAGGGATCAAAAGCTGTCATCAACAGCACGGTAACACCTAATATGACGTTCACGAAAACATCACAGAAATTTGGACAATGGTCAGACATTCGCGCAAATACAGTTTATGGATTAGGATTCTCGTCTGAGAGTGAACTGGGCAAGGTAGGTTTCAATATAAACATTCTTGATCGTTTATTTATTTTAATAACATTAGTAACTTCAGTATTTAGTGTTCGTATTTGCAAAAACTATAATGGCATTTTTGACATAATGCAAAGTTTGATTAAATAATTTAATACTTCCGTAGATAAGCTAATTCTCATAACTGATATTAAACAATGGAATGTTTAGAAATTAATAGACGTCGTTATTGTATATGATTGTGGTTCACTAAAGATAAAGAAATACGACTAATAAATGTGTATGACTTAGATATATTGTAATATTAAATATGCAGTCAGCAATTTTTCGTTCTAATTTTTTTTAATTTAGTAAGGTTAAGTTTGTAGTTGACCTCAACCACTCCCCTTGATTTTGCTCATTGAAATGAATTATACAAATAGGAGTACATATCCTTATTAATTGTAATAACTAACACTAAAGCAAAACTGAAAATCCGGGGTAATAGTTGAAACACAGTTGTTAGTAGTTGAATTGAATCTATATTTACAACTTTTACAGTCGATTGATCAACGCTGATTCGTAAATCAATTCAATTGACAATTGTAAATCAATTCAATTGACAATTGTAAATCAAGCTAATCCTGTAATCAAATTCAGTGATCAACTAATTAGTCAGATTTCATGAATCAAGCGCTGATCACTTGTTTTAATCATTGTAACTCTTCGAAAATATACAAGGTGATATACTAATAATACTAGTGAAGAAAGTAGCTCTTTAATAATTAAACTTATATGAAATAATAATTATAGTTATGTTAAAATGCACAAATTAATATAAAACATTTTCCCTTTTACATTTCTTTTGACATGTGGGCTTTTGTCCACATGTAAAAAATAAAATATATAGAAATATCAGCATATTATTAAAAAATTAAATAAACACGTTTATAATACTTTATTTTTAGATAAAAAGAGTCATTTAAACAACAATAGTAAATATCTAAAAATATTTCAGCAAATAATTGGTTTAGGGTAAATTTTATTCAAAAGCATATAATAGTATATTATGTTATTAGAAGTTGGAAAAGGACTTTTTTGTGACGCGAGCTGAGGCTATGCAAATTGAGTGATACACAATATTAATGTTCAACTCCAAGTGATATATACTATTTTTTCATTAAACATTCCGAAGTATTCTTGAAGTACTTATATAATAGTTATTTACGATACAAGTACGTAAAGCTAGTCTTTAGTCACGAATGGGTCAATTTAAGACCCCTGAGTGACTAAAGACGCTTTACGTATGTGTATCGTACAAAATTTTATCTACGATATAATGAAAAATCCCAAAAAATATAAAAAAATATTTTTATTTCTGAAGTAGGATCACAATATTAAATGAGAAGTTTGCCATGATAACAAAATTTTTGCAAATTTGGCGTATTTAAAAATTTTAATCACTCGTTGCTTGGCAACCCGTGACTGCCCGTGACTAATGGGATCGTGTTACTAAACAACCGTTTTACAAACTTGAAACTAACAGTTAAACATCAATTTTACACACTATCGTAGATAAAATACAATTATGTTATTGCTTTCTGTCATTTTAAACAATGAAATATAAAAATTGTCATTGTAGGTACTACCATCAGTGTTATATGAAACAACTTATATATTATTGTATTTGTAACAAAATAATTAACTTCTATGTCGTATAAACAGTAACAAAATATGGATATTATAATACACTTGAACAAAAAATAAGTTTGTAAATAAGTTGATCATGGAAATTTAATTCATGGATCAAGTTAATGAATTAGAACAACTGCTGATCTACGGTTCAGTTTGATTCTCTGATCATTTGATCAATTATTAATTATTAATTGTAAATTCTTCTGATGCATGATAATTTTGATCAAATTCTTACAATTTATCTAATATGTTTAGTCAAATAGATATCACCATAGCATTAACCATTTCTTGTGTAATTTCAGTTCATCGACAAATTCCAAGAAGTAAAAGAAGCCACCCGGACCGCCGTGAGCAAAGTAACCGCCAACGGCGGCTCAGCGGTGACCCCAGTGACGAGCGCCAACGCATCCCCCATCACGTCGCGCGCTGCGCTCCCGCCGCCCGAGCAGGAGCAGCTGCTGGAGCCGCCGCCCTCCGCCGGCGCCGTGCTCAACGCCAAGGACGACGAGGTGCCCCCGCACCCACGCTCGCACTCCGTGTCAGCGCTGCAGCCCAACGACAGCCCCAGCCACCAGGTCAAGCCTGGGGCTGGACCCCCGCCGCAGACAACGCCCATTGATGTGCAGCTCAAATATGAGAATGATCGGCTCAAGCTGGCGCTAGCGCAGAGGTGAGATTGGAATGCCATAGTTTTTAAGAGGCGAGGAAAGAGAAACTGTTATTTAAATTAAAGAGTTGTTGTCTGGTACATTTCCTAGGGATTAGAAAATCGAGCTTAAATTATTAATTTATTTATTTACTGAACGTAAATCGTTGCGATAACAATAAAATAATCAGCGATGATAAACAAGAAAAGAAATAATAAGACATCATTTATTTGGTACATATTTTTATTTTAAAAGCAAGTTTATATTATCACAGAAGAAATAGAACACATGACTATTTGTTAGTAGTGTATTAGAATCTAAAATGTTATTTGAAAATTAAAAATAGGAATTGTATATTTATTATGCATGCCTTACTTGCATTTTGATATTGACATCGATTCATATATTTTTATATATTTAGTATCAGTACTGATATTACTATTTAAAAAATTAAATGACTTCAAATATCTATAAAATATGTGATTCATGAACTAAGTATTTGTTTTCGTATCAAATTCTTTGTCTGAAAAAAAAACTGCCGCGGATAAGAAAATACGTAAATACTTGATAAAAAGATAATTATTTTTAGAATTATTTCACAAGTGTAAATTGTCTTAAAATATGATTTCTTGTAAACATGATATATAGAGTTTGTGCGATGTAAATAATTTTCTATAACACTGTTTTGGAAACTGGGCATTCCACTACTAAAAATTGTTATGGAATCACTAACATTCCATACGCGGCGTATGGAATATTTTCGACGAATCAGAACCGCTTATTAGCGAGACATATGAAGTATCCTGATTCAATTACTATGGTTACGTCTGTTTGCTTTAATTTGATTTATTCGAGTTTGACGTTTTCAACAGTTTTATATTTGTATTTTTGTATAATTTCCAAAACCTTTTTATAGAAAGTATAGTCTACAACATGTAACGGAATGGCCTATCCCACGCTCGAAAACCGCAGCCTTTGCCTTTGGCTCGGGCTACAAACTTTTTGCTCGCGTGGAATATGTGCCATTCCATTACTTGTTGTAGAATATACTATTTTCTATTTTACCTTTTTGCGATTCTAACAAAGCTATTATAGCACCCAAAAGTGATCGTTAATAGCTCATTCTAGTGTTGTAATTGTGCAGTATAATTTATATTTTAAAGATTAGCGACTTCCGAAATATCATAATTTCTAATTAATTCAGTTTTTTAAAGAGACATGCGTAAAATAGAATAAACCTCATTTTACAATAGTCGATTATTTCGTAAAAATAATTATTTATATTATTTTTATATTTTGCGTCTTTTATATACAAAAATATTTTTAGAAACTTCTGTGTTAATTCGAATTGATTTTGGGAAATTTATACAATTATTTGAAAATTCATGTTAATGATTTGACTTTAAAAAAATTAAGTAATTGTCATCAAGAACCAACCTTATAAAACAAAAAATTAAGGCACTTTCGAAATGCTCAATTTGGTTTAGAAATGACTTCATTATGAATGTAAAATACAAAAAGATTTTTTTAATTACGCAACTTTAAGTACAGCTTAATCAATGGAAGTGTCGTTTCGGGTGCTGTAGTCAGATTTTAGTTTTTAAATTATTGTAGAATTGTTACCTCAACCAGGAACAAACAAAATTTGAGAAAATATACTTATTTTATAATGAAATAAATACTGCAAAATATATCCAGGTTCAGGTAGAAACTGCTCGCGTTATATGATAGGTGATAGTTTTGTATATTAGTGGATTAACATATCTTTTACAAACTTTTCGAGATAACAATTTACTAGTTTAATAAAATTGAATTCAGATCTGATACTTTTAAAGACGGAAGTAGTGCTTTTATTTAAATTAATCACGAAAATTTCAGGACTTTAAATATTTAGTTTATATTACGAAAACTCTAATTTGTCTAGTAATGATACTGATCTTCCTGTCCATGATTGTTGTCACCGGCGATCTTGTGCACTTTGGCGTTGAAACCGTTGTGTTTGTCGGCTTGGTACTCCACGACGCGCGTACTGCCATCTGCCTCCTTCAGCGAGTATGAGCCCTTCACCACGTGTCCGTCGCGCTCTTCGCTGTGGTGCTTTACGTCTCCTGTGTGTGGGTCGTGCACCGCGTAGTTGAACGAGTATTTTGGTTCTTGCTAAATTTTCAAACAAAATTATTTAAATTTGTTCTAAGCAAACCTTGGTTTCAAGTACCATGGTACTTGATGCGCGACCAATTCGTAAATGCGGTATCTCTTTGTCGTACAGTCCTTTCAAATAGTCTGTATCGTACACTAGGAAAATATTTTTATTTGCAAAAATTATCTCCGTGGCTCTTCTCTCCTAATATTTTTGGAGGTTATGGTAAAACCGTAGTTTACGCCCAATTGTGAAGTTAGCTACGGATCGCCAATGATATTTGGTAGATATGACAGTTTGTGGTGTTGCAAGTCAAACTACAAAAACCTAGTAAATTTGCATTCTGGAAATGCCGTTGAACAAATTCGTGTTTATTCAACCTCAAAACTAAAATAAATCTTAGTTTCTTGTTTAGTTAAATTGTTTTTCTAAAACTATGACCGGCTAAAAAAATTAGGACTTGCAGCTAACTTCACAATTGGCCGTAAAACTACGGTTTAACCGGGTTATGATTTGACAACTCTTACTGAACTTCACGGATTAAAGATATTACATAATAAAATTTTATATGAGGAAGGTGATATTTATATTAGTACTCCAGGATATTTAAGATACATACGTGATCATCGTCTCCATGCCCGTCACCACCTCCATTGTAGCCCCCGTGTCCATCATCGTATCCACCGGATTCATATCCACCTTGAATGTCGTATCCGCCATGATGATCTATTAAACCTGCTTGTGTCACAGTCACGACGAATGCACATAGTAAAACTGCGACCTGAAAACAATAAAAATGTTTTGTAGAAGAAATAAGTATTAAAAGTTTCAAACCGAAACGTTATATTCAACATGACAAAAAAAATTAATCTAGAATAGCAAATATGTAGAGCCTTGTCTATATCCTAAATGGATAAAGTATAGTATTCTACTCGCATGTAATGGCTATCACTCATTCGAATGAGTAATAGCATACATTACATGCTCATTGAATAATATACTATTGTTGTCATCAAATTGAAAAACAGTGTTTGTAGTACCAGCTAATATCTTTGAGATAATGAAATCTTTATGTTAGTGATTTTTGTTAATTTGTACTTATTTCAGTTGTGTTTTCCTTAAAATATTCTTAACAATAACAGAATTAAGTTATCCTAAAAGTCTTAATTGGGCCAATTGATATTATTCTGGACTCGTAGTTCTCGTGATACCAATGGCGAGTCTCTAAATTGAAACACTGTATGTAAATGTAAAACAAAAATATTCGCTTTTAATCTGAATTTATTTATCATGTGATCGACATCCTTAAATATAATCCAAATCGCATCCACATAAAATGTTTGTAAACTTATTTTAATTCGCAAGAATTGAAGAATTCTGTTTCAAATTTATTATGGAATATCAAAAAAAAAATCTATTATTACTAGATAATGCAGTTATTTATGTATCAAGGCACTGAAGTCCAATTTTTTATCACGTATATGGAATAAATAAACTATGTGAGTGATAAAAAGGAACTTCAGTGCCGCGGTACATATTAAGTTTTATTTGAAATCAAATTCGAAAAAACTGTACAAAAATTACAATATAGGTTAAGTTTATACATCTGTCAATTGAGAGTCAGTGTTGTCAACCTCGAGAAGTGAAGTCATCGTAAATAACACTCAAAATTATGTTTTGTCCTCAATTTCGTCATCGGAATTAATTAGTTAATTATTCTTGCAAATTTTGTTTCATGTTACGTCCAAATTTACTATAGTACGTCAATATATCTGCCAAAATTATCCTAATTGTACAATAATTATTTAACGGTTGCTAACACTGGGTTGCTCAAAATCGTCGTATAATGGGTTACTTTAGTGACGATTTCTGAGCTTTTAATGACGATTTTTGAACACTTTAGTGCCGATTTCAAATAAATTAATATTCCGGAACTAGTTTTAGATTTAATGGAATGTAAATATACTTACTCTTAAAAATGCGTACATTTTAATATTGTGCAAAAAAAAGTAACAAAATATTTGATATAGACGCGATACTGTACTGATGCTGAAGGATAATTTGATTTGGTTTTTATACCATGTTCCAGCTCTAGTTCCACCTCTACTAACATTGTCTTCAGAGACATCAGAAAGAGACTTTCTCTTGTTTATTATTCTCCAATACATTACCTATATTACATTTGCATGCGATCACATTATGATCTTTTATTAGATCGCCAGGTCACCAATTAGTTTCCTAGTTCTTGTTTGACTCTTAAGTACTTATTAATCTCATCCCTGACGTATTTCATCTCGTATGCAAGTGAAACTATTCACGGATCACAAATTACTTAACACTGATGATAAAAATAAAATGATAGTATTTATTTGTGATGTAATTTTATTATGCACTGCGGAATTACTACTATTGCATTGAAAACTATTGGTAAATTAAACTGTAATATTGTTATTAATTATTTTCTAATCTTTGTAACACGTTCCTATCATTAAAGAAATCTGTTGTGGGTAGCACAATACCTCCCGCCATAGATTTCTTAACGAACAATACAGGAACAAAAACCACCAATAACAAGAAACGCTCATCCCTTCAAAAAATTATGATACGTCAAAAAATGACATTTTTCAACCGTTGTTTTGTTTTTTCAAAAAACACAGGTTAGCGAATTTAAACGAAAATATTAAAATATAATTTTTACTTTCTTATACAAAGTATAAGGAAGTATTGGAATCACGAAAAAAATCGCTGACGAGATTTTTTCGGAAATACATATTTTAACGTCCACTGAATCCGTTAAGACCAATTTCTCAATGATCTCTGTGTGTGAGGATGGATGGATGGATGGAGGTCCGTGTGCGCAATATCTCATGAACTAGACAAGATATGTGAACGAAACTTGGATTTTATAAGTTTTATGAAAAAATGAAGAAGTGAGTTAATTTTGAATGAAATTGAACAACCGGAAGAGGAACTTTAGTGGACACAGAAAACAAATTCAATTTTTTTCAAAAATAGAATAAGCTTAGAGAAAAAGTTTCAAATAAAAGATGTTAGCAATAATGTTTGGAATATAAAATGTTATTTGCACTTTTCTTCTACATGCTTCTAATTTTGAGAAAAACTTAATTATATATTCAAGAATATATTTCAATAATCTTAGTTACAATGGGAAAAAAACGAAAACATTTTAAATATTTATGTGTCAAACATGTCAAATAATTGTGAAGTGTCAAAAATATGTGTCTTGTGAAATATTATAAATATAAGTAATATTTGTATTATTATTTTGCTGACTAGATATTAATAGATTTCTATTTTAAAATAAAGTCAAAACTTTTGACAAAACTGAATTATATGTTTAATAAACTAATTTTAGTTGCTATGGGAACAAACAAACAACAGAAACTTTAATTATTAATCATTCAATACAGATTCATATACCGATAGAAAAATTTGACTCACGGAATATCTTCACTTAAAATTGTAATATTTTTTTATTACATTTCTTTATAATATAAGCGCTAAGAAACCCATTGTAGCAGAGCGCATCGTCAGATCTCTAATATTTTTCGAGACACGTCTATTTTTGGTATTTTTCGAAGTGCAACTATAAGGGTCTGTAATTCAAAAACTACACGAGATATCTAAAAATTCTCTTCAGTTTAGCGTTTCTGGTGCCTTATATAACAAATTAGCAAATTTTTAAAATTTTGATTTTTTTTTGTATTTTTGTTTTGGTGACCACTGCAAGTCTGTATCTTTCATATTTGTCGAAATATCTCCAATCGAGATTTTGAAAAAAAATTCAAAAAAATTTCAAAATTTTCAAAATTTACTAATTTATTATAAATGGCACGCAAAACACAAAACTGGAGATATTTTTCGATATCTTGTATAGTTTTCGAGTTACAGCCCCTCGAAGTTGCTCATTGGAAAATATAAAAAATCGTCATATCTCGAAAAATATTAGAGATATGACGATGCGCTCTGCTGCAATGGGTTTCCTGGCGCGAATTATATAAAGAAATGTAATAAAAAAAATTACAATTTTAAATCATATTTGGGGAAATTTCCGTATTTATATTACAAATCGCCATATTTCGATAAATATAAGACATATTACGATGCGTACTACAGCAATGAGTTTATTCATGTTTAAATTATACATAAGTAATAAATTTCTCTCCCTTTCAATCTCTGCAATTCTGTTTTAGATGTTCCCATGTTTCGTCTTTATCTATATTTTATATTGACAGCCAGTTATTTCTTCTTCTCTTAACAATTACAGATAAGCAATGTTTTTGGCTAATTCGTCTCTGTTTTTCAATTTTGTTATTCGTATTATAATAAACTTATAAGTGTATAATTAGTATATCATTTATTTTTGTGCAAAAGTACTTTCATATTGTTGCGAAGCTAAATTTAATAATATTGAACAATACATGTCACAGCATTTGTTCATATAATAATAGGTTAAAATAGTAGTTCTTAATAATAAGTTGAGGAACCATGACTAACATAAAAACAACAAATAATAAAATCAAGTGAAAAGTAAAACAGATTAATAGTTAGCACGCATTGCATAATTTTAAATATAATAGTCAGCGAAGTGTCACAAATTGTAGTTCATAAAGATAAGACATGTATATAGAGTACACTTTTCTTTCTCATTTGAATTTCTTGGAAAAGATATGCTCTGAGTTTATGTAGAACATCGTAAAATAAATAGCAAATCGACCGTAGAACGTTTTCTACTAAATAAAAGATGTAGTTTTTTTAATAGTTCTAGATGTAAACTTCATAAATAGCATCCTATAAATATAATTTTTGCACTTCTGGGGTTAAATGCCCTAATTTATTCATCCTTCTCGTGGACTGAAGTGTCAGTTTTAATCTCAGAGGGGTTACATTTCGAAATTTAATCCCAAGGGATTAAATTGACAAGTAAACAAGTAACCACAGCGGTAGCTACATTAAATAGTTATTTGTCAAACTAGAGAGGAAAGCGCCTCTTTTTCCCCCTCGAGTTCGAAGTTTGCCTCATGAGCGCAGCGAGTGAGGCATTTCGAACGAGAGTGGAAGAAGAGCTTTCCTCTCGTGTTAGACACAACATTTTTTTCACAACATGTTTCTAAAAACGATTTGCTTGGTCCTAAAATACACTTTGAGAACACAACTGATAGACTGACACGTTAAAAGTTAGGTTATCAGACACAAGTGTTGCCAATGAACCAATCTTTAATATTTTTAATAAGTTGTCAAATTGTGATTTAATAAGAAAAAGAAAAATATAAGACATAATTGTAAGATAATTTAAAGTATGTATATCACTAAAATAAGAATTTTTAATAATATTAGATAACTTTCATATTGGTAACACTTATATTTTCCTCTCTAGAGAGGAACAACACATTTTCCTCACTATTTCGGGAGAAGAACAGTGGGGTTTCCTACCATGTCGTGAAAAAACATTATTTATTATTTATATTTTCTTAAAATTTAATTTTGTTGCTTTTTTGATAATTCCTAATCAATTTATTACATAAAATGAAACTCATTTAATTTTTTTAATTCGTAAGATACATAATATATTTTGAAGATATAATTACAGTTATGTTGATTATTACGCTCGATAATACAAATTATTATAGTAAATAAATTTCATTTTAATTCAACAGTTTGGTATTTCTTGTATGTCTACAGCTCAGCCAACGCCAAAAAATGGGAAATCGAACTCGCCACACTCAAAAGCAATAACGCTCGACTCACGAGCGCCCTACAAGAAAGCACAGCCAACGTTGACGAATGGAAACGACAGCTACAGTGTTACAAAGAGGAGAACATGAGGATGAAGGCCAAATATCAACAAGATTTAGAAAACAGTAAAGGTAGTTTAGGATCTTCTACCAACTCAGCAGTTGTTGTATTTTTGTTGTTTTATGTTTGAAGGTGGCGGCGACATTGGTGATGAATTACGTAAAGAAATTCAAGCTCTAAGGCACAGAGTGGAGCAACTGGAGACTGAGTTAGACGCCAAAAATGAAGAAATTAAGACTTTGAAGACTCATAAACTATCTGATGCAACTTCCGTAAGTGGCCATTTTTATTATTTACTGCTTTTATTATTGTAGATTCGCGCAATTTCTTATTAAATTATAAAAATAACTTTCTCTGTTTCGGCGTTAGAATAATATAATATTGTAACGTTCGTGGGTTTTAAACATTTTATTTAAATAATAAAACTGTTATTAATAACAAATAATTATAATAAAGAGTAAAAGTTAATTAACACTAGGTATATAACACTAAAATAACAAATACAAAAACTTATACACTAACACTTATCACTACTATAAATAAACACTATTATTTATATTAACTAGCCGAGCGATATTTATTTATGACGATATATTTATATTCACACCGATCGGTATATTTATATTCACAAGTTCTTCCGCAGAACTTCGGAGTCGACTAAGTCATCTGACTTATTGACTCAACTCGACTAACTGAGTCCGAGTCATCTAAACGACTGACTGCTCGGGAGTCATCTAAAAGACTGACTGACTGAGTCCGAGTCAAGTAACTGACTGACTAACGGCTGCCGACGATTCCCTTTATATACCACGTTCCTTGTTTCTGGAAGGTTCTGGAACAATCTCTATTGTGGAGCGAACGCACCTGTCCGAACACGCTAGTGTTGCGTCATTCACTCGGCGGCGCGGCGACGGCGTAGGCCGGCAAGCTTCAACTTGTCGCTGCCGCGTTCGTTACAATATTCATGTATTAATGATTTAGCTAAATTCTTACGATTTTTGGTGGCATATTGTCATTGCGAATAGGAATATAGAATAGATGTTTCAGTTAATTGTTTGTCGAGCCCTTTAATTTACTAAGAAACCTTGACATTCGAATTTAAATTTAACCTAACCTGATACATAATTCGATAAAGTTTCATAAATATTTATGAAATATTATTTACCATACAATGTTTAACATAATTCCTTTGTAAATATTATTACCAATATCATTTGCAGTCGATTTCATAATCAAAACAAATTAAATTTTGTGCCGATTGACATTAAAGATGACACTTCACGGACTGCTAATAGTCAGTAAAGTAACACTTTTATGCCTAGGCTGTAAAAATATTTTACATAACAACCGCTTAACAAACACATAGCAACCGTCAATAAATACATAGCAACCGTAAATAAATACATAGCAACCGTTCAATACAAGCGTGGCAACGTAATTTGACAGCAAGAACCTTCAAAATATCTATATAAAATAATCACTAAATTAATATTAATTCTAATAGCTTCGGCAGCATTCATTGCCTCGGCTTCGCCTCGTCAATGAAACTGCAGCCTCTGCTGTAAATCTGGTATTTTGATGCCTAGTTAAACAAATAACTATTATTGTCTTGTGTGTCAAAGTAAACGTCCGCGTGTGATTTTGCGTTTATGATCGACATGTATTCTTTCTTGCCACTGTCAATGTGGATTCGTGTTTCTGCCTTTCCTTGTCCATGAATTATTCAACATACTGTTAAACACCCATCCATTCACACAGACGTTATTAAGAAAATAGTCAAAACTGACATAAGGGACCTCAAAGCATGTTATTGCTTATATTTATGAAATTTCGTTACTCTATCTTTTCTCATTCAAGAGTTATTGAACATAAGGCACAACCATCCATCCATTCACACAGACGTCATTGAAAAAGGGTCAAAACGGATTCATGGGACTTTAAAAAATGTGTTATTGTGTATAATTATGAAATTTCGTTACTTCTAACATTCTTCGTTCGTGAACATTGAACATACGGACACTTATCCATCCATCTACTCATCCACACAGACCTCATTGAGAAAATGACCAAAACACATCATAACAGTATTTCTGAGAAATCTCGTTATTGAATTGTTGCATGATTCTTATACTTCTTTATACTACCCAAGAGTAGTAAGAATATTTAAAAATGTTTAATGGGACAGAATTGGAAAGATCTAGCCAATTACCACTAAACTTACTTGTACAAAAAGGATAAAAGCAATTAGGCAGACCTACATATTTACTTACCCTAGGAGTAAATAGCTGCAAATAACTCTCTTCTATTCTATTCTCACTGTTGTCAACAAATGCAACGATAATTTACTTTTGCAACTTCTCTAAGAGCCTTGATTTAACAGCTGGCTACAAAAATATTAATTAATATATTTATGGGGAAGTGACGTAATATATTTATTAATTTTAATTGTTATTTGATCAAATTGAAAATCTTCAAATCTCAAAAGATCTAAATGAAATCATAATATACATTTTATTAACCCTGGACAGTCACCACTACTTTCACAGTTACACAAACGTCACACTGAGGTTTGGGAAATCCCAAGAAAAGAAAAACTACTTTCCCGCAACTGGATGTAATATTTCTAGGAATTTTTATGTTTATAGAGGGATAAATAGCTCCGTGGTAACGTTTCGGACTGTGGATCGTGAGATCCTCAGTTCGAATCCCACTGCCGACAGTTACCAGTTTAAATTTACCCCTGTGGTTCCTCCTCCACTAACATCCTTGGGGGCTATGATTTGACGGCTGGTAACCGCACTTCATTCGAAAAAAATATATCACATACCGAGATCTGCGTAAGCAGAGTGCCACACCCATAATGGGTAAAATGGGTGATGATATATTTATTTATAGAAAGATAAAATTATCACACTCAGCCTTCGGCTTCGTGTGCCAAAATTTCTCTCGTGGGTAATTCCTTACTTTGTCCACTTATAAAGTAAATAACTATTACAAAACTTTATCCAAAAACCTTTTTATTTAAACACACGGATTTTATATTGAAAATTTGTTTAGGATTATGGAAACTGATTTTACAACGAAGTAGCATCGAAATATACTAATGCTGCGCATGTGAAAAATTAGATGAGAATTTTAGAATTAAGAATATTTCTAACGATGAAAAATAAAGATCGCTTGTTCTAAAGATGAAAAATCAAGACAATTAACGTCTATCTCAGATTGAAGGCATTACATTTTTTGAAGATTGATCACACTGTTGAAGACAAACCTCGGAAACTTTTCTTTCGTACGCTTTATCTTTATTTTCCCGGAGTTACCACATCAAACTATGAATAAATTCTTCGACATGTTAATATTGCTGTTGTAGACACTACAAAAAGAAAACATCGAGCTGCAGAACACCGCGAAGCTCGCCCAATCCGAGCTGGATGTGGCGCTGTCAGCGCACGAGTCCCAGCGACAGGTGCTCCTCACACTCAACGAGCAGCTGTCAACGCGCGTGCAGGAACTCGCCACCATCCACCATGAAATCGCCACCGCGTTGCAGACGTGAAGTCTCGTCTACTTTCACACCGCCACCCACTGGAAAGGCACATGGTAATCAAATGTGTTCATTGGTTCAAAATACATCCGCACGCAGATCATTTTTGTTTTATCTTTTGGACATTCGCGGAAGATACTCTAGGCTTAGTATAAGGAAGCACGCTCGGACATATGACGTAATTTTGAAAAGCTGTTGCGATTTGTTACCTTTACACTGTGGAAACTAAAGTATTATCATTTGATTTTATTTTTAATGGACATTTACACAATGACATCACTTCATCATTTCAAGTAAAATTTTAAGCAAAATTTTCTTATTTTTATATTACATGTAGGCTATACGATCGTAATAATAAATAATAGTTGTTAATTACTTAATTGATGAATCAAAATTAAGTAATAAACCTCTTTTTATTACGATCCTATTGGGATCTGACATTGAACATTGCCATCTAGCGGCATAACGATTGTACTAGTATAGTAGTCCTCTGTCTGGCGTATTCAAATGTGACCTTTGGTTATTTATAGTCAATTTGTACAAAAATGAGTTCGGTGAGTGAAAATAATGACCCAAACGGAAAATCAACTCATTATGTGTACAAAGCTAATTGCGCAGTTGAAAATGTGGAAGTAAAGGAGGAAAAAATGACGTTGTAAGTTTTCACTCCTTTCCACTGGCGGGTGAATGCTTTGTTATAGTGCGTAATATGTTCGACGTTCCAGAGAAAATGGATAAATTTAAAACGTAGCAACGAGCTACGAAAATTTTACTAGTACAGAAACATACAAAAGTATGTTCATTACATTTTAACAAGGAAGATTATTTTTTTATTGGGAAGTGAGGTTATGTTACGTCATACGTTTGGAGTTTATAATACGCTTTACAGTAATTAATTTTTAACTTAATTGTTCAATTAATTCAAATTTTTATTTATTTATATATTAAATACATTTATATTTATTCATTTACATTATTAATTCAATTATTGTCATATGTCAAAATTTGAAGCTTAGGTTAGGTCCTTACCGGCTGCAATGAATCCAAGTTGCAATGTTCACCCAGTCCAGCTTTGCAGGAACAATCTATGTGCACTAACTCACCACCCTGAGAGATTTCACTTTTAATTTCGTGCGGTTTCTCTCTCAAATCGGAGGATTCCATCACATATGCCACAATGTTTACATTTGCACTGTAAACATTGTCAACAATTATACCGCATTTAATCAGATGTCCTGCACGCAAAATTCGCTTAGCTTCGACATAATTTCTTTGATCTTCATTTGCGCCTGCCCAGATAACAAGTTCGTTGCAATTCAAGGCCATTTTTTGTAAAAAAAAAAATAACCCGTGCGAGAAATTGCACATATGCGCAATAGACTACTAAAGCCGCCATATTGAATAAGCCACGCCCCCATGTCAGATCCCAACATCTAACAAAAAAAATATGCATCACTAAAGGATCCAACTTCATATTTAATAGCACTATTACGCTATGTCTGTTATGTGCTATCATAAAGTGAAAAAGCGCTTCGAAAAATTTTTATTGAAATGACAAAATGAGAATATGGATAATAGAATCTTAGATACAAACATTAGTCCACTTTTTTTGCTTTACGTCGTACCTCCATTTTTGACTAGCTCCACTTTTGGAAATGTATTTTTCTTAGTTCATAGAGCAGAGAACTAGATGTAAGGAACTGGGAACGCTTAGGATTAAAGGCCTGTGTCCACGGTGATAGAAATTGGTCCGAGATCTCGGATATAGTTCTATATCATAAATAGTGAACTTGTATGACAACAGATGTCAGGTTAGTCGAGTTTATGAAGTTAGCTTCATTCAATTCTACCAGTACTAAAAACTAATAAAATATAACTCAAGAAATTATTCTGACATAGGTAAATTAAATTTATTTATATGAGAAATAAATAAAAATATATTTCATGTTTCAGAAACTGTTTGAAAAAACTTATTTTAAGCTTTGATTGAAATATTTTCACCTTTTCAAACATTAAACGTCAAAATTTTAATTTGGTAACATCTATATGAAGTTAGCAACTAGTATGAAAAAATCGGACAGACCGCTTTTTTCATCATAGTTTTCTATTCGATTTTTTTGTCCAAGTTGGTAGTGTCCACGATCCGAGTTTTTTATTCGAGAACTATGTCCGAGATCTCGGACTAATTTCTATCACTGTGGCCACAGGCCATAAGAGAGACAGAAAATTTGGGAAGAATAAGCTACAGCGCACTCTAGAATTCTCGCGCCAGTGACGAGCGCGAAACATCTGGATTTTCTGATTTCCGTTTTTCTGTTTCATGTCTTCAACTGAAAACTGGGTAGTATAAAATTTGAAAATAAATTGTTTGTATTGTAACAGAAATACGGTATTTTTGTGTCGAGGAATTCTAGCTATATTATACCCAAAAATTGTACTTGTGTAAATGTCCATTTACAAATGATCCTAAAATAATTTAGAGATTAATGTTCCAAATAAAAGTGATTGCATTTATTTCTAAAATAATTTGAAGTGTTTTACAGCGAAAAATAATTATAGTTAATGTGTCGTGCAGCATGCTGAGGATAGAAATTGCTCTAATCTTGAAAGCCCTCTTACTGTAAAATATTCTCAGAGAGCATCTTCCTTGTACTTCGTCTGTGATATGACCGATACTTTGATTTTTGATCTTGTCCCTTCTCCAAATCAAATAAAAGTTGCAGAATTATATAAATTTCTGCTGCTTTTATTTGCAGTATTCTTCTCCAAAATAATTTGGTCTCGTTTAGATCAAGGAATTCAAATATTGGTCAAAATGTTTTGTTTGTATTTTATGAGCCATTTTTATTTATACGTAATTTTACTAACTTTGAAGGATGCATGAATATTTACCCTTTGGTTTGAAAGAAAGTGAATTTACTTCGAATTCATTTAGGCTGCCATTATTATAAATAAATATAATATTACATTTATTATATTTTGACGAACATTTTATGTGAATATATATATTTTTTTAATATGTATTTTTCTTTTTTTTATTATTATCAATATTACATAAAATTCAAACTCTTGTATATTTTTTCCTTTATATAATATTAAATATGCATGAAGCATAACCATTTAAAAACATTCGTTAAGAGACTACAATATCGATACATATTTTTAATAATTGTCGTTGAAAAATAAACAACCAAAATGAAGGATATTTCATTTTCTTTAGAAATTTTCGCCAAACAATTTTATTAAACCATACAGCGTGTTTAATTTAATTGTGTCACTATTGCTATTTCGTGAACTTTAAGAGCTACCTACGTGTTTGGTTAAATTAGCAAAAAAATTCTATTTAATAATGAGCTAAAATATATTTTTCTACCAATGGTTCTCAAAATACAGAATTCGACTTTCATATTTTAAATAAGAACCTATTTTTTCCTTCACTAATTTGATTCAGTATTTTTTTCTAAATACAGCGATATAAACATATCAGCTTGAATAAGTGAATAAAAATATAGGATCCCATTCAAAATGAAAAAAATGTCTTCGGTATTTAGATAGCAACTGGTAGAAAAAAATACTTTTTTGTACTCATAAAGACAGATTCACAAAAACAATTAACGCTAACTCTATTTTTGTATCACTTGTAACTTCGTTTCTAAATTAATTAAATTAACAAAATGTTTCAAATTGTATGCTAACCAATGTTGACTACAACCTCGGTTACGAGTAATAATACAAAAGGAGTTAGCGCTAACCCTTTTTGTGACTCTATTTGACTATTAAAAGAATATTTGACGCACCTTATTGACAACCAGAAACTTTCAATTCGTGAACTCGTGCGGTAAAATATAATTTCTCTCAGCATTCTACTGCAAAATCATATTAAAAAAATAACAAAATTTATTTCACTAAACTCTCTTCCTAGTCTTGTAAAATTTAAATTTTTTGCTAATTAAATCAACCTCGTCTCTTATAAGCCTCATATTTGTAATCGTGGCTCACTTTAATTCAACCAATTTATATATTTCTTAATTGACATTATTTCGTTGATATTATTTTATAAGATTATTCCTTGTTGCATTTTTTATAAAATAAGCTAGGATTATAGTGAAAATAAAGTTGCAGATTGACAAAGCGATGTCGCTAGTGTCATCTATACATTCTAAGTTTAGAATATGCTCATATAAATTACTGTTAATTCAAATTAGAACATTTCCTTTCTGTTTTATAAAATTTCTAAGTAATGATACAAAAATATTTGGGGCATCAATAGTGTCTTTTTCTGTGTGATATAAATGAAGTTTTGACTTGAAATGTATAAGTTGACATTGTATTTAATCGTTCTTATTTTGTTACAACTTCAAAAAATATAAATTGTTTTAGAAAAATTGAATAAATTTTCTTTTATTTCCGATATAGATGGTATCGTTTTGAGCACTCTGTACCATTGGGTAAAACAAAAATGATCTTTTTTAAATATTTTATTTATCGTACTACGTCAAGTGACAATTACAATTTTTCATAGAGTAGATCGTAAGTTAAGTCCCAGTAAATCTATAATTTGAAAGTATTTTGTTTATGATATTTATTAGTGCCAATTTACCAAAACTGATTTCGCCAAAACTAGATAGTAACTTGCGGATGGACTTAATCTACGCTTTAATCTCTAAACTCTGATATTATAATAAAATTAATTCCTATTTATCACGTGGTGTTGTTCAAACACATCACGGATAATCATGTGTATATTATATTCATTTTACTTTTAAACTGTTTCTTATACACAAGTTATGCTCGTCACGTTGTTATTATTGTAATCTGTAATATAAGGTAAAACGAATGATCACGAATGATATATAAATATATATTTACAAAGTTATATACTCGATGTAACAGTGTGTGGTTATCATATAAGCGCACAGTAATTTTAAAAATGTTAAAATGCAATACTCATCTTCAAATACTAACTCTGAAATATTTTCATAGAGGTAGATATCATGTTAGTTTCATCTACCATACGGAATAGAACTAGTATCTCAATATAAACGAGTCCACTCATTAAGTCTGTTATGTTTCATACCAAGTTCTATTTCTCGTTCGTACTCAATCTGCAAACTTCAGAATTTATCATTTTGCTAGCTGTTCAACTTTATTTTTCCCTCACAATTAATAGAAAATTTAGTGCTCTACATTTTTTTTGCTAGCAAACCCTTATCGGTTCTTCCTAGCACATTATTATGTTAAAAATTTCTTCTAGCATATGTACAAGGGTTGTCCATAAAATTATAAAATAAAATAATTTACGGACTACCCTTGTTCTTAAAAACTGATTTGAAATATGTTTTATATCAAAGTTAAGAACTAAAATAAACACAATGATTAATTATTTTTAAACTAGCAAAATAAAAATACGCAAAGACATTTGCAAAAGTTTTCGGGAAACTTTCGAATTATTTAAATATTAGTGTGTATATAGGTCGGCAAAAAAAATGCGTGCCTGAAACTTTTGGCAAATTAGAACAATGCGTGAGATACAGGGTGAATTATAACTTACGCAGAAGATTGAAAGTGTAACTAGGACCTAAATAAACAATGAATGAAACAGTTGTTACAAACTGTTGCAAGAAATATTATTTTAAATTGAATTGAGTTTATTTAAACAATGTTTACTTCAAAAATAATAAAAATTTAGTAACATAAAAGTTCGGCTATTTAATTATTTTATTGTTAAAAAATTATCGTTTTCATGGTTGAAAATTGAAAGCTACTTAATAATAAAACTCAAAAATAAAACAAGTTATCAGTAATAATATAACAAGAGAGTGAGAATAAATTGAAAATAATTTGACAGATCTTTCGAAAACTTATTGCCAAATGTCAACAAGTTTGAGAAAGATACTGGAGAATTATTTTCTAATTTATCGAACTCTCGAGTTATATTTAATTAGTTTATTTTTTGATTTCATCATCAGGCACGTCACTAAATCTTTTTTGCTCATTTTTACTTGTGCTGATGATAACTGTCTGACATCTGTCAACAAAAACAAAAAAGCTACAGAGAATATTGCCGAAATAATCACAAGAGCACTATTCTCAGTATAATAATGACAGGATTGTTAAAACGCAGACACGTGACATACAATAAAGCATTTGATTGGTTTAAAGAAACGTCAAAAAATAATCGTTGAAAATTATTTAAATGTCAATTCATTTAAAACGTGAAAGTTAATTGTTACGTACCTTTGTTTTTAATACTCTCAACCTTGACAACCAGGAACTTTCAATTCACGCACTCGTGCGATAAAATATATAAAAAACACTGCTTTTCCTCAGGTATTCTACAGAGAAATCATCTTAAAAATAAAAAAAATTTAGTTCAAACATACGCTGATTTTCATGTATCAAAACCAGCAAAAACTATTGATAATTGCCAATAATTTAAAGAAAAATATTGTGTACTAATGTATTTTTTAACTGGCATATCATCAAATTCTTTAGCAACCGGTTGTGATGACTTTGCTGTTGTGAATTTGTAAATTTACGTGTATTTTAATTGAATTTTAACTTCCTTGAAAATAATTTTGTTCATTACAATAGTATATTGAACAACTAGTGTTACAATGACCTTTTTTGTAATACGAGTATAGTTTGCGTAAACGAGCCGCAGGCGAGTTACGCAAAATACGAGTTGTACATACTACTTTTCCTATTTCACGTTCATAAATTCAATAAAAATAAAATAAAATTGTACGACATGTTTAATATACCACTGGCCACCAAGGGGCTTTGCCCGCGGGGCCTATCGGGTCCCAGGCCACAACCCCGACGCAGGGGCTCCGATTCAATAATTTTACGTGAGCAATGATAGCCCCAAGTTTGACAGACTGTTCATTTTACTAATAATACATTCCCCAAAAACAGTTGCACAAAATTCAATTTTGTAGCATTGTTTTTGAGAAAAACAGTGTCACAAAATTGACTTTGTGTACGTGAAATAGGAAAAAAGTATTGTACAAACCTCTTGCGGGAAGATCTTAGACGTTATCCATGCATTTGCGTAAATGAAGCCCTCACTCGTGCCTCAAATAAGCATTCATTTCGGAAGAGTGTCTTCCCGAATTTGGTATGTCGATAACTATTAGTTAGTATTTAATAAAATGAGTTTTATTAAAAATATTTCTACATATTCATTGCTTTTGTCATTATTTTTTGTTGGATGCATAATTTAAAATTAAAATGGAACAGAAAATGATCAAATTTTATAGGAAATATGTTTCTATATAAACGAGAATATTACTTATCCTTTCCTATTAATTTCTGCGGTGCACAATGATTGGGGGGTTTATTCAAAGAATCTTAAATTACTGTAACTTTTTGGTTATTGAATTTTTGTCAAAAGTTTGATTGGACCCTACTAGCTACACCTTCAATTTATAATTCGCCCTATATACATTGTCAATAATGTTCTAGTCCAAGTGTGTTTCAACAATGAACTCTTGACTTGGAATGTACAATTTTAACTTGGTACAAGTAGTTGACGTCAACTCTATTTGATACTGTATTTGAGTGGGTGAAGATAACTCCTACGTCAACTCGATTTGATACTGTATTTGAGTGGGTGAAGATAATTCCTAATTCGTACGCATGTCGGTTTGTTGATCTATGCTAGAGCACCAGGTATATTTTTAATTGATTATGTTTAACTGCCGACAGTGTTCGGTTTGACAATCAGTGTACAGGTATTTTCAGTAATAATTTTCGGACAAAACGCTGCCAAATGGTTGATATTAATCGGAATAGAACTGGGTATGAAATAATATATACTTTCATCATTTTAAGTATATCTAAAAGAGCTTGCGAATCCAAATAAATTTAAATGGATTCCTCATATACAGCTAATATTTTCATTGCCTTATTTTGAATTGTATTACAAACTGTATATTTATTAGCCGGTATTTAATGGGGATGCATTTATTTATTTGTAATTTAATATTGCATTTTCGTCGGATCTCATCTGACACATTCATTTTTAGGTTAATTTTCCTACTTCTACTTGTAAATATATCGAAAAGTACATTATATTATTTAATGTTTTTTATATGAAAAACAACATTATTTTTAATTGTGGTATGTATCCCGAGTTGTTGACTGATTTTATTATAATTTGACGATGATACCACCAGATTGACTATAAATGTATTTATTATTTATGTATAAAACAAAAGTATTACTTTCTAATAAATCATGAAAATGGTGCTAATTTTACATATTAAAGACTACATCCGTATAGCATCATGCAATGCATTTAAATTCAATTCGGCGTGACACTTTGTCGTGTCGAATTTAGGTTCAAACTGTGGTTGTTAACAAACTGTAAACTGTTCGTTTTGTTTGTGGAAGAACTAAAAGTATGTGATCATTTTCGAGTAAATGAATACTGAAGATTTGTTTCCGTGTGTTGATAGTTGAGTTATTTTGTGTACGTACAGCTGAATGCGTATGTCAAAGTGGTGTACTATGACTTTCATTATTCTCATACATATCATCAAACACTTATAATAATTTTTTTGTAATTCGATCTCCATGTATTTTGTATACAATTTCATAATCTGTTTTTCTTTGATTTAATATTTTACTTGCACTGTAAATTATTTTTATTTTCAATCGGCACTAAAGTGCTCAAAAATCGTCATTAAAAGCTCAGAAATCGTCATAATACAAAGATTTTGAGCAACCCAGTGTTGGCAACCGTTAAATAATTATTTTACAATTAGGATAATTTTGGCAGATATATTGACGTACTATAGTAAATTTGGACGTAACATGAAACAAAATTTGCAAGAAGAATTAACTAATTAATTCCGATGACGAAATTGAGGACAAAACACATAATTTTGAGTGTTACGATAACTTCAATGTTCGAGGTTGGTAACATTGACTGTCAGTTTCTATTGACAACTGACAGATGTATCAACTTAACTTATATTGTAATTTTTTTACAGTTTTTTCGAATTTTTCATTTCTACGTATATCATTTTGTGCAATTTATAAAACCCCCAAATGAAGTTCTATGTTTTTCTATATTAAATTATTCCTATGTTCTATGCAAACTATAAATCCAACTTTTCATGGACATAGAAAATTAAACTAAAACATTACATTGAGCTGAACATAAAAAACTATAAATATTTTGACATTTCATAATTTTAATTTGATTTCTTTTTATTAAAAGTAACTAAATCTAAAATTGTTTTATGAATTAATAAAACTGATTAGATTCATTGCTAATTTCATTCTAATAAATGAAACGTTATAGTAATCCAGTTTGACACAAAAAGTTACGAACTATGTCATTTTATCAAACACCAATACATTAGAAACTAAATGTCAGTGTCGGTTAATGTTGTGTAATATGAATTGGTGTTTTCATAAAAGACAATGTACAGAAAGTAAAATCAAAATGTTTGGGAACTAAGTAATAGTTGAAGAATTGGAATATTCGTATATGAACCAGGATAGGAACAAAATTGAAATGAATTTTTTTAAAGTAACTTTCTTCATTACTTCTCTTCCAGATGTACTAAATATTTAAAGGAAACTACTTTGAGAAAATTTATTTTATTGCCGATTGACATTAATGATGACACTTCACGGACTACTAATAGTCTGTAAAGTGTCACTTTTATGCCTAGGCTATAAAATATTTTACATAAAAACCATCAATAAATACATAACCGTTCAATACATGCATGGCAATGTAATTTGACAGCAATAACATTCAAAATATTTATGTAAAATAATCACTAAATTAACATTAATTCCAATCGACAAAAAAATTATGTGTTCAACTCGGCATCAAACACAGAGTTATAGCTTCGGCAGCATTCAGTGCCTCGGCTTCGCCTCGTCTGTAAATCTGGTATTTTGATGCCTAGTTAAACAAATAACTATTGTTGTTATGAACTGAGTAACTAATTGTTTGGTTACCTCAAATTCAAATTTTATTGCTATGTAAAATATTAAAATTTTTTGTTTTTGCAATGAAATGTGGTGTCTAATTTTCCAAATATTATAAAAGTTCCTGAACATTTTACTAGCATTTTATATGTTAAATTTGTAAGTAGCAGATTTTTATTGTCCTTGCTTATGACTTTTGTATATATTTTGTGTCACAGTCTAACACGAGCAATTATTACCGAAAACAAACTAAAGTATTGCCTATCAGCCTAATATTAGGATCTCTCATAGGTTGTGTCAATAAAAACATTTATCAAAAACAAACTGTGCACAAATGTAGAATATTAAAAACTCGACAATAGCTAAAAATATTACCGTAACATTGATCACAGAAGTTTTGTTCAAATGCTTCAGTGTTCTGCCAAATAATAACCTTATTTACTTGATGTAGTCAGTCCATGAGCCATATATGAAGCATTTAAGAGTAGCTGATATTCTTTTGTAGATAGAATTTACTCAGATTGTAACATAAGCGTTAAATCGGGAGCATTCAACTTTGGCTTTAGATTTTTAGTAAAACGGGTGAGTCAAAAATGTATTTTAATTTTTGACAGCTAGTAGAACCACACATGGGAATATTAAACTGCAATTTTTGTATTCTTCATTTATTTTCATGTTGTTTATGGTCCAACAACCTCCATTCGTCAAAATTTCATGGATTTTTTACAGTGACTTGTACATTGCAATATCAGATGAAGTACATATTTTCGTTGGGTTCGTTCACTCCATAAATTTTGTTTTGCAAATTCAAATTTGAATAAATTATTTCTTACAATTATTCTTATCGAAAAACAAAATAATTATTACAGTAAGATCTTTGAACATTCTAGTATTTATATGTGGATGAAAAGGATAGCTAAAACATTCAACTATAAAAAAATATTCGTTAAAGTCTAGTTGGTCAAAAATTCAGAATTTTGATACTGAATTTCTCATTCCCATGAACGACTACAGTAATGAAAATAATTTGTATATTTATAAATATGATCGTCTATAACATATTAAGATTATTTTCAATTTGAATTTACAGTTTTTGAGAAACAAATAAAACTGTAAATTCAAATGAAAAATAATCTTAATATGTTATAGACGATCATATTTATAAATATACAAATTATTTGCATTACTGTAGTCGTTCATGGGAATGTGTGGCATATTTTACTACTTTGAAAATTATGTTCATGTATAATTTGTAAAAAAAATTAGCTTTTTTAAATAAAATTTTACAAAACTTTGGACTTTTATCAACAAATGTAGGTATAAAACATTATATGTTTCATTTATTATAATAATGATATATTGTTTCAAAAAAGTCATGTTCATGTTACGCTATCTTCATCCCGTATGGTATACCTTAATAGAGACTGAATAAATAAATATCAACAACATATATGACGAAGAGATTAAAATAGGCTGTGTTGTTCATATTTATTTATTTATCCACATTTTAACATGTTTTGTATTAGTCTCTATTAATATCACCTCCTGAAGAAGACGAATGTGGCGTCGAAACCAGTCGAGGTAGTATTTATTAAAATATATGCTGATATCCAAAAGTTTTATTTATATTCTATTATATCATCATAGGTTTATCATCGAAATGTCTAGTAGAAGTTCGATAATCTACCATATATTTTACTCTAAATTATCTTTTATATTATGTAAGAAATAATATCTTGAAAATGAAATCTATCTCTCACTTTATTCAAATTAAAAACTATTGACAAATGTTACTGTAATACTGGCTGTAAAAATTAAAATACATGCTAATATTTACCTCACTCTCCTACACGAAATACGCAACTGTTCTTGATGATAAACGTAGATTCACAGATTTTATTATAAACCACAGTTGTTGAATGCTCTTGGTTGCAAAAACTTGTTCAAGTCATATTATTTATTTATATCATTTATTGTTAAGCACATTTTTATGTTCACATTGCTTTTTGAACCATGGTTATGGATGTTTTAATAACCTATGCTTTATCTATAAATACGTTAGCCGTTATCTATCATAGAACCTGATTTTTTTAATTTATTTGTGATACGTACGACCAAATTGTAGATTTCTGTAGTTCAGATTATTAATTGTGAAAAGTAGCGTTGTTATATTGCCAGAATATTTTCATTTATAATTGTATAAAATACATTATTAACAATATAATTCATTTAGGCACACATCATTATTATTTTCATAAACTATTGATTTTAAATGGAACATTTATTATACAGATAAAAGAATATAGTATTACAATATGCTAATGTAATAAATATGACATAGCATAATATTACATTGTATAAAAATACAACTAACTGCAGTGAATTTCATTATATTCCATAATTCCTTTATTCCTCTTTAGAAATTCATATATTTACGATATACTGAATCGTAACCCTGCTACACTGCTCAAAAAAAAAAATCGAGCCACTTGGCCGGACCAAGAAAATGACTGTTTTTAAAATGTGGGGCATTTCTTTCAGGGACATGTTAACCAAAATCTGGAAATTCCCTCTGGAGATACATTCCTCCTCTACGTTCTCCAAAAATCCCGAGGAGATTCGCTCCCCCCGACCCCCTGAAAAATCGCTTTATGTGATGTCATGTCTGAGCAATGAAAAATCTCAAAGTTTGAAGGCTTAACATGTCCCTGAATGAAATGCCCCACATTTTAAAAACAATCTTTTGCTTGGTTCAGCCAAGTGGCTCGATTTTTTTTTTTTTGAGCAGTGTATTATTGACCTCTATCTCTAGTGGTAATGAATCTTTTTATGCGCTCAGCCCGTAATAGTTATTTAGGTTATAAGTCCGGTAAATGAGTTTTTACGGTACGAATAAGATGTTTCTGAACGAGGCAACGAAGGGGCAGAGTCAGAAAACCCGAAATGAGCAGTTTGCTTTCTTTCTAAAAATTAATCAGGTCGTCTTGGTATTAATAATAATAGTAATAAAAAATAATGATAGCAACCAATTTTGTTTTGTTGATATTTCTAACATTTTTCAAAAATTAATGCACAAAACGATATTGTGAATCAAATCTTATTTAGCAACGATGCAATACCGTAAAAACTAACAATACTGCAAAGTCCCATTTACCGGACTGAAATCAGGAAACATGCAAATATGATTAGTATGAAATAAATTGAGTAACGGTCTTGCAATATAAATTACTATTATGGAGCATATAACAGGATAGGGTATAACAAATATAAACACTAATAAATAATAATTATTTTTTTATTGTAAAAATTATGTACATATTTTCAATGATGCCATTAAGGAATTTATGTCAACAAATTCACTATTTTGGATTTTTCGTTTCTTCACTGCTGCATTCAATTGTTCTGCTGCAATTTTTAATTCGTTTTTCCACTGTTTATCACTGTTTACTTCGCTGTTTCGACAAAATAATATTTCGTTTAAATCTTCTTCTAGTTTATATGAAATTACGGATGAAAATTGTGATTTTAATTTTGATATTAGTGAAGGTCGTAACGAATCATCTCTTAATACTAAATTTAATATAAATACACCTTAAAAAAACAAAAACAGTATAAATTAGTACAAAACTGAAATTATTCGATTTCTTAAACATACCTTCATTTCCTATTAATTTATTAACATTTTTCAGAATGTTTTCTTCTAAAAATTCTTTAGGCGGGCAACTCATTCCAACTGTGGTATCTTTGCTGTCCACATCGAATAAAATAGCGCTGTATTTTGTTTCTAAAATTATAAATTAAAATAAAACAGGGTTTAGTCAGTATAAATGCTATTAGCGGAACTCAGCCTCCTGGCCGATCAGTTTACTCGATGTCAAAACAATCGCCAATAATTTTTAATTCTAAAAAGTATATATTTATTATTTGGTAAAAACGCGCAACTTGTATCAATAGTTATGTTTTAATAATTTATTTTTTATCAGTTTAAATTTGATTTTTATTTCGTCTACCAATAGACCGGAACCCAGCAAACACAGCTGTAACATTGATGTACCTGGTATGTAATATCTGAAACCTAAGTAGTATAACATTTATATACGTACTAATAACGTAATATACATATACCATGTCGGACATCTCTTGAGAGAGCGTAAAATTATATTTTTGGTATGTCACATTGGTCTTGGACATGGTACATACCTACAACATGTATATGTTATGTTACCGTACTTATAACGTATTCACAGTTAATTAGAAAGTTTTATATATTTTATATAAAAATATAGCAGAGAAATTTTAAATATTTTTTAGTGTACACTGAACAACTTTGAAATATATTTAATTTAATTTTGCTAAGTGGTTATATATTTCCGTATCGTAATTGATGTAAAGGAAATTGTTAATTTATAAATAAATAAACATTTTCAAAGAGATCTTACTCAAAAATGTACAAAAACAACTATTCCATTCGTATATTCAAAGTTGTTTATACCAATAGTTTTGTTATGTACCATTAACTTTACGATGTCTACATACATGGGATGTCATGTCTCATAGATCGTGTTGCGGACATAGGTCTATCCATGTTATGTATATATTACGTATTCGCGACATAACTGTGTTTGCTGGGAATAGATGCACAAAAAAAGCTAAAACGTTTCAGAACATCATAGATACCAACAGGTAGTACACTGCTAATAGCATTTATACTGTGGTTTAGTTAGAATCATGGGAGTGTTCGGGCAAAGCTCATTGTAGATGGCAGCAGCCCTGCAACTCCATGCTATTCGTATTGCGCATGACAAAAGATAAGATGAGAAAATGCGTTTTAGATAAATTGCTAGTTCAGTACTATTCAATGTCTATTTCAATAACAAGAATTTCTTTTATGACATTATTTTTAAATTTCTTGGTTTCGTAATGTAGTTGACAATGGTAGTTTTTTTCGTTGGTTTTTAATGAGGGAATAGCATCTTTCCTCAATATTTTACAGCTTTAATTGCTGTGCTACAATTGCACTTCCAGATGAATTATAATGTAATGGATTTCGATTATTAGATGTAAATAATTGGAAATTTGTGCAGGTTAATAACGGACCATATACACGAACAACCAAATGTAACCTACGTATTTAATAGCATGTTATACAATTTAACCAAAATCGTTGCTCCCAATGATAAACTCACGAAATGGTGGTGTAAAAATAAAAATAAATATCTACCTTGTTTCGCCTGCTCCTCAATATATTCCAACCCATCCCTAACCATCAGCTTCAGCTGCTGTGACTCCTGGAGGCCAAACCACTGCTTGGCGACTTGAAGCACGGCGGGATCGATGTCCACAGCGGAGGTGATTACATGGGGCAGCGCACGCGCTAAGAAGCTGCATAGTCCACCGCCGCCTATACCCACCAGCAGAGCTGTCGTGGAGGTGGTTGTGCTCTTGGAGGCAGCTAGAGACACTCCCACGCTCATGTAGATGTGGTGATCGCAAGATAGGTAAGTTGGATCTGGGTGCAGCGCGCCTGATTTTGCTGCGAAGTGAAGAATTAAATAATGCCGATAATGGACGTATTTATTGGGATAACATAGACTGCATTTTAATTTTTTTTATCTATGATACTAAATAAGAAAATAAAATACCCGTACTTTTGTAAATCGATGAATTGTTAGGAAGTCGTGACGTAATTTTGGTGAACACATTTGGAGTTCGAAATGCCTCACTCGCTGCGCTCATGAGGCAAACTTCGAACTCGAGGGGGAAAAAGAAGCGCTTTCCTCTCTAGTTTGACAAATAACTATTTTTCACGACATGGTAGGAAACCCCATCGTTCTTCTCCCGAAATAGTGAGGAAAATGTGTTGTTCCTCTCTAGAGAGGAAAATATAGAAGTGTTGCCAATATTAATGTTATTTACAAAAAATATATTATACAAATTGAAAATAAATTTATAAATTTATTGAAAATCCTTATTTGATATTTCAGATTAGTTCATTGGCAACACTGCTACAACGCCTTGTGTCTGATAACCTAACTTTTAACGTGCCAGTCTGTCAGTTGTGTTCTCAAAGTGTATTTTAGGTCCGAGCAAATCGTTTTTAGAAACATGTAAAAAAAATGTTGTGTCTAACACGAGAGGAAAGCTCTTCTCCCACTCTCGTTCGAAATGCCTCATGAGCGCAACTCGAGGGGGAAAAAGAAGCGCTTACCTCTCTAGTTTGACAAATTACTATTGTTTCTTGAAGAATGTTAATTTGCATTCCATTGACATCTATCTGACAGTTTAATAAATTCAATAAATTTTTATTTTAGTTTTTAAATTACTTATGTCGTTAGTTTGAATGAGCTTACATTTTTTAAGTCTGGCTTCTGACTGGATGACATTTTGGTTGTTGAGGAACACAAGTCTACGAAATACTTCTCCCTGATCGTTCGTGACATCCTCTACGACGAACTTCCCCGAGAACTCGCTCTCACCCTCAAAGCGGACCTCTCTACGGCCTACGTCATCGCCAAGCGACAAGTAAGGGATCTGAACTCAACAAATCAAATAAGCATTTCTGTGAAGTTGGGTTGTGTGGTTTACGGAAAGGTACACTTACTGACTTGGGAATGTTGGGAGGTGCAAGACTTAATATCGTGCTGCTAAGTTCTTCTTTCACTGCATCGAGACTGTTGTATTTCTGTCCGCGGTGCATGGTTACAATGGCTAGGCGGTTAACATTTGCTGATTTTAAAAGGTGTCGCCGACCCTCCTTCGTTGCAAACAGCCATTCTGTTTCTCTGAAAAGGGCGTAGCTCTAGGGATTTTGATTGGACTTTTGGCATTTGATTCGGTATCAAAAAAGACCAAGCCCGCTAGCTCAAAAAACGTTTTTCAGTATTTTTAGGATATCTCAAGCTAGAGATAATATTTTTGCATGCGGTTTACGGCGTTTGAAAGAATATTCATTTGCCTCATTATGGATTTTTTTTTTCAGATTTTTCAGCCCAATAACAGAAAAATGGTGGTCGCGGCACAAAATTAAAAACAGCATTTTTATTACCTTTCAGATGATGTCTTGCCAAAATTGTTTTAACCCTCTATTGCATGAATTATTTTTTTTTCTAATAAGGGCTCAAAAGAAATATTCATATATTTAAAATAATTGTGTTTTTTTCTTAAAATAATTTTTTTTTTAAGTTTTGTTCACTATTGGGAACATTATGAACAAAATCAACTTACAATAGAACTTTGGTCTATTGGGTCGTGTTTGCGTACTATACAAAATTGTTTGATAAACAACCTCTTCTAGGTAAACACAGATAAAAAAAAATTTGGAAATTTTGTAAAGATGTATTTAGTTGTAATATATCAGCAGGTAATAAGCTGCTTCCTTCAAATTTTACATTTTCTATCTCAGTTTCTATAATGATCCTTTTTCCACTTCAACTTTTTTTTTACGTTGGTCAAATTGGCAGGAATGACCTAATTGGCAATTGACAAAGTGTATATAATGTTCCCAAATGGTTACAACATGATTGCCAGGAATTTTAGATTTTATGTTCCCAATCGGGAACAGTATGCAATAGAGGGTTAATTTGTGTCAAAGGTTGAAAAAATGTCAAATAGACGATTTTGTACATTTTTCACTAATTTTTTTATATCCTCTTGCGTCGTTTTTGGGGGTATTAAGTCAAACAAGCTCATCATAAAGTCCTTAAGATACTTCCAACTCAAGTTTTGATCAATCAGAAATTATTTTTTTCGAAAACAGACCTCGGGAATCGCTTTAGCACCCTCAAATACCCCCAAGTGAGACTTTTTGACCCTCGAATTTTTAAATTTTTCTTTTTACTTTTATTTTTAACACTTAAAACATTTCATGTGGGCACTGACCTAGGAAAATGTATCAGTAAATGTACAACGATCTAAAATGGCTGACTTAGCGGAGATATGGACCAAAATAAGTTAAAATTTATGAAAAGGTTCCATTAAAAATGTGTACTGTGATTCGAGTTTATCGGGCGTGAGTTCTGCAGGCATGGGGTTTGTTTAGAAAACACATTTGGCAAATGAGCATTAGACAAGTTTCGAAGGATTGCAAATTGGATAGCATTCATTGAATTTTGGACATGCTCACATCCTCCCGTTAGTTGGTCAAATTTATTTTAAATAAGTTATAATAAGACTGTACCTGCCCTGGGGTACAATGAACGCTGCATACACCTGCCGCCCCTTGGCCGCGGGTTGCTCCTGCACATACACCGTATACCTCGTGGAGTCGCTGGACCCAGGTTCGCTTAACTCCAGTGCTACCTCAGCGGCCGGGTCGCCACCGAGGGCCCCCGAGCCCCGTTGCAGCCCAGCGCACACTAGCGCCGCCTGCTGCACCCCACCCACCGCTGACGTCACTTCCTCGGAGGTAGAGTGGCGCTGGAGTGCTGTACCGGCTAGACATGTTTCCAAAATCTAATCAAATAAAAACTAATATTGCAAGTCAAGTTGAAAACTATTTTGTTGTGTAAATATAAAATAGGTACCATATCAACCTCAAATTTTCTACAAAAATACAAAACCACGAAATAACAAGAAAACAAAAATATTTATTTGTAACTTGACTGATATATAAAGCAAACAAACTGCAGGAAATAGTCAGATAGTCATCAAGATGTCATGCGAACTTCTAGACAGAGACCTGACGTTTATTGTACAAGACTTCAACCCTGAGGGTTATGTTGGCACTGCGAATATCAACCTGCAGCATGGCCTCAAACCTGGAGGTATCTTCAGCGCTGTTACCAACACCAGCGAGTACATGGAGATCAACATCAGGGACATTGAAAATAATATGTTGCTTCATTACTCAAACAGGTTAGTTCAAAATCATAAATCAGTGACTCGCATAACTCAAATACAATAATACCAAAAAATACAATTTTGTCTATTTTTTGCTTCTTTTGTTTATATGAAGAGCTGATTAGATTTTGGATAAAATTGGTCAACCGAAAGTAGTAATTCACTAGAAGCCCTTAATAGTTTCCGTGAAAAAACACGGTTAAATTAAATTTTTCAACAAATTGTTATATTGAAAATTGTAGAATTTTTTATTATACATCTGTATTGATTACACTAATTTTATTAATTTTCATTAAATAAAAAATGAAAAAAAAATTATATTTCATAAATCGTGCATTTCATGTACACCATGGAACAAATTAAATATATATTCGAAAGAAAATTAAATTTCTCAAATATAAATAGAAAATAAACAAATAAGAAGGTATTTTTCTGTATCATCAAATACTATTTAGTACCGTGAATAGGTTTTTTTATATTGCAATGTTCAAAATTTCCTTTCTAGAGTGGGCAAGAACGACTTTGGTCTAAACAGTCACTTGGACGATAAATGGGGCGGAGAAGAGAAAGTGACCCCAATCCCAGTACATAAGGGAGTTCGTACTGCCACAACTTTAGTGTACGAAAAAGAAGGATACCGAGTGTTTATAAACGGCAGTGAAATTGCGTTCTACAAGCATCGCTCAACTAAAGAGCCCCACAGAGTAGAACTTCCGCACTACTGCCAAATTTACAAAATTGTTTATCTCACTACTAAAGTAATTCTACCCTAACGATTAATTTACTAATAATATTATGCCATTGTTAATGTTTCTAGATGTAAAACTAGCTTAAATGCATGTTTTACATGACATCATAGTTTTTCGTCCAAAATATCTTCAATTTAATTTTTGAATTACACCCGTTTTGTATATTACATAGAAATAAATTTATTTTTTAAATAATTAACTGGAATCATTTTTACCTCCCGCCTACCTCTAGGTAAGGGAGGTATTGTTTTTGGTCAGAAAATTGGGTAGTGAGTTTTCAATGAATAAGCACATTTTAGGGTCCCTACAATACGATTTAATATTTTCGCGATGATGTCTGTATGTATGTATGTGTGTAGTCTGGCAATTTTTTCGTCTCGCATAACTCAAATACTATAATACCAAAAAATACAATTTTGTGAATTATTACTTCTTATATTTAAATGAAGAGCTGATTAGATTTTGAATAAAATTGGTCAACCGGAAGTTGCAGTTTACTTGAAGCCATTAACAGTTTTTCGTGAAAAACACGGTTAAATTTCCTTTTTCAACAATTTATGTTATTTGAAAGTTGTAGAATATTTAATTTTACATATGTTTTGATTACACTATTTTTATTAATTTTCATTAGATTTAGAGATAATAAATTATAAAGAAATTAGATTTCACAAATCTTGCATTCCTAGTACACCATGGAAAAATTTTCAATTTTTTACGAAATGTGACACATGTCATTGTGATTGTGAAGCTGTTTTCTTAGTGAAATGTCAAAAAATTAAAGAAATATACGAAAGAAAATTAAAATTCTCAAATATAAATAGAAAATAAACAAATAAGAAGGTATGTTTCTGTATCATCAAATACTATTTTGTACCGTTTAAGAGTAGTATTGGGCGGGAGGTTATGTGTTGGACACATCAGATTTTTATGGTAGCACTTACCTTACTGGGCAACTGTTTAAATTTCGTGCAAACAACCAAAAACACCGGCAAACTATTCTCCCCATTTTCTTTTGTTTTTCTTTCCACGTCATGACATCGCACTACCCTAAACATCCAGTTTTCATTCGGGAAATAATCCAGCAATTTCCTTAAAATATGTTCTTGTAATAAAGAGATACAAACATATCTCCCGCCAAATTTCAACACTCTTTGTATCTCTTCGAACATTTTAGTTACTTGTTTCTCAATTTCTGGTTCGGAGTTTGGCATGAGAGCATCTAGTGTACCTTTGTCAATGATTACAGAAAAAGATTCATCTTGAAATGACATATTCATAACATCCATTTGTTGGAAAATCATGTCTGGTCGCTTTTTTGAATTTTGTTCTTGCATTTGGCGAATTACAACCTTGGAAATATCAATATTTGTTATTTTTCTAAAAAATTTAACAATTTAACATTTCTGCAAAGATTTACAGTGATCAAAACTTACTTAAATCCAATATCATACATATCCATGCTTAAATTAGAATTACCACACCCGATAATTAAAATATCGTCCTTTATTTTCGCATATTTATGAATATATTCGCATAATTCTGGATATTCACCGTACCTAAAATTAAAATAAATAGTGTTTTGGACATAAACAATGTAATATTTGTTACCATTCAAATGCTTTTTTGCCCCGTTTGGCGAAGAAAGAATTCCAGTATTCTTTTTGACTGAAATCTTCATGTGATTTTGGGAGTAAATTCATTTTGTGATTTATTTTTATTAGCACTGACAGCTAATTTCTAGGTTATGATTTTCACGTGTGCTTTAGCCGTGAATATAGTAGCATACGTGTATGTAGCTGAACCATTTCAATGAAGTTGAAGGCTTCGTGGATGAGGGTAAATCAAAAAAATTCAAAACATAAAATGTAAAAGAAATAGACAAGTGTGAATCATTAAATGCGATGAATATATATTTCTAAAGTTTCAAATTTCATTAAAATTTATAATACAGCATTATTTCATTTACACCCAAGAGTATTTAATAAACAGTTAGTGAAAAAATTTGATAAAATATTTGTTAAACTTTTTCATGTTCAGCATAGTATTGAAGTTTTAAACGTATAAATATTATTTGAAATTGTTTGAATAGAACGGGTTCATATTTGAACGCGCAGATGAACAAGTTGGAACCATTAGAATAAATTAAATACAGAATCGCAGTCATACATACATATCATAATATAAATTGTATTTTGTTTAGTTGTGCGCGGAATTTTGTAGTGAAAACGTGTGTTTCGATAGTTTCCTTATTGAATTTACATATAAAAAGGTCAGTTTCATTATTATCTCTACTGTTTTTAAATGTAATATAAGTAAATGTAATATAAGTAAAACTTAAAGTATTAACTCTGTTTAAAATTAAGGGCGATTGTATAGTTTATAGTACGAAAGAGAGTCGTGAAATGAAACGTTGCTTGCTTTAAATCATACCTACAACCATAATACAATTATTGCTTTTGAGTGATTTAGATTCCTCTATAATCTATAACACCCTTCTCCCTCAACCCCATTTATTGTACTTGTGGATTATTTGTTGCACAAAATTAGTACTTTAGCTGGTTTATTAACTTTAGTTACATTACATACAACTATCTTTTACTTAGATGCTGCCCAGAGCCCGAGAAATTACGCCCTGCAGATCCTACTTCGGTAAGTACAAATATGACCTATTATAAAATTATTTACTTTATGTACTCAACGTTAAACTAACGTACAAAAATATCAAATTATAAATAAGGCGTTTTATTCTATTCGACTGCGTATTTACGATGTTTTACACTGGTTTCGCTATGTGAAATCTTGGCGTGGCTGGAATATTATGAATTATATTTAGAGTTATAGTCACTTATACCTATCTACATAAAAGCGAACATATAAAATAATGCAAGATGATAGATAGTTCTTGGTAGAATCACACAGTTTATTAAAATTCAATAACACCAACCTTTCGACTTCAATTAAGTCTTGATTATGGTACTGTGACAAACACATAAATTACGAAAAAAGAAGACAAAAAATAAGTACTACATTATAATCAGGTACAATTACATAATTGTTTTTATTTAAAGTTAACAATTTTCAAAGTTTTTAAAGAAAAATTTTGTCAAAAAATATAAAATGAATATAACACAACTCGCATCATCACAAATACTAATACAAAAAATACTTCAAATAAAAGTAGTAGATAATACATTTCTCTATCGCTTTAATACGAAACATTTTTTATAAAATAATCTTAGAACATTGTACAGCGCTAAAACCGATGCTAAAACTCTTAAAACACCCAAAAACAGAGCTCTTGGTACGAGCTATTGTCTTGAGTGTTACTTATACGTAAAATATAAACCATTAAAATGTATCAATCAATCAATAAAAAGATTCAATTTATCTATCTGAAATAACATTGACGATCATACCAATTAATTTTTGACATTTTATTAAATTAAGTCTCATGTATGAGACCTTTATAGGTCCAACATACGCGACGAAGAACGAATCCTTTATTTTTTACAATAACAGCAAATTCTGTATTGTTCATTTATTTTCATGTGCTTTATGGTCCAACAACCTCCATCCGTCAAAATTTCATGGATTTTTACAGTGACTTGTACATTGCAACCTCAGATGAAGTACATATTTTCGTTGGGTTCGTTCATTCCTATGAATTTTGTTTTGCAAATTAAAATTTAAATAAATTATTTCTTACAATTATTCTTATCGAAAAACAAAACAATTATTACAGTAAGGTCGTTGAACAATCTAGTATTTATATATGTGGATGAAAAGAATAGCTAAAACATTAAACTATAAAAAAATATTAGTTGAAGTCTAGTTTGTCATAAATTGAGAATTTTGATACTGTATTTCTCATTCCCATGAACGATTACAGTAATGAAAATAATTCGTATATTCATAAATATGGTCATCTATAACATACTAAGTTTATTTTCAATTCGAATTTACAGTTTTCGAGAAACAAATAAAAATATACCAAAAAACACACTTTTTGGTATATTTTTATTTGTTTCTCAAAAACTGTAAATTCAAATGAAAATAATTTTAGTATGTTATAGACGATCATATTTATAAATATACAAGTTATCTGCATTACTGTAGTCGTTCATGGGAATGTGCAGCATATATTTTACTACTTTGAATATTATGTTTATGTAAATTTGTAAACAAAATTTGCTTTTTAAAATTTATTACAAAACTTTGGACTTTTATCTACAAATGCAGTTATAAAACATTATATGTTTCATTTATTATAATAATAATATATTATTTCAAAACAGTCATGTTTATGTTGAGCTATCTTCAGCCCGTATGGTTGACCTTAAAACAGCCAAATACAGAGCTCTTGGTACGAGCTGTGTTTAGTGTTATCTGTACGTAAAATATAAACCATTAAAATCTATCAATCAATCAATAAAAAGATTCAATTTAACTATTTGAAAAAACATTGACGATCGTTCAAATTAATTTTTGACATTTTAATTTAAGTCTCCTGTATGAGACCTTTAATTTGATATTAAACTCTCTAGTATTCAATGGGGTATGTGACCAATTTTTTTTTCTGACATTACATGATACTAGATACAAAAATAAAATACCCGTATTTTTTTAAATCAATTAATTGTTTATAGTTAACGAGAAATTAATTTTTAAATATTTGGAGAGGGGATTGAGACGTCACTGTGTCTTCTGAATAGATTGCGGCGGTAGGTATGGTGCTAGAAAAAGACCGAGATACTGTAAAGGAAAGAAATAGATATATATCAGCGGGCCATGCGTACGGCCACAGTGACGTCACATATCCCTTCTCCTAAACACAAAATTGCTAATAACTTTACTATTACAAAATAATTTACAGTTTTTATTGTTGTAATAAGAAACTACAATGAAGAACATTCATATTCTATGGCGTATACATTGAAATTCGATTATGGTCACATACCCCATTAACTTGCATAACACTATTGAAGATCGTTCAAAATTATGTTTTCACTTTGAGTTCAATTTTCAGTGAACGGTAAGTATTACATAGTAATAATACTTAGTAGGTATTACTTACCGTTCTGATTAACATTAGTAACTGGTAAAAACAACTTACAGCCTTGGAAACAGACATAGTAAGTTGATAAAAAATACCAATCGTGCAAAAAAGTTATTAAAATCTAGTTCAAGTTTCTAGCAAAAAAAAAAAAATGTAAAACAGGCTCTAGACTGACAACCAACAAAAACTCTTAACTATGAATATCCACTGAAAATGAATGGATATGTAACTAAGTATATATACTGTTGTAAAAATTGAAACTGCCTTACTTTTTTTTATAAAAAGTATGTAAATTGTTAATTTTAAAAGTAAACGTTTCAGTAATTTCCATGAAATGAGGAAAAAGCTTGCAAGTTGTTTCGCGTCGACACCTGCGTTTTCTCGGTTAAAACTCACGTAATACTTATTAATAATTGACGCTAACACCCGTTAATTATAACGGAAATTCAGTTTCTTTTGTATCACTAAGTTTGAGGAAAACTGCAAGTCTTTTAATTACTACTTCAAATATTCTTGTTGTAATTAAAATCAAAGTGGCCTGTTATTAGCGAGCGTACGTCTTTTGTTTTGTGAAGAAATGATTGCCAGTTGTTTTGATAGTCTGTTATTAGGCAATCGAATGTTTTTATACATTATTCAATTTAAGTAGAGTATATTTAGGCTGGAAAAATATTTTAATTGTTCTCATTTTCGGCAACGAATCAACCGGGTGAATAACCGCTAGTTATATACAAAAATGACCAGGAAAAAGGGCCCTATTTAATAGAAATAACAAACAGAAAATTAAACCAGCGGTTCTCAAATAATAGAATAAAGTTATATTTTTTAAAATAGTAACCTATTAAAATTTTTGGTCCATTAGATAGAGATTTTTTTTCTGATTTCTACGATATAAATATGATATGAGGTTGTTTAACAATTTTTTTGAGAAAAATGGTATTAAAAATCAGAAATACTTCCTTATATTTAACGTAATATTTATTATAAATATTGATAATACAATCTTAACAATTCTTTAAATTAATTAATATTTAATTATTTAATAAATTTTGAAGCTTGCTCTTCTATATTTGACGTAATACTTTCTAAACTAATCGTTTTCCCGGAAAGCTTAAAAATTTATGAAAAACAACTACATAATTGTTTAATGTCAAATTGTGGTTGTCATGGATTAATAGTTATTTACTTTACAAGTGGGCAAAGTAAGGAATTACCCACGAAAGAAATTTTAGCACACGAAGCCGAAGGCTGAGTTTGATAATTTTATCGAGTGGGTAATTCCACTTTGTCCACGTGTGAAGTATAAAGATTTATCGAAAACCTCTTAATAAATAAAAAAATTATTAAGAAAATATTATTTGACAGTGACATATGTTTAAATTTTTAAATTAAAATGTCACTCGAAGTATGTGTTGTGTGTTATTATTATTGTTATAAATAAAAAATTACTAGTGACTTTCCTCAAAATTATACCCACTAGTTGGTAATCTGTTACTTTCCTTGTTTAAAATCGCCATAGTTATAGAGCATTTATTGAGAGATCTTGGATAAAAATATTTTTACAGCAACTACTTGGATTAATTTTCTACTTGTCAAAAAAATTAAGTCAAATTTTTTAAATTTTGGTGAGCGTAGATAAAATATTGTACAGTACAAGTGTGATAATGCATTATTAATATACTTATGTGATTACACAACTCTGCTGTTACCTCGTTGTGCAAAATTTCACTTGCTTAATAATGCTCTTAACCTACTTATATCGTAAATATCTATTACTGACTTTCATTACGGGCCAGTCTTTTTATCTTCGAATAAAGTTCGCCGAATAGATGAAAAATGTCGCATCGAAATCCTAGCTTAAATGATAGTAATCGTTCTAGCTGTAATTTTTTGATGCGTAACTTTTTATTTATTCGACGAATAAATTATTCGGAACTTTATTCGTAGATGGAAAGACTAGCCCTAACAATTGTAAAATGTTTATCAAAATATTCTATAAGTTACCGATCACTCAGTTCTCAGGGTTTCTCTTACTCTGTATACGACATCGCTCAAAAGTTTTATAAACGTGAAGTATTAATAAATAAAAATCAAAGCCTGCTCCCCTAATTACTATTCCTCATACGTTCGCGTTTGCGCGCAATTATTTAGAAATTACCCGGATTGGTTACCGGTCCGTTCTTTGCTGTTACCGCGCGGTTACCTGTCACAACCCGGTTACGATTTATAACCGTCTTTGAGCGCCGCGCCAGTTTTTCACCACGGACCTGCGATTGTTATGTTCGAGGTTTTTTCATTCGTACGGCTTTTGTTTTTTATTCTTGTCCAAGAGTAAGAGGTATTTTTTTTTGTTTATTTGCGCTGTGACTGTTTTTCCCGATTTGAGATGACTGAATGAAAGAATTCTGTGAGATTATAGGGACCAGCGCATGTCAAAATGTTTTATAGAGTGTAGATTAACATTGATAAAGCATTAGGCATACTATAATGCGGAGTAAATAGTTTCGTGGTGATTTCGAATATTTTCACCAAATAAAATTACCTTCATGATTCCTCTTTCACTACCATCCTTGCAGGTCGTGAATATTTTTTATTTTGCGTCTATAACAAAGACAGACCTAAGATTAAATACCTACCACCTTTTTTTTTTAATCCTCATAATAAAATTGTTTGATAATTTACAGAAAAACAGTTGCCTATCGTGGCGGATTTTATAATTAATTAATAAGATTTGGCACTGCGTTCTTCAACTTCTTGTTCTAAAATTGATGATACATTTTTGTTGAACATTGAAATAAAAAATAATTAATTCATTATTGTCAATTTTTATTTCGAAAGAGTTTTCATTTATTTTATTTATTTTATCCACAACTGTCAAATAATATCCCCATAATTCAACCGTTGTTTATCAGTTAATGACCTTTGTTACTGTAATTAATAAAATAATATTGACAGTACGAAGAAGAACCTGTCTAATAAGTAAACTCAAAATGAGTTTGAAGTAATTTTTTCCCACATGAAAAGCCAAAGACACTAGTTTTCTCATTTTTCATACTTGTATTTTCTTTTTAAGCTTAAACTGTAGCTGAATAATTGATTTTAAGACTTTAAACAGTACGTAGCCTAGTGATGGTTGCTGCAATTTGTCTGTGTTGATAAACAATTTTTTGTGTCAGAGCAAAAATTCTACTTATCATATAATTTCAAAATAAATATTTGACGTAATGTTGTGGATAAAGTATAGTATTCTACTCGCATTAATGGCCTATTACTCATTCGAATGTGTAATAGCATACATTACATGATCATTGAATATACTATTAATTTTAATTTTGTAACAGTGTTTTAACTTAACCAGGTTACCTAAATATTAACATGGTGACGTCATAAATAATTAAGTAATAATATTAGTTTTATTTTTTTATATAAATAAATAGGTATTTAAATAAATCTGTTGATCTTTGACTATTAAAAATATCTTAAAATCACATGTTATATCTAGTTCACATAACAAAAAATAAAATCTAGTTAAATTTTTTATAAAATACTGTTTGATGTAAAATGAGTTAATTACTGTGACATAAGTAAGAAATTAGTAACTTTCCAGCGCCTTATTTAATATAAGTATCATGAAAATGAAATAGATTGTAGTGTAGTGTAATATGTATAATTCATAGATATTTATATACAAACTAGATACCAAACTCAATATAAACAAACAACTTAATAAGTGAAGCCGAGGCAGCCATTTGTTAGAAAGGCAATATTTAAATATGATGTATAGTAAATATGGAAAAAAATAAAACCCAAATAAATTGTTATTAAATTTATTTTAATTTCTAAAATATGAAATATAATACAAATGTACATACAAATTCTAAAAAATTATTACCTTCATAAACTGAATGACAAAGTGGCAGAAGTTATTGAAACGTTTATTTTTAGTACAATTTGCTACAAAAAAATCAAATTACAGTACTCAACTATATACATGAATTATATAGCATTAAATTACTAATTTCACTTTCTGCCTTTTTATAAAATGGCCGCCAATGCTACACTTTTGCGCATCGAGTTAGGATTTTAGATTATGTACAAACATCTATGCTATGGTATAATGTAAGACCTAGTAAACAAAAAATACAAATATGTAATATGTATCATATCGGCAACATATATTTGAGTTGCTCTTCTCTGCGTGACCGCTGCCACCATTTAGCAACCACTGATCACAAATGCGTATTTTGATGAATGATGATTGGCTGAGATCTATATCGATCCCGATTCGAATATGATCTGAAATCACTTGAGGCTCGGCTACTTTTTGCTTGCGGTGTATTCTCAGATCTGTAAGTCTACTGCTGCTGTAACAAACAACACACATACATGCACTGATACACAAGAAATACGACTTATGGAGTTTCTAATTCTGTACAGGTTTGATGGATGTGTTGTTTAGCCGTATCCCATCTCTGTGGGAGGTCCGCGAACTACAATTACTTTTATTAAATTTGTATTGAATTATTTTCAGTGCTTGGTTGATTTCTTTAACAAAACTTTATTTTGTTTTCGTACAAACTTGTTGTATTAATAAAAGTAAATCGAGGATTTAAATTATACGATATAATATTCAATGCACTGAATGAATTAAAAGAGGTGTTACTCATGGAAATAGCTTTGATGCGTTCTTGCAACTGATTGAAATATTTCTTTTCATGAAGCATACAACGTATAAGAAATGTACTAAAAACTCATTTGTTCGATTTTGATTTGACCATTTGTATGAAATGGGATCCTTCACTAAATCTAAAAATATTATTTCACCTGGACTATAAAAGTTCCTATAATTTTTCAAAAATATATATATATATATATATATATATATATATATATATATATATATATATATATACGAGTATTTAATATAAAGATGTTCTATTGCTTATTAAATATTTAGTTAATTAGAATTTTACATTTTTAATATCATAAAATGCAAAAAGTGCGTTTTCCCGTTTTTTAAGGTCAAACATACGCGTCGAAGAACGAATCCTTTATTTTTTTAAAAACAGCAATTTCTGTATTCATCATTTATTTTCATATTCTTTATGGTCCAACAACTTCCATCCGTCAAAATTTCATGGATTTTTTACAGTGACTTTGTACATTGCAATGTCAGATAAAGTAGATACATATTTTCGTTGGGTTCGTTCACTCCCATGAATTTTCTTTTGCAAATTCAAATTTGAATAAATTATTTCTTACAATTATTCTTATCGAAAAAACAAAACAATTATTACAGTAAAGTCTTTGAATATTTTAGTATTTATATATGTAGATGAAAAGAATAGCTAAAACATTAAAATATAAAAAAATATTCGTTGAAGTCTAGTTGGTCAAAAATTCAGAATTTTGATACTTTATTTCTTATTCCCATAAACGACTACAGTAATAAAAATAATTCGTATATTTATAAATATAATCATCTATAACATACTAAGTTTATTTTCAATTTGAATTTAGAGTTTTTGAGAAACAAATAAAAATATACCAAAAAACACACTTTTTGGGATATTTTTATTTGTGTTTTTTGGTATATTGTTTCTCAAAAACTGTAAATTCAAATGAAAAATAATCTTAGTATGTTATAGAGTAGACAATCATATTTATAAATATGTAAATTATTTGCATTATTGTAGTCGTTCATGGGAATGTGTGGCATATATTTTACTACTTTGAAGTTATGTTCATGATTAATTTGTAAACAAAATTAGCTTTTAAAAATTTATTACAATACTTTGTACTTTTATCTACAAATGTAGGTACAAAACATTATATGTTTCATTTATTGATAATGATATATTATTTCAAAAAAGTCATGTTCATGTTGCGCTATCTTCAGCCCGTATGGTTGACCTTAAATTGTTAAAACGGCTTGCTATAAAAATAATTAATAAATATATCATTACATATATCCATTTTGGTTGTGGTACTCTGCTTTCACTACAAATTTCACTCCGAATTCTCCATTTTCCTTTAACGAGCTCACGTTCCACCCTGTAGAATCACCCCTGTGTTCAGTGCCAACCCCTGCAGCACTGATAGGGTATCACTGCACTAAACATTGATTCCACCCTCATCCGATCACCTGGTAGTGCAGTAATCTTATTACATAATTAGAATGAGCCTACATTAGAAGCCCTATGATCCATGAACACTGTTTGGTTCGCCCACATATGGCGAAGAAGTCGTAGAAGGTGTTGTATTATAACACTGATAAGCCTTGTTTATTTGGTATTAAATATTGTACAAGGTAATTCGACAATGGTTGGCGTTCGATTTTTTATTTGAAAAAAAAAGAAACTAGCAAAACATTTAAAAATCAAAAGTATCTACAAATTATAATGTTGTAATCATTTCCTTGGATCATAGAGCCAAGACCTAGATGTAAGGAGCTATATGCATTACAATGCTATTCGAAGGAACGCTTAGGATAAAGAGATAAACAATTTGGTAAGAATAAGGGTAACGCGCAAGTGCTATGAACGAGCATAGACATCAGCACAGGTTTCTTCTAATAAATAGTATGAAAAGTTATTCCAACCTCCTTTTTAAAAACCTTACTTCTATTACAATACGAACAATTTATTTTTTTCACGACATGGTAGGAAACCCCACCGTTCTTCTCCCGAAATAGTGAGGAAAATGTGTTATTCCTCTCTAGAGAGGAAAATATGGAAGTGCTGCCAATATGAAAGTTATTTATAAAAAATATATTATAAAAATTATAAATAAATTCCTAATTTTATTGAAAATCCTTATTTTAGTGATATACATATTTTATATAATCTTACAATTATGTCTTATATATTTCTTTTCGTTATTAAATCACAATTTGACAACTTATTAAATATATTTAAGATTGGTTCATTGGCAACACTGCTACACCGCCTTGTGTCTGATAACCTAACTTTTAACGTGTCAGTCTGTCAGTCGTGTTCTCAAAGTGTATTTTAGGTCCGAGCAAATCGTTTTTAGAAACATGTCGTGAAAAAAATGTTGTGTCTAACACGAGAGGAAAGCTCTTCTTCCACTCTCGTTCGCAATGCCTCACTCGCTGCGCTCATGAGGCAAACTTCGAACTCGAGGGGGAAAAAGAAGCGCTTTCCTCTCTAGTTTGACAAATAGCTATTTCGAGTTTCGTACTACCCAGTTTTCAATTGAAGAAATGCAACAGAATAACCTAAAATCAGAAATACCAGATGTTTGGCGTGCTAGTGCAAGAATTCTAGATTTGGCGCAGTCAGTAGCTTATTCTTATCAAATTTTGTGTCTCTCTCAATCGTACGCATACCCAGTTTCTTACATATTGTTCTCTGCTCTATGATCTAAGTCATTTTTAAATCCAATAATACCAAAATCAAAACGTACTGCAATTATTTTAAATAAATTAAAATTAAAATGAACTTTTCTAAAGAATATATAAAGTAGCATTTATTTTCGTCTATTTCCTATAAATAAATATCACTAGTCATCAATAACCACTAACAAGTTTTTTTTTTATTTTGTAATGTTTTGTTGCCGTCTCCGCTCTATGTAAATATTTTTAGTTTAGTTACAAATGAAGTCAAGAGGTATACATAATCGTCCTGATTTCAGCGAAATCACACAGCTGAAATTGAATAAGTAATACAAGTAATACATCGTTATTCATTACTACTGATAATCATGCAGAATGCGAAGAAGTGATGTCTGATATCTAAAGCTGGAATACGGGTCATTATTTCTCTGTTTCATTACTGTTTATTTAAAAAACTGATTTGACTGCGCAAAACGCAAACAAGTTAATATCATATTGCAAGCTTATAAATTTCGTCTGGCAAAATAATTACCTTTAATAGTATTACTCAAAACAGCAAACTGCTTGTAGTACCGTTATTGAAATAGCTTCAGCCGAAATCATAACACTGGCAATCTGCAATTACTTGCTGCCCAGGTCTTCACTGCCGCACAAGGCGGCAAATTGCCCAATGATTCGGTGACCTCCCATTTCGACTGTTTCCGCTTCGGTTGTAATCAATTTGTTTATGTTACTCTACTTCTTTTGGTAGTATCTATATAAAATAGCAGGGCATCCGTTTTACACGCATTTTTGAAAGAATATTTAAGACTTCATAAAACACTCATTTGAAAAATCGTCATATTTTAAGAGGTGGTCAGAACGATTCAATTTATCAAACAATACTTAACATTAACTTAACAACTTAAAATTAATATATATATATATATATATATATATATATATATATATATATATATATATATATATATAAAAGTGTTTATTGTCGGTCTATAATTTTTTTTTTACATTGTTCATTTATAATTATTTTACGTACCTCTGAATAATATTATTCACTTATACATACTTATTTAATTTCTATAGCATATATTTAATGATATTGTATTTGTATTATTTTTGGTAGGAGAAAACAATTTATAAACAAAAACCTACTACTTACAATAATAGCTGTTAATTAATTGATTAATTACTTAATCTAGTTTTATTTTATTTACTTTATTAGTTTGTGAATAATTCTATTGTGCTTGTACTTTTTGTAATTCAAAGTCTCTAAGCTAACATCATACAATGTTTTTATATATGGGTTTTCACTGAGTTCGCATCTTGCAAAGAACTTTGTTGTTAGCTTATCCACATAATCTTTAATGTAATCTATGTTTAGTTCTTCATGCATTTCACTTATTTTGGTGTATCTAGGGTAGTTTCCTATGATTCGTAAACACTTGTTTTGAATAACTTGTAATTTTTTATAGTTTGTGTCACAAGTATTATACCACACTGGGGCACCGTACGTAAGGATTGGTCTTATGCATTGTTTGTATATTAGTACTTTGTTAGCTTTGTTTAAGCCGCACTTTCTATTATAAATGGGGAACACTTGGAACAATATTTTATTTGCTTTATTGACAGTCTCGTTGATGTGTTTCGTGCATGTGAGTCCCTTGTCTATATGTAGTCCTAAATATTTTACCGAGTCACTCCACTCTACTACTTCATCACTTATTTTAACATTATTTTTAATAATTGGTCTTCTTTTAGTGAGAAGAATTGCCTCTGTTTTGTCACTATTGATTTTAATTTTCCATTTCTCGAAGTGTTTTTTGGTTTTGCCTAAGCACAAGCTGAGTTGGTTGGCGATAGTATCTATGCGGTATGATTGTGTGAAGTATGCTGTATCGTCGGCATATAGGGCAACTTCAGTTCCCGCTCTTTTTGGGATGTCATTTATGTATAGACTAAACAAAATTGGGCCCAATATCGATCCCTGAGGCACTCCTGCTTCTATTGTCCTTTTGGTGGAATATGAGTCATTAACTTTCACAATGAATTGTCTCTCTCGTATGTACGAATGAATTAACTTAAAATTAATAATCAACTGGGGTAAATAGCTCCGTGGTAACATGTCGGACTGTGAATCGTGAGATCCTCAGTTCGAATCCCACAGCTGACAGTTGCCAATTTACATTTACCCCTGTGGTTCCCCCTCCACTAACATCTTTGGGAGCGCTATGATTTGACGGCTGGTAACCGCACTTCATATGCAAAAATATATCACTTACCGAGATCTGCGTAAGAAGAGTGCCACACCCATAATGGGTATAAGGCGTGATGATAATATTTATTTTTATTTTATTTAACTGGAGCATCTTAAAACTACCAACCAATTTAAAATATGAATTATTGTTTTAAATTATATTATGACTTATGATACGTATTATTACATAAATGATGCCCTTTCACCAAAAGACTTTTACTATTTTATGCTGCAGGATCCTTAGTAGTTATAGCTGATAATTTTACTGGTGTCAGTAAGTCAACAATTAGTCTAACAATAGGCCGAGGTCGACTTACCTAAGCGCCTGCCTCAGCCATAGCTGTAGTCTATTCCACGAGACCTTTCATTAAAGGGACACAAATCCACGTGGTTTCCTGTGCTGTGATTGGTCCTCAAACACGTGCTAAACATTATGTAAAATACAAACATGTATATGTCGTAGGCATTTAGAATAATCAGGCATTTAGCTAAATGTGTAGGCATATAGCGAAATACCGGCAATTAGATGAATTTTACTTTATTTTTCTATTTGACTGGCGGAATCAGGCAATTAGACGAAAAATCGCGCATTTCTCTATTTGCCGGGCGCGGTTTAGGCACTTGGAAGAATCATTCATAATATTGTGAACAATTTTATTAATAAATTTCACTTATTTGGTACAACAAGGTGCCGATAAATGGCATCGTGAAATTCATAAAATACCTGCTTTGAAGCAGTCACATCGTTTTGTTTGGCATTGTTTTTTTGCAGCTTTGCAGTTACATTTTTTGCGCAAAAAATTATCTACAAACGTTTCTTAACACATTTTTCCGCATCTGGTATCATTTAAGAACTATATTATAATTTAGTGATTGAAAATCTGGTATCTTGATTGTTATGACAGTTACATTTATTGTTTTCATCTTGGTTTAGATGTGGACTACAAAAAACCATTTTTGTTTAATAAATCTTTTATTCAGCATGCCCCATTACAATATTACATGCTATCAAATACATTATATAACTATGAAAATCCTTAATTAAAACATTACATGCTGAATTCTACAATAAATAATTAACAAAGTACTTAAATATCATATGAACTGTAAAAATTGAATATAAATTAGTCTCTTACAAGTTTTTCAATTGAATTAACAAAATCAACAAAATATAATACATATTTACTGTCTACTAGATCCGTTATCGTAACTGGCCAATTTTTTCAATAAATGTTCAATACGTTTTTCCTGTTCGGTGTCTAACATTGAACAATCGTAGATAAGATGATTGACTGATTGATCTTGGGCACCACATTCACATCTGGCTGTATCACTAATTTTGTATTAATAAAAATAACTTTTTAAAAAACTAATATACTATTAAATTTATTTGAGAGTATAGCAATGATAGAAATGGAACGGGACGTGAGAGAAGTACCTACTAGCCGCGCGGAAGTCGCGTGCCTCTTAATTATACAGATTTTCACAACCTCGCAATTAGACCATATAAATTTCTTACGCACAGCCACAGTTACAGCCGCCTCGTCGAAACGCACACTTCATTATTTTTTATTAATTATTTAATCCTTAATTGGTGTTCTTAAGAGAGGGTTGTAAAAAGTAATGATTCGGGTAATTATAAACTTATGTTAGGCCAACAGTATAGAGTTTGAATTATTCTATTTGAAAATTGAAGTCGAAAGAAGAAATGTACATGTTTAACATACTTGTAATTAACAAATAATTTATTTATTCTAGCAAATAAATTATGTTGAATATATTACTATCAAATAATGTAGTAATAGTACTTGCCTATATCTCATTTCTATTTTGTTTTCTATTGGTTCTTTGCAACATGTTAGTCTCAATGCTTCTATTCTTCATCTTATGTCAGCAAACACAGCGGCAACATTGATGTACCTGGTATGTAATATCTGAAACCTAAGTAATATATCATTTATATACGTATTAATAACGTAATATACATATACCATGTCGCACAACTCTTGAGAGAGCGTAAAATGATATTGTTGGTATGTCACATTGGTCTTGGACATGGTACATACCTACAACATGTATATATTATGTTACTATACATATTCACAGTTAATTAGAAAGTTTCATATATTTTATATAAAAATATAGCAAAGAAATTGTACATTGAACAACGTTGAAATATGTTTAATTTAATTTTGCTAAGTGGTTATATATTTCCGTAACGTAATTTATGTAAAGGAAATTGTTAATTTGTGAATAAATAAACATTTTCAAAGAGATCTTACTCAAAAATGTACAAAAACAACTATTCCATTCGTATATTCAAAGTTGTTTATACCAATAGTTTTGTTATGTACCATTAACGTTACGATGTCTACATACCTGCGTACTAGAATTTCAAAATATATGCTTCTCTTTAACTTCTTAAATGACGAAACACCAAAAGACACTAGTTAATTAAAAATAAGAATGTGGAAATGTTATTTAATTTTTCTTTTAGATTTTATAGAAAATTGCCAGCATACGATAAAGCAATAATAAATTTATTCTTAAAGACTGAATGAAAAATATATTTCAAATATAATTTATATAAAACAGATACTTATCGCGATCGGCAACATTATTTGCAAAAAATGGCTTTTATTTATACAGTTTTTTTTTCTATCCAATTCATTATATTCCATTGGCAATCTTGATCTCATAATAACCGTTTCGTATTTTTTGCTTGATAATTTCTTATTTACAATTTATTAACGTTCCTATACAACAGATGCTTGTAATAAACTTGTTCAGCTCGTTGTGCTGTGTACTGTGTAGGGGTTTTTGTTTTCTTGTTGTTGGCGGCACTGAACGTAAGGGAAAGGTCTTCCCATTTAGACCAGTTCCATTTCTGCCGCTAATAATGTGCTGTTTTTTTTTTTTACAATGTAACAAGAAATATAGTAAAGAATTATATTGGTTAGCGCTGTAGAGAATTGATAGTTTATCCATCTCTAGTAGACTCTAGTAGACAAATAGTTTCATGATGTTGTTTGCAATTCACTGAATTATGAACCACAAGATTTATAGTTCCAAAAATTTTATTACTCCTGGGACTTCCCCCAGAGCTGGGAAAGATACTTTTAATACATATCTAGATACTTTTATAAGATACTTATATTTTGTTAAACATACTTATGTATCTAGATATTTTTTATTCTAAGTATCTTAAGATAGAAATATTTCTTAAATGTATAAAATATAAATACTTAAGATACATAAATATTTTATATATTTCTAAATATCTTTAATGCTCTTAAACATCTTAAGTACTTTTAAGAAATATCTGAGTAACTTTTAAACATTTTAAATAACAGAAAGCTAAAACCGAGGCTAAAACATTTAGAAAAATGTATCAGATATTTCAATATATTTCACAGGCACAGAATGGTCAGTATAAATTTGTAACGCATATTTGACATTTCGTAAGACAGTTTTAGATTTGTTTATTCATAATAGAAAGAAATGAACTCTGAAATTCGCCATTATATCACTACAATCTTTTACGAAACTTCTGCAGAAAATAATACAACACTGTAATAAATAAAACTAAATCTGTTTTATGAATTAACAAATATCTTTTAGTTTTTGTCTTTTAACTATTATCTTTCATATTTTCTATAAACTTTTACCATTTTTGATTAAGGTGGAATTGCCCATTGTGTACTATAAATAATTTATCGATTTAAACAAAAATACAGACCCCGTTGGCAAATGGCGTGATGCTATATTTATTATTACCAATGGGTGAAAAAGGTATGGTTGAAACGGTTGGGCACCATTGGCGGCAGCGATACAGAAGGTAGGATTCTTGTTGCGGTTTCGGTGGTTGCACTCAGCAGTCCTACCAACTGTTTCAGCTCACTTACCTTGTTAGGGATTTAATTTGCCAACATCTGTGGTTTGGTTACGTGTGGTATCACTTGTTTATAACGAACATGCTAATTTTGAAAAGATAGTTTTAATATTTTAATATTGTGGTTTCTTAGTTTGAAAAATCCGGTAGAAATGAATTAGAGAAGCTTTTGTATAATTATACAAATTATTATAGCATGTGGGCAATTTGTTACAATGTAACCTACAAATGACATAATATATGCTTTTCACTTCTTATAGAAATGTTACTTTTGTCTGTTTCTGTTTTACTTCGGATGTTCAAGGAAGAAAACTATTTGAAAATGTTTAAACTTTAATTGTCTTAACATGGTAAATCGTTACATTCAGCAAATTATTTTACTAAATACCACTCGAAGTATTGAAATGTTGTCTTTCATTAGGATAAACTTTTATCTTTTATTCAAACATTTTTACTTGAGGGTTGAGATAAAACCATTGAAATAATTTGTAAGCTTTTACGAGTCTGATACAGATAGATGTCATAGGGCCATGCTTCTTCGTCTAACTCTTCTGCGCCTGCGCATTGTCACCAAAACCGCATGTTACACAGTCTTGTCCAAAATTGAACAATTTCTTCTATATTATAGTTGATTTTGCTTATTGTACAACTATATATTTTTTCTACGGCCACTTAAAAATTTGCTCATTGTTGTTTGTTGTTGCTAGGGAATGAGGTACATTGCAAGTATCGTGCGAAATAAATTTGTTTCATGAGTATTTCAATACAGGTCAATTCATTTCAGTACAGGTGCCTTTGCTAGGATACTTATATAGAATTGTCAAATAATGGAATGGTGAAAGCGGGACAAATTTATTATTAAAATTAAATTAATTAGGAAATAATACTGTGGTCTTAGCAAAAGTACAACTCGCATGGAATCTCCATTTCATACTCGTACGATTTGCAGCATGCATACAAACTTCCATACTCTTAGGAAATGGGTACCATTCCATGCTCGTTTTACAATATACTATTATTTACCAAATATATGCTACTTTTCTGACTAATTTTCATTTATATTGCATGTTCTGTACTCGTATCAGTTTTCCTCCAAAACTAGGCTAGAAGTTTATTACTCTACCTAGTGTTTTAATAACTTTGTAAGTGAACTGTATGTATGTACAACAAAGACAAGTGGCCCAACGACTGGCTGTCTCTCTCGGCTTGCATTTCCATCGCCAGTAAACGTTCCATTATATTAATATTTTTCAATGAATAAAACGGAGCAATTTGATATTAGACAAATTTACAATTTTTTCATGTCAATGGGGTAATCCGGCATATTCCATAATCATTAAAAATAAAATTTGTCAATAATAAAAACATTTTAGAACAATAAATAATTAAAATTGGCATCGTACGAGAAATCTTACTTAAACTGTGCTAAGTACGATATCCGATTTTTATTATTTATTAATTATTTATTGTTTTAAAATGTTTTTATTATTGACAAATTTTATTTTTAATGTTTGACTTTCACCTCCTGAAGAAGACCCATTTGGAGTAGAAATAATTTTTTTTTATTATACCTGCATCATAATCCGTGTTTAAAACACGCTACAGCGTTCACAAATGCAAGATTAAAACACGCCGTGCTTTAAAGGTTACTAAGCAACAACACAAATAATTACTGTTAATATCTGTCAAAACTGTAAACGTTAAACAATAAATACCAGCCAAATTCAATGTAAACGACATACGTCAAACGTCATACGCGTAAAATTATCAAAATCAAAATGTTGCTTTTCAGTTTTTTCCAGAGTATGATGCAGGTATAATAAAAAAATAGCGTATGACACACGTGTATAAGTGCTTTCAAAGCACTAACGACGTTAAAAGCACTCTGCTTCGCGTCGTGCTCTTAAACTCGTCGTACGTGCTTTAAAAGCTTACTTATACACTTGTATCATAACATACTATTAAATTGTGACTGCAATCCAGAAATTGTTTTTATTTCATAAAATAATAAATTCCGATAATTTTTAAGAATTCAAATAATAATCATTTAAGTTTTAATGAAAATTTGTTACTAAGTTTGTCTTATTGTATTTTCTTATTGTATTATGATATAATTTACAAAAAAACTAATTACTTTAGATAAATTTAATTATACCGGAATGTTACATTGCTATCATCAGTTGTTAAGAAGCAAGCATGTTTTCATAAATAAAAGTTTTTACAATGAAGCCTAAACCTCGATTATATGTAATGTTATATCATCTGCTGCCCTCACGAGACGCCACTGGTGACGGGTGTCAATTAGATTTGCATCGTAAAAAATTTCAGCGGGTGCCCAAATGAAACCAGCGATTAATTCAGTAATCGGTGATCACAAACTGCTTCGCTTCGCACAAAATATATAATAATAAAATCAGACTACAAAATGCGGCCTCAATAACAAGGAAACGCTCATTTAGAATATTAATAATGTGGGGCCAGGACCGTATCTCGAATATTTATTTTTCCTAAAATTACAACTATAATTTGAAAGAAAAAATCGACGACTACATTTTTGCGGAAATATATATTTGAGATCTTTGGAATACGTTTCAATTATTTTTCCAAGGATATCTGTGTCTTTGTGTGTATTAACAAATAAGGAAAAAATTGAGTGAGAAAACTTAACAATTATAAATTTCAAAACCAGAAGTGGAAAAAGTTTCATATGGAAAAGGTAAGCAATAATATTTAGTGTATAAAATATTATTTACTATTTTTTTATACCTGCTCCCTATTTTGAGACAAAGTGAAATATGTATAAGTTTAATTAAATATTTCATTAATCATAATTGCATAATTGAATTCAGAAGAATAGTTATTTGTATCACTAGCCCAGAAACTGTAATTTTGCGAGTGCGTGTGTATTTTGATAGGTCGAGCCGTGGGCTAGGCTTGCAAATTACGTGCATTCATATTATGCATCCATATTTTATATCACCATACTGCCAATATACATATTAATAATACAAATTACTTTATTTTGATACCGCAATTTAATGAAATTAATAATAATAATTCCTCATTTCCGCCTACTCTTTTTATTGATACTGACGTATAGTGCTTGCAATTTGTTTTAAATATTTTAATCTGTCACTTTCAATTTCTGGCGATGGAAACCATTCAGCGTTTATTCCTGTGATGTATTCAGATATTTGTGTTGCACTGCGCCCCCATAATACATTCTAATAATATTTACGCGGTTCTCGATATTTAATATATTCATGATGACAGTGAGAGATTAAAATATTTAAAACAAATTGCAAGCACTATATTATGTCAGTAGCAATAAAAACAGTAGGCAGAAAATTAAGAATTATTATTATTAATTTCATTAAATTGCGGTATCAAAATAAAATAATCTGTATTAAATAAGATGTAGAGATATTGGCAGTATTGTGATATAAAATTTAGATGCATAATTTTTTGCCAGGCACTTTTTATTTACAAAAAACTGATTTTACATGTTATTTGCCTATGCCAACATTAACGTGGTACACACGGTATATAGTGGGTAGTAAAAGGATTCTCTGTAAATTTTGTGAACGTATTAATACGCACGCCACTGTCTGAAGCTGGAGCTGGTGCTGGATCTTGTGCTGGGCGATGGTAGCGGGTGCGGCGGGTGGTAGTGGCACGCACCTGTCGCTCCGGCATGTGCGAGACACGCGTTACACGCGCCGCCACCATGCAGACACCACACGGCATGTCCGGTCTACGAGTCCGCAGCATCAGGAGAAACTGTAACAAATCAACAACAAACAACACCCAGCGTACAACAATCAAATGTAATTTGATGTTTAATACAATTACCACCTACAATTAATCGGTTGATACGTCTTAAAATTGGCGATTTAATTATACCTAGAATTACATATTTATTGAAATACTCTAGAAGTAATTAGAAGCTATTTCAACAATTTAATTAAACAGTGATAAACATAGTACTAAATACTAACTATACACTGTTTCAATTTCAAAAACTTGTAAATAAAAATATCTTGAATTTAATAATTCAGCATGTTTGAAAATATTGGTCTTCCAAATTATCAAGAGATGGCGTTGATCACAATTCACGAAAGGTACATGTCAAATTAATTTTGTACGATATTTTATGATGGCAAATGTGTGCTTTAGTATTGGTAATTTGCTTTTATTGGCAGCAGAACTGTTGCCATACACACTGCAATTTTTCCCGTTTTATAGGTTTTTTTTTCAATTCATTCTTAACCTATAATCTACAAGTACAATGTACCTTTCATTTTTACATCTTATTTATATAAGACGGTTTAAACAAATGTAATACTTACATTGGTTTACTTTTAAAATAACTACTATTGTTATTAATTTAAAAAAAAAACAATTAATTTCAAAATACAATGAAATTTATGTACCTTATGGTTAGTTCAGCTTTCTACCACTAGTTAGCGTATTTTAACTATTTAAAATTTGCATATGAAAGCTAGCTTCAATTTAATCGCGATTAAACAGCAACAATGAAATGTGAGACATTCTGATTGGTCAAATTTGTAATGAGTGAAATAATCATTTTTAAATAACTTCTAAACTACAACATACAGACAAAAAAACCGTTTCAAGTAAAAAAAAGTATTTATTTTTACTATTTAAATAATGGCATAGAAAATTTTTTTTTCTGTTGCTCATAGTCAAGATATCATACAAATTGTTAACGATTATGTTAACAGTTACATCAACAATAGATTAATTAATTAGTATTAAATTAGTATTGTGTAATGTAGTTTACTTTTGGTGTTGTAAGTCAATGGTTTGGTAGTCTGGTATCATCAATGTATGTGTATAGACGTGTGAATAAAGCGCTATAATATAACTATTTGTCTGTTACTGTGAAAGTGAATTGAATTGATAACAAAATTTATATTTTTTTTAAACCAATACCAAAAATTTAATAGTAAAAATAGTTATTTAATTTACAAGTGGGCAAAGCAAGGAATTACCCATGAGAGAAAGGCCGAAGGCTGAGTGAGATAATTATATCGAGTGGGTAATTCCACTTTGCCCACGTGTGAAGTATAACGTTTTATCCAACACTTCTTAATAAATGAAAAATTTATTAAAGAAATATTATTTGACAGATACATATGCTTTAAATTTTTAAATTCAAATGTCAATCGAAGTAGTTACCAAGGTGCTGTGTGTTATTATTATTGTTATAAATAAAACAATACTCACTAGTGGCTTTCATCAAAATTATACCCACTAGTGGATAATCTGTTACTTTCCTTGTTTAAAATCGCCATAGTTATAGAGCATTTATTGAGAGGTGTTGGATAAAATAACTTTATCCTTATTTTAATGATATATAACTTTTTACATTTACAAAAAATTTTTATTTGAAAATATAAACATGAGTATTAATTTTTGCTCACCTGATGTTAAGTTTATGAATAATTTTTTCAGAAATATGGCATTTTACATTTGATTTAACAAATAAAATTCCATAAACAAATAAACAATAGTTCACTTAGTTGACGTAGTACCACATAATATAAATAAATTAGATAGATATTAAATTGAAAAAAACAATTGACGAACGCTAAAAAAAATTTCGAAATTCAAATTTAACTCTTCTACCTGAAATCTATAATTGGACACCCAACACCACTATTCACTTAATCTTCCCAAGCGTTTCTTGGTTTTCCTCCCTTTTTCTTTTCTTTTCTTTGCTTCAAATACTTACCTTTCTAGCCTTTCTTAATCTATTTTAAGAGTATGGAATACGTTCAAGCTAATGTAGTTGCCTAACTTGTATTGTTGTCTATTGGGCATAAATTTCATTGTATTTTGAAATTAATTGTTTTTTTTTTAAATTAATAACAATAATAGTTATTTTAAGAATATTCCAATGTAAGTATAACATTTGTTTAAGCCGTATTATTTAAATAAGATGTAAAAATGAAAGGTTCGTTGTATTTGTAGATTATAGGTTAAGATTGAATTTTCTCCTAAAAAAACCTATAAAAACAGGAAAATTTGCAGGGTGTACGGCAACAGTTCTGCTGCCAATAAAAACAAACTACCAATACTAATGTAAGCATTCGCCATCATAAGATATCATACAAAATGAATTTGACATGTACCTTTTGGGAATTGTGATCAACGCCATCTCTTGATAATTTGGAAGCCCAATATTGGTATGTATTGTGTTCTAAATACCTCGTACCTAATTTTGTCAAGTTTAAAAACATGCTACTTTTAACCCTTGTAAAACAATAATACTATTATTGCTATAGTTTTTCCGGTAACTATTTGAGCTATCAATTTTTTTTTGGCGCAGTTTTTTCTTAATACTTTGTAGCACTATATAATTTTCATTTCTCTTTCTTTAACTGCAAATACCGACGTAACGGCTGCGCTATACTTCCCTTTCCTTTTAATTAACAGACCCGCCAATAAATCCATCTCACTTCATGCCCAGATTTCAAATTTCATTCTGACCATCTCACTTTCGTTGCCAGCACCTTGCCTATCCATCTTTTTCTACCTAGCATCATTTACACTGACGTCTATCTCACTTTCACTGGCTCAGTGCTAATGTAGGTCTGTCTCTCTCTGGCGAAGGTCTCAAGGTGCATAACCTGTGTGCCAAATGGAAGTGATTTTTTGCGTGTTTTGGAGGTCCCGTTAGATTGTTGAGGGGTACCGAACCCTTTTTGAAGTTTTTTTGGGTGTTTTGTGTGGTGGATGTGGACGCTCTGCAAACCTGCTGTTCGCTATTCGCTGGGCGGTAATAACATAGTGGAGCATTTGGCGAGAAGTCGCTACTTAAAGTATAGTTTGATTTTACAAAACGAACAAGACATACAATAAAAATTAGTAATAGTTGTTTGTATCACTAGTCCAGAAACTGCACTTTTGCGAGTCCGAGTATATTTTGACAGGACCAGCCGATGGCGAGACTTGCAAATTACGAATATTTTATTTTTCCTCACATAAATATTTATAATTAATTTTCCATTGGTACTTAACCCATAAATGCCCAATAGTTATTTATGTATCAAGTGCGGATAGAGCATTGTTTGTTGCAAGCGGCGAGAAATTGTTGATCGAGGCGAAGCCGAGATCAACAACTCGACAAGTGCACCGAACAAGCTCTATCCGACGAGATACACACAATATTTTTTCTACAATCGTTGAACAATGTCAAGCTGTAGAAAAAAATTTATTTTCAAAATTATCTTTGGTCACGCCTTTAACAATTCAGTAAAATTGTAGTTACCCATGTCACCGTAATCATGACAACGTTTATCAACAAAATAAAAATTTTCAAAGAAATCATAATTTGACACATGGAGTACATTTGACATATGGAGTACATTTGACATAAAGTCTACAGAGTGAATACGTTTTTGGTGATTAAGTTGAAGTGTATGTATGTATATGCCAACTGTATTTGCAATAGCAAGGTTATTACCAGAAAAATCCAATGCATCATTTACTTCTTTTACCTAATTTATTTGTTTGTTTTTGTCGCGCTAGTGCGACAATATGTCACTTTGTCGCCCTAGAGCGACAATTTTGAACATTTCCTAACCAAAAATGAATAACAATGTCGATATTGTGCAACGATTGTAGAAAAAAGTATTTTTCTTTAAACATTGCTTTCATATTTCTATATATTGGTAACTTGTAAGTATAAATATTTTAAAAATATTTTACTTTTAAATATACAGAGCAATATGAAATGGTTTAGTTTGTTTAGTTTGAAATCTTTACGTACGATATATCATACACTGGGCATTTAATATGTTTTCAGTAATAATATAACAAGAGAGTGAGAATAAATTGAAAATAATTTGACAGATCTTTCGAAAACTTGTTGCCCGGCAATAGCCACGAAAGCCCATAGGGCTTGAGTGGCTATTGCCAAATGGCGACAAGTTTGGGAAAGATACTGGAGAATTATTTTCTAATTTATCGAACTCTCGAGTTATATTTAATTTGATTATTTTTTGATTTCATTATCAGGCGCAGCACTAAATCTATATTTTTTGCTCATTTTTACTTATATTGATGATACCTATCTGACATTTGACATCTGTCAACAAAAACAAAAAAGCTACAGAGAATATTGCCGGGAATAATCACAAGAGCATTATTCTCAGTATAATAATGACAGGATTGGTTAAAATGCAGACACGTGATATATAATAAAGCATTTCATTGGTTTAAAGAAACGTCAAAAAATAATCAATAGTAAAAATTGTTTTAGGGGTATATGTACAAAAACTTTTAATTGATTATATACCTATAGACAAGATTATCGCACGTATATGTGTTGTGAAAGTTGTATAACGAGGCCGTACGACGAGTTTGTGTATAACATAAGTGCAATAATCTTGTAATATCCCACGTATTGTGTTCAAAATTTTATTTGCGATCGTACGGAATTTGTAATATAGGTAGTTAAATTGGTACCTATGTTTTTACTGAAATAAAAATTTAATTAATTTCAAATCAAAGTTGCAATAGGCCCAGGTAATTTTTAAAATGATAGCAACGCACTGAAAATCACGGCAACCAAATAGTACTGTAATGCTGCCTGTCCGAAATGACTGGGAATTGTAGAATTTTAAAACAATTATATGCAATTAAAACGAATTTGTTTATTTCATATCAGTGTTTAAATTTGATCGACATATAATTTATTTATTAATTTTTTTATTTTAAGCTCATAATGTGACGGCGAATCTATCACCATCTAACTAAAGCCACCTCTATCGTTTGTAATCTCGTATATATTTCTGGCGTTCTCTCGAGCAATTTAGACTATACCACTTTCAGATTGCCAGATTTAATTACAGATGCTGTTGTTATTAATAGCGACAGTTATGAATACGTAGCGAGTTTTGTAATCAAATTTAACGTTATTGTTATTAACGTAAATACGTGTTGATTATTTTAGAATAACTATCTGATTGGAGATTAATATACAGAGCAGGTTCTATAATTATTTCATTACTATTTTATTATTGTTTGCTTATTATATAACTTTAATATTGTATTTTATAATCTTCTCATTTTTTTTGTTGTCTTAATATAAAAGTAATTTACATTCTTCTTCTAATTTTTATCCATGTACGAAGTAACGGAAGTTTGTATAGCAATCGCGAAAAATTTCGGTTTTCAGATTTCAACCCAAATATCAATTTTGTCCATCCCTAAATCCATACGTATGTAATTTAAGGTCAAACATGCGCGTCGAAAGAACGAATCCTTTAATTAAAAAAAAAAAAACAGCAAATTCTGTATTCATCATTTATTTTCATGTTCTTTATGGTCCAACAACCTCCATCCGTCAATATTTCATTGATTTTTTACAGTGACTTGTACATTGCAATGTCACCTGAAGTATATATTTTCGTTGGGTTCGTTCAATCCCATACATTTTGTTTTGCAAATTCAAATTTAAATAAATTATTTCTTACAATTATTCTTATCGAAAAACAAAACAATTATTACTGTGAAGTCTTTGAACATTCTAGTATTTATATATGTGGATAAAAAGGATAACTGAAACATTCAACTATAAAAAAATATTCGTTGAAGTCTAGTTGGTCAAAAATTCAGAATTTTGATACTGAATTTCTAATTCCCATGAACGACGACAGTAATGAAAATAATTCGTATATTTATAAATATAATCGTCTATAACATACTAAAATTATTTTACATTTAAATTTACAGTTTTGGAGAAACAAATAAGAATATACCAAAAAACACACTTTTTGGTATATTTTTATTTGTTTCTCAAAAACTGTAAATTCAAATGTAAAATAATTTTAGTATGTTATAGACGATCATATTTATAAATATACACATTATTTGTATTACTGTAGTCGTTCATGGGAATGTGTGACATATATTTGACTACTTTGAAAATTATGTTCATGTATAATATGTAAACAAAATTGGCATTTTAAAATTTATTACAAAACTTTGGACTTTTATCTACAAACGTAGGTATAAAACATTATATGTTTCATTTATTATAATAATGATATATTGTTTCAAAAAAGTCATGTTCATCTAGCGCTATCTTCAGCCCGTATGGTTCACCTTAACAAAATTAGCTTTTTAAAATGTATTACAAAACTTTGGAGTTTTATCTACAAATGTAGGTAAAAAACATTATATGTTTCATTTATTATAATAATGATATATTGTTTCAAAAAAGTCATGTTCATCTTGCGCTATCTTCTTATTTTTGTACCTCTCTTTTTTTTGCAATCGGTAGTGCCAAGAGGACTCTTTACTCGAAGGACATTTTGAATTTTTTGCATATCTCAAAAACGGTGAGCTGTCGAATGTTGAAATTTTATATATGGGACTGCTATAATACTTAAATCTAAACAGAATGCCATACTCAGAGTAAATAGCGTGATAATATAAAATAAATACATTACAAGTATTCAGTCCATCAAAATTTAAATATAAACGTCTGAAATCTGAAAATCACTCAATTTCACATTTCTACAACAAACACGTACAACCAGCATCACTCCACCAAAAAAGATAGCTCTATACTACACCAAATGTGCTAGAGCGAGATGCAAACACAGCAGGTGAGGTAGACACATACTGGGTGGGGTATAGGGTTCACTCTGTCTAGCTGCAGGGAGCTGTGTGGCACGCGACTGCGTTTTTAGAATGTTCGAATGTTGTAACCCTTTCGCCTTTCGGTTACCGTTGCTCGTGTTTTGTTTTTCGTGATGTGTGATTGTTTTGTGTTGTGTGGTTTGTTTTGCATTTTTATGGACGTTTTGGCTCAGAAAATAATACGCAATGTTTTAAAATGTGTACTGAATGTATATTGATACTAAAGTAATATTTAGAATCAGTAATGATACCTTATTCATGTAGATATATTTTTTTTATTATTTACAAATCATATAGCAGGTTTTCTGCATCGTGACGTAGTTGTCGTTTGAGAGACGATGCTAATTATTACTTTATTTTGTGTAAAATTATAGTCGTTTGGAATTAAAGAAAATAGTATATTGTGTTATTAGGAGTAAAAGTGATAATTTGTTTGATGAGCAATTATTTTGCATTTGCGAGGGGAAGCGTAGCAAAGCCGAGCGGAAGCAAAAATTGCGAAGTATCACTTTTAATCCCAAATACCGTTCTTATAATTATTCTCGGACGATTATTTATAAATCGAATATCTTCCAAATCAACCATATCGTCAACGTCGTAATCAATATCATAATAATTTAACATTCTTCCTAATCACAATACAAATATTTGACATTTTCCTTGTTAAGTAGTCGTTAAGTGGCCAACGTCGGACACTTAATTTAAGGATTCCTTAAGCCAATTTAAGTTCCAAAATTTAGCTGGTGCAACGAAATTTTTATATTTAAGGATTACTTAAAATTTTAAGGAACTCTTATGCCCAGTTTGCACCACTCTCATTTAAACATTAAGAAGTTCCTTAAAAAGTAATCCATAAATTTAAAAATTTCGTTGTACCAGCTAAATTTTGGTACTTAAATTTGCTTAAGGAATCCTTAAATTAAGTGTCCGACATTGGCCACTTAACGTCTTCTTAAGGAACTGTCAAGTATTTATATTTGTGGTGAGGAAGAATGTTAAATTATTATGATATTGATTACGATGATGACGATGTCGATGATTTGGAAGATATTCGACTTATAAATAATCGTCCGAGAATAATATATAAACGAGCTGATCATTTTTATAATTTGTCGGATGTCGGATGGACAATTTTTTGTAAGATTTCGTTTAACAAAAAATACTAGAATACTAGAATCGTATTTCTGTGATTTCTAATATCAATAAATAATATTATTACAAATTTATTAACTTACTTGGTAATCCTTCTCTATAAATTAATGAATTTCCTGAACGTTTAAAATGTCACAAATAATTAACAAATCTTCTTGACAGTTCGTATTAAACTTACTAGATTCTAACGTTAGAAATTGAAAATTTCGTTAACATTAAAACGCCCGGACAGGTCAAAATGACTGTTTATACAATTTAAAATATTTTTTGTCACAGATATTCTGGGCATTCTAATGTTAAGTTACCAAAGATTCTTCTTCGTTTTTGAAATTCATTTTTAGATCTCTTGTTTTAGATACAGAATGTAGAACTAAGTAATGACTAGCTAAGCAATGCCTAAATTCGACGTAAGCAACAAACTTAAGATATAAGGATTCCTTAGTAATAAGTAATACCTAGTAAAGTTTCATTTTAAAGACGGGCGGTACAACTGGGCATTGTACTAATTTGTACCAATAATGGAGGACAACTTTTAAATCCTGAAGTATCCTAGCGGTAGTAAGAACTCTTTTATTGTATAAATGTATGAATGAGCCGACCGCGGAGCCAACCAGCCCCAAATCCCTTTCATCCATTTCACTTTCGTCTACCTCCAGTCTACAAAACTCCAACAAATCCCATCATCACCTACTGCAACAAACCTCTTCGCTCTTCTTTCGTCTACACCTCACCACATCCAGTGTCTCGTCTCGGGATCATCTGGTCTACACGGCAGCAGAGCCACCGCCGTTCGTTGGGCACGGTTCGTTTACCCGCGTCGGCATGCCGGTGTTGTCTGGGTGAGTGGCCACGGGTGCCGTATGTCGCGCGTCTGCCACGCGACCTATACGTGGTGGCGACGGTGCAGCTCGTGCCCGGGTTGTGGGTAACGAACCGGTGGATAGGGATGCTAGGAAGACCGAAGAGGGAAAGTAAAGGGGAATTTGTAAGTGGAGTTAATTGGGTTATGAATTGTGAGGTATGATGATACATTAAATTGTTATTAGAAAGTGGTCGATTTTACCGAATAAATTATTCGCCGAATAAATGAAAAATGTCACTTCGAAATCTTAGCTCAAATGATACTCATTATTCTAGCTGTTATTTTTACCTCCCGCCTACCTTTAGGTAAGGGAGGTATTGTTTTTGATCAAAAAACTGGGTAGTGAGTTTTCAGAGAATAAGCACGTTTTAGGGTCCCTACATTACGATTTTACTATTTTCGGGATGATGTCTGTATGTATGTATGTATGTATGTAGTTATTGAATTATTGCTTCTTATATTTAAATGAAGAGCTGATTAGATTTTGGATAAAATGGGTCAACCGGAAGTAGTAGTTTACTTGAAGCCTTTAACAGTTTTTCGTGAAAAATACGGTTAAATTTCCTTTTTCAACAATTTATGTTATTTTGAAAGTTGAAGATTATTTAATTTTACATGTGTTTTGATTACACTAATTTTATTAATTTCCATTAGATTTAGAGATAATAAAATATAAAGAAATTAGATTTCACAAATCTTGCATTCCTAGTACACCATGGAAAAATTTTCAATTTTTTACGAAATGTGACACATGTCATTGTGATTGTGAAGCTGTTTTCTTAGTGAAATATATGTCAAAGAAAATTAAATAAATATACGAAATAAAATTAAATTTCTCAAATATAAATAGAAAATAAACAAATAAGAAGGTATGTTTCTGTATCATCGTTTAAGAGTAGTATTGGGCGGGAGGTTATGTGCTGGCCACATCAGATTTTTTTATTTATTCGATGAATAACTTATTCGGAAGTTTATTCGTATATATAAATATTGGCCCTTAAAATCTGATTTTCCCATCAAATAAGCGTTCCGAGTTACTCAATTATCAGTTACGATTGGCAATTTTTAAGGTCAAATATACGCGTCGAAGAACGAATCCTTTTTTTTTTAATTGTTTTCTTCATTTATTTTCATGTTCTTTATGAGGCACGGACACATATCATTTTACTTCCATCTGTCAAATTTTCATCATGGATTTTTACAGTGACAGTTCTAGTACCAGTTCGCATGCTAAAAACGAATATTTCCGTTACCTTCAGTCCCATGAATTTTGTTTAGCAAATTTAAATTTGAATAAATTATTTCTACTATTATTCTAATCGAAAAACAAAACAATTATCACAGTGAGGTTTTTCAACATTCTAGTGTTTATATATGTGGATGAAAAGGATAGATATAACATTAAACTATAAAAAAATATTAGTTGAAATCAAGTTGATACTGTGTCTCTCATTCCCATGAACGACTACAGTAATGAAAATAATTCGTATATTTATAAATATGGTTATCTATAACATACTAAGTTTATTTTTAATTTGAATTTACAGTTTTTGAGAAACAAATACAAATTTCCAAGAAACAATTTTTTTGGTATATTTTTATTTGTTTCTCAAAAACTGTAAGTTCAAATGAAAAATAATCTTAGCATGTTATATAGACCAGGGGTGGGCAACCTTTTGTATAACAGGGGCCAGAATAAGATTTACGTTTCGTACGCGGGCCGTAATTGTTAATTGACACATGTTCGTTATAATTTTTTTCTGAAAATATAATAAACAATAATAAAACAAAATTAACTAAGTACTACATTTATTTCTTAATTTATATAGAAAATTAAACTGTAAATCTCCTCTTTTTCTTCATGTTGGGTATAAACCTAATTTATAATTTTTGAAAATGTTTATTTATTATTTCTTCTAAAGATCTTGCGGGCCGGATTGAAACTTTACGCGGGCCGGATGTTGCCCACCCCTGATATAGACGATCATATTTATAAATATACAAATTATTTGCATTACTGCAGTCGTTCATGGGAATGTGTGACATAAGTTTAACTACTTTGAAAATTATGTTCATGTATAATTTGCAAACAAAATTAGCTTTTTAAAATTTATTACAAAACTTTGGACTTTTGAACTACAAATGTAGGTTTAAAACATTATATGTTTCGTTTATTATAATAATGATATATTGTTTCAAAAAAAGTCATGTTCATGTTGCGCTATCTTCAGCCCGTTGCGCTTATGTCTATGGAAATAAACGCTAGCATTCACTTCACATCAACAAAATTAAGGTGTTAATTGTAATTACAGATTGAAAAGCTTACAAACTACAAACTTTCCACTTACAATTAGTATACATCCATTTACACACGTTGGTAGTAAAAATTACCTTATTGAAATTGAACTTTTGTCAAATTGTTATCGAACATAGAAGAAAAACTTCATGGTAATTGGTATTATTTAAAATATAAGCTAAATAAATTCTAGTCTCCTTCTCAGAAAGAAAGAAACGCAAAACTTGGAAAAATTGCAACATGTATTTGAAATTATTCTGTAAAATATTTATGCAAGAAAAAATAAAAAATTCATGAAAATATAGAATATAGATAATAAAATATTTAAATAAATTGTACCTATGTAACTGTTGCAAAATCAAATTATTATCAAATATTAACGTTAGTATCTATCTAATCGTGTAAGAATAATTTAGCACAAATCTTCTTTAAATATTAATGGAAATGAAAAATAATTTCCCTGAAAACAAAAAGTTAGTTTTCTAGCTCTGAATAATTTAATCAATCCTCGAAAAAAATTCGCATTGATTCTCTTTATTACTTATTCACAATTCTTTAATAATTTATCATGTAGCCTGTGCTCTGCTTTGTACAATACAGTCAGATAGTTTGAAAAGATAAATATACCTGCAGAATTTCACATCTTTTTTTATTTAAAATTTATATAGTTCATTATTTATTAATCAATAAAATATACGATCACATATCATTTATCTGTTTTAGATATTGCACTGTGCTTTCACAGATCTTGGTAAATAATAGATTTTTATTCGTGAAGTAGGTACGTTTACCAGCCGACAAGTCAAAATCCCGGAAATGCTATAGTGATTTTTTTTAACAAATGTACGATTTGGATTTTTCAGTTAACTTCTGTACCAATCACAAATTTTTGTATAACATAATAATTATCTGTGTGAATCGTATAAATATGAATAGTTTCTGTATTGATCATTTTAGGACTATAGTGAATAAGAAAAGAGAAACATAAGATTTTTAAAACTTTGTAAATATATATATAGTGTTCCATTTAAAAATACTAAGTTGCATACCATTGCGCGAAAATGGAGCACCCGGTAGATAAACCTACTGCAAATACATGGACATTTTAATGTAAAATAAGCTTTGCCTGAAAATTTTTTCTGTAATATTTATAATTATGGCATAAAATAAATACAGACCGATGGACCATCCTGTATATATTAATGTCGCTTGTGTATCTAGTTATGTTTCAATATCCAAAGGTGCTATGAGAATAATTGATATATCTATTCCTATACAGGGTGTTCATTTTAAGTGGTACACTATTGCTATTTCGAGAACTATAAGAGCTACGAGGTCGGTTAAATTAGTAAACAATTTCTATATTATAAGACAATTAAAATGAACGAAACAAAATTTTTTTAGGCCAGTGGTTCTCAAATGCGGGGTGCAACTTTCTTATTTTAAAAGGCAACCTATTTTCTTTATTTGCTTATTAGATTCAGTATTTTTCTGAATTCAACGGTATCCACGTGTAATGATCAAATAATATAAAATATTTGCGAAAAATGCAAAATTAAAAATGTATCATTTTTATTTAAATATGCCTATACAAAGTTTGCCATGGAAGAAAACAAATAAATCAAATGCAGAAATAATTGCAAAAACTGTAATTATGAGAATAACTATTCATTTTGTTGTTACAATACAGAAATACGGATGTACACTTCAAAAACTAATATTAACAATGAGGTCTTTCACTATTTAAAAAAAAAAAAATTTTATGAAACTTTATCTATATTGAAGACTATCTACACTTTGAAAAGTCTTAATTGTTATTCATTAAGCCACAATGATTTTTTTAAAAATGTTGTGACGTCATAGTAGAGGTGTTGCTGGATCTAAAACATTACAGATTGTAAATAATTGTAGTCATATATTTTTTTACTTATTTTATTATTATTATTACAATAAAATAGAACATTTATGTAACATAAATTATTTAAATCTCGACTGTTTTAGGTCCAACAACACCATTAATATGACGTCACAACATTTTTTTAAAAATAATTGTGGCTTAATGAATAACAATTAAGACTTTTTAAAAGTGTAGATAGTCGTGAATATAGATAAAGTTTCATAAAAAAAAAATGGTGAAAGACCCCATTGTTAGATTTATTTGTTTTCTTCCATGGCAAACCTTGCACAGGCATATTTAAATAAAAATGATGCATTTTTAATTTTGCATTTTTCTCAAATATTTTTTATTTTTTGGTCATTACCTGTGAATATCATTGAGTTCAGAAAAAAAAAACTGAATCGAATAAGCAAATAAAAGAATATGTTGCCATTTAGAATAAGAAAGTTGCACCTCGCATTTTGAGAACCACTGATCTAAAAATAATATTGTTTCGCGCATTTTAATTGTCTTATAATATAGAAATTGTTTACTGATTTAACCGACCTCGTAGCTCTTATAGTTCTCGAAATAGCAATAGTGTACCACTTAAAATGAACACCCAGTATATTTATATATATACAAGAAAGACGTCTAGTGACCACACCACATTTTTTTCTTGTTGTTCTTGTTCAATACACAATTAAAACTTCCTGCACCGACTGTACATACCTAACTAGTAGCGAACGGGTTGAATTTCTAAATCAGCGGACAGCGGAGCCACAGCCGTGTATCACCGCGATTTGCGCTAAGTTAATAACGGTCCCACGGCATCACTCGCTGACATATACATCTGACGGGATTCGCACGGGTACTGGACGGCGTGCAGACTGCAGATGCGGGGTTGACCACCACAAAAAACAAATAACACAGTACGCCAATAATATTCATAGTTATATGTGATGGAAGAAAAGTCAACGGGATTGGAATTGCAATTGTGAATTAATGACCAAGGAGGGATTTTAATATTGGGGTTGTTGAGAAATCGGACAACAAAATGGGGAGTGGTTTGATGTCATCAGTACAATCAAAACTAGAAATTCGATTTCTTTTGTTCTATAAAATTTTCATATATGTATTTCGTAAATGTTTTTCTATAACACTGTTTTGGAAACTGGGCATTCCACTACTAAAAATTGTTATGGAATCACTAATATTCCATACGCGGCGTATGGATTATTTTCGACGAATCAGAGCCGCATATTAGGACGACATACGAAGTATCTTGATTCAGTTACTATGGTTACGTCTGTTTGTTTTAATTTGATTTATTTGAGTTTGACGATTTCAACAGTTTTATATTTGTATTTTTGTATAATTTCCAAAACCTTTTTATAGAAAGTATAGTCTACAACATGTAACGAAATGGCCTATCCCACGCTCGCAAACCGTAGCCCTCGCCTTTGGCTCGGGCTACAAACTTTTTGCTCGCGTGGAATATGTGCCATTCCATTACTTGTTGTAGAATATACTATTATCCAACACCTCTTAATAAATGCTCTATAACTAGGACGATTTTATACAAGCAAAGTAACAGATTACCCACTAGTGGGTATAATTTTGAGGAAAGCCACTAGTGGGTATTTTTTTATTTATAACAATAATAATAACACACAACACCTTGGTAATTACTTTGATTGGTATTTTAATTTAAAAATTTAAAGCATATGTCACTGTCAAATAATATTTCTTTAATAAATTTTTCATTTATTAAGAGGTGTTGGATAAAACGTTATACTTCACACGTGGGCAAAGTGAAATTTCCCACTCGATAAAATTATCACACTCAGCCTTCGGCTACGTGTGCTAAAAATTCTCTGGTGGGTAATTCCTTACTTTGCCCACTTGTAAAGTAAATAACTATTAATTATATTATTATCTTGAATCATCTAAATCGCCGCAAAATAAAAGCCAACGTGTCTTTACAATTCATATATACCTAAATATTTAAGGAATTAAAATAAAAATTTTTGCAGCTTAAATAAAATTTAAGACAATGAATTTTTAGATAGCTTTAATTGGTAGCTTAATTTAGGTTTAATATTATTATTTTATTACCATTTTAAACAATTAAACTATAAACTAGAATATGAGATGATTTAAATAATTAGATTAGAAATGGAATTTAGCTAAAACAAATGATTTGCTTGAAATAAAACATCAGGAAATAATAAAAAAAATATAATAAAATGTTCAGTAATAATACTTCATACAGTTTTGAAATATAGAACAAATGTACGAATTAAATAAAAAATTCAATTGCATTTAATTATAATAGTTATATTTTTGACCGAAAACAGTACAAAAAAATATGTTGAGGGCACCACAATACCTCCCTCCATAGATTACTTATCGAACAATGCAGGAACACAGACCACCAGTATTAAGAAACGCTCATCCCTTCAAAAAATTATGACACATGTCAAAAAATAACATTTTTCAATCGTTGTTTTATTTTTTCAAAAAATACAGTAATTTAGTAGTTTTTGAGAAACCGTAACTCTAGAGATCCACACAGACTGATAGACAAACTGTCAGACAGACTGACAGACAGACAGACAGACAGACAGACAGACAGACACACACAGACATCATAGCGAAAATATTAAATTTGTATTCTATTAACCCTAAAACGTGCCCATCCACTGAAAACATATATCCGGAAATGTCAAGTTACAGAGTTATAGCGATAATAATATTTTATTTCTGTCAGAATGGTAAAAAATTGTCTTTTTAATAAACAATCACAATAATTATGACAAATGAGGAAAAACAAAATATTATTTTCAATTGTTTTCCATTGTAAACGACCACTATAATTTTATAGTAATCTTAAAAGAATTTGTTGTATATGACAGAAATAAAATATTAAAATCGCTATAGCTCTGAACTAGGCATTTCCGAAACTTATTTTAATGTTTTGAGATATATTATCCACCTTTAAATCCGTGACCTCTATTTTTTTGAACAGCATGTATATAATTTTCAGCTGCAAAAACATTTAAAATTAACGTATTTACTTAATGAACTAACTAATTTATGTTAAATAATATATTTAAATGGTCGCAGTTGCTATGAGAACAATCCATTCATATAGGTGAAACATCTATTAATTAGATCAAACATAAATTTAGTGTTAAAATTAAAATTTATGTTTGATATTTGAACTTTTGCATCTGTTTATCAATTATATCTAACAAGTTAACGGTTAACAGAGATAAGAATCAAGAAATCCTTTTTCATAAATATAATATGACAACTGTTTTGCCAAATACACCTGCTAATATATTAGAAAGTATTAGGGACCCTAGTTTTTAAGGAGGGAACAAATCGAAGCAGTCTGTAACAAACTAACTAAGTAACTAACTAACAACTGTCACAAAAATAGCAATAGAGTTTTTCTTTCTGTATTGTAATTTAATCAATTGTTATATCACGAGTGCTAAGAATTTAATCGATTAAATTTGACATGTCTAGCATATACAAAATTATTTGCTTAAAAAGTGTTTGAGTACATAATAATTTGAAAAAATTTTATCTTAAATTATTATGTACGATAACACTTTTTTAAAAGCAAAATTTTGAAAATAAGCTAGACATCAAATTTAATCGATTAAATTCTTTAGCACGAGGGGTATAAATGTGAAGATTATTTCATGAATTCATAACATAAACTTTAATATTTGCCGAAGAAATTGTACTAAAACGTTGATTTTGACACATTTTCACATAAATAAATCGGTACACACATAAGCAAAAAGCACCATGAAATTATGTTGTTATAGTGTAACTATAGCAAATTGATTGTTTTTCTTTTAATTTGTCAAATAAATGTCAAAAATTTGTAAATAAAAATAGCTTGATTTGAATAATTCAGCATGTTTAAAGACAAAGAATACCAGTAAAGGTAAAAAACATGTAAGTATCTTGCTTCTGCAACTAATTATCCGGCTAAATATGCCTTCAAAATATTCAAAATTTGCATATAAAAGCTAGCTTCAATTTATTCGCGAATAAACAGCATGGTGCTGTTTAATCACTTATCTAAAATGCACAACAATGGAAAATGAGACATTCTGATTGGTCAAATTTGTAATGAGTGAAATAATCCAAAATATATGCTAACTGCAAACAAGTATTTATTAACCACAATTTTTAACATTTTATCGCCAAATTATATTATAAAATGTGTGTTTTATACAGAAAATTTTTAAAACAAAATTGATGTACACTCTTTCAATATGAATAGTAAAAACGATTTAATTTTGCCTTTTGTTAAACTAAATAAAAGTATTGGATATAGCCACTCAAGGCCTACGCCTACGGGCCTGACGTGGCTATTGTCTGGCAACAAGTTTGAGAAAGATACTGGAGAATTATTTTCTAATTTATTCTTGCTCTTTTGTTATATTATTACTGAAAATTTTATGCTTTGACTATAGCTTTGTACCTACCACAACATCCTGTAAGGGAGGTATAGGAATCATGCTAAAAATTGAGTGCGTTTTCAGTCAATGAGCGCGTTTTAGGGTCCATAGAATAAGATTTTAACAGTTTCTCGATGATGTGTCTGTGTGTGTGTCTGTCAGTCTGTAAGTCTGTGTAGATCTCTGGAGTTACGGTTTCTCAAAAACTACTAAACTGAAAATTTTGATATTTTGTACATATCAATTATATTCTCTTTGGAAGAGTTGATTAGTTTTTGGTGATAATCCAATAACCGGAAGTGGTAGTTTATATGAAACCCTATCAAGCAATTTTACAATATATTAGTAAATTATAATTCAATGAAAATTTTGTTATTAGAATAATGTTTCAAATATTATTATCTACAATTATTGTTGAAAACATTTTCCTCTTAAGCCCTTGTCACATGGTCAATCATTACTTCATTTTTGTTTGTCAAACTATGTATGATGACGTCATATCATTCAGTTTGATGCATGATGAAAAGAAGGTGTGTCAGACGGTCATTCTTTTCACTGGGGTGAAGTTTGTCAAACAGAAACTTATACGCATAGAGGGCATCGCTGTCGGTCATGTGATGACAGAAATGACAGTTGTTTGTTGATGAAGTTGATTTTATTTTCATAATACCTAGCGGTGCCAATGAGAACACCAGTATTTGTTTTGTATCCTATAAAATTAATTTATTTTTCATTTCTCATTTCAATAACATTAAATTTTAACATTGCCAACCAGGTTAGATAAAAATATTTTTTGAAACCTATTTATTTAATATATATTCCAATCCATAATAATTGAAGAATTATTAATATTTGTATAAATAAAGTCTTATTAAAATACTTACTTTATTCATTACTTCTATCAAATGTCACTCGATCTGTCAAAACTACAAAAGTCGAATCAAAATGTATGACAGAATAAGAAACGTTTCTATTTAGAGCATTTGACCAAACTGTATGACGTGACGTCACGTTTCTGTGTTTGTCATTCAAAAGTTTTGTCAAACGGTGGAAACACTGACCGTGTGACAAGGGCTTTACTGTCACCATCTACGAATTACAACACGTTAAAGAAAAATTATATTTTGATATTTTCGTTTAAAACTGCTAAACTGTTTTTTTAAACAACGGTTGAAATGTCTTTTTTTGACATGTGTCATAATTTTTTGAAGGGTGTAAGCGTTTCTTGATAGTGGTGGTCCGTGTTCCTACATTGTTCGATAAGAAATCTATAGCGGGAGGTATTGTGCTGCCCACAACAGATTTTTAAACTTTGTTATATCTAGTAAAATGTTTTTGGGTCTAGTCATAATATAAATGATTTATTTTCTATTTTGTTACTCTAAAATCAAATCAGTTAGTTTTGCCATTGTACATAAGGAGTTTAATGTTCTAGAAACTAAATCGCATACTACAATATACAAAAATATAAAACTTTCTCTTATTCCAAAAATAAGTTTCCAAACCTCTGAGAAAAAATCTCACACGACCAAAATCTCACGCCTAAAAACCACAACAACAAAAGAACATCACACAACAAAACACATCACCGTATTATTAGCAACCAACCCATAATCTCCCTTATTCCTGATATCCAAAAGACATTCGACAATCAACATATAAAAACCCTGCATTATATCAAAAACATTCGAAACTCCCGCCTGTGGCCTTCACTTATCCGCAGATAACAATCGCCTGTCGGCAAACAACACAAGGGAACAATTGAGCATCGCTGGGTGTAGAAAGTGAACACTTCGCAAGAAGCAAGGTGGCTATGACACGGACACGGCGGATACGACGATTGGCAGATGTTTTACGCAGTGCCACAGCACACTCTGCACTCTGCAGACGAGACGCAGAAAGAAATGAATAACGAATTTTAAAATCTAGGTTAGTGAATTAATGGGCAGTGCTCACTGAACGTGACAACTGCTCGCTGCTTCTGCTCAACTTTAAATGTAATTTTTAATTGCATATATTTATTATTATTTGTATTTATGCGAATATCTATACAAGGCTGTTATATACAGAAGACTCATATAATTGTTTTTAACATAAAAGCATTAAATGAGTAATTAGAGATTTTACTAGCTACTGCCAAATACAAAAATTAATTCTACGACCGAGCAGAAAATATACATTTCCAACTGTCAGTTGAAAGCAGAAATTTGACGTTTGCCGCTCAGCGAGCGGCAAAATAAATTTCTCTAGTAAAATAGAAAAATGGACAGTTGTTATCGAAAATTTTAATTTTCAAAGAAAACAATTCATGATAATAGTAGGTAATATTTAACATTAGTATCTTATAATAACAGCAAGTTTACTTTTAATGACAAGTTAGTTTGAACAAGGCATATTCTTTCTCATACCTATTCTTCGACTTTTCAGGTAATAGATTTAATATTACATTCTTCGCAGCTTCTTTGATGTGTGTCTTGTGAAATATTATAAATGTAAGTAATATTTGTATTATTAGTTAGAAAGTTTTGCTGACTAGATATTAATAGATTTCTATTTGAAAATAAAGTCATACGCAAAGTACAAGTCATACGGGTTCAGTTAGTTTTATTTGTATAAGTAGTGTGGTGCCCACACCAGATTTTGTTTGCTTCTTTTGACAAAACTGAATTATATGTTTAATAAACTAATTTTCGTTGCTATGGGAACAAACAAATAACAAAAACTGTAATTATTAATCATTCAATACAGATTCACATACCGATAGAAAAATTTGAAACTCACGGAATATCCTCACTTAAAATTGTAATATTTTTTTATTACATTTCTCTATAATATAAGCGCTAAGAAACCCATTGTAGCAGAGCGCATCGTCAGATATCTAATATTTATCGAGATACGTCGATTTTTGGTATTTTTCGAAGTGCAACTTTAAGGGCCTGGAATTCAAAAACTACACGAGATATCTAAAAATTCTCTTCAGTTTAGCGTTTCTGGTGCCTTATATAACAAATTAGCAAATTTTTAAAATTTTGAAATTTTTTTGTATTTTTGTTCAAAATTTCGATCGGCGATAACTCGACAAATATTAAAGATACAGATTTGCAGTGTTCGCCAATCGATTCAGCTCGTTGAAATACATAAGTATGCAAAGTTTCATAAAGATCGCTTTACGGGATGGAAATTTAGAGCAAAAAGCCTGAAAATGGCGTTTTTCGTCCTGAAAATCAATCAATCCCTTGACGTTTGGCCTGAATTTGGCCATTTTCAGACTTTTTGCTCTAACATTTCAACCGGTTGTCCGAATTTTCAGAAATTTTCAGGGTTTATGTATTTCGTCGAGCTGAATCGATTGTTGAACACTGCAAGTCTGTATCTTTCATATTTGTCGAGATATCTTCAATCGAAATTTTGAAAAAAAATTCAAAAAAATTTCAAAATTTTCAATTTATTATAAATAGCACGAAAAACACAAAACTGGAGATATTTTTCGATAACTTGTATAGTTTTCGAGTTACAGCCCCTCAAATTTGCTCTTCGGAAAATATAAAAATCGTCATATCTCGAAAAATATTAGAGATATGGCGATGCGCTCTGTTGAAATGGGTTTCCTGGCGCGAATATTATAAAGAAATGTAATAAAAAAAATTACATTTTTAAGTCATATTTTGTCATTTTATCTTTTCGTCTTTGAGTGAGTGTTCATGTTTCTCTCTTTCCTATGTTTAATACTATTTAATGCTATGCCATTCCTTATTTTCCTTTCTTTTTCTTCAAATCTTCCATCTTATTAAATTATTGAAATTTCTATACTTATTTGTTGATATTAAAATATTTCATATATTTTATAACAAAGTTTATTTCACTCATTACAAATTTGACCAATCAGAATGTCTCATTTTCCATTGTTGTGCATTTTAGATAAGTGAATAAACAGCACCATGCTGTTTATTCGCGAGTAAATTGAAGCTAGCTTTTATATGCAAATTTTGAAAATTTTGAAGGCATATTTAGCCGGATAATTAGTTGCAGAAGTAAGATACTTAGATGTTCTTTACCTTTACTGGTATTTTATATCTTTAAACATGCAGAATTATTCAATTCAAGCTATTTTTATTTACAAATTTTTGACTTTTATTTGACAAGTAAAAAGAAAAACAATCAATTTGCTATAGTTACACTATAACAACAAAATTTCATGGTCCTTTTTGTTTATGAGTGTATCAATTTATTTATGTAAAAATGTGTCAAAATCAACGTTTTAGTATAATTTCTTCGGCAAGTATTAAAGTTTATGCTATGAATTCGTGAAATAATCTTGACATATACCCCTCGTGCTAAAAAATTTAATCGATTAAATTTGATGTCTAGCTTATTTATAAAATTTTGCTTTTAAAAAAGTGTTATCGTACATAATAATTTAAGATAATTTTCAAGTTATTATGTACTCAAACACTTTTTAAGCAAAATTTTATGCATAAGCTAGACATGTCAAATTTAATCGATTAATTTCTTAGCACTCGTGATATAACTATTGAATATTATCAAAATTTAAAATGATAAAAAATCCGTTAAAAATGCCTTTCTCTTCCTTTTAAGTTATGTTTTGATAAAAAAATATTGACGTTGCATTTAGTAAGTATATCTATAATATTTTTCATGAATAAATAATATGAACAATTTAATCAGCAAACATTTTATATAATTAAATATTTGTTGTGTATTTATGATTAATATCTGCTAAATAATTCAGGGTAGTAAAATTAACTAATTGAATAAGATTCAATACTTTTCAATTCATTTAGTGTTACATTAAAATAATTAAAACTCTTTTCAAATATAAAATAAAACCTTCATAACTAAGGCGATATCATCTTCAGACTGATACATTAACGGACTATAATACATAGTTTGAATTCTTCTTCGTGTACATTGCTGAAGTTAATTGAATTAGAAAATTGAAATAAAAGTAAATTGTATTTCATTTTTACCTCCCGCCACATCCTGTAAAGTTTACAGTGGATGAGCACATTTTAGGGTCCCTAGAATACGATGATGTCTGTGTGTGTCTGTCTGTCAGTCTGTGTGGATCTCTGGAGTTACGGTTTCTCAAAAACTGCTAAACTTAAAATTTTTATATTTTGTATATATCAATTGGGAAGTGGGAGTTTATTTTGAAATATCTCAGTAAATTATGGTTTAATAGTAATTTTTGTTTTAGAATAACGTTTGAAATAATATTATCTACATTTGTTGTTTGAAACATTTTTCTCTTACTGTATCCATTTACGAATTACAACACATTAAAGAAAAATTATATTTTGATATTTTCGTTTATATCTGCTAATCTGCATTTAGCAGAAAATTTTGAAACGTTATTCATTTACAGTTTTTGCGTAAATAGAAAAATAAAAATATAAAAAGGAGAACACTAGTGTTTCTGCCTTTTTATGTGGAAAAAATGAGTTAAAAGTAATTATGTTTTTATATGACAAGTATAATATGAATTTGACATAATGATTGAATAATATTCTATCGCAATGTCAATATTATTTAATTAGCAACAGTAACAAAGGTTATTAATTAATGAAAAGCGATATGGGTATATTAATTGACAGTTGTCGATAAAAGCAATTATCTCAAATTAATCTAAAGATATTACGGTTTTCAATTCAAAAAAATTTAAAGACGCCATTACTCAAAAACAAAATGCATTTTAAAGGTAACGATTACACAAAAATATGTCTCATTTAAGATAAAAATTGACATGTTGGAGATTTTTTTCAAATTTATTTAAGGGCCGGTATTTCCAAACTTAGTTATCTAGAGTATGAATTTATTAGTAGAATAAACAAAAAATATCATATTAAAATCATAGTTTAAATGATGATTATTAGTACTATTCTAGCTGTCATCTTTTAATGCAATATTTTTTGTTTATTCCATTGATAATTTATTCTTTAGTTTATCTGAGGTTAGAAATACCAGCCCTAAAAAAAATAATTATGTGGCTAGCACATAACCTTCCGCCCAATACTACTCTTAAACGCTATACAATATAGTATTTGATGATACAGGAACATACCTTCTTATTTGTATATTTTCTATTTATATTTGAGAATTTTAATTTTCTTTCGTATATTTATTTAATTTTTTGACATATATTTCCCTAAGAAAATAACTTCACAATCACCATGACATGTGTCACATTTCATGGTGTACTAGGAATTCAACATTTGTGAAATCTAATTTCTTTATATTTTATTGTCTCTAAATCTAATGAAAATTTTAAAATTAGTGTAATTAAAGCACGTAAAATTAAATATTCTTCAACTTTCAAAATAACATAAATTGTTGAAAAAGGAAATTTAACCGTGTTTTTCACGAAAAACTGTTAAGGGCTTCAAGTAAACTTCTACTTCCGGTTGACCAATTTTATCCAAAATCTAATCAGCTCTTCATTTAAATATAAGAAGCAATAATTCACAAAATTGTATTTTTTGGTATTGTAGTATTTGAGTTATGCACACACACACATACATACATACATACATACATACATACATAGATACAGACATCATCGCGAAAATAGTAAAATCGTATTGTAGGAACCCTAAAACGTGCTTATTCATTGAAAACTCACTACCCAATTTTTTGACCAAAAACAATACCTCCCTTACCTAGAGGTAGGCGGGAGGTAAAAATACTAAAGAGATTTCTTGTGATAGTTCCAGACTTTACACTCGCACTGAATATTTATTATTTATTTAATCTAATTGATCAGTTTGTTTTAATTTTGCAAATTTCGACTTATTTAGTATTACCTAAATAATAATGCAATTCTTCAAACTATATAAAATTTCGTTAATGTCTCATGAAATTTCTCAAGCATCGAACGTAAATGTGAACTTAAAGGGTCATTGCAGGAGATAAGAACTTGGGGCTTCCACAGTAGCGCGATGCTATCTATTATAATGAATAGTGTCTTTAGCTCAGTGGTCAATGCGACGCTCAGGACCCTTGCTTAGTTTATATCGTGCAGTGCAATGAAAATGATTGTCGCGTTTGTTATCAATCACCCGGTATCGTCCCACTGTTTACTTGTACAGGGTTATACAAAATGAGTATGTAGAAATCTACGAAAAAGGATAAATTTCCTGATTCTGGAACTGTGATAAAAGTATTAATTTTTCACCAATTTCAATATACAAAATGGGTCATTATTCACAAAAGTAAATATTGTTGTCTTAAATTAATAACATAAAATATTTCTTCTAGCGATATATTTCCGTAGCGCCGAATTTGGAATTATTTTTTCCAATTAGCTTATGTCATATTGATATTGGTTTTCCACTGTTTAAATATGCAGTATTCCGAAATATTAGATTTTATTATTCTTTTTAATATTTATTGTGATTTTTAACAATTGATTTCAAGTCTTCTCTCTTAAATGTTTAATTTGATACCAAAAACGATAGGATTAATGTCATTTTTTAAAATGTATTATCGTATTAAACATATAATTAGTTTTTCGCAAAAACGAAAATTGCAAATATCATTTCATATCACAAATAATATTACTTTTTTTTCAAACGTCATAAAAGCATGTTATTATGTATTTGTATTCAACAAACAGAATTTCAATATTGTCGCCGCCGGGGTAAAAGTGTCTCCTTGGCAATACTTCTACTCCGGCGGCGGACAAAGTAAAATATTATGAATAGCTAAGTGGTAATTCAATAATTTGACACTACTTTCTTATACATATAAAACCAACTGAACACGTATGACTTGTTCCTTGAGTATGACTATTTTGGTAATTATTATAGATGATAAACCAATTTAATTTTTTCTTTTCGTAACTATAATTTTATTTTAAAATAGGTATTTAAATTTTCTAACTGATAATACAAATATTGCTCTTATAATATTTCACACGACACATATTTTTGATACTTCACAATTATTTGACACGTTTGACACATAGATGTTAAAAATGTTTTAGTTTTTGTTCCCATTTTAACTAAAATTATTGAAATATTTTATTAAATATATTATTTAGTTTTTCTCAAAATTAAAAGCATTTACAAGAAATGTACAAATAACATTTTGTATTTAAAATATTAATGCTAACATCTTTCATTTGAAACTTTTTTAACAGCTGATTCTATTTTTGAAAAAAAGGATTTTATTGTTTTGTGTTTTCAGTAACCTTCCTCTTCCGGTTTTTCAATTTCATTCAAATCAACTCAACTCTTCATATTTTCACGAAACTTATAAATTCCAAGTTTCGTTTAAATATCTTGTCTCGTTCATGAGATATTGCGCACACGGATATCCATCCATCCATCCTCACACACAGACATCATTGAGAAATTGATCTTAACGGATTCAGTGAACGTCAAAATATATATTTCCGCAAAAATCTCTAAACAATTTTTTTCATGATTCCAATACTTCCTTATACTTTGTATAAGAAAATAAAAAATTACAGAACTTAATCCAAAATCCTTCTACAATTTTCAAGGTTTTTTCAAATTAATGAGTATTTTTGTCAAGTTTGTACATCCTTGATGAAGAGACACGATGTTATAAAACAAAACACTAACACAGTGCACCCCCTGAGAATTGTCCGTCCTGACGTGCCAGAGCTTCCCTTGAGAAACGATGAATTTTTCATATCTATAACATGATTAGCTGTACGAGACTTGTAATACGGCGGCCGCTATACCGAGAGATCTATATCAGTTATCTGGAATTAACCATCTATGTTGAGTGTTTTAACAGAGGGTGCTGAGGGGAGCAGGCGATGTTCATTTATTTTGAGTGTGAATTTGTTGCCATTGTTTTAAGGGTAATGGAATATTTGAGTATGTTTTGTGTTTGGTAATTTTTCATTTCTTTATTGTATTATTTGTCTCACTGATGATCTAGTGAATGTATTAAACTGATTAAAGAACTGGAAGAAACGACATTTTATACATATATGCATTTTGTTTTCTAATTTATTTATTTACAATTTACAATGGGTCAAAAAAGAGATGTCTGGTTTGTATTAAAAGATAACCTTCTGGTAACAGATTAAAATATTTAAAACAAATTGCAGGCACTATACGTCAGTAGCAATGAAAAGAGTAGGCGGAAAATTAGGAATTTTTATTATTAGTTTCATTAAATTGCGGTATCAAAATAAAGTAATCTGTATTAAATAAGATGTAGGAATATTGGCAGTATGGTGATATAAAATTTGGGTACATAATTTTTTGCCGGACACTTTTTACAAAAAATTTATTTTACATGTTAACTGTCTATGCCAACATTTACACACGGTATATATTAGAAAAATTATAAATAAATTCCTAATTTTATTAAAAATTCTTAGTTTAATGATATACATACTTTAAATTATCTTACAATTATGCCTTATATTTTCCTTTTTCTTGAAATAATCACAATTTGACAACTTTAATTTAAATTTAAGATTGATTCATTGGCAATACTTCTACACCGTCTTGCGTCTGATAACCTAACTTTTAACGTGTCAGTTGTGTTGTCAAAGTGTGTTTTAGGTCCGAACAAATCGTTTTTAGAAACATGTCGTGAAAAAAATGTTGTGTGTAACACGAGAGGAAAGCTCTTCTTCCAATCTCGCTCGAATGCAAACTTCGAACTCGAGTGGAAAAAAATCGCTTTCCTCTATACTTTGACAAATAACAATTTGCTGAAGAAATCTGTGTATAATATGAAAATCTCTCTATTTTTATAATTATCGTGTGTAATAGATCACGTATCGCATTTAAAACGGGATGCCATGCCCTAACGTCTGTGATTAGTGCTTTCTAAATCACTCTGTCGTGTGTCTTGTATCGAGAGAGTACATTCACATTTTATACCATTTTAGATTTTATTACATGTTCTACTCTACTATTGATTTATTTATTTTTTATACAAATCTAGATTTCATTTACATATTTTCTAATATTCTCGTGTATCCATAGGGTTTTGAGATTACAATCTAATTTTGTAAAACAAGGTTCTTCCATCTTTCCTCATCCTAGCTGTACTTGCTTCTTTTGTATGTCTCTCTTACGTATTGTATCTTCAATATTGTCGTTGCAGCTCTTCATTGGTCCTGCTTCTTCTTCTACCCCTTTTTTCCATTGTTTTCGTTTTCCGTAATATTATCTTCGAAGGTCGTTTGTCTGGCGTATTTATTATATGACCAAACCATTGTAACACTTTTTCTTCTAACTTTTTTAGTGTTGATTTTGCTTGGACATTGTCCTTTTCAATTCTGCTTCAATTTTCCGTGGTAACGCATCGAACTCTGGATCGTGAGCCCTCAGTTCAAAACCCACTACCGACAGTTGCCAATTTAAATTTACTTCGATGATTTTCCCTCCACTAATAACTTTAGGGGCTTGAATTGACAACTGATAAACGCATTTCATACGCAAAAATATATCACTTACCGAGATCTGCGTAAATAGAGTGCCACATCCAAAATGGGTAAAAGGATTGAATATATAGTTACTTTTATTTGAACTTTGCTTGTTTGACTATTGTTATAAATTAATTCATCCTCTAAGCCTTAAAGTATAAATAAAATCTAAATACGTATTTAGATAAATTTGATTCAATAAGTCATATAATCTTGAATAATTCTTCTTGATGACTTTGTTTCCGAAATATGTTTAATTTGAAATCGGCACTAAAGCACTCAAAAATTGTTAATAAAAGCTCAGAAATCGTCACTAAAGTATCAAAATATACGACGATTTTGAGCAACGCAGTGTTGGCAACTGTAAAATAATTATTGTATAAGTAGGATATTATGACGTATTGTAGAAAATTATACGTAAAATGAAAGAATATATGCAAGAAGAATTAACTAATTTATTCCGATGAAGAAATTGAGGACAAAACACATAGGTTGCTATTCACAGGTCTATACTAAGTGCTACTAACTAGGACATTTTAAAATTTGGCAGTGTTACTTTGCAAAAGTTGTTGATTACCTTGGAGATCAATACTTTTTTTCATAGCAACAGTGTTAAATCTTAAAATGCCTTAGTTAGTAGCCCTTAGTATAGACCTGTGAACAGCAGCCATAATTTTGATTGTTATTTACGATAACTTCAATGTTTGAGGTTGGCAACACTGAGTGTCAGTTGCAATTGACCACAGATGTATAAAGTTAACCTATATAATAACTTTTTTACAGTTTCTAATTTTAGATTTCAAATAAAATTTAATATGTACCGCGGCACTGCAGTTCTTTTTTACCACTACGGGCCTTGGCAAATAAATTCCATATTCATGTTAAAAAGTTAAACTTCAGTGCCCTGATACATAAATAACTATTATCCAACACCTCTCAATAAATGCTCTATAACTATGGCGATTTTAAACAAGCAAAGTAACAGATTACCCACTAGTGGGTATAATTTTGAGGAAAGCCACTAGTGAGTATTTTTTTATTTATAACAATAATAATAACACAACACCTTGGTAACTACTTCGATTGACATTTTAATTTAAAAATTTAAAGCATATGTCACTGTCAAATAATATTTGTTTAATAAATTTTTCTTAATAAGAGGTGTTGGATAAAACGTTATACTTCACACGTGGGCAAAGTGGAATTACCCACTCGATAAAATTATCACACTCAGCAATCGGCTTTGTGTGCTAAAATTTCTCTCGTGGGCAATTCCTTACTTTGTTCAATTGTAATGTAAATAACTATTATTTATATTTGAAGGGCTATGTGTGTCATTTTATGATGTTTATTAGTTCATATCTCGATTTCTGAATGTTTTGTGTTTGGCTGATGCTCAATGCCGATGGGTTCCATGCTAATTATAACACATCTTCACGTACGTAGGGTACTTGGCCATCCGCAACGAGCACGTAAAGTACGCGGCGTACCGCGACTGGTTCAGTTTTTCACACAAGTGCCGGTCCGCACTTTCCCGCGAAATCATTTGCTTAATTGATGCTCCGCTGTTAATTAGCAGGTACAGAGATTGGCGGCGTCTCTGTGCAGTCCTCTGGCTCTCCGGTGTGGTAAGTAAGGTACGCTTTACGCTCGCTGTTTACCATATATTGCCATGGTAGCCAGAGCTGGGTTGATGGTAAGGTAGGGTAATTAATACGCGCTAATTGGTAGCGGCTTCTTAAACGACAACGGCGCGCAGACTGATGGCGGACGCGGACTTGACTGATTGTTTTGCATTGGAAATACTTGCTTCGAACGGCGGGATGTACTGGTTTCTGGGGAAGGCAAGAAATCGAACCTACACTCATTTCTATCGACACTGAAATTAATCTTCCGTGATACCATATTTCTCATACCGTACACATATTGGGTGGCGAAAGTAATACAAGTATTTCAATGTCTGTGGTACGCAAATCTGCCGCATGAGGCTCTTGTATCGAGGAGTCCTAAGGCACTAGAATATATGAGTATTCTCATCCGCCATTTTGGGTCCAAATATCATAAATAAAACAAATTATTGGAATCCAGTTACTTTAATTCTTTTACGTCAAATTTGAGGTTGACATTGATTAATAATTGCAATACTCTTAATTATTATATTTCATATCTAACAGGTAAGTGTACAGAATACTTTCTAATATATTACCGTATGATTTGTGTAGTTGGATATTACAGAATTTCAAGAAATATGTTTTCAAATTTGACAGATACAAATTTTAAATGTTTTTTTTTAAGTAACTGGATTCCAATAACTTGATTTTTTATGACATCTGGACCCAAAATGGCGGACGAGAATACCTACATTCTACTAGAGCTCTAGGAGTCCGATGTACTGTTTCTATCACTATTCAGTGTGTTTCTATTTAGTAGTTCCCCATTGATATTTCGAGAACTTTAAGTTATAACATAAATAAATAAGGTATACGTTAAATTTGTTACATGGTATTAGAACTACTATGTGATTGTGAATTATTAATCACTTGTTCATAAAATTTTATTTGTTAATTCAAATGTAGGTAACTTGGCTTATATCTGGAATAGTATATTGTACAACAAGCATGGAATGGTACGCATTTCGTACGAGTATGAAAGTTTGTAGCATGACCCGAAGGCAAATGCTGTAAATCTAAACTATACTTTTTCTACGACCACGTTATTATTTTTAATTCATTTAATTTTAATAATAAATTTGTCCCGCTTTCACCATTTCATTATTTGACAATTCTAAATGCAATCAATGGCACCTGTATAGAAATGAAATGATGTGTATTGAAATACTCACAGAACAAATTCATTTCTCACTTGCAATCTACCTCATTTCCCTAGCAATAACAAACATACAATGAGCAGATTTCTAAGTGGCCGTAGAAAAAAATAATTCTTAAACTCAGTCAGTCGAACAAAAAATTATATTTAATTATTTTCAAGTGATATATTATTAAAACTGGGAACAGTTAAACATCATCATAAAAATCAGAAAAAAAATAAGCTTCTTTACTATACACAGGGTGTTCATTTTAAGTGGTACACTATTGCTATTTCGAGAACTATAAGAGCTACGAGGTCGGTTAAATTAGTAAACAATTTCTATATTATAAGAAAATTAAAATGAGCGAAACAAAAATTTTTTAGACCAGTGGTTCTCAAAATGCGGGGTGCAACTTTCTTATTTTAAATGGCCACCTATTTTTTTTTTTATTTTCTTATTCGATTCAGTATTATTTTTGAATTCAACTATATCCACATGTAATGACCAAATAATACAAAATATTTGAGAAAAATGCAAAATTAGAAATGTATCATTTTTATTTAAATATGCCTATACAAAGTTTTCCATGTACAGAGCTGGGAAATATACTTTTAATAAATATCTAGATATAAGATACATACATAAATTTGTTAAAGATACTTTTTATTCCAAGCATCTTAAGATACAAATATTTCTTAAAAGTATCTAATAATAAACACTTAAGATACTTTTAAATATTTTAGATACTTTTTAATATCTTAGATACTTTATGTTTTAGATACTTTTAAATATCTTAAATACTTTAAAATATCTTAGTTAAATACTTTTAAGAAATATGTGAGTAAATTTTAAATTTTTATACTAACTGTAAGCTTAAACATTAAAAAATATATAAGATATTTCAAAATATTTCACTGGCACATATCTTAAATATTTGCAAAAAAGATACTTTTTTTAAAATAAAAGATACTTTTAAAGATAAAAGATACTTTTTAAGACAAAAGATACATTTTTTTAATATAAAAGATACCTACTTTATAAGATGAAAGATACTTTTTTAAGATATAAGATATTTTTTAAGTTAAAAGATACAGAGACTTTTAAAAAGTATTTAAATAAAGATACATTTTACATAAAATAGAATGTATATAAGATAAAGTATCTTAGATACTTTTAGTATCTTATATAGTGTCGAATATCTTTTTCTGTATGATACTCCCAGCTCTGGCCATGTACTATCATAATTTAAAGTAGTGCAGAAAATTTCTAGGAAATAAACCCATCAGATAACCGTATTGCACTAGCTGAGTATTTTAAATTGACATTATTAGTTAATTTGTTAAACCAAACATAAGATATTAGTTCCTACGTTAGTTTATTTTGTTTATATGTATAAATTTACAGATAAATGTAGTCTGGATTTCTTTATAATAACAAATTTCAAATATTCCACGTTTTTATAGTACACCACCGAGGGAGTAATACAACAGAAACCCAGTTTCCAAGCGCCACTCGCATTTAGCAGAGAAATCGCTCTCGTCGTTACTGTTTCAAATCGCTCTCAGCTTCCATGTAAAATGGAACGACCAAGAACTAGTAAGATACTAGAGTTGTTCGTTGAGCGGCGAACACTTTTATGTTGAAGCTGGACCGGCTTCAAATTACCTCGGGACGGATTAGAGCTCGTTAGTTTTTTATAAAGTTCTATTGGAGATCTGGGATTTCAGCAATTTTACGCCAAATGAATTTTAGATTTGAGAAAAGGTTGTAAATTACATTCTTGTGGATAATTAATTTATTGTAGTTGTTTTCATGATTAAAGTGTATGCTAAAAAATATCGTTCTTGTAGGAAGATTAGATAATAAATTTATTTGCTTATGATGTGGGAACAAAAAGGTAGAAGAAAGTTGCAACTAAAATTGTAGCCAATATTATTTTACATTTTCTTGAATGTATCATATTTACTATAAATAATTTACTGAGATGTATCCAAAAACATGATAGGTCCTCAAGTCAATTCGGAACTTACATAATATGAATAAGATATCGAGTTATTATAGAGAATTAAGAAATTGTGGCTTCCAAAATATGGAACAGGGTTGATTCTATACATACATACATAACATCAAGCTATATCCCACTTAGTGGGATAGCACGAACTCAGAAACACAGTCAACCAACAATTAATCTCCCCAAACATTTGAAGGTGAACGATTGCGTGGGCGTCCGAGGAATAACTGGTTGGGTATGATTGATGGTTTGTTGCGTGAACGAATGATTCCGAGTGAGAAGAATAAACGAGCATGTATGAAACGCACTATGAATGTGGACGAGGCGAAAGTAGTGTGTCAGGATAGGAATGTTTGGAGGAGATTGACTGTTGGTTGACGGTGTTTCTGGGTTCTTGCTACCCCACTAAGTGGGATATAGCGTGATGTTATGTATTATGTATATATAAATGAATGGAAAGGTTATTCAAATCATTGATAAAATGGTAAATAGTGTGGTTCATTTGTATCTCATATATAGATTAAACATGAGGTTAAACAATACAATAATATATGATCATCAAATAATACCTGTACCAAACATATATTTAATTTCTTTTCTTTATATCTTTTATAATAAAACAATTTAAATATTCGCGGCATATATTAGTTGTCAGTTGTACCAACTGAAAACAGTGTTTCCGAAGCCCCACAGCTTCACAATTAGATATTTATTTATTTGTAAGTTGTTTATTTATGGGCTCTGCAACCTATTTTTTTTTATTTATTTTTTTTTATTTTATTTTATTTTTTATTTATTTATCATCAAATAATACCTTGTACCAAACATATATTTAATTTTTTTTTCTTTATATCTTTTATAATAAAACAATTTAAATATTCGCGCCATATATTAGTTGTCAGTGGTACCAACTGAAAACAGTGTTTCCGAAGACCCACAGCTTAACTTCTCACAATTAGATATTTATTTATTTGTAAGTTGTTTATTTATGGGCTCTGAAACAATTTCAGGATTATAAATTAACAAACGTTACGAATTCATAATTCCCACATTCGCGACATAATTGATAGTTTAGATTTTAGATAACGTCTCGCTTAATTTAGCCTTCATTAACACGAAACACATCAAGTCACTGTGATTTAGGAAGGCATGTGTTCGTGCACATCTTTAGCAGATTGAAATTTCTGCGGATTCCAGCGGAGTCGATACAGTTAAGTTAGTTAGTTGGCCCTTGTCCGTTATACTTAACCGGTTTCCCTTGCACTGCATGTGCTCTCGGTGAGCTCTGCGCATCTGTCCGTTTACATAAATCAAGCTAAATGTTCTTTAATCTTAATTCATTACAAGAGGAGTGTACTGTGTGTAGAATACACGAGGTACATGCATACTTACATTGGGCACAAGATCGGGAGATGCCAGTAGGAATTACTACACAAATATTTGTGATTCTGAAACTTCCTATTGGGATCTGACATTGAACATTTGCCATCTAGCGGCAAAACGATTGTACTAGTATAGTAGTCCTCTGGCTGGCGTATTCAAATGTGACATTTGATTATTTATAGTCAATTTGTGCAAAAATGAGTTCGGTAAGTGAAAATAATGATCCAAACGGAAAATCAACTCATTATGTGTACAAAGCTAAGTGCGCAGTTGAAAATTGTGGAGGTAAAGGAGGAAAAAACGAAGGTGTTTTCACTCCTTTCCACTGGCGGGAGAATGCTTTGTTATAGTGCGTAATATGTTAGACGTTCCAGGGAAACTGGATAAATTGAAAGTGTGGCAACGAGCTACGAAAATTTTACTGGTACAGAAACATATAAAAGTATGTTCATTACATTTTAAGAAGGAAGATTATTTTTTATTGGTAAGTGAGGTTATGTTACGTCATACGTTTGGAGTTTATAACACGCTTTACATTAATTAATTTTTAACTTAATTGTTCAATTAATTCAAATTTTTATTAATTTATATATTAAATACATTTATATTTATACATTTACATTATTAATTCAATCATTGTCATATGTCAAAATTTGAAGCTTAGGTTAGGTCCTTACCGGCTGTAATGAATAAAAATTGCAATGATGTGTTTGCAATGTTCACCCAGTCCAGCTTTGCAGGAACAATCTATGTGCACTTACTCACCACCCTGAGTGATTTCACCTTTAATTTCGTGCGGTTTCTCTCTCAAATTGGAGGATTGCATCACATATGCCACAATGTTTACATTTGCACTGTATACATTGTCAACAATTATACCACATTTAATCAGATGTCCTGCACTCAAAATTCGCTTAGCTTCGACATAATTTCTTTGATCTTCGTTTGTGCCTGCCCAGATAACAAGTTCGTTGCAATTCAAGGCCATTTTTTGTACAAAAAAAAAAGAACCCGTGCGAGAAATTGCACACATGCACAATAGATTACTAAAGCCGCCATATTGAATAAGCCACGCTCCCATGTCAGATCCCAATACACTGCATAATTATTCGGTGCTTTGTACCTCCCGTCACATCCTGTAAGGAGGTATAGGAATCATGTTAAAAATTCAGTAGTGAGTTTTCAGTGGATGAGCACTTTTTAGGGTCCCTAAAATACGATTTTAATAGTTTAGCGATGATGTCTATCTGTCTGTCAGTCTGACTGTCTTAGATAAGCTGTGGGACTTCGGAAACACTGTTTTCAGTTGGTACCACTGACAACTAAAATATGGCGCGAAAACTTAAATTGTTTTATTATAAAAGGTATAAAGAAAAAATAATTAAGTATATCTTTTGTACAGATATTGTTTTTGGAGAAATTCCATATTTTAATTTCTTTTAAAACTATCCCAATAATTAACTAACCAAACATATCAACTGATAATCGCAGTCGCTGTAGATATTCTGTGAGGGGTTCTGTCAGTCTGACTGTCTGTCAGTCTGTGTGAATTTAGTTTTTAAAATAACTTGTTTCAAGAACATTTTCAGTTTTCTTTTTGTATGCATTTGTTGAAAAAATTTTTATTTCTTACAAAATGATTAAGTTCAGTTAAAAAAAAATATTAATTTTGAATATAAATTTTTCTTTTTTCTGCATTGAAAGAAAAGGAATATATTTTAAATTTAGTTTTTAAAAATAATAAAAGTGAGGCCTTTTAATTTTAAACAAAACGTTCTTATTTAAAACGATATCATTTTGAATTTAAACTACTCCTATTCAAACTACTTCGTCTCCATAATGAGTCTCAGTTGAATATTACAAACAAAATTAATTTTCATATAGGAATATTTATTTATTAAACCTATAAAATTTTTCAAAGAAAACGAAATCGCATTGGCACTATTCAAATCAATTTTTCTCTTCATTTAGAAGGAATCTGTTTGTTTTTAGAAAACATTTTTATCAGTGTATTATATACAGGGTGAGTTTTTTGTCTTAATACAACAAAATAAACATGTATTTTCGAGCAAATCTCAAAAAATCATTTATTAATATCTTCAATTACCTTCTGGATTTACCTCTAAATTTTTTACGTCAGAAGAATGGATAATAGATCATCAAAATACGAAGTAGATTAAAATTTATAGATATGCATCTAATAAAAATGAATAAAGTACATTGTACAATACTTAATTAACAATCATAAAGTAAACGTCGCGTGTCTTAATCAGAAAACAGAAACCTCTTTACCCAGGCCCGTACCGCCCCAAATGTCCTTATCACAATCAGAAACAAAGCAAACACGTCTCCAGTTTACAAGCCAACGTAATACAAAGTAACGTGCACAAACATTGTTTGTGATTACATTGGCGATGTTTGCCGATCATTAGCGATTACTACCGAAGTCTGCTGTCGTATCTCTGCTGAAATCTGTCACTTCACTTTGAATGAACCCCCTGTAGGAAAGAACAAATATTTTGTTTGGATTTTAATGAAATGTTGTTGTAAAATGGAGTTTGCTTGCAGACAAAATGCACCTACGCAGATAAAGAGTGGATAAAGATACAAAAATATACTTTTTCTACAATCGTTGCACAATATCGACATTGTTATTCCATTTTTGGTTAGGAAATGTTCAAAATTGTCGCTCTAGGGCGACAAAGTGACATATTGTCGCACTAGCGCGACAAAAACAAAACAAAAATAAATTAGGTAGAAGAAGTAAATGATGCATTGGATTTTTCTGGTAATAACCTTGCTATTGCAAATAGAGTTGGCATATACGTACATACACTTCAACTTAATCACCATGAACGTATTCACTCTGTAGACTTTATGTCAAATGTACTCCATGTGTCAAATTATGATTTCTTTGAAAATTTTTATTTTGTTCATAAACGTTGTCATGATTACGGTGACATGGGTAACTACAATTTTACTGAATTGTTATAGGCGTGACCAAAGATAATTTTGAAAATTAATTTTTTTCTACAGCTTGAGATTGTTCAACGATTGTAGGAAAAATATTGTGTGTATCTCGTCGGATAGAGCTTGTTCGGTGCACTTGTCGAGTTGTTGATCTCGGCTTCGCCTCGATAGTTATTTGTGTATCAAGTGCGGATAGAGCATTGTTTGTTGCACGCGGCGAGAAATTGTTGATCGAGGCGAAGCCGAGTTCAACAACTCGACAAGTGCACCGAACAAGCTCTATCCGACGAGATACACACAATATTTTTTCTACAATCGTTGAACAATGTCAAGCTGTAGAAAAAAATTCATTTTCAAAATTATCTTTGGTCACGCCTATAACAATTCAGTAAAATTGTAGTTACCCATGTCACCGTAATCATGACAACGTTTATAAACAAAATAAAAATTTTCAAAGAAATCATAATTTGACACATGGAGTACATTTGACATAAAGTCTACAGAGTGAATACGTTTATGGTGATTAAGTTGAAGTGTATGTACGTATATGCCAACTGTATTTGCAATAGCAAGGTTATTACCAGAAAAATCCAATGCATCATTTACTTCTTTTACCTAATTTATTTTTGTTTTGTTTTTGTCGCACTAGTGCGACAATATGTCACTTTGTCGCCCTAGAGCGACAATTTTGAACATTTCCTAACCAAAAATGGAATAGCAATGTCGATATTGTGCAACGATTGTAGAAAAATAATTATTAAACTTATAATGTATAGTGTAGGTCGACAAACCGAAATGCAACCCAAGGAGGTGGGCATTCGAAAATCACTAGTATCGCCTATTCTTATTGGGTTAAAATATTTTCACGTATATTCAGATCAGAACAATATGTCACTAGCCTAGTACTCTGGAGATCGTGGATTCGAATCCCACTGAAGCATATGACCAAAAGTAGTTAGCCCGCTTACCATGCTCATAAAGAAAAAAAAATTTTTTTTTCTTGTTTTTATATAAGTAAACTTTTTGTACATAAGTTCGATGACGCATCCAAAATTCTTGAACTCTGCGACCCCTGCTGAAATTTAATAAAATTTTCATCCGAAATAAAACAAACATTCTACTACATATCAAATTCAAATTATCTGATAACTAATAATATTAGTGGATGAAATATGAAACAATTAACTATAAAAATATTGTTATTGTTTAGTGCTATTTTTACCTCCCGCCTACCTCTAGGTAAGGGAGGTATTGTTTTTGGTCAAAAAATTGAGTAGTGAGTTTTCAATGAATAAGCACGTTTTAGGGTCCCTACAATACGATTTTACTATTTTCGCGATGATGTCTCTATGTATGTATGTATGTATGTATGTATGTATGTATGTATGTATGTATGTATGTATGTATGTATGTGTGTGTGTGTGTGTGTGTGTGTAGTCTGTGGCAATTTTTTCGTCTCTCATAACTAAAAAACTATAACACCAAAAAATACAATTTTGTGAATTATTGCTTCTTATATTTAAATGAAGAGCTGATTAGATTTTGGATAAAATTGGTCAACCGGAAGTAGTAGTTTACTTGAAGCCCTTAACAGTTTTTTGTGAAAAACACGGTTAAATTTCCTTTTTCAACAATTTATGTTAGTTTGAAAGTTGAAGAACATTTAATTTTACATGTGTTTTGATTACACTAATTTTATTAATTTTCATTAGATTTAGAGATAATAAAATATAAAGAAATTAGATTTCACAAATCTTGCATTCCTAGTACACTATGGAAACATTTAAAAATTTTCAATTTTTTACGAAATGTGACACATGTCTTTGTGATTGTGAAGCTGTTTTCTAGTGAAATATGTCAAAAATTTAAATAAATATACGAAAGAAAATTTAAATTCTCAAATATAAATAGAAAATAAACAAATAAGAAGGTATGTTTTTGTATCATCAAATAGTATTTTGTACCGTTCGAGAGTAGTATTGGGCAGGAGGTTATGTGCTGGGCACATCAGATTTTTTTTTATTGCTATAAATTTTTACCAATTCACTCAGTAAAAGTGTAAATATAACAGAATTAAAAGATGCATGAAATAAGGCGCATTTGGTTACCTATATCATGATATATCAATCATATTACATATTTTCACTAATAGTTATTTTTATTTGACTTTTCTTTTCAGGTGATCAGATTGAACGCAGTCGGATTTTGGTCACTTACTTCTTGCAATACTGTACTTCAAGCATGCTACAAAAAGGTAAGAATATAAAGATATACAATATATTTAATCAATACAGAACTCATGTATATATAATACGAGTATAATGAAACAAATACTGAAAATAATGTTAAACTGAAACAGGCCATTTAGTTCTCTATTTCGCCGTTGTACTGGATCTGAGAACTTTATTTTTTCTTCAAAAGTCACAATTGTATATTATACATTAAGAAAGAGAAATATATTATTTTTTCCCGAGAGTAAATTACAATACGATAAGGGAAAAATACACCTCTCTCCTGCAGAGTATACCTATACTATTTATTTCACGACTCCAATATTTATGATGGTTTTTATGTATGTATTGCAAAATTATTTTAATTGTGATATAATTTATGATAGTTACCTTTGTGCAATTTTTTTAATTTTTCACATTATTTAAGCACTTTCCTCACGACAGGAGAAAAATTGAACAAATTGGCTGTTTCTGTCATGTTTTTGAAGTCATAGAAACCTAGTTTCTCTCCCGGTCCTGGAAAAATTACGTTGTTATATGTTTGTCTCCTTGGCAACACTTCTATTCCGGCGGCGGACAAATAAAATATTATGAAAAGTAGTTAGGTTGTATTTTAATTATGTTGACAGTTAAATTTGAAACAAATAAACAAAACAGCATATTCTATGGTAACTATAGAAATACAGATATGACAGAATAATTTTTGAAGTTTTGGACATTTCCTAATGATTTATAATTCTATTTTCTATGCTTGAAAAAAAAAAGCATGTGTTATTCGAAGAAAATGTGACTTTAGGTGCTTCGCATGTAATTGTCCGACTCGCTTCGCTTTTCGTTTATGACAGGATAACAACAAAGAAACATATCTTTTATTTTGTATTTATTAAAAAAGAAATACAATTTTCTTATAACAAACATTTTTGGTATAATTACATAACATGGGCACAGATGGCACAAATTTAAAAGTTACAGAAACTTACAATTAAAAACTATTTACAAACTATGGATATCTAATTGTTCTCATAAACATTCAATATTTTGACTTAATTAAAAAATATTACATTCTGACAATTATTATTTCAAAGTAAAATGTATGTTTACAGTCAAAATATAAATATTTATGAAAATATTACAATAATTAAATATGACACTTACGAATGGCTTAGCGCAAAAATATTTTGTACATTCAGAAAAAATATTTTTACAAGGAATGCAAAAACGATTGAACATCTTTACGTCAAATTGGATATGTCTAGTTTAATATTTACAGTATAAGGCAAAATTCTTTGGTTTTTAGCTGTACGCTGACCATTCCAAAGACTTTCAAAATTAACTCATTAATAATACATAATATCATTAATGTTTGAACAGTAATATACCCTGTATAATAATAAAAAAGAGATTTCTGCTCTTAAAATGTTTTTCATAATTTTGAAAATCTTCTCCTCCGGCCACAAAGTGCAAATATCAACAAAAGTGCAGTGTAGTTTTAAAAAATAATTTTGTACATTTTTACATTGTATTTTTGTTTCAAAAAACGCAGATACACATATATAATTTTATAAAATCTATTTAAAATTTTGAATTTTAATTCAAGAATTTTTAAATGTTATCTAACATATTTGCACTTTATAAAAATAGCATAGTTAGACTAGATGTTAAGTCGACAGTCGTTTTAGAAAGACTTTGTCACTACTTTTGTAGAACGCGTTCTAGTTTTTGGGTGGTAACACTTTTAGTTTTGACTTTTCTTTGGCATATATTAGAAATTTTGAAAATTGGTCCCTTTGGTTAAACATTCAAAAAATTCAATATTTTTATACCCTTTTCTTTCATAACAATATGAGCAATATTTTTTTCGATTTCTTGAACCAAACGAATTAATATTTTTGAATAAACAAATATATTAGTAAATTCAAATATACAACAGTACTTGTACGTTAGTAATAATTTTAAAAATCAATTTATTTCTCCATATATTTTAGGTTTTGTTAAAAACTCCAGCCAAATTTACAGCTGATTGTTCTAGAAACCGAATATAAATTTACAATAAAAATATGGCATTTCGATTTAATACGTATAAAATATAAAACTTATAAGCAAATTTGCTACTAACACCATTTTAATTGAACGCCGTTTACTATTACAAGTTTCTAAAAATTAACGACAAAATAGGCCTATGCACGATAAAAGATTTATTTATCCAACACCTCTCAATAAATGCTATATTACTATGGCGATTTTAAACAAGCAAAGTAACAGATTATCCACTAGTGGGTATAATTTTGAGGAAAGCCACTAGTGAGTATTTTTTTATTTATAACAATAGTAATAACACACAACACCTTGGTAACTACTTCGATTGACATTTTAATTTAAAAATTTAAAGCATATATCACTGTCAAATAATATTTCTTTAATACATTTTTCATTTATTAAGAAGTGTTGGATAAAACGTTATACTTCATACGTGGGTAAAGTGGAATTACCCACTCGATAAAATTAAAGTAAAGTAAATAACTATTATACCACTATGGCAGAAAATATAAGTTTTCGACTAAAAGTATATTTGATTATAATTAAGAACATTACCAAAATAATTGACACAAGTTTTTGTGTCTATTTCGCAATAAATTAATAGTTTATTTGTTTAACTAAGCATCAAAATACTAGATTTACAGCAGAGGTTGCCGTTTCACTGACGAGGCGAAGCCGAGGCAATAAATGCTGCCGAATCTATAAATCTGTGTTTGATGCCGAGTTGAACACATAATTTTTTTGCCGATTTGGAATTAATGTTAATTTAGTGATTATTTTATATAGATATTTTGAAGGTTATTGTTGTCAAATTACGTTGCCATGCATGTGTTGAACGGTTGCTATGTATTTATTGACGGTTGCTATGCGGTTGTTGACCGGTTGTTATGTAAAATCTTTAATGTCAAATAAATAAATATATCATCACGCCTTTTACCCATTATGAGTGTGGCACTCTGTTTACGCAGATCTCGGTAAGTGATATATTTTTACGTATGAAGTGCAGTTACGAGCCGTCAAATCATAGCCCCCAAAGATGTTAGAGGAGGGGGAAACACAGGGGTAAATTTAAATTGGCAACTTTCAATTGGCAAAAAAAAATTGATTTTGAATTATTTTTCAAATATTATCGATTTTTTATGCAAGTACTATCGGGTATGTTCGATTTTAATCGAAAACTCAAACTGTTGTATTCGATATTTGTAGAATTTCTGTAGATTGTCGTGTAGGAACATTTATAGTCGTTAATTTACTTTTTAATTGTTTTTTTTTTTTCTTCTAGTGTGATATAACAGTTTAATTTATTTGTAATAGTGATTTCAGTTCATTTTTATCTGGATGCCTAGTAAAAAACTACTCATCTTGCTATAAGTAGAAAATGATTATATTTAAAATGGTGGTAGTTGCAAATACGCTTCATAAAAGTTTTCTAGTTGGACACTTATTTCTGTGTGAAATTAAAGCATTTCACAATGACACACTGGTTAAGTACGTAAGGACGGATTCAGGTAAAATTATTAAGTACTAAGGACGGATTTTTGTACCTTTTTATGGACTTGAAGCAAAGCTTATAGGCACATGTATTTAGTGTTTATAAGCACCGCATATTATTTAATAAAGACACTTTTAGTTAGAGAATACAATACAACAGTCTATAGAGGCACATTTAGTCTCTATCTTATTGTATACTGCATTAGTCTACATGTACTATTTTCGATAGTTTTCTTGGTCCCACTGGTTCTTCTGTATCTTCTTCCTTTCATCGTTATTATTATTTATTATTTGTATTAGTATATGATCAGATTTCATGTCTGCATTTCAATAATTTTAGTGTTGATCACTAATGTACCTAAATTGTTCCCAATGAATAATAAAACCTTAAAAAGTGGTACAATACATATGAGAGCATCGTTTATTTGATTTATTTAACTTTTAAATTTAGTTGAATTTGGGAAGAATAAAAACAATCAAACATATTTATAGATAAAATTTATAACTTGTTATGAAAAATGATATTATTAATTAATTTTTGAGCATAGATCATAACCATTATATAAATCACTTGAAAATATATTACGAATATTTGATAAGTTCCATAATACACTTCCTGTCTCCATATATTTCCTAAAATGTAAAACAATTGTTTTACACCGGGAGATTTCTCATAATTCAATAAGATGAAAAATCTTTCAGATCTCATAGTAATAAATGAAAAGATTTTATAGAACTTAAACCAAAATTCTTTTCATTTTACCGAATACAATTTTGCTATTTTCTGGATTTTTGATTAGTCATTGGGGCAACAACATAAACAACTCAGCAAGAAATCAGAATTAGCTAATTTGATGTAAAGTTCGATGTATAAGATTACTGGAGTACTATGTTTACTTAAAAAAAAAAACACTTTAATACATTGATGTCAATCACTTTAACTGTAACTTCCGGTATGTGTCTATACAGGGTGTTTCATAACTTCGAGTACATACGTTAATAGTATATGTTGTTTGATATGCTGATTACGAATCTCAAAGATTTTTTTTTAAATTCGAAAAATTAAGGGTTGTTTATCTAAAACATTTTTTGCACTGGATTCGCTTTCCTATTAAACACAAACAATGAAGTAGGTAATCAACAATTTAAATTAAATAATAGTAGTAAAATAAACGAACAATATTTAATTATTTTTAATGAAAAGATAATTATTAATATAATCACCCACCCAGTGGCAGTGGAAACGAAAAATTTTGGACTGGGAAACATGGAAAATATTTTTGCGATTTAAAAAAAATTCTTTTTGATTCGTAATTAGCAAATCAAATAACATATACCATTAACGTATGTACCTGAAGTTATGAAACACTCTGTATAGTACCTATTACATTCATTCTGAATTACGGAATTACTTTTAATAATCAGAATAATAATAATACTCTTCTGGACTGTTAAATCATTAGTGACCAACTTTCAACCATGAAATCTGTTTCATCATACTTCTCTCCCTCCTTCAACAACTACTAGTGACCTCTGGTTTGAGCTCACTCTCCACCTTAACCTCAAAGTCCTGCTTCTCTTTCTTGACGGCATCGCTAGCAGAGGACACCACACTAACATTAGAAGGAGAGAGTCCCTGATGCTGTGTGAGACTCGTGCTGGGGTGTTGTGAGTCTCTATGACGACGTAGGTCCACCTTCCTCTGGAAGGCTTTCTCGCACATTCCGCACGAGAATGGCTTGTATCCGGTATGCTTGCGCATATGGGTGATGAGGTTTGAGGATTGACTGAAAGCTTTGGAGCATACGATGCATTTGTGGGGCTTTTCACCTGAAACATAAGAAGATAAAGACGAGATTAGTTAAGAGTTTCTTGAGATATGTTTGTTGTATATAATTGTTTTAGTTTCGATTGATAGGACATTTGGAAATAGTAGTAGGAGATAAATAGTATATTACATGTGAGGTGGGAAATGTTTCATTTCAGTCGAGGGCTTATTATAAGACCGAGAGGCTCAGATATAGCGCAAGGCCGTAATGTAATATATACTATTTTATTCACAATCATCCCTAATTATCCAAATTAACTTTAAATTTTGACGTTTGATGTTTGAAAAGTTGAAAAATTTGAAATCAAAACTGAAAATCAGTATTTTAAACAGTTTCTGAATCATGAAATATTTTTTTATTTATTTCACGTATAAACAAATTTAATATACTTATGTCAGAATAATTATATACAGTTATATTTTATTAGTTTTTAGCATAGAACTAATAAAATGTATGGAAGGAGTATAGAAAAAGACAGTCAGCGTGATAGAGATAGAGAGATGAAAGTGACGTGACGGGTGGCAAGATGACAAGAACTTTGATCGATGTTTGACGTGTTAGTAAAATACTGTTTTGATAGACTTTTGTGCGAGCTTTTGTCCCTCATTTACAATTTTGTCAATGTAATGAAACTCCCATCGAACTATACTATACACTATTTTATTCACATTCATCCTTAATTATCCAAATTAACTTCTCATTCTACTTGTATATCCAACAAACAAAGGTGATGTATGATAGTAGTCTATGAAAACAAATGTTTAAATTTATTTCAATAATTTGACATGTATCAACAGTTCAGGAAATTCTAATGTGACATTAAATTTCAATGTAGATCCTAATAGAACTATTGTTCAATATTATTATTGTAATTATTGATGTTTAATTGTAATCATATGGTTTTATCAATATGTTTGACAGCACTGTTCAACTTACTTTCACTTTTACTGAAGTAGGTAATCAACAATTTAAATAACATAATACTAGTAAAATAAACAAACAAAATTTAATTATTTTTAATGAAACGATAATTATTAACATAATCATCCACCCAGTGGCAGTGGCAAAGAAAAATTTTGAACTGGAAAACATGGAAAATAATTTTGCGATTAAAAAAAAAATTCTTTTTGATTCGTAATCAGCATATCAAATAACATATACCATTAACGTATGTACCTGAAGTTATGAAACACCCTGTATAAACACATCCCACCCATGGGATACATCTGTTACTCTCGCCCAAGAGGTTGTCATATTAGTAAGTAGTGATGTATTTCCCAACCTCTAACAGGCAGATTTATAAAAGAGATTAGCGTTAACTCCATTTTTTTCATCATCTGTAACTTTGTTTCTAAATTAATTATGTTATCAAAAAGTGTCAAATTTTATGCTAACCAATCTTGATTACAATTTTAAATAAAACAAGTATGTTCTGAGTATAGAAAATGTAGTTACGAGTATTAAACATTGTTAAAATCGAGTGAGTTAAGTGGTGTTAATAGATTGTTGCGCTGCCACCAATTTTTTTACATAAATATAATTTCCATGATTAATCTCAACTCTCCACAATCAATTTAATTGTCCTCGAACAAATTAAACAAACACCTCAACAATTTAGCACTGAGTATACAATTAAATACACACAGTAAAGACGTGGTGCGCGTGAAGCGTGTCGCGTGAGCTCACGCTGAACGAACATCCCACAGACAAGTCGACAAGCGTGACGACAGAGCTACAGAACTAAACACTTGTAGCAATTACAATTAATGAAATGTGTGCAGCTTTAGTGTTTGTGAAATGCTTCTGTGAGTTTGATAAATAGAAGTGTAGTCAACCGAAGAGTGTAGAGAGTCTAAGTGATTCCATTCGGGGAAATATTTTAAGATATTTTTCTTATGGAATATTGTGTGTGATTAAATAGCTCCGTGCTAACAGATCGGACTGTGAATTATCTAATTCTTAATTCGAAGCTCGCAGCTGGCAAGTTTTAGCTTTATCCCTGTGGTTTGCCTTACAGTAACATTTTTAAGGAGGTGATTTGAAGGCTGGTAATAGCGCTTTGCGTGAAAATGTATCACTTGCCGAGGTTTGTAAAAGCAGAATTTTGTACACAAAATAAGCAAATGGAGCGATTAAATTCTAATCAGATTTTTCATTAAAAAAATCGGAAATTAATATTTTATCTAAAACGTAATAAAATTGTTGTTGCTTGAAATGAGGTTAAATCTTTGACTATTCTGTTATTTGTGATAATAAACCAAAAATTAATCGATAGAAACAAAGTAGAATTGAAATAAATTTTTCAATAACACTGTTTTGAAAACTAGACATTCCACAACTAAAAAATGTTATGGAATCACTAACATTCCATACGCTGCGTATAGAATATTTTCGACGAATCAAAGCCGCATATTAGCGCGATATATGAAGTATCTTGATTCAGTTACTATGGTTACGTCTAATTGTTTTAATTTGATTTATTTGTGTTTGACATTTACAACAGTTTTATATTTGTATTTTTTGTATATTTTCAAAATCTTGTTATAGAAAGTATAGTCTACAACATGGAACGGAATGGCATATCCCACACTCGCAAACAGTAGTCCTCTCCTTCGGCAAGGACTACAAACTTATTTCTCGCGTGGAATATGTGCCATTCCATTACTTGTTGTAGAATATAATATATTATTCATCAGATATTTTCGTCTTTGTTGGTTTTGGTTGCGAACAGGAAAACGACTTATTGTCCTAGTAGGGTTGTATTCGATAGTAAAACAATTCATTTTTATATAACCGGGATTTTTTTTATCAGTATACATAGGGATTTATCATTACCATAGTTACAGTTAAAGTGATTGACAGCAATGTATTACCTCGTTTTTTTAAAGAGTAAACATAGGGATAATTTACATTGATTATCAATAATAGTTAATCTTAATGAAACAAACAATGCAAGTTTAAGCAAATAAGAAATTTGTTTTAATTGCTTTAGTACTTAATAAATTACATTGAATTGATAGGAATTATTATTTTTAATTACTGTAAGTTATCCCTATGTTCACTAGTAAAAAAAACGAATTAATACATTGCTGTCAATCATTTTGACTGTAACTATGGTAATGACACATCCCTATGTACACTGTTAAAAAAAACTCCCGATATATATTTCCGATGGATGTCAAAAATATTTTGTGTCCCACACGAATTTAATGACATATTACATTCCTCAGCTATTGTTACCACGCTCACTAGTTTCTCTCGTACATTAAAATTAAAATGTACCTATAATAGCTTTACTTAACCCGGTAGTTTTACTTATATAAAAATCTGGTGTGGGCACCACACTACTTACTTATACAAATAAAACCAACTGAACACGTATGACTTGTTCCTTGCGTATGACATTTATTTGATATATAGATGTTAAACATGTTTAATTTTGTTCTCAATATAGTCTTCAAAACTTTCTAACTAATAATACAAATATTACTTTTATAATATTTCACACGACACATATTTTTGATAACTTCACAATTATTTGACATGTTTGACACATAGATATTAAAAATGTTTAAGTTTTTGTTCCCATTGTAACTAAGATTCTAGAAATATATTCTTAAATATTTAATTTAGTTTTGCTAATATCTTTCATTTGAAACTTTTTCTCACAGCTGATTCTATTTTTGAATTAAATGGAATTTATTGTTTAGTGTGTCCAGTCAACTTCCTATTCCGTTTTCAATTTCATTCAAAATCAACTCAGCTCTTCACATTTTCATGAAACTTATATATTCCAAGTTTCGTTTACATATCTTGTCTCGTTCATGAGATATTGCGCATACGAACATCCATCCATCCATCCTCACACACAGACGTCATTGAGAAATTGGTCTTAACGGATTCAGTGGACGTCAACATATGTATTTCCGCAAAAATCTCGTCAGAGATTTTTTTCGCGATTCCAATACCTACTTCCTTCTACTTTGTATAAGAAAGTAAAAAGGTGTAATGATTTCGATAGCGCGGATATATGAATGAAAAGTTATAACTTTATAGAAAAATATTGAACAATATATGAATTGTGATTTATATTTATATGTACCGAACAATAAATTGAATACCTAATAATTACTGAAATAAATTGATCAAGTAGATACAATTATCAACCCTCCTCTTTTAGGGGGTACATTAGAGAGCACGTTATGATGGTAATTTCTAATATTGCAGTATGAATCACGGTTAATACAGACATAGACATCGGTTTTTGTAATGTCCACGAAAAACGGTCTGCTTTGGTGACACAGACATGCAATGCACGACACATCACTCACACACACAGCACAGCCCACCGCGACTATGAATTGTTTATGAGACAACGTCGTTACTGTCACATGCGCACAAATATACACATGTACACAAAGTGCTGGACATACAGCGTGGCCAGAAAACGCTGGATAGAATATAACATAACATATATCTGGAAATAGTAATTTTAGCTTCTCTGGATGTTTATAGCATATACTTAAGGCGCGTTCGCACGAATCAAGTTTAATTAACCGATTAGTTGATCAATACAAATTGAATGAAAGCTAAAGTGAGAGCCATTATTTCAATTTATATTTTTTTTATGAAGATAGTAAACGGACTAACTACATTTGGTCTATACCGCCTAATGAGTGGATGACTGAATTCGTTAAGACCAATTTCTGAATGATGTCTGTGTGTGAGGATGGATGGATGTGTGCGCAATATCTCATGAACTAGACAAGATATGTGAACAAAACTTGGAATTTATAAGTTTTATGAAAAACTGAGTTGATTTGAATGAAATTGAATAACCGGAAGAGAAAACAATAAATTCATTTTTTTTTAAATAGAATAAGCTTAGAGAAAAAGTTTTAAATAAAAGATGTTAGCAATAATATTTGGAATATAAAATGTTATTTGCACTTTTCTGGTACATGCTTCTAATTTTGAGAAAAACTAAATTATATATTCAAGAATATATTTCAATAATCTTGCTATGGGAACAAACAAATAACTGACACTGTAATTATTAATCATTCAATACAGATTCACATACCGATAGAAAAATTTGACTCACGGAATATCCTCACTTAAAATTGTAATATTTTTTTATTACATTTCTTTATAATATAAGCGCTAAGAAACCCATTGTAGCAGAGCGCATCGTCAGATCTCTAATATTTTTCGAGATACGTCGATTTTTGGTATTTTTCGAAGTGCAACTTTAAGGGCCTGTAATTCAAAAACTACACGAGATATCTAAAAATTCTCTTCAGTTTATCGTTTCTGGTGCCTTATATAACAAATTAGCAAATTTTTAAAATTTTGAAATTTTTTTGTATTTTTGTTCAAAATTTCGATCGGCGATAACTCGACAAATATTAAAGATACAGATTTGCAGTGTTCACCAATCGATTCAGCTCGTCGAAATACATAAGTATGCAAAGTTTCATAAAAATCGCTTCACGGGATGGAAAGTTAGAGCAAAAAGCCTGAAAATGGTGTTTTTTTACCCAAAAAGTCAAGTACTACCCCTTGACGTTTGGCCTGAATTTAGCCATTTTGAGACTTTTTGCTCTAACATTTCAACCGGTAGTCCGAATTTTCTAAAATTTTCAGGGTTTATGTATTTCGGCGAGCTGAATCGATTGGTGAACACTACAAGTCAATATCTTTCATATTTGTCGAAATATTTCCAAACGATATTTTGAAAAAAAATTCAAAAAAATTTCAAAATTTATTAATTTATTATAAATGGCACGAAAAACACAAAACTGGAGATATTTTTCGATATCTTGTATAGTTTTGGAGTTACAGCCCCTCAAAATTGCTCTTCGGAAAATATAAAAAATCGTCATATCTCGAAAAATATTAGAGATATGACGATGCGCTCTGCTGTAATGGGTTTCCTGGCGCGAATATTATAAAGATATGTAATAAAAAAAAATTACTATTTTAAGTCACATTTGGGGAAATTTCCGTATTTTAAAAAATATTACAAATCACTATATTTCGATAAATATAAGACATATTACGATGCGTACTACAGCAATGAGTTTATTCAAGTTTAAATTATACATAAGTAATAAATTTCAAGTTAAGTTTGAAGGAATATTAAATTTATTTTCTAGTAAACAATTTACTAGTACTAACCTTTTGATACTTATACGTTTCTTTCTTAATTTAAATAATTTTCTTAATTTAAATAATTAAATCTGACTAACCCAGTAATGCCCAGAATTTGTAATTATGTGTAAAATATTTTATCTACGCTCGTGAGTTAAATGTCACTTATTCCACTCATTTTTCGTGAGTGAAGAGCTTCATTAACGCCTTCGTTTTCATTAACGTACTATTTCTTATAAATGTTTATAATAACATATTTATATATATTAGCTCTACAGTTCTTGCAGGCCCTGGGCTTGTTGTATAAATTTTTTCCACTCCTTTCTGTTTCTTTATATATCTGTCAGTTGTCAATTGAAACTGACAGTTACCAACCTCGAACAGTGAAGTTATCGTAAATAAACCTCAAAATTATGTGTTTTGTCCTCAATTTCGTTATCGGAATTAATTAGTTAATTCTTCTTGCAAATTTTGTTTCATGTTACGTCCAAATTTACTATAGTACGTCAATATATCTGCCAAAATTATCCTAATTGTACAATAATTATTTAACGGTTGAGCACTTTAGTGCCGATTTCAAACAAAATGTAATATTTAATTGAAATTGTTTAATTTGTTATGTTTCCTAGTGCTATATCAAAATGTCAAAATGTTCATCATCCGAGGCATAATTACCTTGAATCACCTGTACTAAATATTATGTTGTGTATAAGATTATGAACATAAATAAGAAATAGAATAAAACTACAAATCCATTAACTGTTCATCAATATATTACGAGAATGAGCATCGACCGGAAACAAAGAGCGATGAAAAAATCATTAAAACATTCTCATTAACACAATAAACAGAGCTGTATTAAGAAGAAAAATAATCATGTGTGAATTACTCAAAGTATTATTTTATTTAAAATAAATCTACGTATTCCACAACTAAAAATTGTAATGGACTATCATTCCATACGCCGCGTAAGGAATAATTTCGACGAATTAAAGCCGCATATTTGCGCGATATATGAAGTATCTTTTAATATTTCTGGATTAAGTCCTAGAAATATGTTTACAGAACTTAATCCTAAAGACGCTAAAATTACAAAGTCCCTGCTTCAACAAAAAATAACCAGAGTGGTCCGAATCACAACCACTCTTTAAAGAACAACCATGGTCGAGATTAAATTACGGAATATACTATAACTATTCTACCAACAATTTTTCTTTATTGACAGGCAGATTCATATTAGGGATTAACGTTAACTCCATTTTTTACATCATCTGTAACTTCGTTTCTAAATTAATTATATTATCAAAATGTGTGAAATTATATGCTAACCAATCTTGTTTACAACCTTAGTTAAAATAATCATCTTCTGAGAATGAAGTTATGAGTAATAATGAAAATGGATTTATCGCTAATCCCTTTTATGAATCAGCCTGTGAGAAAGTAGTTCAGCCTGTGAGGAAGTAGTTCAACCTGTGAAGAAGTAGTTCAGCCTGTGAGGTAGTATTATAAAACGGTCGTTAAAAAAGTCTATTTTGTACTCATACATTGAAATGAGTTGTTTAGCGATGTCTAAGCAACGTCCGAAATGTCTATTTCCCAAGTCTCCACTAGATAGACAACCGGGAAATTTCGACGAGAACATTTCTATTTCTAAAGCGATTATTATTAAATTATATTTATAATAAAAAAATATAGTATTTCATACGTCCTTTTACACAATATTAATATAAACAATGATGGAATAAGAATGAAATTGAATTTAAAAATAACAAATTTAGTGCATTTGGTTACCTATGTTGGCTATAAAATCTGCCCGATATGACAGCTGTAAAATACATAACCTACAAATGTAATATTAGTTATCTCAATATAAATAAGAACTACAATAAATTTACAAGTGAATACGGTAAATATTATAAATATTTTAATTGGTATCTAATATATTAGCCAAACTATTTTGTGTGTTTATATTTATAGTCAACTTTGACAATTATCAAAATAACTCCTTGAAGAACTTCATTTCTTTGTATGGACTGTTATTAGTTTTATACTTTTCATACAAAAAATATTCTACAAACTTCTTGCGTGAACTCGGTTCCCGGATTCGTTCTATCCGGGAACCAGGCGTTCCCGCATTTGGTATGTAAATAACTATATAACTAACACTCGTGCTAGAAAATACAATTCTATTTAATTGTAATATTCGGACATCTTCATACTCCTATAAATCGAGAATGGAAAATGAAGTTATGAGTAATAATAAAAATGTAGTGAGCGCTAATCGCTTTTATGAATCAGCCTGTGAGGAAGTAGTTCAGTCTGTGAGGAATAAGTTCAACCTGTGAGGAAGTAGTTCAGCCTGTGAGGAATAAGTTCAACCTGTGAGGAAGTAGTTCAACCTGTGAGGAAGTATTATAAAACAGTTGTTAAAAAGTCTAATCAAACACTCGTGCTAGAAAATACCATTGCATTTAATTGTAATATTCGGACATTTTCATGCTGCTATGAATCAAATATAAACAGTCCTCTTTCAAAATCTTCCTAACTGCAGCTCTGACCGCACATCGCATTATAACCCTAAAAGTCTGGGCAACACAAAACACAATCACGACACTGAAATCAGTGTCCAGCCCCCGCGGTGGGGTGGTGGTGTGGGACGCAAGACACGTGAAGCTCACATGTCAAACACACATTAGCCCTGCGTGCGCGTTAAAGCAGTGGCTACCGACTACAAGGCTGCGGGTAATCTAGTGAGCTTTGAACGACAACATCGCGTCGTGTGCTCACTACTTTTGTCTGTCTGGACGGTGTGATGTGCAGATATAGGGTGGGACATAGTTCAGAGAATAAATATGAGTTGAACATAATTATAAAAGTAAACGTGTATTTGTATCGGAGCTGTGCACAAGTACAAACATAGTATATTATGATACAAGTGTATAAGTAAGCTTTTAAAGCACGTACGACGAGTTTAAGAGCACGACGCGAAGCGGAGTGCTTTTAACGTCGCTAGTGCTTTAAAAGCACTTATACACGTGTGTCATACGCTATTTTTTATTATACCTGCATCATATTCTGGAAAAACACTGGAAAGCAACATTTTGAATTTGATTCATTTCATAATTTTGACGTTTGACGTATATCGTTTACATGGAGATTGGTTTGCATTTATTGTTTGTCATGACAGTTTTGACAGATATTAATAGTAATTATTTTTGTTGTTACTTAGCAACCTTTAAAGCAGGGCGTGTTTTAATCTTGCGTTTATGTACGCTGTAGCGTGTTTTAAACACGGATTATGATGCAGGTATAATAAAAAAATGTATTTAAGTTCTAGCACAAATACTTTGGTGAAAAATATATAAATACCTATATTAAATACAATTACATTGATTTTAAAAGTATTTAAGTACAATTATAAATACAGTACTTGTACTTGCAGTTTAAAATATAATTACAAGTACAAGTTTATACAAATTATAAAAGTTTTTTTATTCAGAAGTATGTGCAAGTAGTAAGTAAGTAAATACATCGAATTGAAGTTATGAAAGAGATGAAAACCATTGATTAAAGAATAATATATTTTTTAATATTTATGAAAACTCAAAAATTGCTGGTGAAAACAGGAAGTAGGGCTGTGAAAATTGGAGAAAGAGTAAGGAAATCGGAAATTCAATATTGCAGAAATCAGGAGAAATATAAAGAGGAGATGAAGTTAAAAATAAATTGATCAAACGAGGACAACTATGAAAGAAAAACTTATTATAAAAGAATAGTATATTTTACAACAAGTAATGGAATGACACATATTCCACGCGAGCAAAAAGATTGTAGTCCAAGCCGAAGGCGAGGGCTACGGTTTGCGAGTGTGGGATATGTGCCATTCCGTTACATGTTGTAGACTATACTTTCTATAACAAGATTTTGGAAATGTACAAAAAATACAAATATAAAACTGTTGTAAACGTGAAACTCAAATAAATCAAATTAAAACAAACAGACGTAACCATAGTAACTGAATCAAGATACTTCATATATCGCGCTAATATGCGGCTCTGATTTTTCGAAAAAATTCCATTCGCAGCGTATGGAATGTTAGTGATTCCATAACAATTTTTAGTTGTGGAATGCCTAGTTTCCTAAACAGTGTTATAGAAAAGAATATTCTGCAACAGACAGAGGATTGGCAAAATAGGCTTTCAACGTTTGGTACACAGAGATGTGGAAATCCAGAAACAAGCTCAGCAAAAAAAACTACTACAATATAAGATACAAATTAATACAATCGCAAACAATGCCATGGTACATGAGAAAAAAGACATGAAGTTAGTCAATACTAGAAATGAAGAGATCGATAATAAATATTGGTTAACGGAATATGAAAGAAGATGCAGACTAAATCGAGGGTTTTTTTGGCCATAAGGGCGTATTAACAAAAAACATAAATATGAAGATACGCTTTTATAACAGAAAGTTCATGATATGGAATAGAAAATGGAACAATATAGTATATTACGTACCGTGAACTGTAAGTGACAGTTTTTAGGTCGAGAATGTAGTTTGGGATGTCGAGACCCGTAGGGTCGGGATTTCCTAAACATTCGAGGCCTAAAAAATCACTTACAGTTCGAGGTTAGTAATTTATTTTTTGCAATACCTGCGTAAATATAAGAAAAGGAAAAATAGGTATCAAAATTAACAGCTGACAGATTGAGGTTAGAACTAAAATTTGAATGACATATATTTACTTACCGTCCACCTTGCACGGTAAGTTTCACTTACCATCCACCGTGAACGGTAAGTAAATGATGTAACCATGGAAACCAATTGTGCTATAAAAGTTCCACTTTCTGTGTTTAAATTTTGTTATTAATGGGTAACTTACAGTACAGGTATTGCAAAAAGGTATTTAACAACACCATGCTGAGAATTAATATAAAAACTGAGAAAGGAAAATGAACTATTGGATGACCAGGAACCGGAGAGAAAACACTGTGACTATGAAAACTACGTAAACCATTATTTTTGTAGATTCTAGATAGTAACATGTATCGAAATCAGTTAAGGCAGCATTGTTGAAATACAAATTTGAATTATTTTTGACAACAATATTCTTGTACCTTTTTTTATTGTTTACCCCAGTTTATGCATGTGAACATAAAATTTTCAATCAAAAATCCAATTTGAAATTTCCATTCTCAGGTATATAGTACCCCTAACTCACCATAAAACAAATTAATTACGTGTCCCTAACAGTGCGCAACAGAGCGATTCCCCGGCTCGTGTGTCGAGGTACCATGTAGTCACGGAAGCGGAAACAGGCACGCGCCGTGCCGGAAACACCGGAAGTGGTGGCCATCAGGGCTAACTAGCTACCAGAAGTTACCCTACACGCAGCGCTGTAGACCAGCACGTGGGACGTGGGACTGACCCCTGCATTAACATTAAGTGATGAACGCAGTTGTGGTGATGGGTGAAAGTTGATTGCTGATGGTCATTGTTAGGAGGGAAAGCACAGCCGGAGCGGTATCAACAAATAATTGATTTTGGGGTAGATTTTGTTGTATTCAAAAAGTTGGCTTTTATTTGTATTTGATATTTTTCTATATTTTGTAGCGTTTAAATTTCTAATAGATCATGAGATGCGTTATTAGGTTTGTTCCAAGTGGTCATTTCTGACAAGTTTGTGACATATTTGTGACAATTTCACTGCGCCTGAGAAAAATGTAAACAAATTAAGTTTGCAATATAGACTGGAACGGAGAATGGAAAGAAATTCATACATTTTTCGCTATACAAAAATAAATGAAGCTTATGTTTCAAAGTTATCTTGTTTACATTTATCGCAGGCGCAGTGAAATTGTCACAAACTTGTCAGAAATGACCACTTGGAACAAACCTATTATCCAATAGAAAATTTACATCATCTGTTTTTGTTTACGAACTCTCATTATCCATCGACATCTTCGACTATTATTTTCTTGTCACAAACACTAAAGTATGGAGTTTGAAAATTTTTGTGGTTGTGCATTGCGCTTATACGTATGTTGTGCGTTAGCATTAAATTGTAACTCAGAACGCTCTTATGCTCATATTCATAGTCGATGCTCACTTTGGTACTTCAGTATTACTTCACCAAGCATTACTCCAGTCGTTCTCGAGCTCAAGTACATGACATGTTTCATAGTCGAAACTTCGTGAATTCTCGGCTAAGCACTAACCTTAAGGTAGAGATTTGGAGAATTTTTTGTTGTTGCGTTGGGAATATTTGTAATTTGACAGTTTGACAGTAAACTTTATATTAAAAAATCTGTTGTGGGCACCACAGTACCTCCCGCCATAGATTTCTTATCTAACAATGCAGGAACACGGACCACTACTATCAAGAAACGTGCAAGAAACGCTCATCCCTTCAAAAAATGACATTTTTCAAGCGTTCTTTTTTTTTCTCAACATTATTCTAATAACAAATATTGTCATTAAACTATAATTTACTGAGATATTTCAAAATAACTTGGCACAATGACAGCTAACGTCAATTTTCAATGATCAAATCTATCTAAAATTTTAAAAAAAAAACATCAAGCATTACTCAAGGATGGTCGGAACTTGACTTGAGTCTGAGCATGCGCGAAGTATTACTTGTACACCAATTTGATACTCAAGGCAAACTCAAGTATAAGTCGAGGCGAAGTACTGACTATGAATACGAGCATTAGATATTATCACTTATCAAACATTAAAACAGCTGAAGACCCGGTTGTATAAAGGAGAGATCCGGTAAGTCTATGGGCTGGACGTTTTAAACTTTTAACAATACCGTACTGTAGGAGTTTCATAGCTATTTTATTTTTGTAATACTTTAGTCTTTGAATGTATCAACCACCTAGTCTGAGGATTTCTTCTTTAACGGAAGGTATTTGAAGGTCTTGCAGAATATCCAGTTGGGGATGACCCATGGACCATTGGCAATCATGGGAAGGATTTTCGATGGTTTCGATGTTGGATAGACTAATTGACCCATATAATTCAATACCATAGTCCAAACTGGTTTGGTTATTGCTTTATATGAAGCAGCAGTTTGTTGTCGATGCAGAGGATAGATTTTCTGCCGAGCCAATATAGCTGTTTTATCTCCAGACCCAAGTGCTACCGTTTGGTCCAGATAAGTTTTTGACAAGTCAGACTCCCGTCTAGGTGCAGTCCTAGATACTTGGCGTCATGTACTTATTGTTGGCAACGGCCCGATTATTTTATGAATTCTTTGAGAACGCTATCAAACCATTTAGTCCTTGGTCTCCTTTTATAGATCTTTTTTGTCGGTTGTTTTACTTTCATACTTTTTAAATATCCTGGCTACTGAAGTCGCAGCTACTTGAACTTGTTCACTGTATAATTCTCTTAGTTCTTTATTATTTATATTTCTCCAAAAATCTTGATCTGTTGATGGTAAAGGTATTACTTACATTAATTCTAATTTGCCATGTTTTTAGTCAACATTTGATTAGATCTAAATTATTTTGTAGAAGTTGGGAAGCCAATTTTGACCCCTAATTAAACGCTGATATTTCTGTCAAATGTAATTATTGTTTGGAAAAGGTTATTAAGCCGAAAAATGTTGAATAAGAGAGAAAATAAATCTCTGTGTGTTATTGGATAACCTGGCTAGAATTATTTATTTATTTTAAACAATTTGTTAGTATAACGACATTTCGGCCATGATTACAGCCATCTTCAGGTTCTACAAGGTTGAATAAATTAATATCTCATGATAAGAATTACAATAGCACTTATCTAAAAATACAAATTGACACAATTACATTTTGTAATTAAAAATTATTGGAAGTGTACACTTCCAAAAATTGAATACGCTTAAAATAAAAATGACGAAGAATCAAGAATTGATAACCTGGCCCTCTAGTCTGAATAGTTAAAGTTAAATTGAACAAGAAGAAGAATACAATATTTTTAAAATTACTATCAAAAGTACTTGGTAAATGTAAACAAAGACAAAATACTAAAAATTATTTGAAATATAGATATAGAAGATATTTCTGTATTGACCAATGCAAGTGTGAAAATCTGTTTGTGTAATCACACAATTTGAATTCATATTTATGTAACAATTTTCTAGGAAAAGTCTCTTCATCCTGTTTGGTTCATTGTGAAGAACTTTGACATTTTCATGATCTAATTTGTGATTTTGAAGCAACGCGTGATCAACAATGGCACTGTGATTGTTAATGTTATTTTTTAGGTGGTAATAACATTGTTTAATTCTTGATCTTCATTTCAAATCCCATAGGCGACATTTGCCCTTTTTAACTTTTACCCTTGTGTTTTGCACCTGTAACATCCATGAGAAGACGTTATTTAACGACTGGTAACCATACTTAAACTACCGACCGCACCACCTAAAATGGGTAAATTGCGTGATAATATGTTTATTAACCTCTAGCTTTATTTTTAAGAAAATCAACTAAATTTAATAATGAAATAACGATTCAAGGAACACCTTTACATTTTGATCAAGAATAAATACGTAAAAACAAGAAATTTCTATCATGTATGAAAAGAAGCCATATTTCTGTACAACCAAAACTACATAATTATCAAACTAGAACCCTAATTTATGTATTATCCGAATTAAGAACATTATCATAAATATTTAAAAGCATCGCTCACGCTGTCCACATCTTTGTCGGGTGAATCGCTTGCCGTGCACTATATGCACTTCACCAATAGTTTCCACTTTGGAATCAAACATAAATCACTAATATTTCCCACGGTCTGACGTCGGTGACGAGGTGATGTGACTTGCTCCCTCAACTAATGGACGAACTACAGTTAGCGAGGTTAGCCTGCACTTTGCTGACCGTAATTGCCTTGCGTTGTGTCGTCATATCGTCATTCAACAATTGAAATGATAGAATTTGTCATTTGAAATTATACTTTTTTACCTATATTCTAAATACAAGTAATTATCACTTTTATACTTAAAAAGAAAAAACTTGTGTAGTGATCACACGGCTTTCTTATAATTCCAAATTTGATTTTTACCTCCCGCCTACCTCTAGGTAAGGGAGGTATTGTGTTTGGTTAAAAAAGTGGGTAGTGAGTTTTTAAAGAATAAGCACGTTTTAGGGTCCCTACAATAGGATTTTACTATTTTCGTCATGTCAGGATGTGTGTATGTGTAGTCTGCGGCGATTTTTCGTCTCGCATAACTCAAATACTATATTACCAAAAAATACAATTTTGTGTATTTTTGCTTCTTATATTTATATGAAGAGCTGATTAGATTTTGGATAAATTGGTCAACCGGAAGTAGCAGTTCACAAGAAGTCTTTAACAGTGAAAATATACCCTTAAATTTCATTTTTCAACAATTTATGTTATTTTAAAAATTGTAAAATATTTAATTTTACATGTGTTTTGATTGCACTAATTTTATTAATTTTTATTAGATTTAGAAATAATAAAATATGAAGAAATTAAATTTCATAAATCTTGCATTCCATGTACACCATGGAAACACTTTAAAAAAATATATTTTTTTACGAAATATGACACATGTCATTGTGATTGTGAAGCTGTATTCTTAGTGAATTAATGATTTAAAGATAATAAAATATAGAGATATTAAATTTTATAAATCTTACAGTCCATGTACACCATGGAAATAATTAACGTTATTATCCAGTGTTGCCATCGTAGATTTGTCAAATTTCTCCACAAAAACGTTGAATTTTCGCTACCTAGTGCTACTAATCTTTTTCTTGTTAAATTATAACATTTTAGTTAGTTTCACTACCTCTGGCAATATCTTTTTTTTATATACGCAATTTGGACTTCTAATTTTGTGTTCTATTTTCTTAATAACAATTAAAAATTTTGTGGAAAAAATTAATGATCTTTTTTATGATCTAAAAAATGATCTTTTATTTGAAATCGGCACTAAAGTGCTCAAAAATCGTCATTAAAAGCTCAGAAATCGTCACTAAAGTAACCCATTATACGACGATTTTGAGCAACCCAGTATTGGTAACCATTAAATAATTATTGTACAATTAGGATAATTTTGGCAGATATATTAACGTACTATAGTAAATTTGGAGGTAACATGAAACAAAATTTGCAAGAAGAATTAACTAATTAATTCCGATGACGAAATTGAGGACAAAACACATAATTTTGAGCGTTTTTTATGATAAATTCACTGTTTAAGGTTGGCAACACTGACTGTCAGTTTCAATTGACAACTGACAGATGTATAAACTAACCTATAATGTATTTTTTTTACAGTTTTTTCTTATTTTAGATTTCTAATAAAACTTAATATGTACCTCGGTACTGAAGTTCCTTTTTATCACTCACATGGTTAATTAATTAATTCCATATTCGTGATAAAAAATTGAACTTCAGTGCCTTGATACATAAATAACTATTAGTCCTGATCTGATCTAAGAAAATAGATCCGATCATGAAAATTGATCTATGATCTGATCTAGAACATATTAAATATGAAGATCTTGATCGCGATCTAGATCATTTTTAAAATGATGTGTCACAACACTGCTTATAACGAAGTAAAAAGTTAATTTCAGACTATAACAGTTATACCATCTATCAACTTAGTATTTGGAAAATATTTACTATGTACAAATAAAATTGCCATAATATTGGAATGCTCTTGCACGTGTAGTATTCGTCGCAGTAAATCAAATTATTTTGTATTGTTATCTGCAACAATTATAACAAATTCCCTTCGGAAATCCTTGAGTACGTATACTGCGCACAAATCAACTTGCTATGCTCGCCATTCGTATCGCAATTACAAAATGGCGCATTAAACATTACACAGCAATGTTTTATCTGTCTCGGATTTTTAAAGCAGAAACCAGTACACAGTTAGTAATAATCGCGGGAGTGTTATCTGTGTAGTGTAGGTAAATATATAGACCTGTCTCGCAAAGTACTATCAGAGAGTCCACAAATAATTTACGGCATTTTTTCTGGGAGATAACGAATGTAGTACTTGTTGGTTATTTTATGATTTTTATGACTATAAAATCTGAAATGATGTTTTTAAACTTTAAAATGTTATGACCGGAGTTGTGCAACTTATTTTAACAAAATTTGTGTAGTAAACAAACTTTTAATGTCTACACATAACTTATGATTCATTTTCTTTTTAAATCATGTGCCAACTTTTCCAAAAACAGACGCAAATAGCTGAATAGCTACATGGTGACGAATTATGAGGTCCTTTGTTTAAATTTTCACAGTTTCAACACTAACTTATTTAGGGTCTTTAGAAGTTGGGAGTAAAAACCTTAACAAAAAAAACTTTTATCAGTCTTAATACTAGAGTAACCATATGCTAATATGACCGGAAATATGAAAATCATCTAAAATGTTTGCGTCGCATATTTGAAGGAAATTGAATTGTAAATCTAAAAAAATCTCACATAACCTCCCGCCCAATACAACTCTTAAACGGTAAAAAATAGTAGTTGATGATACAAAAAAAAGTTATTTATGTATCAAGGCACTGAAGTTTAACTTTTTATCACGAATATGGGATTTAGTTGCCGAGGTCCTTAAGGCCGAGGAAAAATAAACTATGTGAATAATAAAAAGGAACTTCAGTGCCGCGGTACATATTAAATTTTATTTGAAATCTAAAATTAGAAAAAAACTGTAAAAAAAATTACAATATAGGTTAAGTTTATACATCTTATACATACATTAGTTGTCAATTGAAACTGACAGTCAGTGTTGCCAATATCGAACAATGAAATTATCGTAAATAACACTCAAAACAATGTGTTTTGTCCTCAATTTCGTCATCGGAATTAATTATAAATTCTTCTTGCAAATTTTGTTTCATGTTAGGTTCAAATTTACTATAGTACGTCAATATATCTGCCAAAATTATTCTAATTGTACAATAATTATTTAACGGTTGCCAACACTGGGTTGCTCAAAATCGTCGTATAATGGGTTACTTTAGTGACAATTTCTGAGCTCTTAATGACGATTTTTGAGCACTTTAGTGGTGATTTCAAATAAAAATATTTTCTTGGAACAAACAGATTCCTCTTAAATGAAGAGAAAAATTCATTTGAATAGTGCCAATTCGATTTCATTTCATTGAAGACTTTTGTAGGTTTAATAAATATTCTTGCATGAAAATTAATTTAGTTTAAAAGGAACATATCAAAGATCAAAGCAGTCCACTGAGACTCATTATGAGGACGAAGTAGTTTGAATAGGAGAGCATTCTTAATTCAAAATGACATCGTTTTAAATTAAAACGTCGTGTTTAAAATTTAAACGATTTCTTTTTCATTATTTTTAATAACAAAATTTAAAATAAATTAATTTTATTTCAAAGCAGGAAAAATAATATGAATTTTTTTTAAATTGAATTCATTTTGTAAGAAATAAAATTTATTTCAACGAATGCATACAAAAGCTGAAAATTTTCTTGAAACAAGAAATTATTTTTATGATTGTGTAGATAGACCACGCTTCTAATTAAAATCCTTGCGTCTATCAAAAACGCCCTCGAATCCTTGGGTAAGGAACGCTTCCGACCTTCCCCTCACTTCCAATCATATAAGCGTCGACTAACACAGATCACAATTACACATAATGGCGGCTCATTCAACATTTACAAGTCGTTCTAGTGTTCACTGATGTAAATTACATCTCGTAATGATAATAATTTATGCATCGGTCTAGCTCGTTGCAAGTTTGTAACTTTATAGCGAGTGCTTATAATGTTTAATAATAAATATATGTGAGCTTATCACGGAATGGAAATGATTCCAACTAATTCAGCTGCTCGAACTGCGCGACGGTTTCTGGAAATATTATGACAAAAATGAGACATTATAGAAATTATGTCATAGTCTAAACAGTTGCGGTCTATTGAATGATTTATTCACGGACCTCGGAAATATTTTTTTCTTAACGTAAACTCTTTGTTTCAACAGTTTTCAAAACAGAGCTTAGAAGTATTTCAAATAATTTTATTTGAAATACGTATTTAAAATACTTTTATCCAACACCTCTCAATAAATGCTCTATAACTATGGCGATTTTAAACAAGCAAAGTAACAGATTATCCACTAGTGGGTATAATTTTGAGGAAAGCCACTAGTGAGTATTTTTTTATTTATAACAATAGTAATAACGCACAACACTTTGGTAACTACTTCGATTGACATTTTAATTTAAAAATTTAAAGCAATTGTCACTGTAAAATAATATTTCTTCAATAAATTTTTCATTTATTAAGAAGTGTTGGATAAAACGTTATACTTCACACGTGGGCAAAGTGGAATTACTCACTCGATAAAATTATCACACTCAGCCTTCGGCTTCGTGAGCTAAAATTTCTCTCGTGGGTAATTCCTTACTTTGCCCACATGTAAAGTAAATAACTATTATTGTATTTGGTATTTACGATAAAAAAAAAAACTTTTTAAAAACATTAATGCATTGTGTATTTGGTATTTGCAATACTTATAATTAGAGAGCGGATTATATGCACGAAAAAACTGAATTATATGCGCATATATATGCACTGATTTTTTGGGAAATATGCACTATATATGCACAAATATGACAATATATGCAGTAAAATATCTCAAAAAAATCTTATATTATTATATAAAAAGTATAAATGAATGCATTATGAGTTTTATTATTTTAATCCTGATTCACAATTAACAAATATACTACTAATATACATATAAATTAAGTCTAGAAACTTGATATTATAAGATTATATGACATATTTACATAATTATAATAACAAATTATACAAAATTTTCTTAAAAAAAAAAATGAAATATAAATAAAAGATATATCAAACTGAGACTTCTCGGTCTTATATTTATTGTATCCGCTTTTACCAGCATTCGTGTATACAATGAATACCTACCGTTACCGTTACAGGGATTTCTCTAGAAATATTAGAGTTTATTGGTTTGTGTATTTGCTTATTGTATTGTTTATTGCTTTTTCCATTGCATATTTATTGCGGCCTCTTCCAATATTTGGGAATTATCAATGTGCATTACCAGAAATTTCAGATTGTTTATCACTAGACAAGGTCTTAAAAATATTGAAATATGCAATTATATGCAACTTTTGTAAAAATATGCATAAGAATGTCCAAATATGCAATATATGCAATTAGTAATTAGATTTAATTAAATATAATCAATGTAATTCGTCCAGAAATTTGATTTTATTTTAAGATATGCAAAAATTAAAATATATTCACTTTGCATATAATCCGTTTTTTTTTTCTTTCATTTCAATAAAGTGTACACTTTTTAATTTAACTTCAATTTAACCTTAGAAAATGACTTAATTAACAAAATTTTGTAATTTAAATTAGAACTTGAAGATGGCTGTAATCATGGCCGAAACGTCGTTACAGACAATAATTTTCAAATAAATTATAATTAAAGCAAAAGTTATCCAAGAACATATATATATATTTATTTTCTTTTTTTCTCAAAATATTATTATAATATTTACAGATCTGTGTTACTTACATACGTGATGGTATATTATTATTTACTATATTTTTTGTTTAAATAATTAATAGTTATATTATGATACTAAGTAAACAAAAATATAAATTATATTTTTTATAAGTTATTTATGGCTATGTTGTCTATAAAAAATTATTTCGGCATACTTGTTAGTAAGAAATAAATTTAACTATTACTAACATGGTTAAAAACTAAAACAATAATTTATTTTTTAACTAATCAATTTTAAAAGTTTTCCGTGAGTTGTATTTCTGATAACTATTACAAATTAACTTTCAAAATTATTGCCGTATTAACAAGGACGAATATATTTCATAATGAATAAACTTTTATTTGGTTATCATCTTCCGCGAACATTCTTTCAAAATATTACCAACTGTGTAATTAATTATTGCACTACTACGTACATATTCCATAAAATACTATTTTTATAAAATAAATACTTTTCCTTTTATGCTACATATATTATTCTGGAATATAAAATGTACAATGATTAAATATGAAATTACATGTAAAAATATATAATTTACATGATAAAAATAAATCAAATGATCAAGTAAATGTATTATTAAAATAAAAACTTGATATAAAATAATATGAAAAAAGGAAAAGTGGCTTATCGAAAGAATGAAATGAATATTATTATATGAAGATCCTACTTATATCTGGTCATCATGTGAATATAAGAATGTAAGGTATAATTTAAATAAATAGGTTCTTTTATACATTTAAGTGTGAGAACTGGTATTTTACCGTGAGATTTCACACCAGATGGTCAAATCAAAACGACGGATGAAGAAAAAATATGTCCTTCGCCCGAAAATTAATAAATACTATGTTCTGGTTATCAAAGGACAACGATTAAAAATTAAAGCATTTCAAGAAAAATACTTTCGTTTACTTAGTATTTATGTAACATTAAATGTGTTTGTGATTTGTTAATTAATTAATGACTTATACATGAACTAATATTCAAATCCCACATCCGACAGATGTCCTTGGGAGGGTCTATATTTGACAAATCGACGTGTAAAAATAAATAATCCACACAGACCGACAGACTGACAGACTAACAAACTGACAGACTAACTGACAGATAGACTAACAGACTGATAGACTAATAGACTAACAGACAAGCACAACATGTTTTTCGCACCAGTCAACAAAGATAAGTTTTTGTATCATTTCGTTGATTTATTTAGCAGAATAGAAAGAGATACTCTGATGTAGTTTCGAAATTTATTAATGGAATATCAATTTCTTCATTGAAATCCATTTCGAATTGCATTAATTTCAAATGACGTTTTATTTAACTTCTGCCTTTAGTTTCTATTCATATAAACAAATTCAATTTTCTCCGTGACAACCTTCATTTTTTATTTAATTTAAACAATAGATAACAAATGTCAGTTTGACAAATACCTTTATTTTGAAATCATAAATATTAATTTTAATAAATAAAGAGTTTACAATTGTAGAAAAATATTAAGTAAAACACGTGTAGCAAAGGCTAATGCAAAACTCATATGATAATTTTCATATTCTCTTTGCAACGAAATCATACCACACTTATATTACAATATATTATTGTATTTATTACAACATTTGAAATCTAAAGAACATTCTTCTTCATGAACGGCATTTACGTTTATTACGATTAAATATTCCAAATGATATTAAAAGATTCCAAACTAAGTATATGGTTCGTCATTAGTTGTTCGTGCAAAAAATCCAGGTTTTTAGTATATTAGTTTAGTTCCCATCTAATCAGCGGATGTCAATATGTAATAGGAAATTTTTAACCAGTGTCTCATGCGAGAGTAGTGTCCAGTTCGAGTTATTTTGAGTGCCACTGTCGCATCCCTTAAGTAATATCTTGTGAAACTTGGATAGTGAGCAACAACTTGTATTTTGGCTTTTCTTGGGAAATGTTCAAAGAATTACTACACAGTTTAAGGGCTCCTCTCGATTGTATGCATAGTTTTACTGAGGTTTATTTTGTGAATTCATGTAAGTAGATTTGAGTTCTATGTATGAAAATTGTTAATAGAGAATGTTATGTCAATCTCGATCTTTGAGTTAACATAAAGCGTCGAATTTATCAGCTCGTAAAAGTATTTGATTTATATAATTTATTTTTTGTACTCATACATTGATATGTGTTGTTTAGCGTTGCCTAAGCAATGTCCGAAACGCCCATTTCCCAGGTCTCCACCAGATAGACAACCGGGATATTTCGACGAAAACACTCCTATTTCTGAAGTGTATTAATAAATTATATTTATAATAAAATAATATAGTATTTCAAACATTCCTTTACATAATATTAATACAAACAATGATGGAATAAGAATGAAATTGAATTTAAAAATAAGAAATTTAGTGCATTTGGTTACCAATGTTGGCAATAAAATCTGCCCGATATGACAGCTGTAAAATATATAACCTACAAATGTAATGTTAGTTATCTCAATATAAATAAGAAATATAATAAATTTACAAGTGAATACGGTAAATATAAATATTTTAATTGTTTTTTAATATATTAGACAAATTATTTTTTGTGCTTATATTTATAGTGCAACTTTGACAATTGTCAAAATAACTACTTGAAGAACTTCATTTCTTTGTATGGACTGTTATTAGTATTATACTTTTCGTACAAAAAATATTGTACAAACCTCTTGCGTGAACTCAGTTACAGTACAGATTGTAAATAACTGTAGTCACATTTTTTTTTACTTTTTTGTTATTATTACAATAAAATAGAACATTTATGTGACAATAGTATATTGTGTTATTAGGAGTAAATGTGATACTTTGTGTGCTGAGCATGTAAGTTTGAACGACGAGCGAAGCGAGTCGAACAATTACATGCGAAGCACCCAAAGACACATTTACTCCGAATAACACATGCTATTTTTTCTTCAAACATAGAAAATAAAATTATAATATTATAAAATGCTCAAAACTTCAAAAAATATTCTGTCTTATCTAGCATTTCAAGTTGCCGTAGAATATGCTGTTTTGTTATTTTTGTTTATTTGTTTCATTTTTAACTGTCAAATTATTGAATTACAACCTAACTATTTTTCATAATATTTTACTTTGTCCGCCGCCGGCGTAAATGTGTTGCCAAGGATTCACTTTTACGCCGGCGGCGACAATATTGAACTTCTGCTTGTTGAATACAAATACATAACAATGTACTTTTATGACGTTTGAAGAAAAAAATTATTTAAATCTCTACTGTTTGAGACCGCTATAATGACGTCACAACATTTAAAAAAATTATTTTGGCTTAATGAATAACAATTAAGACTTTTTAAAAGTGTAGATAGTCTTCAATTTACATAAAGATTCATTAAAAAAAAATTGAAAAAATGGTGAAAGACCCCATTGTAATTTGATTGGTAGAGACGTCAAAAATTCTCACTTCTGATTGGTTCAAAAATATAAAATGCGATTTTCTGAAAAAGTGCAAACAGTCTGATTGGAAGTAATTATGCATAATTAGCGTAAGTAGGTACACACACTTGTTATCACTTATCAGGAAATTCGAGTAAAGCTTTACTGGCTATCAATAACAAGTTTGCGATTTGCGAAGGTCGTTTTATAGTATTTATGCTGATACCGACACCGCTAAGTTCGGCGCTATCACCCGCGTTATAAATTGCCGGTGCTTGTTTTCTACATATCCACGCCAGGGCCGTACTCTACGCTAATTTATTAGCAGAGATATACGACAAATAAATTATAAATACAATGAAAACATATACATTATGATGTGGCATATTGTATCTGGGAAATGTTTCATACAATGTTTTTAAAAATGGTTAACGATTTCGTCATTGTTGACGTTAATATTTTATGCTTTGTGGAACTTGAAGTGGGTTAAATTTAATTATTTTTTTATACTTATAGGCAATTGCCAAACAAATTTCTGTATCTAAAATATATCTGCGTCTGCTATTATCAGGTGTCAAAAATTTTGACTGCACATCACTACTAATACTGAAATAGTATATTCTACAACAAGTAAGGGAATGGCACATATTCCACATGAACAATAAACTTGTAAAACTACGGTTTTGCGAGTGTGGGATATGCTATTCCGTTACAAGTGGTAGACTATACTTTCTATAACAAGATTTTGGAAATTATACAATAAATATAAATACAAAACTGTTGAAAACGTCAAACTCAAATAAATAAAATTAAAACAAACAGTCGTAACCATAGTAACTGAATTAAGATACTTCATATATCGCGTTAATATGCGGCTCTGATTCGTTTAAATTATTTCATATGCGGCGTATGGAATGATAGTTGTTCCAATACAGTATATTTAGTTGTAGAATGTGTAGTTTACAAAACAGTGTTATAGAATAGTTTATTCTACAACAAGTAATGGAATTGCACATATTCCACAAGAGCAAAAAAGTTTGTAGTCCGAGCCGAAGTCGAGGGCTACGGTTTGCGAGTGTGGGATATGCCATTCCGTTACAAGTGGTAGACTATACTTTCTATAACAAGATTTTGAAAATTATACAAAAATACAAATACAAAACTGTTGAAAACGTCAAACTCAAATAAATAAAATTAAAACAAACAGTCGGAACCATAGTAACTGAATTAAGATACTTCATATATCGCGTTAATATGCGGCTCTGATTCGTTTAAATTATTCCATACGCGGCGTATGGAATGATAGTTGAACCAATACATTTTTTAGTTGTAGAATGTGTAGTTTCCAAAACAGTGTTATAGAATAGTTTATTCTACAACAAGTAATGGAATTGCACATATTCCACAAGAGCAAAAAGTTTGTAGTCCGAGCCGAAGTCGAGGGCTACGGTTTGCGAGTGTGGGATATACCATTCCGTTACAAGTGGTAGACTATACTTTCTATAACAAGATTTTGGAAATTATACAAAAAATACAAATACAAAACTGTTGAAAACGTCAAACTCAAATAAATAAAATTAAAACAAACAGTCGGAACCATAGTAACTGAATTAAGATACTTCATATATCGCGTTAATATGCGGCTCTGATTCGTCTAAATTATTCCATACGCCCGTATGGAATGATAATTGTTCCAATACAGTTTTTAGTTGTAGAATGTGTAGTTTCCAAAACAGTGTTATAGAATAGTTTATTCTACAACAAGTAATGGAACGGCACATTCCACACGAGCAAATAATTTGTAGTCCGAGCCGAATGGGTCTTAAAACATCTGCACATCTCTACGATATAATGAAAAAACCCAATAAATATAAAAAAATACTTTTATTTATGAATTAGAATCAAAATATTAATTGAAAAGTTTGCCATGATAACAAAAATTTTTCAAATTTGGCGTATTCAAATATTTTAATCACTCGTTGCTCGGCAACCCGTGACTAATGACATCGTGTTACTAAACAACCGTTTTACAAACTCAAAACTAACAACTAAACATCAATTTTACAAACTATCGTAGATAATAGTATATTACATAACGAGAGATGTAAGTAGCAATTTACGCACGAGTGAAAAAATTGACACACGAGCCGCGTAGCGGCGAGTTTGTAATTTCACGAGGGCGTAATTGCTTTACATCTCGAGTTTTGTACTATACTTTTTCTACGACCACTCAATACTATTTCTAAATTAAAAACAATATTCAAATAGTTAGAAATTTATTATGCTATTTTGTTTTCTCTAATCCATGAATTTTTGATACACAAATTCGTATCGTTGTCGAGATTTTGTCACCAAAAGATTATTTGTTGCACATTTAGCTTTAGCTTGTATCTCCAGTGGTGTTCCAATTGAAATATCACTGTCGCTTGACATTTCTTACTTAAAATATTAATAAATATAAGTAAAGGATAATAATATTTAGTATAGTATATATTTACCTCACAATAAAACACAGATTATAAACTATAGATGCAGATGGGAGACTATAAAATATGACCAGTTTACATGTAATAATCACACACATAACCTAAATGTCAAACAAGCTTTGTTTGTGTTTATAAAAATAAACGACAATTATTGAGCGTAGGGATACATGACGAAACATAGTCCCCTCTACATATATTATTGAAATATTTATTGGTGTCATAATTTATAATAAACCCAGCAAAATATGAATTTAGTTATAAAATTTTATCAGTTAGCCTTTGAATCCATAACATTTAAATCTAAAATTTGATGCATCAAATTTTAATTATATTGGTAATGTGACAGTCAGTAATGCCAACTTAAATTTCATTTTCAAGTGTTACGTAATGAACATTACGTAACACTTGAATGAACATTACGTAACACTATTCGTAACAACGCACTTACATTGATTGTAGTTTGTTCTGTAATGACAAACTTTCAGTAGTTTTTTTTTTTTTTTTTTTATTGGTATTGTAATTTACAATCTATCTACATTCGATAATGAGTAAATGATTTAGCTTAACTAACATGTGGAAGAAAAGTCCAGTGACTTTCTTCCTTACAGCAACTTATTACATTATTAATTTATTTAATTAAATCTGTATGGCAAATCTAGTGGATTGAATCTCCTTAATCTTTGCGAGGTACTGCTGTTGTCTAATAAGTTTACAGCGCTGTTATTCGGATGGGTTTCGAGTCTGTTTATGTATTTAGTGCTGGTGGAGCTGATTTCTTCTCTAACCGTTTTCATTTTTAAGTCTTGGTGTATTGCGTAGTTTGAGACGTACCATGGTGCGTTAGTTATTGTCCGAAGAACTTTAGATTGAAACCTTTGTATGATTTCGATGTTGGAGTTGCTGGTTGACCCCCACAGTTGTAATCCGTAGGTCCATATAGGTTTGAGCACTATTTTATAAACAAGTAATTTGTTATCTAGTGATAATTTGGAGTTTTTCCCCAACATCCAATATAGTTTTCTGAATTTTATTCCAAGTTGTTGCCTTTTTGCTTTTACGTGTTTTCCCCAGTTTGCGCGTCTGTCGAGGTGCATTCCTAAGTATTTAACAGAGTCTGCTTGAGGTAGTTGGGAGTTGTTTAGATAAACTACTGGGCATGTTTCTCGTCGGGTTGTAAACGTGAAATGAGTTGATTTTGATTCATTGGCTTTTATCTTCCATTTTCGTAGCCAATTTTCTATTTTTAATAGATGATCTTGGAGTGCAGCAGAGGCTTCTGTTGGGTCTGTGTTTGATGCTAGAAGTGCTGTGTCATCTGCGAAGGTTGCAACCATGGTATTTGTGGTAGTTGGTAGGTCAGCAGTGTAAATCAAATAGAGTATGGGCCCAAGAACACTTCCTTGTGGGACACCTGAGTTTATTGGTAATAAGTCGGAGAATTCCTGGTTGTATTTGATCTGGAAGTATCTGTTTGAGAGGTATGATTTAAGAAGTTGGTAGATATTTGATGGTAAGATCAGTTTTAGTTTGTACAGGAGTCCATTGTGCCAAACTTTGTCGAATGCCTGTGTTATGTCTAAAAAAGCTGCTGAGCAGTATTCTTTTTCTTCAAGGCTTCTTAGGATTGTGCTGACTATTCTATGAACCTGTTCAGTTGTGGCATGTTTACGTCTAAAGCCGAACTGATATTCGGGGATTACGCTTTTTTCTTCTAAAAGAGGCATTATTCTCTTCAGTAAAATTTTTTCAAAGATTTTTGATAGGATGGGCAGTAGACTTATTGGTCTATATGAGGTCATTTCTTCTTCGGGCTTACCTGCTTTATGTATTAGGACGATTTGAGCTATTTTCCACTGTGGTGGGTAGTAACTTAATCTCACTATGGCATTAAATATGAAAGTGATTAGTTTTACTGCTTTTTCCGTTAGATTTTTGAGGATTTTACCATTTATTAAGTCAAAGCCTGGGCATTTTTTTGGGTTTGTGTTTTTTATTATTTCTTGAATTTCGTACATTCCGATGTTTTTCATTAGTGGTGAAAGTTGGTCTGGGGTTTCTAAGTACTCGATGATTTTTCTTTCTTCCTCGCTTTCTATATCATGTGGTTGGAAAACTCTTTCAAAGTACTTCCCGAATTCGTTGCACTTTTCTCTATCGTTCCTTGCCCAGTTGTTGTCAGTTGTTCTGATAGGAGGTATCCGACTACTTACGTTTTTCAGGTATTTAGTGGCTTTCCACAGAGAATAGTCCGTTGATTCAGTGTTTGTTAGCTTACTTAGATAATTTTGAATGTTGTTATTTTTCCAGTCGTTTAAGGTCTTTGTTAACTTTTTTTGTGCTTGATTTAGTCTTGTTTTGTTGTATGGGTTACGGTCGTTTTGCCAGATTCGTCTCAGGCGTCTTTTTTCTATAATTTGTTCTTTTATTTCATTGGGATACTCAATTGAAATATGACTATCATTTAATGGAGGTGATGACTGCCAGGCTGCTTTTTGAATAGTCTTTGTTAGGTGTTCGAGAGCTTCTTCTATATCTGAAGTGGTTTTGAGAGGTATTTTTAGGTTTAAGTCTTGGTCTAATATTTCTTTGAATGATTCCCAGTCTGTTCGTTTATTATAAAGACTGGGTGGCCTGTTAATTTTTTGTATTTCTTTATTCAGGTATATTATTACTGGCGTGTGGTCAGATGAAAGTTCAAGATTATTTTCAGCACGTATATAGTTTTGGGAGATATTCTTGGTTACTCCGAAGTCGAGGAGGTCTGGGATTTTGTTTGTATCAGTAGGCCAGTATGTGGGCGCATTTCCTGAAGTGAAGTTCATTTGGTTCCCCTGAATGGTTTTTAAAAGCTCTCGTCCTCGTGGATTTGCAATACGTGATCCCCATTCTGTGTGCTTGGCATTGAAGTCCCCCCCTGCCAGGAACCTGGTGCCAAGGGTGTTGAAAAATCTTTCAAAATTTTCCTTCTTAATATTGTGTTTGGGAGGGCAATATATGGCTGATATAGTTATTGGGCCTGACCAGTCTTCGACTACCAGTGAAGTTGCCTGTAAGTGGTCCATCATGTATTCTGGGAGTTCGTAGTGCTTAAGAGTTTGTTTAATGATGATGGCTGTGCCGCCGTGTGCAGTGCCGTCCGGATGATTTGTATGATATATATTGTAGAGTGGTATTTTTAAGTGTGATTTGTTGGTGAAGTGTGTTTCGGAGATTAACATTATATCGATGTGGTGGTGTGTGATAAAAAATTTTAACTCTTGGCTATGGTTAGCCAAGCCATTAGCGTTCCAGATTGCTAATTTCAGATTCTTTGTCATTTTGAAAGATTAGTAACAAGAGTTGTTAACAGGTTTAACAATGTATCCATTCTTTCCATCATTTTTGTCATCATTTGTGCTAGCTTATTATAGTTTTGGAATGGCTCTGCGTGGATATTGGTATGTGGTGTGTTTTGTGGTGGTTCTGTATTTTTTTTATTGTTACTAGCTGCTTGGGCGTATGTAGTATCTGGGCTAGTAGTTGGGTGTGTTTTGGTTGGGATGTATGTAACTCTCTCCCTTGGTTGAGGGTATTTTCTTTTTTGTATTTCTTTGTAGATCGTGCATCCCTTGTAATTTGCAGGATGATTTTCCTGGCATAATGCACATGTTACTGGCGTATTCTTGTCTTTGGTGCAGTCTTTGGTTAAGTGGTTTTCTCCACATTTAACGCAACGCGCTTGTCTTTGGCAGTATGTTTTTGTATGCCCATACCTTTGGCATCTCGCACATTGTGGGATTTCACGTTTAGGTCTTGGTGCTTCTATGATGACTTTTGTGTACTGAAGAAATTCGATGTTGTATATTTCTTTGTTGTTTACTTCTTGTTTTAATTCTATTACGAAGAGAGATAGGGGTTCTTTTGTTATTCTGTGTTTAATATTATATATGTTTTTCACTGTGTGCCCTTTCTCTTCTATTTCAGATTTTAGTTCGTCTAAGTTAGTGGAGTGGTGAAGGTTTTTAATTACTACACGGTACGCCCGTTCTTGTTTCAATTGATATGTATGGAATTTAACATCTTTTTCTTTAAGTTTGTGGATGATTTTTCTGTAGTTTTCGATTGTGTTTAGTTGTACTTTTATTTGGCTGTTACTTACTGCTTTTAGGAAGTAGTCTGTGCCTACTTCAGCACTTATGATGTTGTGTAGTGGTTTTATATCTGTCACGTCCGGAACAAATATTGGCGGTGGCTTAATTACTTTTTCGTTTTCGTGTGTGGTGTTTGGTTCGGTTTCATCGTTGTTTCTTTGTATAGTTAATGGTTGGTAGCGGTTTTGTGTTGTTATAGTTATATTTTGCGAAGAATCTATTATTCTTCGTTTAAAACTTCTTGTTGTTGAATTGTCTCGCTTGGTTTTTCGGCCAGCTCTTTGCCAGCTGTTGTCAGGTGTTGTTGTCATTTTATCATTTGGAGTTAGGTCCGAGGACCGCTCCTTTTTTTGGTGTTTTCTCTTATATTTAGTGTTATTTGTTCTCTGTTTCAAGCACTATTATTAAATAACACTTCGTTGATTAAATTAATAGTTGGTTATTTAACTTTTCTTTATTCTCGCTTGCAAGTGAGGTGATGAGAGGCACGTCTGTTCACTGCGGGCGATGAATAACGACTGAAACTTTCAGTAGTGGTCGTAGAAAAAGAATGTTACACAATCGAAAAAAATAAAATTTTTCAAAATAATTTAAACATATTTTTACATTTTTTTTTTATTTGGTGGAGACCCCTTTATAGTTTATAGCGGCCTGCCCACCCTTAATTCCGGCCCTGATAATGTCCTAAAATATAATTTCCTATGTGTTACAATCATTGAACTAATAAAATGTATGGAAGGAGTATAGGCAAAGATAGTCTGTAACCAGTACAGCGTGATAGAGATAGACAGATGAAAGTCCACCCGTCACGTGACTTTCATCTCAAGATGACAAGAACTTGGTTCGACTTTTGACGTGTGAGTAGAATACTGTTTTGATAGACTTTTGTGCGAGCTTTTGACCCTAATTTATAATTTTGTCAATTTTTTATGTCATAATTAATATATCAAATATGGTAAAATCCTGTTGTGCATATAATTGTAAAAAAAAACGGGTTACAAAAGACGGTGTTTCATTTGACAGATAAATATGTCACTTTAGGATAGAACGCTGTATATATATATATATATATATATATATATATATATATATATATATATATATATATATATACACATACATATTTATTACAGTTTTCGGAAAAATGTGGATTTAAGCAAGAAATGGATATTAACTACAAAACAAAAAATTTTCAATCTAATGAAATTACATGAATTTGTGGGAAACATTTTCTTGATTTCTACATACAGCAGTTTATTGCCAATATAAGAGATAGATATATCTAAAATTACGCAGTGGGAGATGAACAGCACATTCATATCACGTGACGGGTGGCCTGAAAATGTGTTATTCTCCTTCCTCTGCGTAATTTTAGATAACTTAATCTCCGGACACGATACAATTCACATAAACATAATGACTGGTGCCACGAGATCTGTTTTTAGGTGTTTCAAGAACAGTGTTTTAAGTTCGGTTTTATCGCTGTAAAAACTATTTTATAAAAAAATACTTCAAATAAAAGTGGCAGATAATACATTTCTCTAAAACTTCTATTTGAAGCATGTTTTTATAAAATAATTTTATAACATTGTACAGTGCTAAAACCGAGCCTAAAACACTGCTCTTAAAACATCCAAAAACAGAGCTTGTGGTACCAGCCAATGTAGCTAATTTCTTCTGGATTTATAAACGAATTTCATTATGTTTATAATTAAAAATCAAACTGGAAGAAACGCAAGCCGCCATGAATACCCTATCGACGCCTCTGTAAATATTTAGTGACTGCACTCTCATAGCATGCATCAAACTTTAACTTTAGCTTGTTAGTGAATAATTAACGGCAGGCAAATGGATACAGGCGACATCGTGGCGTTTAGCCAGACTGTAATTAGAGATCTGATTGCATTCAGCATTTAGAACCAATGAAGGAGTCTTCAAATTAGCCAAAATCAAAGGCGAATTAATCATAAGAATTAAGTGAGAACGTGGTCGAGTTGTTTAATAATTTACCGTTGAGATCTCGTTTGTCTATTTATTATGAGACATATGTTTCGTTGCGAGGTTGCTTGATCATTAATTATCGAGATGGTATTATTTCAATTTCTTGAAATCATTTTATATATTTTATTTAATAAATCGTTAGATCATATAATGCACATTTCCATGTCGTTATATTGCGCAGTGAATTTTAAAAAGAAATAGGAATTTATAAAGTGTAAGAAGTAACACGGTTTTCTATAGTACTTTAGTCCCAAAATTGTCGGGACTGCTTTACAGATTACAGTTTAGCTCGAGATTTTGATTAACGTTGATCTTTTGAATAGTGCTTGCAATTAGTTTTAAATATTTTAATCTGTCTCTGACAATTTCTGGCGATGGAAACCATTCAGCGTTCATTCCTGTGATGTATTCAGATATTTGTCTTGTACTGCGCCCCCATAATACATTCTAATAATGGGCGCGTTCAGCCGAACCTAGCAGCTAGATCGCTAACCTAGCGGTCATAGCTGAACGTATTGCTAAGTAACCGCTAGATTTTAGCAGCTAGACTAGCGACCTAGCGAAATAAATTTGCGCTAGATGAGCTAGCGAACCTTCTAGAACTGTCAAATGTATAAAAATTCATTTGTAATGTCATCAATATTAACCATGTGTGCAAAAAACAATAAAAATAATTTAAAATGTAGTAAATTATATGAAGTATTTGTCTTGACTGACACAAGATGACAGTACCAGCAAAATTCCGTTCATGTTCATACTACTTTTCATTTGCTAGAATCTATCACTAGCAAAAGCTAGCTAGCCGCTAGGTTCGGCTGAACGCGCCCAATATTTACACTGTTTTCGACATTTAATGTATTCATGATGACAGTGACAGATTAAAATATTTAAAACAAATTGCAGGCACTATACGTCAGTAGCAATGAAAAGAGTAGGCGGAAAATTAGAAATTATTATTATTAATTTCATTAAATTGCGGTATCAAAATAAAGTAATCTGTATTAAATAAGATGTAGGGATATTGGCAGTATTGTGATATAAAATTTGGATGCATAATTTTTTGCCGGACACTTTTTAATTACAAAAAACTGATTTTACATGTTAATTGCTTATGCCAACCTTTACGTGGGACACACGGTATGTATAGCACCAGTGCGGTCATTGTTGTTGTAACATTTCTCTCTGGTGCGTAACGGATGTAATGTGTGAACTTACCGGTGTGAATGTAGGTGTGCTTCTTCATGTCGGACTTTTGGTGGAAGCGCTTGCCGCAGTACTGGCACGGGTAGGGTCGTGTGTCGCTGTGGATGAGCAGGTGCGTGGACAGCGTCGACGACCGCTTGAACCCTTTGCCACACTGTTGACACTGCAACATGGAAACAATTCAACCATCTAGTTATTATGTTCATTCAAATTACCTGACGAATTAAGTTATTTAAATATGTACACATTTGTAAAGTTATATTTGTTCTTATTGTACCAAAAAATTAAATACTGAGAAAAGAATAACAATGGGGTCTGTGACCAAATTTTCATTTAATTTTTAAATCGATGAACTATTTGAAGTTCGCGAAGCAAAAAGTATTCAAATGATACGTGACATGTTAACGATAAGAGAAAAGATGGTGAGATGGACATATTCGACGAGAAGAGATACACTTTTGCAAAAGTATAACAAAAATTTAATAATATAAAAGTTAAATATGATAGTATTACAAAAAGGTTAGTATGAAATATTTTGTATCTAGAATGAAGGGACATTGAGTCGCGCTAAAATATCAGAATGCCTTAGTGCGACGATTTTAGTAAAGATTTATATAATCCACCCACTTTATCGTTTATATCCTAAAAAATTGTGAAGAAAATATAGATATAACGTCAAGTAAATATATACAAATTCGTAAATTTCTTAAATTTTAAGTATTCCTATGGGTGGATTTAATTTACAGATTTAGAAATTTAGTTTTTAAAATATAAAATACATAGAAATACCTTTGTTGGTTTATGCTGAATTTACAAATTTATAGATTTATAATTTACATTTAAAATATCACCATATTTTATATTCTAAATCAAAATTTCCAAATCCAACCAACCAACTTGACTGGGAAACAAAAAATAATTTTGATAACAGTGAAATGTGTCAAGATTGTCAATCAAACTGATTTATTTATATTCATCATACATTATTGTTATAATATGGATGCTGTAACAAGATGACTTTCATCGGTCACGCTCTGAGCTATCGCTATCTCGGGCTATTTTTAGAAACGATAGTTCAGATTCGATGACACCCCCTTGCATCCCTAAGACAGACGACCCCCTGGAATTTTGGGCGTCTGAAGTCAGTTCTGCGTTAGTCGTGAGCAGATACAGTTTAAAATGTAGTCGCACTACGTAAAATATGTATTTTTACGTAGATTTAACTCATTTAAGTAGTTTTATTTATTAGATAAATTAGTGCAACGTTGAAGTTTTGTATTTTAATAAAGTCAATTTTTACATGTTTTACATTATTTGAAGTGTTCGAGTGTCATGATTTAACAGCTCCCAATTCATCCGCTCTCAATTTAACCACGACTGGTTTGTTCCCTTTCCTTCAATAAATTTTCCCTTACTTTTTATTATCCCTATCCTTTAGTCACCATCCGCATTTGCTACAATGCGAAGAGTGTTAAATATGATATTAATTTAATATCTTTGATTGAAGAACATCACATATGACAAGTTAAGGTACTTTGTTGTTGTTTAAAGCATATGTCTAAAAGCTGAAGCCTAATCTTGATTGGTAGATTTCAAATTTAATAAGTTCAGTATGAACCAGGAGGTAAATCGCAAATTACAAATTTAAATTTCTAAATCTATATATGTAAATTTAATTCAGTATAAACCAGCCATAAGTATCTAACTAATTCGGGATTTTGGGCATTCGTAATTTTAGTATTCGGGATTTTGAGCATTTGGGATTTTTCTATTCGTGCTTTTGAGGTAGTAGACCCATATTGTAAATCTTAATTGTATTTTTTATTATTATTCAAGTATGTAGTAAGAATCAACATTTTTTCTGTAAAGTATGTAAAGAAATGGATAAGATGAGTATTGATTGGTTGATCGCTTTGTGACATTCAACGCAATTAATAACACTTTAATGTAACTGAACATAAACATATTTGTTATTATTATTGTGGAACAACAAACATTTACTGGCTTCTTGTGCCGAATACACAAAATAATAATTAGCTTTATGAAAGAAGCAGAATAAAATAGGGGTAATAAGTTAGCGGCTGAATTAAATATACGCAATCAACAGACAACGCACAACACACGCATTTACTATTTCATTATTGTGGGAGAAAACAGAAAACATGTATTTCTCCCTACATGAAATCTTGTAATTATAAACCGATTTCCGCCGTAACTCGTAAGATCGAAGTCTCAGTTTTCTCTGTTTAAATAAATAATCTCCGCGTGTAATTAAAAACCCTGCAATGTACGGTAAATCAACATATGTGACATGTGTGTAGTAGGAATTTTATATGCCGTGCTATGGCTCTGTAATTAACAGGGAATAAATGCTGGATGAGATTGTGATTGTACTAGTTTCTGCGAAACCCTGTGATACATGCGATATAATTTATTGGTAACATAGAAAACACTAGTGCCAATTCTGGCAAAAACCCAGTAAACAATAATTGATACAATATGATATTTCGATAATACAGGCGACCAGGGAAATTGCCACTCTTCGAAATCTTCAATCCAATAAAAACTGTCTCCCCTTTCAATTTCACTTCTGTGGTTTCTCACGTTTTCAAAATACTCTGGAAAAAGTTTAGAAACTGCCTCAAAATATAGCAGCAATGCCAATCAGAATTCTGACATTTCTAAATGTCGTTAAATCAACATAGAATTACACGATAATTTTGCACTAGTGCAAATTATAGATAATTCGCATTATTGCAAATTACCAATGTGATTCTGACTTGCTGTCAAATGAAGTTTTTAAATTTTGCTTTATTTTGCATATAATCCACTCTCTAGTTATTATACTATTACTGCTTATCGCTGCCATATCAATAAAAATATTATATTTATGCAGATTTATTACTATATTTTTTCTTGTTCGTGTGTCATACTCAGAAAATACACACATCCATCCATCCACACAGACTTTATTGTGTATAATCCAAATGATATCAGTGGACTTTAAAACATTTCCGTGAAAATTGGGCAATATATTTTTTATGACTGCTCTATTTCCTTATACTACGCATAATAAAGAAACGAACATTGAGTAACAGTGACAGTAGCTATTTATTCAAATGATAAGATACATATTAGTCATTAAAAACATTAAAATACAGGGTGTTTCAGGACTAGTGTAACAAACTTTAACATCTTATTCTTGAGGTCATTTTGAGCCAAAAACGTCATATGAATATATAGTGATATTCACCTAAGAATGGCATTCTTCGAATTCCATTCTGATGACGTCACAGAAGGGTATGAATTAAGTGATCCACATGCGTTATTAGCAATGCTTTTGTCTGATGTGTTGCTAATGTCACGAAGCGTGTGTTGACGTACGTCGCTACTTACACCGTATAGGTGACAGTTGAATATTTACTGTGTTTATATTCGCATTCAGTGATTGAGTTAAATTTAACGAATAAATATGAGTGGTAAAACATTATCTAAACGTTGCAAAGAAATTATTTTGAATGCTTCGGCATTTTTTCATGAAGAAAAACGTATAGATGGTCCACTAATTCCATTTTTTCTGTAGAAGATGTAAGTTTTATATTGTGAGGTTATGTTAGCAATTTAACGTTAATGTTATTATTATCTATTTTCTTATACATTCTTCGTTATTATTATTATTGTCTTAGGCGATTTCTGCAATGTAGAAATTTGAACGACGCTAGGAAATAAATTTGTAAATACTTATTTCTACTACATTGCCAACAGATGTCAGTACCGTCAATCGAAATTTCAATTTGTATTAGTACCTCATATAAATGAAGTGTGTGACGTCATCACATTGGAATGCCATTCTTAGGTGAATATCACTATAGGTTCTATTCCTTCTAGTTACCAAAATACAAGAGGTTGAAGTTCTACAAATAACACGAAATTTTCTAATTTTTGTAATCAAGGTACTTTCGGTAAACAAGAGTTTTATTGAAAAGTCATACCTTATTTGTCTCAATTACAAATTGTTGTACTTTTGATTGTATTTATGTTCCATAATGGATGGGTATAGTACTGCTGAATATGCAGATATGATTTTTATTTATAAATTATGTAATGGTAATACCCGCTACGCGTCTAGAGAATACCAAGACAGATACCCAAACAGACGCCAACCTTCTCATGTTGGTATGTTGTTCTGTGTCTAGAATTTATTTATTTGTCTATTTAATTGTGTCATTGTGTGTTTTGTTCTCTAAATTGTATTCGTTAATATTAATAAATAAATAAATAACAATAACTGGGTTTAAGTTCTGTATAAATTTTATTAACACAACGTTTCGGCAGCAAAGTGCTGCCTTCTTCAGGTGAAATATAATTGTAAACAAATAAATATGTAGTCAAGGATACAAGTTGACAAAATAAATCAGGGTAACATGGATCAAAGTAAACAATTTATAAACAGAAAATTAACGAAGAATAACAGTTAACCATGACTTATTGATCTCAAAGCCTGTATTCAAGTTCAGATTATTTGACGATCTCTTTATTTCAATAGCTTCTCTAATAAGTCTTCTCAACCAGTTATTTTCTCTTACTATAATCCTTGTTTTTTCAAAATCAATACCATGTAGTTCTTGAATGGCATGCTCAGCGACTGCAGATTTATCTGGTTGATTTAATCTCATATGTCTTTCATGTTCTTTCAATCTTGTAGCAACAGTTCTGCCAGTTTGGCCAATATAAACTGTTGCTACAAGATTGAAAGAACATGAAAGACATATGAGATTAAATCAACCAGATAAATCTGCAGTCGCTGAGCATGCCATTCAAGAACTACATGGTATTGATTTTGAAAAAACAAGGATTATAGTAAGAGAAAATAACTGGTTGAGAAGACTTATTAGAGAAGCTATTGAAATAAAGAGATCGTCAAATAATCTGAACTTGAATACAGGCTTTGAGATCAATAAGTCATGGTTAACTGTTATTCTTCGTTAATTTTCTGTTTATAAATTGTTTACTTTGATCCATGTTACCCTGATTTATTTTGTCAACTTGTATCCTTGACTACATATTTATTTGTTTACAATTATATTTCACCTGAAGAAGGCAGCACTTTGCTGCCGAAACGTTGTGTTAATAAAATTTATACAGAACTTAAACCCAGTTATTGTTATTTACTTATACCATGAGTTCTGAAAGCTTTTTTCAATATTTAATAAATAAAATTAATTAAGACAAATAAAACTCTTATTTTCCGAAAGTACCTTGATTACAAAATTTAGAAAATTTCGTGTTATTTGTAGAACTTCAACCTCTTGTAGTTTGGTAACTAGAAGGAATAGGAATAGGAATAGGCTCAAAATGACCTCAGGAATAAGCTGTTAAAGTTTGTTACACTAGTCCTGAAACACCCTGTATTGCATCGATTAGAAATATTAATTTCAAAAGAGCATATTTTTCACAATATCATGTACATCGCGAGTATAAAAAAGAATCGAAACTATTCCTTATAAATAGGACCTTTAAATACACTGCTATATCTAAAGATTTTTTGAAATACGAAGTGATTTAATTAATGATGAATATAGTAATCTAATATGGCAATAAGTTCCCAACTAACAAAAACATTTAACTTATAATATTCATATAGTTGATTTAAGTAAAGGAAACATGCCTATTTATAATGGTTATAATAGCTTTTAGTAGCTTTGTACCCTTAAACAATAATAAAAAAGTTAAAGGGGTTAAAAACCTGAAATAATTTTAAAGGTATTAGGTACGTATAATTTGTATCTATAACAAAAGCTGTTTTAATTTATTCTGCCAGTTACTGAAACTCTTTATGCTTTATGCGTTGCGGACAACAGCAGCTAATGAATTTTTTATTTCATTAAAAATTTAGCGTCTTTGCTTGAAGACACCAACCCACGTCTATCCCGCTAATAAATGTACGTACAATGTAAAATAATAACTGCATAATTTATTAATTATATCTGTGAAAGGAAAACAACGCATTAAGCATTGTTGTGATTCAAAGAAATCAACCACGGCAAGAGGAAACTTGCAATTAAGAAAATATACAGCAAGGAACATGAAATATGTACAAATATATAAATATATACATAACATATTAAATCAGCATTCAATCTTCTTTGTATATACTCAATAAGTAATGTCCCATAAATCTGAAAGATTTAGAAAATCCGGAAATATATTTTAAGTTTTTGACCATTCACTTTCTGATGATGACCCAGGTGAGGTTTGATACCTTTCGAGGTTGAGATATTCAATAAATATTTGATTGAATACCAGTAGTTTTATTCTTCCACAAATAAAAATGTTTTATATAGGGATAATATGTACTAAACTAAACTATCCCGGGTGTCCCATTTTAGTCTTAGAGGAATGTTTCGAAAATGGTTTGGTCAAAATTTTGAGTATTTGCAAGAGGACATTTGCATGACAAAATTTGAGGGGGCAAACGCTAAAGGGGGGCAACTCTATCATCCTAAATGGAATTAATTTTAATTGCAGCTACGGATTGAGCGTGCAAAATACGTAAGATTTACCTGAAACAGACAAAAATTTTTACATTGTATTCGAATCTGCTATGAAAATTGTTTCTCCCCTCCCCCGCCTCAAAAAATTCACCTGTGTTGGGTTTACTTTTTTGGGTAACGAAATATTCATTCATCTCATTCTTATCCAATCCTTTTTGGTAATTTTAATAAAGCGCAATCTGTTAGGGATAAAAATAAAGTTAGTAGGTGAATCATACGTATTTTTGAAAGCTTTGCCCGAATCTGTAATAAAAAATTGGGGTTTCCAGTTAAGTTTTAGAGTTGCCCTCTTCAAGAGCGGTGTAGGAAAAAAATTTTGCCCCAAACCATTCAAATTTTTTTGTCCGAAACATTTCGTCGTTCGATGTTATTTTTCGGGATATGTCTCTATTAAGAATAAAATGGGAGTAAATACTTTTTGAAAATGAAAATACCTATCGCAACAAAGTTATTAAAAAATAGAACTATAAATATTAAATGTATTTAAATACGTACAAAATATAGTGATTTTTTTTTCAAGAAATAATAAATATCATTTTATAATTCCTGAAAATATTATTAATTATAAAAAAATTCTATTTTAATTCGGCGCCCCTCAAAATTGGCGCCCCGGGCGGTCACCCATTTCGCCCACCCTTTTATCCGGCCCTACACAAACTTCATCTTCGTGAAGAAAGACTATCAAAATCCTTCATATTAAAACGTACGTCAGTATGTCGCCGCCAACATTACGCAGCTCAGAGATCCAGAAAGATACAGAAAACTACATAATACTTATACAGACAGAGAAGCCTTTTGCTGCATTAAAATACACTCCAAAAGTACACTACTTTATCTTTTGCTTTTTGAAATGGGTTCAGTTGATATCACTTTTTAAATATATTTTTTAGTTCCCATATAATTATTTATAAGTAATATTTTAATATATAAAAATAATTCTATTATTTGTTGGAAGAAAATTTTCAATAAATAGGGTAGATTTTTCTGCGTAAATCTTCGCGTACCTGTTACAATTTGATTGTAATTTTTGTGTTTAATAATATACTATTACTTCTTACCTTAAACGTACGTTCTCCCCCTGGTCCAATGCTAACGACCCTCCTCTCGTCTCTCGCCCACTGCGAACTATCCGCCACCCCTTGCTGATCCTTCCCCCCGCAGAGGGACGTGTTAATCCCGTGGCCAGCACCGGGAGGTGATCCAGCGGTTGAGGGTGCCGTGTGGGTGAAAACAGAGTGGTGCAGAGGTGTGTTAGAGGTGCGCAACTCTTGTTCACACAGAGAGCCGGGGGACCAGATGCCCCGAGGCTTTTTAGTCTTTAGAGGAGGGGAGGGGGAGGGTAAGCGCTTAAGGGAGAGGTTTAGAGGGAGGTCGTCGTCTGCTGGAAGAAACAGTAAAGTTAGTTGGTAGAGGTAAATTGGTTACGAGAACGATATATTAAAACACAATGAGACAATTTTCGACTAAAATAAATTTACTACAAAATTACTATACAGGTTGTCCCAGATTTAAACGGCCTAACTTAAAATTAAGATTAAACACCTAAAAATAGGGTGACAAGTTCATTTGAGCAAATATCTGTAAATGCTTCATTCCAGAGATATTCATGTTTTACTCATTGGGTAGCGCTACTTTCAAAAATCAACTTCATAACGAAATATCCAGTATTATCTTATTGAGGTGAGACATAATTATTAAATTAAATTAATAATAAATCGGTTATTATCTATTTTTAATACAAAATTTAGTTTGCACTAATGTCAAGAAAAAATGAGAAACTATCAATGAATATAAGAAAAATTTTTAAGGTGCCATTAAAGAAAAACTATATGAAGAACCGATAAATAATTTAGACTCACTACGTAGAAAAGTTATTCAAATTTGCGAAACCATATCTCCCGAGCAATGTCACGTAGCAACCAATGCAGTGGCAGATCATTGTCGTGCCTGTTTACGTGCTGCAGGTGAACATTTTGAACAAATATTATTTTTTAAAAATAGTTTATGAAGTTATGTTATTACTTTATTATTTTAAACAAGAAATTTCTTTAAATTCATTGATAGTTTCTCATTTTTTCCCAGACATCAATGTAAGTAAACTAAATTTTGTATTGAAATTAGGTAATAAACAATTTATTATTAATTTAATAAGTAACATCTCATACGATAATATTAGATATTTCATTATGAAGTTGATTTGCTGTTGATAAAGTAGCGCTACTCAATAAGAAAAACATGAATATCTCTGGAATGAAGCATTTACAGACATTTGCTCAAATGAACTTGTCACCCTATTTTTAGGTGTTTAATCTTAATTTTAAGTTAGGCCGTTTAAATCTGGGACATCCTGTATATTACTATCATAATTCTATATGGAAAAAATAATACAGTCAAAGATATTTATTTTCAACAACGCCGACGTTTCGACACCACTTGTGTCTTCTTTAAGGCTAGTAGTAAAAATCCATCCATCCATCCATCCTCACACACAGATATTATTGAGAAATTGGTCTTAACGGATTCAGTGGACGTCAAAATAAGTATTTCCGCAAAAATCTCGTCAACGATTTTTTTCGTGATTCCAATACTTCCTTATACTTTGTATAAGAAAGTAAAAATAATAGAATTTGTCATGTACTCACCTAATCTCGCCTTCTCCGGTACATGGCAATGCCCCCCTCCCGCCCTTTCAGGGCTAGGCGGCTCCCTGCGGTACGCCGGCAGAAACAACCCCAAACCAAGTCCCGGCCACAGCGGCGCGGGATACGACAAGGCCGACACGGGCACCGGCACCAGCGGACTCAGAGGTCCTCCAGAGTAAAGCCCCATAGCGGCTGCAGCGTCCACCAGGGAAAATGCGCTACTGCGTGGCCGACCTGGGCTCACGCTGCCCGCCGACCCCGCCATCATGCACACCGAGCTCTTGAAAGAAAAAGAAGAACGACATTTTATCTTTGGAAGTTGGTGTGACAGTAACAGCAATCAAAGTAATGATAATACAAGGATGATCGTTGATTGCAAATCATGGCAAAGGTGTCATGAAATAGTTATTTGTATCACTGCTATTTTGAGAAGGCGAGTTTATTTTGATAGGACGAGCCGTAGGCGAGTCCTACAAATACAAGCACTCGCAAAATAGTTTCCAACCGAGGGATACACAAGATTTTTCGCGCCAACATTTATGCAAATTTAATAAATAAATTTAATTTATTACTCATTTTCTTAATGACAGGGAATTTTTTTATGTTGCTAACTTCACAATATTTGAATGTCAATTATGATTATTTTCCAATATCATAACCAAAAATATCTACATATTTTTATTTGGATTTTACACTGCAAATTCAATTATAATTACTTACAAATATGTTTAAAATCCATAAATATTCTGTTTTCTTGTATTTCAAATACTCAATTGTAGATATATTGCCATAATATTTTTATGTCAATGTAATACTTTGACATTTCTACCGTCAGAAGTTAGCTAAAATTAGTGAAGTGATGCCAACATATAACCATAAAAAGTTAGCAATTTTTGTCGAATTTTCAAAACTGATTTCCGAATTTACAGGAGTAGAAAATAGTTATTTACGATACAAGTACGTAAAGCTAGTCTTTAGTCACGAATGGGTCAATTAAAACACGAGCGTAGCGAGTATTTTAAGACCCTTGAGTGACTAAAGACGCTTTACGTATGTGTATCGTACAATATTTTATCTACGATATAATGAAAAACCCCAAAAAATATTTTAAAAATATTTTTATTTATGTAGTAGGATCACAATATTAAATGAGAAGTTTGCCATGATAACAAAATTTTTACAAATTTGGCGTGCTTTAAAAATTTTAATCACTCGTTGCTTGGCAACCCGTGACTGCCCGTGACTTATGAGATCGTGTTACTAAACAACCGTTTTACAAACTTGAAACTAACAGTTAAACATCAATTTTACACACTATCGTAGATAAAGTATATTATTATATTCGGGATTATGGTCTTTATTCACTCGGATGATTTGCAATCCCTCATATAATAATATACAATTTTTCGCTATTATCTAGTGAGACATTAAAAGTCTCGTTTTATAAAACAAATTTTCATAATATTTTTTATTAATCAAATCATTATAACGTAATTAAAATCCCTTCATATTCACAGTCGACAAATTATAATAATTAAAAACTACTGTAAGTCAATTATAGACGGTCGGTAATCACTCTTCATATATTAAAATATATTAAATTTATTATTTATTATTTATCAAATAATACTTTCAGAAATGGGTAAATAGCGAGATAATACAATTATTAATAATTGATTTAAATCTTCTACGACATTTAGAAACGAAATTAATGTTTAATAATTTATCAAAAATATATAAATTTACAATTTGTATTTGCCGCGAATTTGCAAGCCACGCGAAACATCATTTTATGCCCAAAGACGCAAAAACAAACAAGTTCATTCCTAAACTATTTAGTGTTAATTCAATACTCGAATCGGTCTATTCGCTTGCTTAGAATGCTCCATGGTCAGTGTATTTCTTGCCTTGTTGGCATTTCAAGTGAATATTTATTGTGAGGTTGAACTGTGGCTTTTACATTGTTTGTGTATTAATTACAAACATTTCGCGAGTGTATGTGTGTGAAGTGTGTGTCTAATTTGAACTATTGGAAGTCGACTGGACTGGAGAGCAACATCAATCACCAATCAAGTCATTTGCAAATTAAGGCATACAGCAGGTTAGTGGTGGTTTCATTTGACGTCTGAGTTAAAATTTTATGAAATTTGTTTGTGAATCTAATAACATCTTCATGTTCCTCCTAATTTATATCTTAAGAACAATGTACCCACTCACGACCTTTATTTGAATGGGTCGTTACATATGGTAGCTATTACAAATCCCCAAATTGTACATCAAGTTCTTGTAATGAAGTCGGGTTTATTTCATTTATAAATATACAAATATGTACGACATACTCTGAGCTTACTTTAATGTGAAACATAGAATTTAACTGATTTATTGCATTTAATGATTTTAAGAAAGTTACAAAACAGCAAACAAATAAATAAAAGAACGAACATATATACAATAACTATAACAATCCTTCAAAAATCATTCCATTTATGGATAAGCAATAACCCAATTGGTTATAAAATTCTTGAAGAACATTAGACATTTGGTCAGCTATAATAATTCCAGAGCCATTTTTAATTTGCAGTTTTAATTATTCTATATTCAATACTATTAACAAATGTATTGCCTATTTATCTGAAAAAGACGCTATAATACATTTCTATCAAATTTGTAAATATGGATATGAGAAATCTTATGTATAAGGTAAATTAAACTCACACAGTATTAATAAAACATACATTTGCTTATAGATAATTTTTCATTTTGAACAGTTTTTTTGATATCTTTCACTGCTTTAAACTTATATAAACATTAGGATAATCAGCGAGGCTCTGTTCGAAATAAATATCTAAATTATACCTGTTACTCTTTAGAATCTTTTGAATACAAATATTTATCGGGGGTAATCTCACAAGAACTTCTGATCTTATAGATACATTTTTATTTTGTACTAATTTTTTTTTGCTAGCTATAAACACGAAAGCAAACTGCATAGTAAATCCCGACTCCGAAGGAGGAGAGGTTTTACCTAATGCCAATTTGCTTGAGTGGTTTTGCTTAAAAGCAAAGAAAATGAGTGCTTAAAAATAAAAATTTATCTGAGAAAATCGGAGGTCGCGTGGTTTTGATGAGATGAATTCCAAAGACAAAGCAAAATGTAACATGAAATATTAATTAACTGTCACATTCACATTGATTGACAGTAACAATTATTTGTTTCCTTGGTAGCGGTAATTTTATCGGAGTAACCCGGGCAACGGGGTTTTATCAGTATAAAACTGTTCCTATTGGTAGAATTTTCAAGTGTTTTGCATTATGATTGGTTAAAAACTAGGAATTTATCGGTGGTAATATCACAAGACCTTCTGATCTTATCGATAAATTTTTATTTTGCACGAATTGTTTTTGCTTAGCAACTATACGAAAGCAAACTGTATGGTAAACCCCGAATCCGAAGGAGGAGAGGTTTTTACCTAATGTCACTTTGCTTAAAAGCAAAAACAAAAATTTATCTGAGAAAATCAGAGAGGTCGTAAGGTAATTTGATGAGATAAATTCCAAAGACAACGCTAAATGAATCTTGAAATATTAAAAGACAAAGCAAAATGTAACTTAAAATGTTAATTAACTGTCACATTGACAGTAACAATTATTTATCGGGGTAACCCGGATAACGGGGTTATATCAGCTATAATATCCCTAGGCCATTGATAATTCGAAAAAAATTTTATCACAGTTACCTTCAAGCAACGTTCTTGAGGTAGTTGTGATCAAATTATGAGTATTTATCAATTATCAAATACGAGTAGGATACGAATAATATTGAACCAATCAGCAAATTATCTGAACATCTGTTCAGAATTTTGACCAAATTACAGTATTTTAACTTATAAATGCACCTATACTTACATTTGCATATTAAACAGATAATTAATAAAATATATTTTATAGATAAATTTAGAAATTATTGAACATAAATACACAAAACGAAACAACTTTCTGTTCTCCGTAAAGGTTCCAATGCGTTGTGCTCGTAATAAAGACGGACACGTACTCCACGCTCAAGGATCGCATTACGTGGTAAACCATTTTAAAATCATAAAATCACTCACAATGAGTAACATTATGTAAATTGCGTACGTACATCGTATAGAAAATGTTCTACTAAATTATTCATGCACTAAAATATATGCTATCATGGGAATACTTTATTTAATAGATCTCAATATGGCGTTTAATGTTTTACCGTAACTGATTTTATTCACAAGGATTTTTTGTAACTTCTATGCGGCGTACAGCAAGTACGGAGTATAGTATACGACGTATCGTATTTCTTTATTTATGCCTTGTGTGCAAAAACAAAGATAAGATGTATTATTTTGTATTTTAAAAGATACTGATAGGGGAACTTCACGTACAATAACAAGTTTCTGAATATGATTTAATATATCTTTCTAAAATGAATTTAATTGCTTCGCGGTAACGCATTGCAATGTAGATAACAAGCTCCTCAGCTCGATTCCCATTTTTCCATAGTCTGCAATGTCTCCAGTTTTAGTTTTAACATTCTCTTCACGTGTGAAATATATCACTTACGAGACTTACAAAAGCAGAGTGCGCAAATGATGTGATGATATATTATTTATCCAACACCTCTCAATAAATGCTCTATAAATAAGGAGATTTTAACAAGGAAAGTAACAGATTACCCACTAATGGGTATTAAAAATAATAACACCCAACACCTTGGTAACTACTTCGATTGGCATTTTAATTTAGATTATTTCACTCATTTCAAATTTGACCAATCAGAATGTCTCATTTTCCATTGTTGTGCATTTTAGATAAGTGATTAAACAGCACCATGCTGTTTATTCGCGATTAAATTGAAGCTAGCTTTTATATACAAATTTTGAATATTTTGAAGGCATATTTAGCTGGATAATTAGTTGCAGAAGCAAGATACTTACATGTTTTTTTACCTTTACTGGTATTCTATGTCTGTAAACATGCTGAATTATTCAATTCAAGCCATTTTTATTTACAAATTTTTGACATTTATTTGACGAATAAAAAGAAAAACAATCAATTTGCTATAGTTACACTTTAACAACATAATTTTATGGTGCTTTTTATTTATGAGTGTACCGATTTATTTATGTGAAAATGTGTCAAAATCAACGTTTTAGTACAATTTCTTCGGCAAATATTAAAGTTTATGCTATGAATTCATGAAATAATCTTGACATATGCCCCTCGTGCTAAAGAATTGAATCGATTAAATTTGATGTATAGCTTATTTACAAAATTTTGCTTTTAAAAAAGTGTTATCGTACATAATAAACTTTACTTGTAAAGTTAATAACTATTATTAGTTTGGATGGATGCTAAGTATAAGATGAAATAACATTCGCAAGCAAAGTTTTCTTAAATTTAATTAAAAGATATCATTCGGGTTTTCTCAAAACTGGAAGCAATTGTATATATTTTTATTCAACACCTCTCAATAAATTCTCTATAACTATGGTGATTTTAAACAAGGAAAGTAACAGATTACACACTAGTGGGTATAATCTTGAGAAAAGTCACCAGTGAGTAATTTTGTATTTAAAACAATAATAATAACACACAACACCTTGGTAACTACTTCGATTGACATTTTAATTTAGAAAATTTAAAGCTTACGTCAATGTCAAATAATATTTCTTTAAAAATTTTGCATTTATTAAGAGATGTTGGATAAAACGTTATACTTCACAGATGGACAAAGTGGAATTATCGACTCGATAAAGTTATCACACTCAGCCTTTGGCTTCGTGTGTTAAAATTTCTCTCTTGGGTTATTCCTTTCTTTACTCACTCGTACAGTAAATAGCTATTAATTTCAAATATTATTTTTAACAGATTTCATTTGATATTTCTCGCAGTTGATTGAGCTCTGTTTTTGGGTGTTTTAAGAGCAGTGTTCTTAGCTCGATTTTAGCGCTGTACAATGTTCTCAAATATTTTTATCAATAAAAGCTACAACTAGAAGTTATAGAGAATTACCACCTTTATTTGAAATATTTTTTTATAAAATAATTTTAGAACATTCTACAGCGCTAAAATCGAGCATAAAACACTGCTCTTAAAACACCCAAAAACAGAGCTCATGGCATTAGCCAACATATTTGTCAATATTAACTAAAAATACTTAATAACCGCAAAATTGACAAATCTCAAATCAAAATTTTGATTCGTCACAAAACCTCCCTTACAAACGCATGTTTCGATTTCCGTAAAATTAAATGCCCCAGAAAATATAAATAAAATTAATAAGCGGAAGTAGATGGTTGGTAATGATAAATGACCAATATATGCGCTGTACGTGATTCCATTACTTTGATGATTTTCTACTTTGATTTCACTTCCGAGATTTCATTATTCAAACACACTTAGTGGCTAGAATGTATGGGTAATGTTTATCCACATGTGTGCGTGTGCATGAATATGAAAGCGATCACAACCAACGCACTGTCGTGTACATCAATATAGGCAAGGCACGCAATGTTCACTGGGCAATGGGCAACGACAAAATAACATGAATCGATTACCCGTGATTGCTGATGTATTGTGCGTGACCAGCGGCTCTCAAAATGTTCATAAATCACAGGAAATTAATATGATACATTAAATATGTATGCACACTATCCTTAAGTGAAATTGTATTTTGCTTTTGAGGTTATAATTTGCAGATTTGGGTAATAATTAGAGACGGGCGCAAATACTCGATTGCCTCGAGTATTCGAAATTTTAAATATTAATATTAAAACAATAAATTCGGGAAGGTAAAATTTAATTTTATGTGCTTTATTCTTTAGTTTACCCCCAGCAAACACTGCTGTAACATTGATGTACCTGGTATGTAATATCTGAAACCTAAGTGTATATCATTTATATACGTTCCAATAACGTAATATACATATACCATGTCGGACATCTCTTAAGAGAGCGTAAAATTATATAGTTGGTATGTCACAGTGGTCTTGGACATGGTACATACCTACAACATGTATATGTAATGTTACCGTACTTATAACATATTCACAGTTAATCAGAAAGTTTTATATATTTTATATAAAAAATATAGGAAAGAAATTTTAAATATTTTATAGTGTACACTGAACAACTTTGAAATATATTTAATTTAATTTTGCTAAGTGGTTATATAGTTCAGTATAGTAATTTATGTAAAGGAAATTGTTAATGTATAAATAAATAAACATTTTCAAAGAGATCTTACTCAAAAATGTACAAAAACAACTATTCCATTCGTATATTGAAAGTTGTTTATACCAATAGTTTTGTTATGTACCATTAACGTTACGATGTCTACATACACGGGATGTCATGTCTCATAGACCGTGTTGCGGACATAGGTCTATTCATGTTATGTATATATAACGTACTCGCGACATAACTGTGTTGGCTGGGCCCCTGGTAAGATAGAAATTATTTAATGAAACTATTCGAGATATTCGAGATCCAGTTTATTTATATTCGAATTTGAAGAAACTGATATTCGCCCATCTCTGCTTATAATGTATTAGACTTTGAATACACAGTTCGATAAATGTTATACCTGCGGCTCCTCCTTTCCTAACATCTTCAGAGATTGTAAATTATATAAAGTGAATGTATGTATGCATATTATATGCCCGTGAATGGACGCTTAAAGGAATAGCGGATTTTTTTGTCTATCTATATAAAAGTGAACGTATATTTATGTATATTTGTTCTATATACAAATATGCTCCGTTTTTCGTAGACGTATTAAATTTTACACAGCAATTCTCTAAAAACCATTATGGCTGGTTTATAGTGGATTTAATTTACAAATTATAAAATACATAGAAATTAGCTTTATCGGTTTATGCTGAATTTGCAAATTTCTAAATTACATTTAAAATATCACTATATTTTATATTCTAAATCAAAATTTCCAAATCCAACCAATCAACTTGACTGGGAAACAAAAAATAATGTTGACAATAGTAAAATATCTCTAGATTGTCAATCAGACTGATTTATTTGTGATCATCATAAAATATTGTTGTAATATGGATGCGGAGAGTGTTAAATATGATATTAATTTAATATCTTTGATTGAAGAACATCACAAATGACAAGTTAAGGTATTTTGTTGTTGTTTAATGCATATGTCAAAAAGTTGAAGCCTTAGCTTGATTGGCAGATTTCAAATTTAATAAATTCAATATGAACCAGGAGGTAAATCGCAAATTTCAAATCTAAATTTCTAAATCTAAATCTGTAAATTAAATCCAATATAAACCAGCCATAAGAAAATTACTCGATAAATTAAGAACATTTGCTCAAAATTTTTACTAAAAATGCGTCTCCAAATAACTCCCACCTCTGTATTCTTTACCCTTTATCTCTACAATTTCTGCTACATTAGCACATTTGAAGAGAACAATTTGACGACTAGTAACCGTACTTCATGTTTATTTCATGTTTCCGTGCAAATTTCTCATTTCTAATAAAACAAGTACTTAAAAGAGATGCTTTTTTCAAAAATGAATTCGCAAAATTACGCTAGACACTCGCAGTATATATTTCCAGTAAGGGGAGATAAAATCTATGCAAATATGAGTTTCCTGTGTTTATTATCATTTACATTGTTTCCTGTGGTGTCTTTAAGAGTATTATTGTTATTATTATTTAATGGAAAGGCAGTAAAGATAACTTTTGAAACAGAATTTTCAATCAATTACACTTTTACTTAAAAATAATATATATATATATATATATATATATATATATATATATATATATATATATATATATATATATACTAATTTTTCAAATACTCTAATAGTTTTTGGGGACGTGATTTAAAGGCCGGTAACAGCGTAAATAGTTATTTACTTTACAAGTGGGCAAAGTAAGGAATTACCCACAAGAGAAATTTTAGAACACGAAGCCGAAGGCTGAGTGTGATAATTTTATCGAGTGGGTAATTCCACTTTGCTCACGTGTGAAGTATAACGTTTTATCCAACACATCTTAATAATTACAAAATATATCAAAGAAATATTATATGACAGTGACATATGCTTTAAATTTTCTAGATTAAAATGTCAATCGAAGTAGTTACCAAGGTGTTGTGTGTTATTATTATTGTTATAAATAAAAAAATCCCTCACTAGTGACTTTTCTCAAAATTATGGCCTCTAGTGGGTAATCTGTTATTTTCCTTGTTTAAAATCACCATAGTTATAGAGCATTTATTGAGAGCTGTTGGATAAAATATATTTTGCAATACCTGTACTGTAAGTTACCCATTAATAACAAAATTTAAACACAGTAAGTGGAACTTTTATTGCACAATTGGTTTCCATGGTTACATCATTTACTTACCGTCCACGGTGGATGGTAAGTGAAACTTACCATTCATGGTGGACGGTAAGTAAATATATATATCATTCAAATTTTATTTTTAACCTCAATCTGACAGCTGTTAATTTTGATACCTATTTTTCCTTTTCTTATACTTACGCAGGTATTGAAAAAAATATCTTACTAACTTCGAACTGTAAGTGATTTTTTAGGTCTCGAATGTTTAGGAAATCTCGACCCTATGGGTCTCGACATCCCAAAATACATTCTCGACCTAAAAACTATCACTTACAGTTCACGGTACGTAATATACTATTACTTACCGGGATCTGGGAAAACAAAGTATCACACCCAATAGATGGGTAAATGGCATTGTGATATATTATTATTATATTAATAATTGGTATTAATTTTACTACCACATATTAAACTTATATTTTTCATTTAAGATACAAGAAAATTGCAAATTGTTAATTGTTAATTCCGAGGTTAATTATAAATATCTTTCATATGAAACGGTTGCTCGCAACCAATACCCATAAAATGAATTATAAATTTAAATCATAATATGTTGTATATATAGTTAGGTACTGTGTCTATCTACTTGTTTATGTTATTCATTTGTTTTCCAGATGAAGAATTATGTACTTAATTCGAAACATATTTAAATAAAATTTAAAGTATTTTATATTACAATTTATTGTTGCGCATTTTCATGAATTAAGTATAAACATTAGAATTGTGTTGCTGTTGTTGCTTTCAGCCAATAGTTGCCATTTATTTTAACCTCCAATAATACCTTAGGAAGTCGTGACTTGACTTGATCGTACTTTACGCGTAAAAATATTTAACTTACCAAGATTTGCAAAAGCAGAAGGCTATACCGTAAATTTTCATCTTTTCTCGTTCATGATTAATTACAAATTCATCCAAATGGATGTCATTCAGAAAATGGTCAAAACACATGTATATACCGTGTGTCTGTCTTAAAGGTGTACATGGGAAATCAGTTTTTTGCGGGCTGATGCTCGGTGATCTATCGGGTAATGGAGATTGTGGTATCAATCGAAAGATATCATTTTTCTGAATGAAACGATGTAAAATACATTATAATTTAGTTGTAATTTGGTTCCGTCAATTAATATTTTAAACGTCAAATAAATAGCTTGAAAGAAATTGAAACAAAACAGTTATAGGTGACTACATTTTCGATAGAAATTGAATAAATCGGACAATTTTCAAAACTTTAAAACTAATTTACTGAGCCAAATTACTACTAAATTGTAATGTACGTTACATTGTTTTATTCAGAAAAATGGTCTTTCGATTGGTACTACAATCATTGTTGTCCGGTAGAACACCGAGCAACAGCACCCAAAAAACTGATTTCCCATGCTAATCTCCTATGTACACCTTTAAGACAGACACACGGTATAAGAAAGTAAAAATATTCTGTTAATGCAGATCTTCTTACCTTAATTATTTCTATGTTTCGGCAAGCACAGGGACCAATAAACTCACTGAAGATCACCAGTCAGTCATAAAATCCATATTTAAACCTCACATAACAATAAAAATTCGTAAATGAGCAAACCACTTTTAAAACTCTGGCACTCTAATTATCCAAGGAATTATCCTGATTAAATCTTATAGTAATTTTGAGAAATCGCAACAAAAATCTCGTTAAATCAAATTCAAACTCAAAGCCCGACCGATGCCACCGTCCACTCGCCAAGATACAAACTAAATTTATATTTTCATCATTTTACCTCAAAGACACTCTACCCCCTCTTTCAACCAAAACTTGATCTTCTTTTGCCGGTTTTAATCCCCGCCTGCTAGAACACCTGTCCTGATTCTTCATTGGTTCTCACCTGGCTGGCAGGCGTAGCCTTCCTGCTGATTGGCTGTTAAAGAATACAGGTAACAAATGAAGGTTAGAGATGCGTTAGAAATACGATCGCAGCCAGTGTTGTGTAAGATTGTTTATTTGAAGAGCTTCTGTGGTTTGTTAGATTTATTTTGATTGGTGGAATCTAGCAGGAAGATATGATTTTGTTTTGTTATCTGGACTTTGATTGGACGAGGAATTCAGGATATTTTGTTGATTGAAGATTGTCCTTTTTTTTTTTGATGAATCGGTTTTTTACTTTCTTTGTTTTATCTCAATTAATTAATCAGAAAAGGTTTTTATCTGATATTAGTTAATAAATAAAATAAATAAAAATAAATATATCATCACGCCTTTTACCCATTACGGGTGTGGCACTCTGCTTACGCAGATCTCGGTAAGTGATATATTTTTTCGTATGAAGTGCGGTTACCAGCCGTCAAATCATAGCCCCCAAGGATGTTAGTGGAGGAGGAACCACAGGGGTAAATTTAAATTTGTAACTGTCGGCAGTGGGATTCGAACTGAGGATCTCACGATCCACAGTCCGACATGTTACCTCGGAGCTATTTACCCCACTATATACTATACAATACTATTTTGTGTAGCTACAGTGCCTAAATCACTAAAGAATTATAAAAAATCTGATGTCTCCAGCACATAACTTCTCGCCCAATACTACTCTTAAACGGTACAAAATAGTATTTGATGATACAGAAACATACCTTCTTATTTGTTTATTTTCTATTTACATTTGGGAAATTTAATTTTATTTCATATATTTATTTAATTTTTTGACATATATTTCACTAAGAAAACAGCTTCACAATCAAAATGACATGTGTCACATTTAGTAAAAAATTGAAAATTTTCAAGTGTACAAGGACTGCAAGATTTATAAAATCGAATTTCTTTATATTTTATTATCTCTAAATCTAATGAAAATTAATGAAATTATTGTAATCAAAACACATGTAAAATTAAATATTCTACAATTTTCAAAGTTACATAAATTGTTGAAACAGGAAATTTAACCGTGTTCTTCACGAAAAACTGTTAAGGGCTTCAAGTAAACTGCTACTTCCGGTTGACCAATTATATCCAAAATCTAATCAGCTCTTCATTTAAATATAAGAAGCAATAATTCTCAAAATTGTATTTTTTGGTATTATATTATTTGAGTTATGCGATACGAAAAAATTGCCACAGACTACACACACACACACACATGCATACATACAGACATCATAGCGAAAATAGTAAAATCGTATTGTACGGACTCTAAAACCTGCTTATTCATTGAAAACTCACTACCCAATTTTTTGACCAAAAACAATACCTCCCTTACCTAGAGGTAGGTAGGAGGTAATAAACAAACAATAATGCAAATAATTTGTAAAATACTTGGTCGCATTATTAATTATCTTTTTAATAATGTTTTGAATCCCATCCTGGCTAAATACATACTATTCGTATTATTAATTGTACACCATTAATAAAAATCTGATGTGGCCAGCACATAACCTCCCGCCCAATACTACTCTTAAACGGTACAAAATAGTATTTGATGATACAGAAACATATCTTCTTATTTGTTTATTTTCTATTTAAATTTGAGAATTTTAATTTTCTTTCGTGTATTTATTTAATTTTTTGACATATATTTCACTAAGAAACCAGCTTCACAATCACAATGACATGTGTCACATTTCGTAAAAAATTGAAAATTTTCCATGGTGTACTAGGAATGCAAGATTTGTGAAATCTAATTTCTTTATATTTTATTATCTCTAAATCTAATGAAAATTATTAAAATTAGTGTAATCAAAACAAATGTAGAATTAAATATTCTTCAACTTTCAAAATAACATAAATTGTTGAAAAAGGAAATTTAACCGTGTTTTTCACGAAAAACTGTTAAGGGCTTCAAGTAAACTGCTACTTCCGGTTGACCAATTTTATCCAAAATCTAATCAGCTCTTCATTTAAATATGAGAAGCAAAAATTCAAAAAATTGTATTTTTTGGTATTATAGTATTTAAGTTATGCGAGACGAAAAAATTGCCACAGACTACACACACACACACACACACACACACACACACACACACACACACACACACACACACACACACACACACACACACACACACACACACACACACACACACACACACACACACACACACACACACACACACACACACACACACACACACACACACACACACACACACACACACACACACACACACACACACACACACACACACACACACACACACACACACACACACACACACACACACACACACACACACACACACACACACACACACACACACACACACACACACACACACACACACACACACACACACACACACACACACACACACACACACACACACACACACACACACACACACACACACACACACACACACACACACACACACACACACACACACACACACACACACACACACACACACACACACACACACACACACACACACACACACACACACACACACACACACACACACACACACACACACACACACACACACACACACACACACACACACACACACACACACACACACACACACACACACACACACACACACACACACACACACACACACACACACACACACACACACACACACACACACACACACACACACACACACACACACACACACACACACACACACACACACACACACACACACACACACACACACACACACACACACACACACACACACACACACACACACACACACACACACACACACACACACACACACACACACACACACACACACACACACACACACACACACACACACACACACACACACACACACACACACACACACACACACACACACACACACACACACACACACACACACACACACACACACACACACACACACACACACACACACACACACACACACACACACACACACACACACACACACACACACACACACACACACACACACACACACACACACACACACACACACACACACACACACACACACACACACACACACACACACACACACACACACACACACACACACACACACACACACACACACACACACACACACACACACACACACACACACACACACACACACACACACACACACACACACACACACACACACACACACACACACACACACACACACACACACACACACACACACACACACACACACACACACACACACACACACACACACACACACACACACACACACACACACACACACACACACACACACACACACACACACACACACACACACACACACACACACACACACACACACACACACACACACACACACACACACACACACACACACACACACACACACACACACACACACACACACACACACACACACACACACACACACACACACACACACACACACACACACACACACACACACACACACACACACACACACACACACACACACACACACACACACACACACACACACACACACACACACACACACACACACACACACACACACACACACACACACACACACACACACACACACACACACACACACACACACACACACACACACACACACACACACACACACACACACACACACACACACACACACACACACACACACACACACACACACACACACACACACACACACACACACACACACACACACACACACACACACACACACACACACACACACACACACACACACACACACACACACACACACACACACACACACACACACACACACACACACACACACACACACACACACACACACACACACACACACACACACACACACACACACACACACACACACACACACACACACACACACACACACACACACACACACACACACACACACACACACACACACACACACACACACACACACACACACACACACACACACACACACACACACACACACACACACACACACACACACACACACACACACACACACACACACACACACACACACACACACACACACACACACACACACACACACACACACACACACACACACACACACACACACACACACACACACACACACACACACACACACACACACACACACACACACACACACACACACACACACACACACACACACACACACACACACACACACACACACACACACACACACACACACACACACACACACACACACACACACACACACACACACACACACACACACACACACACACACACACACACACACACACACACACACACACACACACACACACACACACACACACACACACACACACACACACACACACACACACACACACACACACACACACACACACACACACACACACACACACACACACACACACACACACACACACACACACACACACACACACACACACACACACACACACACACACACACACACACACACACACACACACACACACACACACACACACACACACACACACACACACACACACACACACACACACACACACACACACACACACACACACACACACACACACACACACACACACACACACACACACACACACACACACACACACACACACACACACACACACACACACACACACACACACACACACACACACACACACACACACACACACACACACACACACACACACACACACACACACACACACACACACACACACACACACACACACACACACACACACACACACACACACACACACACACACACACACACACACACACACACACACACACACACACACACACACACACACACACACACACACACACACACACACACACACACACACACACACACACACACACACACACACACACACACACACACACACACACACACACACACACACACACACACACACACACACACACACACACACACACACACACACACACACACACACACACACACACACACACACACACACACACACACACACACACACACACACACACACACACACACACACACACACACACACACACACACACACACACACACACACACACACACACACACACACACACACACACACACACACACACACACACACACACACACACACACACACACACACACACACACACACACACACACACACACACACACACACACACACACACACACACACACACACACACACACACACACACACACACACACACACACACACACACACACACACACACACACACACACACACACACACACACACACACACACACACACACACACACACACACACACACACACACACACACACACACACACACACACACACACACACACACACACACACACACACACACACACACACACACACACACACACACACACACACACACACACACACACACACACACACACACACACACACACACACACACACACACACACACACACACACACACACACACACACACACACACATACATACAAACATCATCGCGAAAATAGTAAAATCGTATTGTAGGGACCCTAAAACGTGCTTATTCATTGAAAACTCACTACCCAATTTTCTGACTAAAAACAATACCTCCCTTACCTAGAGGTAGGCGGCAGGTAAAAAGGGAAATAAAATATATTAAGAAAGAATTTTTGTAACTAATCGCAAGTTTAGTATGAAAACCGTTAGTTGACAGAAAACGGTTTGCAGAAAGCCAATGACGATTCGTCATTGGTTGCAGACATAAGAGTAGACAAGGTGTGCTGTGGATAAAAAATGCAGGCACTCTAATAGATAATAGCTTGGCATAGTTAGAGCTAAAGCTATGAGGGTTTGTAATGTACAGTTGTGCCGTAACTCAACTGTCAACTGCTTATAATTTAATAGGTTTTTAATAGTATACATACAATTCAATTAAGATTATTATATTTGAAATGCAGAGAGAAATATGGTGACCTAGTAATTTTCTGAAATTATCGTGCTATATAGGTATTTTAAAAATACAGTGCGGTATTTTTTAATAGTATTAGGATATTATTATTTCTTTCCGTAGTTCGTCATATTAGTTATGAACTTGGGGTTAATAGGGTTATTTTAAACAATTAATCTACCCCACCAACTGGAATAATTGTTCTATCCGCTTCCAATTATTTGCGACAAATACTAGACAAAGAATTTTATTTTTCCAACTTTTCCAACAGGTAATTGAAACTATCGCATCAATGAATAAGTTTTTCTACGATCACTACTGAAAATTACATTTTTTCACGACATGTTAGGAAACTCCATCGTTCTTCTCCCGAAATAGTGAGGAAAATGTGTTATTCCTCTTTAGAGAGGAAAATATAGAAGTGTTACCAATATGAATGTTATTTACCAAAAATTCATTATAAATAAATTCCTAATTTTATTGAAAATCCTTATTTTAGTGATATACATACTTTAAATTATCTTACAATTATGTCTTATATTTTTCTTTTTCTTATTAAATCACAATTTAACAACTTATTAAAGATATTTCAGATTAGTTCATTGGCAAGACTGCTACACCGCCTTGTGTCTGATAACCTAACTTTTAACGTGTCAGTCAGTCAGTTGTGTTCTCAAAGTGTATTTTGGGTTTGATCAAATCGTTTTTAGAAACATGTGAAATAATGTTGTGTCTAACACGAAAGGAAAGTTCTTCTTCCACTCTCGTTCGAAATGCCTCACTCGCTGCGCGCATGAGGCAAACTTCGAACTCGAAGGCAAAAAAGATGCGCCTTCCTCTCTAGTTTGACAACTAACTATTTCTACACAATTAACATATCTTGAAAATTGTATATTTCTCACAGTCATGTGGAATAGCGTTGGCAATTATTCCACACGCAAGTGTGTCCAACTTAATAATAATAAAATACTGTATGATATTAATATTTCTATGTATGTCACTGTCTGTCTTTGTGGATCTCTGGAGTTATGGTTTCTAAAAAACTACTCAACTAAAAATATTGATAATTTGCATATATTAATTACATCTCCTTGGTAGGACCTGATTAGTATTTGGTGATAATCCAATAACCGGAAGAGGTAGTTTACTTGAAGCACTATCAAGTTATTTTGAAATATCTCAGTAAATTATGGTTTAATGACAATTTTTGTTATTGGAAAATTTATCAAAAATTGTTGTTTGAAACATTTGTCTCTTACTGTCACCATTTACGAATACAAAATATTAAAACATTGGTTGCTATTCACAGGTCTATACTAAGGGCTACTAACTAGGACTGTAACGGTAACGGTAGGTATTCATTGTATACTCGAATGCTAATAAAAGTGGGTACAATGAATATAAGACCGAGAATTCTAATCTGGATATATTGTTTACTTATGTTTAATTATTTTTTTGCAATACCTGTACTGTAAGTTACCCATTAATAACAAAATTTAAACACAGTAAGTGGAACTTTTATTGCACACTTGGTTTTCATGGTTACATCATTTACTTACCGTCCACGGTGGATGGTAAGTGAAACTTACCGTTCATGGTGGACGGTAAGTAAATATATATCATTCAAATTTTATTTCTAATTTCAATCTGACAGCTGTTAATTTTGATACCTATTTTTCCTTTTCTTATATTTACGCAGGTATTGCAAAAAATAACTTACTAACCTCGAACTGTAAGTGATTTTTTAGGCCTCTAATGTTTAGGAAATCTCGACCCTACGGGTCTCGACATCCCAAACTACATTCTCGACCTAAAAACTATCACTTACAGTTCACGGTACGTAATATACTATTTTTTTAGAAAATTTTGAATAATTTGTTACTGTAATTATTTAAATATATCATAATCTTATATCAAGTTTCTAGACTTAGTTTATATGTATATTAGTAGTATATTTGTTAATTGTACGCATATAATTCAGTTTTTTCGTGCAGATAATCTGCTCTCTACTTATAAGTATAACTGTTTCACTCTAAAAACAAAAGAAACAATTAAAATCCAGCAACATATGCAAGCCTAAATGACCTTCTATTCCGCGATACAAATTAAAGAAAAGGTGTTACATTGCTCTACTTCTCCATTCCACGAATCTTTCCACACATGTCCACTCATTACAGCCGCAAGACCCCTTTGAGAGGCTTCGCGCCGTGCGCGCCTCGTTATCAGAGCCGTAACGAGACAATTGTGCGCGTGGGCGCCCCGCAGGGCCGGCCTGGCCCATTGTGCGCCGATGATTGCCCGGCGCAGGCGAGTGTGATTGCATTGTTTTAATTAGTTTCGGGGTTAATTTCGGCTGATTGATGATGGATCTGGATTGAGTTTTGTTGAGGGTTTTGTTTTGTGAGGTGCAGATTGGAGTGATATAATAATCGGTTTTTTATTACGTTTTTTGTGGATGATTAATAAGATTGTTTTTAACTCTCAGCCCTTGTTGAAAAATACGCTTACCAGTATAACTTTTTATATATCTGTGGTGCATACAATGCGAGAATTCGAAACTAGTATGATAAAACAAATGAAACATATGGAAAAAATGGATTGGTACAATAACAAAAATTTATCTTACGTATAGTGACAGCAATTTAGATATTTACAATAACAATATTTATATTAGTAATATGATATTATTTAAATTTTTGTAACAGTAACCGAAAATAATACATACATACATAACATCACGCTATGTCCCACTTAGTGGGGTAGCACGAACCCAGGAACACAGTCAACCAACAATCAATCTCCTCCAAACATTCCTATCCTGACACACTACTTTCGCCTCGTCCACATTCATACATGCTCGTTTATTCTTCACACTCAGAATCATTCGTTCACGCAACAAACCATCAATCATACCCAACCAGTTATTCCTCGGACGCCCACGCAATCTTTCACCTTCAATCTCACCCACATATATTAGTTTCACCAACCTTTCATTCGACATTCGCTCAACATGTCCAAACCATCTCAACTGACTCACTCCCACTTTCTTAACAACATTCTTCTCAATCTCACACTTACACACCAATGTATTCCGGATACGATCACGTCTCGTATACCCACATACTCCTCTCAAATATCTCATTTCTACAGCAGTAATACGTCGTTCCTGCTTCTTTATCCACACCCAACATTCAGAATCATACATCAATGTAGTCACTAACACACCATTATAAACACTCAATCGAACATCTCTAGATACATTCACGTTTCGAGCAAATGTACCCAGAGCACCCAATATCTTGCACCCTGCAGACACCCGCCTTTCAATCTCCCGGTCAATACGTCCATCCCTCGAGAACATATTACCCAAATATACAAATTCATTCCCTTGTTCCAATCTCACACCATTCCCTGAAACATTACACTCAGTCACCAAATCATTCTTCTCAAACACCAACACTTTACATTTATCGACATTAATAGCAGATTTAAACCTTTCCCTACTTCATTTATGCTTACAATCATTCTTCTCAATTGCTCCTCAGTTTCACCCAACACATCATCCGTATAAACTAACGCAGGCACTATACGTCCACCATATAATTAATCCATTTTTATCATACAAGTAGAAAAATTTCTGAAAATGGAAACAAGCAAAAACTAAGGTTACAAATACAGAAGAATCTATCTTTTTTTTTTAATTAGGAGGAAATCTTTTACTGGAAATGCTACAAAAAGTGTGTGAAACAACTAAAATACAATCAACTAATATATTTATTTGTGCAATTAATGGGATATAGACAAAATTATCGCACGCATATGTACCTAAGTTGCACGAGACCGTAGACCGAGTTTATGTATAAGTGCGATAATAATGTGGTATTGCGTACAAAATTTATTAAATTTATTTAAGATTGTTCGGAATTTTGCAAAATAATTAAATTAGTGTTTTTATTGAACGAAATATTTTATTAATTAATTTTATATAAATTTATATAATTTTATATTAATTAATCTTATATAAAAATTATTTGTTTAAATAGGCAACAAAATACCAGATTTACAGCAGAGAATGCTGTTTCATTCAATGAATGCTGCCGAAACTGTAAATCTGTGTTTGGTGCTGTGTTGAACACATTATTTTTTGTCGATATGGAATTAATACTAATTAAATGATTATTTTTAATCCAAATTTTGAAGGTTACCGCCATCAAATTATGTTGCTATGCTATACCAATGTAAAAATAAATTTATTCTCGAATTTTCATATTTGTGTATAGCTTGTACAAATTTGCGTGGCGATTGATTCCATTAGTGTTTCTCAGCAGGTATTCCATAAGAGAATTAAAGAAATTTATGAGGGACTACTTTACAGGGTTGTACTAGATAATATTTTCAAATGAGTTTTACACAAACAGACACAAGTAATATCAAAATAAGAAAAATTTTAATAAAATTAAATATGAATACAGTATTGTCATTGTCGTTCAGTAAATATAAACATATATTGATAAAAAAACTTATGTTTTATTTTACATCTATGTTGTTTTACTTAGGTGATTAATCGATAACAATATCATCATCAGTGTCGTCACTTGACTGTCCAACATTTATAATAAATTCATCAATAATATTATTGAAATTTAAGTAACTGTTTTCTATGTCTATCACATGCCGAACACTACTAGCCCAATTTAAGTACACCTTCTTTTATTATTCTTCTTACTGTAGTATATGGCACTTGAGTCATTTCAGCAGTTTTTGATATTGGCGCATTTTCGAAATTTTCACTTTGTAGAAAGTTAAACACATTCAGAACTATTTCTTTTGCGTCGTTTGATAAATATTTTTGTGTTGGATTCGCGACCGTGGTAATTTCTTCAAAATCTTCGTATTCAACTTGCGACATTGTGTTCACTGTTACAGTGCTGCTGAACTAATGAATTTTAAATGTCGTTTTCTGAAGGGTATATATGTATAAAATTATCTTACTTAACAGTTTTCGGGGAAACTATTGAAAAGATAATCGTATTAAAAATTTCGGAGATTTGAAGCATCTAAGCCCAAAATTATAATAATCCACTCCCGAACATCAGACAAACTTGCACCCCGCTGGCTAGGGCTGGCTTATACCATTAGCAAGTCAAGTCAATCGCCACGCAAATTTGTACAAGCTATAACAAGGCGTTAAAGTTTTACTTAAAAAAATAATTTTCGTATTTAATACAAGAAATAACCTTTTAAAAACCTAAAAATCTTGAAATCAGTAAAACACTTTCTACAGTACAGCTGCCCTTTACTTAACAATAATTATAAATCTCCAAAAATAAAAAACCGTCTCCTAAACCTAGTAAATGAATGGAATTAATTGAAGAGTGCAGCAATGTTTAATAACACATTTGACAGCTCATCTCGATTCTCCACTGTTCATTACTTCGATCACGTATCATCATATGAAACAGGAGACTAATTTAATATTCCAATAAAACTGAAACCTTGAGAGTTGGTTGGTAGAAGTGCGAGTAGTGTAGTAGTGTCTGGCAGACCGGAAACGGATCTCCACACTCGAATCAATCCAATCCCTACATCATTGATTTACTCGGTGTCTCGGTATTTAGCAATTACACCACAGTCTCAAACCTGGCTGCGGTTTGTCTCACGTCGCGGACTCCGGACAGATACTGAATTCGCAATTCAACCAGGCTCAGTTTGATTATTTACACTTGTAATAAACGGTTGGTTATTCATTTAATCAAGGAAACCCTTTCGTATGTCAGTTACCTCTTGGTAACAAGTGCGAGGTAGCTGCTACACTCTCGGAACTGAAGTTTAAAATATTGCCCAAATAGTGTATTTAAACTCAAGTATTGCGTTGAAAGTGCATCGCTTTAATTAAGTACTTTTTTAATCATTTAAGTTTATTTTACACTATTTAATAGTATATTACGTACCGTGAACTGTAAGTGATAGTTTTTAGGTCGAGAATGTAGTTTGGGATGTCGAGACCCGTAGGGTCGAGATTTCCTAAACATTCGAGGCCTAAAAAATCACTTACAGTTCGAGGTTAGTAAGCTATTTTTTGCAATACCTTCGTAAATATAAGAAAAATAGGTATCAAAATTAACAGCTGACAGATTGAGGTTAGAAATAAAATTTGAATGATATGTATTTACTTACCGTCCACCATGAACGGTAAGTTTCACTTACCATCCACCGTGGACGGTAAGTAAATGATGTAACCATGAAAACCAATTGTGCAATAAAAGTTCCACTTACTGTGTTTAAATTTTGTTATTAATGGGTAACTTACAGAACAGGTATTGCAAAAAAGAGTATCCACTGTAAGGGAGGTATAGGAATCATACTAAAATTGGGTAGTGAGTTGTCAGTGGATGAGCACGTTTTAGGGTCCCTAGAATACGATTTAAATATTTTCGCGATGATGTCTGCATGTTTGTCTGTCTGTCTGTTAGTCTGTGAGTCTGTGTGGATCTCTGGAGTTACAGTTTCTCAAAAATTACGAAACTGAAAATGTTGATATTTTGTACATATCAATTGTATCCACTTTGGAAGAGCTGATTAGTTTTTGGTGATAATCCAATAACCGGATGTGGTAGTTTACTTGAAGCCCTATCAAGTTATTTTGAGATATCACAGTAAATTATGGTTTAATGAAAATGATTGTAATTCAAATATTATTATCTACATTTATTGTTTGTAATATTTTCCTCTTTCTGTCACCATTTACGAATTACAACACGTTAAAGAAAAATTATATGTTTATATTTTCGTTTAAATCTGCAAACCTGTGTTTTTTTGAGAAAAACAAAACAACGGTTAAAAATTCTCATTTTTTGATATGTGTCATAATTTTTTGAAGGGATGAACGTTTCTTGATAGTAGTGGTCCGTGTTCCTGTATTGTTCGATAAGAAATCTATGGCGGGAGGTATTGTGGTGCCCACAACAGATTTTTATAATTAATCTAAGAAAGATTAAAGTTTAATTTTAAAAGATGAAAATTTCTCTTTTAATAGATATTTATGTATCAAGACATTGGAGTTATGTTTTATCACGAATATGAAATTTATTTGCCTAGGCTCGAACTTATAATGAAATGATACTCCTAAGTACAAATTTATTAATCTTGATGAAATTATTTTAGTCTTCGTTGGAGTAAAACTGAAACAATATGACTAAAATATACTCAAACTTGAATTATTATTTTATTCCGTCGAAGACGGAAATTTTCGCTCTTCTGTTAGTGTAGACCTCTATAATAATAACAATATGTATTAAGTTAAGCAATACAAAAGAATAGTATTACAAAAAGCTTATTCTAATATAATCGTATATGTATATGTCGTAGGCATTTAGCGAAATGCCGGCAATTAGATGAATTTTACTTCATGTTTCTATTTGACTGGCGGAATCAGGCAATTAGACGAAAAATCGCACATTTCTCTATTTGCCGGGCGCGGTTTAGGCACTTGGAAAAATCGTTCATAATTTTATTAACAAATTTCACTTATTTGTTACAACAAGGTGCCGAAAAATGGCATCGTGAATTTCATAAAATACCTGCTTTGAAACTGGCACATCGTTTTGTTTGGCATTGTTTTTTTAGCTAAATGCCTGATTATTCTAAATGCCTACGACATATATATTATTTGGGGTGTTTTAAATACATTAGGTCAGTTTTATAAAACATAAAGCTTTGTTACTTACTTTATTAGCTAACAATATTATTAATAATTAAATTTTTTATTATACCTGCATCATAAACCGTGTTTAAAACACGCTACAGCGTTCATAAACGTAAGATTAATACACGCCGTGCTTTAAAGGTTGCCAAGCAACAACACAAATAATTATTATTAATATCTGTCAAAACTGTAATCGTAAACAATAAATGCTAACCAATCTCCATGTAAACGACATACGTCAAACATCACACGCGCAAAATTATGAATTGAATCAAAATCAAAAAGTTGCTTTCCAGTTTTTTCCAGAGTATGATGCAGGTATAATAAAAAATAACGTATGATACACGTGTATAAGTGCTTTTAAAGCACTAGCGACGTTAAAAGCACTCCGCTTCGCGTCGTGCTCTTAAACTCGTCGTACGTGCTTTAAAAGCTTACTTATACACTTGTATCATAATATACTATTAAAATTTCCAATTTTTTATGTTTCTGTTAATTTAACGCATTATATTCATTTTCCATAGGTTTAAGTAGTAAAAAGACAATAACTAAACATGTATTTCTTGCATTGTTTATTATTTCATTTCTGTTTATTGCCGTAGTTTATGAAGCTTCGTTCATACTACCGGGTACTAAAAATTTTTAATGCCAAAAAATGCATTCTCTAATACAAAATTATGTACATAATTTGTAACGGGTAAAGCACTAAATCTCAAAAGAAGTTTGTTTTGCAATTGTTCCCCTTTCCCCCCATGTTGTTACGAGTATATTTAAAAACATTGGCTTCTGTCCTGAGCTCTGATTTTGGGTGTTTTAAGAGAAGTGTTTAGCCTTTGTTTTAGCGCTGCAAAATGTTTTTAAAAAATTATTTTTTATTATACCTGCATCATAATCCGTGTTTAAAACACGCTACAGCGGTCACAAACGCAAGATTAAAACACGCCGTGCTTTAAAGATTGCTAAGCAATAACACAAATAATTACTGTTAATATCTGTCAAAACTGTAAACGTAAACAATAAATACTGACCAAACTCCATGTAAACGATATACGTCAAACGTCACACGTGTAAAATTATCAAAATCAAAATGTTGCTTTTTAGTTTTTCCCAGAGTATGATGCAGGTATAATAAAAAATAGCGTATGACACACGTGTATAAGTGCTTTTAAAGCACTAACGACGTTAAAAGCACTCCGCTTCGCGTTGTTCTCTTAAACTCGTCGTACGTGTGCCTTAAAAGCTTACTTATACACTTGTATGATAATATACTATTATTTAAAAAAATGCTTTGAATAAAAATTACAGAGAAACATATTATCCACCACTTTTATTTAAATGCCGATTTATGAGTCGATGATAGTGAATTTATATGAGCAACACAAACGATTGTAAATTAATTCATTTCGTCTGTGAAGAAGATTTAAAATAGAGCTCAAACGTTGGTCTTTATGAACAAGGCTGGTGTACCCCTTATTTTCCCATTCCTTTTCTATGTGTGTTTATTTGTCTGTCCGCAATGGTCCCAATTAAAAAAAAAAATATGAAATTTTATTAGAATATATGACGAACAGTGAAAACCCGATGTGAAAATTTCATATATTACCCGAGATATGATTTTTCAAAGTTTATGTGATGTTTGTGTGACGTCACAGGTACTACTCCAGTGGCACTAAAACAACGATTTTCCATAATAGTAGATATTATATATTTTTTAATATGAAAATAATATTTTCATATTATAAGTCTTAATTTACAACAATTAAACTTCTGTCTTAATTTACAACAATTAAACTTAATATAAACTAAGACAAAATTCCTTTGACAACTTTAAGAGTATTTTACTTGATATTCGAGTAAATAACAACAAAAGTTTGAGGACAGTGGCGCTAGTAGTGATGTAACCTAACCTCAACACACAATTTTAATCAATAGATTTTCAACACAGCACAATAAAACTGTAAAAGTATGAAACAAATAATAGAAGCCCAACAAATATAATCTTAAATATCAACAAACAAAAATATGAAATGACATTTCGTAGTTCTATATTAGTCCACAATAGGCGTTGGACGCAGCGGCAGACGCGCGATTTGCAATTTTCATATTTCTGGCCAATAGCACAATACAAGTACCTGTGACGTCAAAATATGTTCAATTCGTTATATCGCTTAACTGCAAAATATTTTTAAAAAAATGCTTTACTACTAATTATTCCATAAGTGTTACAAGATTTTGATAAAAATTTGTCATATTTCGTTTATGGTTTATGCGCCCATTATCTTGAAAATGTCTAAACCTATTACGACAAATCCTTTTGTAAATTACTAGGTATCTCGTCAGGATGATTGTTGATAATTTAAATCAAATTCCGTTATCTTACATAAACAAAATGGTAATTAACATCTTCGAAGTAAAAAATAGAGCTTCACAGAATTCTAAACACACTTCCAAATGTGCGTGGATGAGTTGGGAAGGCTCCATGTCGACTCCTCTCCTCGAAGTTCGTCATGTATTCACATTCGCACATAAATTACGTCGAGCGGCAGCCCGGGGCAATCGGCGGCGCGTTTTGTTTATCTGCTGTTTAATCATCTCAAAAATTGATTACGACCATTCACTCAGAACATTCTACCGACTTAATTATGGTAATAAGTCGCTAACGTGGATTTATCTGTGGATTGGATAGTAAAACGCTGCTCTGTGAAGGATAGGTAATGCAAATATGGTCAGGATTGCGAAACAGTTTTTTAAGAAATGTTTTTACACTTTCTTAAGCTACCGAAACTTTGCATATTTCTTATTTCATTTATTTAAATATCTGAAGATTTCACAGGATGCAGGATATTTAAATTCTCAACATAGAAATATTATTCAAGGATAATGGATAATGGGCGCATAAACCACAAACGAAATATGACAAATATCAAAACCGTGTCACCCTTACGGAATAATTAGCAGTAATAGTATATTGTACAACGAGCATGGAATGGTACTCATTTCCTACGAGTTTGTAGCATGAGCCAAAGGCGAATGCTGCAAATCATACGAGTATGAAATGGACATTCCATGCGAGTTGTACACTATACTTTTTCTACGACCACGATATTATTTCCTAATTAATTTAATTTTAATAATAAATTTGTCCCGCTTTCACCATTCCAATATTTGACAATTCTAAATAAGTATCCTAGCCATGGCACCTGTACTTAAATGAGCTGACCTGTACAGAAATACTCACAAAACAAATTCATTTCGCACGATGCTTGCAATGTACCTCATATACCAAGCAACAACAAATATACAATGAGCAGATTTCTCAGTGGTCGTAGAAAAAGTATTTTTTTGTTTTAAATATTCTGCAGTAAAGCGATATAACGATTTAAACATATTTTGACGTCACGGGTACTATCATTGATTCTATTGGCCAGAAATATGAAAAGTGCAATTCGCGCGTCTGCCGTTGCGCACAACGCCTATTGTGGCCTAAAATAGAACTACGAAATGTCATTTCATTAGTTTTGTTTGTTAGTATTTAAGCTTATATTTGTTGGGCTTGTATTACTTGTTTCCTAATTTCACTGGTTTATTGTGCTGTGTTGAAAATCTATTGAATAAAATTGTTTGTTGAGGTTAGGTTACATCACTACTACCGCCACTGTTCTCAAACTTTCGTAAGATGTTTACTCGAATATAAAGTAAAATACTCTAAAGGTGCCAAAGAAATTTTATCTTTATTTAAATTGTTTTATGAAAAATCGTTGTTTTTACTGCCACTGGAAGAATTCCAATGATGCCACACAAAATTTTAAAAATCATATCTCCGGTAATATATGGAATTTTCACATCGGCTTTTCAACACCTCTCAATAAATGCTTTATAACTATGGTAATTTTGCTTGCTGACGTAGCCATTTAACAAAAAATATGTCTTAAAGCTGAATAAAATTTTCAAAAAAATTTGCCCAATTTGGAAGCCTAGTTCTGGTCACTGTGCCCCTTGGTTCTGACGTAACTCTATTATGAAATGGCAAACCAACCTGAGCACAAAACAACTTTTAACTGTCAAATTGATTGTTGTTAGAAAAAGTGTTGCCAATTTGAAAAACACACCTCTAAAAAAAAAAAACATCCATTATAAATTACTAAAGGCAAAGAGTTCTAACACGAATTTTACATTAGAACACGAACCTTGTAAATAGAGTATTTTATATTATTTTCTCTATTTTGGTTGCCATTTATATAATTTATTTTTAAAGATACTTGTCAACTTCCATAAAGGAAATTTCTTGGTACATTACTTAGATTTGTGATTTCCTATATTATTAAATTATTATTACATTGTATATTATCTAATAAAAATAATTTGTTACAGGTTCCTATCCAGGATATTCCATGCCGCATTAGAACTTTGAATACTCGACAAGAAAACTAGCAGACATAAGGTCAGTAAAATTTTGTTAATGTTTTTGCATAATTAGTAATTATATTAGTGAACTTCAGAAAAAAATCAAATATGTATTGTTTTATCTGAAAGAATGTTGACTTAATTCAAAATAATTGACGTACATTTTTTATTATGATTTAATGAACTTCTATCTTAAATTTTAATAGAATTTAGTAGAAAACATGAGTGATAGTTTTTACATAACTCTCTGCAGTAGATGAATTATATAAATAATCGTTTTTAGTGAAGATAGATTAACACATTTAGGTAATTGCCTTAACAAGAAAATAGCTTTAGATAATTTATTACAAACAAATTATATTTGATCATTCCAATTTGAATTAGATTGTAGGGATAGTCCTTACAGAGTTACTGATTTATGAGAATCAGAGCTATTATTTTTGGTGAACAGAATTTCTTGATTTTTTCGAAATAAATTGTTAATTTATTAGCTGCAAACCATTCTTTGGAGGTGTTAATTTCAATTTGTGATAGATATTGGCTAAATAACTAACAATAATAATAATAATAATAATATCATTAAAATAGAACATTATAAACATCAAACAAAATGTAAAAACATAATTTGAACCCATTGGAAACTCCAAAAAACTAAGTAAACCGCTTGGCCATCTGTAATAAAGTAAGAAGCAGCAGTAACCGAAAAGCCGTACCTTGTTTCTACCTCAAATCTTCACAAGCAAGGTGTCAACACCTAATACGAATTAAATTATAAGTTTCATGGAACTAATTTAGACAATCCACCCTGGAACATTTTATTATAAACCCGCGAATACAGGGTTGGACTAAGTGAAGATGATCTGGTTAAGAATTAACAGATGGTGCTCGTTAGGTATTCCCTTGGAATCTAGATATTTCGAAAAGTTGAGTAACATATCACGATATTGACTTCAACAGAAGTTTGAGCTTTTTCACACTCTGTTTGTAGTACCAACAATCCTTCAGATTTATGATTAAAAATAAGTAATTTTCAACCTAGAAAACATTAAGAACTGTATATATCTTATATCTTTTTATCTTTCGGTGTGGAGTGCCAGGCGCACCAAATCGTAGTGTGGTATATTTTCCGAATTTTCTTGCACGTCACCCATGTAAATTATGTCTACGACGTTGTAACCACACGCAAGCGTAAACTAAATATTTTTTATTATCATATTTTGCTTAGTATGTGTTGCTTTGTACTCAAAATTATTTTATTTGTGCACTAATTTTAATGAGTCCATTTTTAAAATAATACACTTGGAGTTACAAGTTCGTAGTACAACCACAATTTTTTGTGCTGGTCATTTTGTATATTGTATTGTATTGTGCTCGACTTGTGCTACTATGTGCAAAAAATATTTTACTTCAAAATTGTTAACTTCGACTAATATTAATTATAGCAATATTGGGTGATAACTTCACTGAGTAACCACATTTTTAGTGCATCCAATTTTTTTGTTATTTTTATATTTAATTCTACTTGTGCTGCTTTGTTCTTCTTTTTTTTTGAAATCTTAGTTTTTATTAATATAAACGCCATTTTATTTATCAGGTTACAACTCTGTAACCGAAATTAGTGTAATTTATAAAATGAATACAAATTTACTACTAATATTTATGTGTTCAACTTGTGCTTTGTTATGCACAACAAATATCAATGATATCTTTACCAGAAATCTGATAATTGACAAATATACAAATTTAAATATCGTGTACATTATATAAGGCATTACAAATTATTATAAAATCTGAAAACATATCAAAAATATTTTAGGAATCATTTGGAGTCAAAAAGTCTGTATAATAATATATTCCTAATTCAACCGTTAAAGAGATACTCTTGATTTTATAATTTTTCGAGTAAACATCAGTTCGATTATACCGGGTGGAGCATCATACCTGTGTACATAGGCGATTAACATGAAAAAACAGTTTTTCCGTGCGCATTGCTCCCCAAATTATTTTAGGCAAAAATGCTTCAAATACATGTTGTAGAGCATAAAATTCTGCATCTAAATCAATAAACAGAATTATTTTTACTTGCTTTGTAACGACAGAAATTAAATATGAAAACATGGAAAATTACGATGAAAATATCAAATAGCCATGGATTTGAAACAAAAATAAATAAATGCTTAACGTTTTTCTGTCTATTTGATATTTTACCCGTCAAATTAATCATTCATCTGTCAAATGTCAAAAATTTATTTATTTTAAATATCAAATAGACAGAAAAACGTTAAGCATTTATTTATTTTTGTTTCAAATCCATGGCTATTTGATATTTTTAACGTAATTTTCCATGTTTTCATATTTAATTTCTGTCGTTACAAAGCAAGTAAAAGTAATTCTGTTTATTGATTTAGATGCAGAATTTTATGCTCTACAACATGTATTTGAAGCATTTTTGCCTAAAATAATTTGGGGAGCAATGCGCACGGAAAAACTGTTTTTTCATGTTAATCGCCTATGTACACAGGTATGATGCTCCACCCGGTAGATACTATTTGTTTATATACTGTGAAAAAATACGGTTAAATTTAATTTTTCAACATCTATGTTATTTTGAAAATTGTAAAATATTTAATTTTACATCTGTTTAGATTGCACTAATTTTATTAATTTTCATTAGTTGCATTTCATGTACACCATGGAAAAACTTAAAAATTATTATTTTTTTTACGAAATGTGACACATGCCATTGTGATTGTGAAGCTGTTTTCATTGTGAAATATATGCCAAAAACTTAATTAAATATACGGAATAAAATTTAATTTCTCAAATATAAATAGAAAATAAGCAAATAAGAAGGTATTTTTCTGTATCATCAAATACTATTTTGTACAGTTTGGGCGGAAGGTTATGTGCTGCCCACACCAGATTTTTTATGTTGGTTGCGCATTGTAATTTTACTTATAGTAACTGACATTTTAGCTTTAAATATATTTTTGCTTTCAGTTTATAATTTGTATAAAATTTACTAATCCTCAACACAATATATTGACAAAAAATGCAAATAAAACAGTGATCCCAAACTATAACCTCAGAAAGTCTTAATTTTTTGACCGCTATGGCCGGAAACAAGCTGTTTCTAAATGATCGTGAAGTATGCAAAACTAGTGTATAGAAAAAAATACATGCTGCAGCAATACCCAGCAAACACAGTTATGTCGTCAGTACGTTACATCGTAACATTAATGGTACTGTAAATATGTTATAAGTACGATAACATAACATATACATGTTGCAGGTATGTACCATGTCCAAGACCAAAGTGACATACCAACAATATAAATTTACGCTCTCTCTAGAAATGTTCGACATGGTATATGTATATTACGTTATTAGTACGTACATAAATGATTTACTACTTAGGTTTCAGATATTACATACTAGGTACATCAATGTTACAACTGTGTTTGCTGGTTAGTAGCTCCCTAGTTTCCATTTATTTTACCTTCAAAACTAGATAGGTTGCTCTGCCTCTTTCTGTATATTACATTAATTTTAAACACAAACCTAAACTAAAATTTAACGCCGACTTATCACGTGTGGCAGTGTCCAGGGTTCTCCGGTGTGCATTGTATAATCAGAAGACGTTACAGGGGCGTCTCACATGACGTAGCACACTAACCCACCTCAGTGTTTATGTGATGTGTTGTGATGCGTCTGATGCCCCCTACCTGACATCTGGCGCTCGTGTGCAGGGCGCAGGGCTGGCTGCTAGCGCGTGGCGAGCACGAGTCGCCTGACCCTTCAACCGTGACCTTAATACATGGACGCAACAAACGGTTAGGGATAATAGATAGGTTGTCTTGGATTGCAGTTTTATGATGTGTGTTTTTAGAAATTGACATTTGTTTAATTTAAAATATTTTAACGCCATTTTTTACTGAATCTGGCATATAGAGCCCAGCCAACACAGTTATGTCGCGAATACGTTATATATACATAACATGGATAGACCTATGTCTGCAACATGGTCTATGAGACATGACATCCCATGTATGTACCATGTCCAAGACCAATGTGACATACCAGCAATATAATTTTACGCTCTCTCAAGAGATGTGCGACATGGTATATGTATATTACGTTATTAGTACGTATACTCGTATAAATGATATGCTACAAGGTTTCAGATATTACTTACCAGGTACATCAATGTTACAGCTGTGTTTGGTGGGAGGAATCACGGTATATGATATATTTATATGCGTGCAAAGCATTACCAGCCGACAAATTTTTGATTAGGGAGCCTAGAATTTGTCGACTGTATATAGAACTAAAGATTTTGCAATCCAAAGGCCATTATCATGAAACCCTCAGTTTGATTTCTACAACCGATAGACACCACTTTTAACTTTACCTCTTCCTCAGCAAACACAACTGTAACATTGATGTACCTGGTATGTAATATCTGAAACCTAAGTAGTATATCATTTATATACGTACTAATAACGTAATATGCATATACCATGTCGGACATCTCTTGAGAGAGCGTAAAATTATATTGCTGGTATGTCACATTGGTCTTGGACATGATACATACCTACAACATGTATATGGTATATTACCGTACTTATAAAATATTCACAGTTAACTAGAAAGTTTTATATATTTTATATAAAAATACAGCAAACAAATTTTAAATATTTTATAGTGTAACACTGAACAACTTTGAAATATATTTAATTTAATTTTGCTAAGTGGTTATATATTTCCGTATCGTAATTTATGTAAAGGAAATTGTTAATTTACAAATAAATGAACATTTTCAAAGAGATCTTACTCAATAATATGCAAAAACAACTATTCCATTCGTATATTCAAAGTAATTTATACCAATATTTTTGTTATGTACCATTAACGTTACGATGTCTACATACATGGGATGTCATGTCTCATAGACCGTGTTGCGGACATAGGGCTATCCATGTTATGTATATATAACGTACTCGCGACATAACTGTGTTTGCTCTGGGACATTTCTCAAAAAAAAACCTTTGTACACGAAAATACATTTTTCGATTATATAATCGAAATTTACGATGAGGAATTGTACATTTACCGAAAATACAAAAGTCGAATGTTGGATATATTACAAATGTGGAATGTTACAAAACTCGAGGGAGCTAACATAATTTTTACATCTTGTTATACAAATATCCATTTACAATATTTATTTGCCTGTGAGTTATTATGCACATGTGGTCCCAATATCTATCGCCAAAATCTCGAGACGGAAAGTAATATAGCGAAGGTGATTTAGCGTCTGCAGAGAGTGTAAAACTGTAAAATCTGTCGGGTGAACAACGCCGAACGGCGAGCACTAAACGCTGAACGCGTGCCTTACATACAACAGCTGTTGTCTTGTGTGGACTCCGTCCGACTTTCGTTTTCGGATCGCAGATGTGCTGCAGCCACAGTGGCTCACGTCACATACACTACATTCATTACGCAGGTCGACGTGCCCTCCAAAAACTGCGATTCAGGGTTAAATAGCTCCCTAACTTCATAATAATGTGTTTTACATAGCGTTTGCATCACAACACAATGAATACTTCATATTGTTTGCAATAATTATCTTCTTTCAACTTATTTTAAAGTTAAAAATGCACTAGCTCAGCCAACACAGTTATGTCGCGAGTACGTTATATATATACATAACATGGATAGACATAGGTCCGCAACAGGATCTATGAGACGACATCCCATGTATGTAGCCATCGTAACGTTAATGGTACATAACAAAACTATTGGTATAAACAACTTTGAATATACGAATGGAATAGTTGTTTTTGTAAATTTTTGAGTAAGATCTCTTTGAAAATTTATTTATAAATTAACAAATTCCTTTACATAAATTACGATACAGAAATATATAACCACTTAGCAAAATTAAATTAAACATATATCAAAGTTGTTCAGTGTACACTATAAAATATTTTAAATTTCTTTGCTATATTTTAATATAAAATATATAAAACTTTATAATTAACTGTGAGTATGTTATAAGTAATAACATAACATATACATGCTGTAGGTATGTACCATGTCCAAGACCAATGTGACATACCAACAATATATTTTTACGCTCTCTCAAGAGATGTCCGACATGGTATATGTATATTACGTTATTAGTACGTACATAAATGATATACTACTTATGTTTCAAATATTACATACCAGGTACATTAATGTTACAACTGTGTTTGCTGGAAAATGTACTAGGTCACCTATTCCGAAATGTTTCGTTCGTCAAGTACTGTATTTACAATAAAATGTAAATTTTTATAAATAAGTGTTCAAAGGTCTCCTAAAATCAATTTCTCAATGGCGTTTCTGTGGATGTATGTATGTTTGTATGTATATAAATCTCGAATAAACATATAGCAAATAAACTGCATGATTGTCGGTTCCATGACAATGCGTGAAACTGAACTAATTTTTGTCATAATTGTAAAGTGGAAATTAACTGAAAACACAACACATAAATACAATAAATACCATAAATAATAATATCAGAATGGGCCCATAAACCAATTTTTTTTATCAGTGAAAACCCGATATGAAAATTCCATATATTACCCGAGAAATGATTTCTTAAATATGTCTGACGTCACTGGTACTCCTCCAGTGGCACTAAAACAATGATTTTTAATGATAGTAGATATTATATATTTTTTAATATAAAAATTATATTTACATATTATAAATCTTAATTTACAGCAATTAAAATTAATATAAATAAAGATAAAATTAATTTGGCAACTTTATAGTATTTTACTTGATATTCGAGTAAACAACATACGAAAGTTTGAGAACAGTGGCGCTAGTAGTGTTGTAACCTAACCTCAACACACTATTTATTCAATAGTTTTTCAACACAGCGCAATAAAACAGTGAAATTATGAAACAAGTAATAGAAGCCCAACAAATATAATCTTAAATACCAACAAATAAAATAAATGAAATGACATTTCGTAGTTCTATTTTAGCCCACAAATGGCGTTGGGCGCAACGGCAGACGCGCGATTTGCACGTTTCATATTTCTGGCCAATAGCATCAATGCGAGTACCCGAGACGTTAAAATATGTTCAATTCGTTAAATCGCTTTACTGCAGAATATTTAAAACAATAAAATACTTTACTACTAGTTATTTCGTAAGTGTTACACGATTTTGATATAAATTTGTCATATTTCGTTTATGGTTTATGCGCCCATTACAGAAGAAGCTGCTGCCCAAACTGATTTGAAATTAATCTTAATTTATTGTTTATTTTTAATACCTATTATTGCCATAAAATTATATTGCTATGGGTTTGTTGAACGGTTGCTATGCGTTTGTTGAGCGGTTTCTATGTAAAAATAAATAATAGTTCTTTTGTTGGCCGTTACTTTGCGTTTGTTACGCGGTTACTATGTAAAATATTTGAAATAACATCTTCATTTACTTATAAGAAATATTGTATTTTACTACTATGTAGTTTTCATCTGGCATGTCGTATAATTTTGTAAATAACACGATTTTAATTACGTACAAACATAAAATATTGGACAGATAACAGCGTAATAAGAAAATGTAAATGCAGTTGGTGCCACTATACAGTGACATCTAGTGGATCGTATAAAACATAATTTAAAATGAATTTTATTTCCTCCCACACATACTTATATTTATGTAAGCCAGAATACGATTTCACTAATTTCACGATGATGTATATAACTAGGGCGATTTTAAACAAGGAAAGTAATATATTACCCTCTATCCAGCAAACAAAGTTGTAACATTGATGTATGTACCTGGTATGTAATATCTGAAACCTAAGTAGTATATCATTTACGTACTAATAACGTAATATACATATACCATGTCGGACATCTCTTGAGAGAGTGTAAAATTATATTGTTGGTATGTCACATTGGTCTTGGATATTGTACATACCTACAACATGTATATGTTATGTTACCGTACTTATAACATTCACAGTTAATTAGAAAGTTTTATATATATTATATAAAAATATAGCAAAGAAATTTTAAATATTTTATAGTGTATACCGAACAACTTTGACATATATTTAATTTAATTTTGCTAAGTGTTTATATATTTCCGTATCGAAATTTATGTATAGCAAATTGTTAATTTATAAATAAACATTTTCAAAGAGGTCTTACTCAAAAATGTACAAAAACAACTATTCCATTCGTATTTTCAAAGTTGTTTATACCAATAGTTTTGTTATGTACCATTAACGTTATGTTGCTTACATACATAAGATGTCATGTCTCATAGACCGTATTGCGGACCTAGGTCTATCCATGTTATGTATATATAACGTACTCGCGATATAACTGTGTTTTCTGGGTAGTGGATATAATTTTGAGGAAAGTCACTAGTGAGTAATTTTCTATTTATAACAATAATAATAATACACAACACCTTGGTAACTACTTCGATTGACATTTTTATTTAGAAAATTTAAAGCATATGTCACTGTCAAATAATATTTCTTTGATAAATTTTGCATTTATTAAGAGGTGTTGGATAAAACGTTATTCCCCACATGTGCGGGCAAAGTGGAATTACCCACTCGATAAAATTTTCACAATTAGCCTTTTGCTTCGTTTGCTAAAATTTATATCGTAGGTAATTTCTTACTTGACGTTTTTCAGGCGGGAGTTCAAGTAATAAACCATTGGCTATCATATTTATTCAAATTTTGACATTATAATTATTTTCTAACCCTAATTCCAATATTACATATTTCCTATACAGTAACTTTTTCTGATTGGCATAAATATATAGGTATAGCAGTAATTTATATGACAAGCCCAAGTGGTTCGTATTAAACGAAAACAACCATCACTTTATAAGGAGCTCCTCTATAGCAGTCAAATTTCCATTCAAAATATGATTAAAATTCCGCACGAGATAATTTAAATAATAAATTACCGTTAGCTTGCCTACCTTGTTGTTCCTTTTGCTACCTCCAACACAAGGAAATGAACCTGGAACCTAAGCGGCATTCATTATCCCCGCTCGCAAATTTCTCCCATGTTGACATCTTTATCAGACCGGGCCAAAAGCAGAGCCCTGCGGCCCTAATTAGCCATTTATCGGGGTTTAGTAAATGAAAATTAAAGGCGGAATTATGTAAATGGACAGATGGGCGCAGAGAATGGTGGTGTGGCTGGGCGATGGTATCGCCTGAGCTTGTGACTTCGGCTCGAGCTTCACAGAGCTTCAGATCGAGACATGCAAATGGTAAACCGGTGGGCGGATACCACTTTTTTGTTTTTTTGTACTTGGAAGTTTGGAAATTTGATAACTCCAAATTGTAATTGTGCTTTTGGTATCAAGTTGATTATCTGTATACGATAATATTTATATTTATAGTTCACTTCTTGTTTAAAATTCGTCGTTTTATTTTTCCGACATCACTTGTGAAAATGATATTTCCCTTTATCAATTGGAAAAAAATAACGTTGAATCTGTAAAAGTAGAACAATATTTAAAATTTTCAAATTAACAATATACATATTTTATCAACAAACTGAAGATGCGTCAATGGGTAATATTTTATCCATATTTTTGGCAAACTTATTTATGAGCTACTTTAAATTAACTTGAAAAATATTAACAAAGATTTTCCTAGAGTTTGGGTGCAATACAAAGATGATATTTTCACTATAGTTCATATTAAAGCTTGTAATTTAGATAATATTTTAACAAAATTAAATAGTGTTTACAATTGAGAAATAAATAAATAATAATTTATCACTTTCAGACACATTAGTTATTAAAAATAAAAATAAAGTTAAATTTATTATTTATAGGAAACGTACAAATACTAATAGATTCATTATTTAAGTCTATAATCTGTATTGGCAATATAAAACGGCAGCATTTAAATTCTTGGTACTTGATTAATAATTAATTAATTAATGGGGTAAATAGTTCCGTGGTAATGTGTCGGACTGTGGATCGTAAGATCCTCAGTTCGAATCCCACAGCTGACAGTTGCCAATTTAAATTTACCCCTGTGGTTCCTCCTCCACTAAGATCTTTGGGGGCTATGACTTGACGGCTGGTAACCGCATTTCATACGCATAAATATATCACTTACCGAGATCTGCGTAAGCAGAGTGCCACACCCATAATGGGTAAAAGGCGTGATGATATATTTTTTTTATATATTTTTTTTTGATTCCTTTAAATAACAGGTTCAGTAAAAATTAAAATTCTACACTCTGTATATGTTTTCGATTATAATTTGAACACTGCAAATGTGCTAATGGATGTTTGTTGGACACAGAACTTGAAATTAAATTTATTTCAATTATAGAAAGTTGCAAAAAAAGTTTCAATTCAATTTCGTGTTTATGCTTCCACTTTTGGGAAAATCTAAATTATATGTTCAATAATACATTTCAATAATCATAGTTAATATGAGAACAAACAAATGCCTGAAAACCGTGTGATGACAATTAGAATTTAAAATATAGATTATTAGAATACAAATTCGAGCAAGAAAAAAAAATATTTATGTTTTATGCGAACAAGCAAAGCTGGCTTGAAAAAGATAAAGAGAAGTAGAACTAAAAGAAAAAAATAATGGCAACAAACAAGATACAAAAAATAGAATTTAATGAACGATAATAATACCAATAACAATGTATGCAGCTAAAACTATGATAATTACTAAAAAATACGACGAAGATTAAAGAATAATGGAACGAAAAATTATAAAAACAATATTAGAATTAATAAAATATCAGAAAACGAATACAGAATAACAGTAAACTATGAAATATAACAAGAGTTGGGAGGAGAAGATATAGTGTGAAAACCCTACAAGAGAGGGTCAGACAGCTTAGACATATACGGAGAACAGAAGAAAAGGACGCAATTAAATCAGTAGAAAAATGGAAACCAGGAGAAGAAGATGACGCAGGTCCAGATCAACTATTCAAACTGCTAGAAATCCAGAAAATATTGCCATATCATAGAAAACGCTGTTTTCAATTATTCAAACTCACAAATTCATGTTTCTATCGTGCGAAACGGCTAATTTTAAAGAAATGAAGATGCAAATGCTATTTTAACATGCAAAATCATAGAAAACGCTGTTTTCAAGAAAGTAGAAGAAATTTTAAAATCGGCAGAAATTATATCTGGTAAAGTAAAAGAAAAAATAGGAAGACGTGAACCGTGAAGAAACAAGGATTTAATGGAAAAGAACAGAGATTGATCAACTTCAACAAAAAGATCTAGAGAGTTTCATAAGATATATTATTATTATTATTTGAATGACATATGTTTTTGATACTTCGCCGAAAAGAATAAAACAGATACTATTTGGAAGTTAAAGTCCAAATCGCACCTAATGTTTTAGCACATTGCAACTAGCAAAGTCGTTGAAAACATCTACAATTACGATCTTTATCACATACACAAAAAGTAACATATTTCTAAGAACGACGACAGTTAGGAGTTAGACAGTTGTCTTCATGACAAAAAGATTCCTCAGTCGGGCATCGCCCTAGCCAATGTCCGGTTGCCTCTAATTCTAGCTGATGGCGTAAAGTTGAAAGAACGTTAGATTGCCGCCTTGCAGAGTTAGAGCCAGGTGTCAGCGCCTCGATTTCTAATGTTCGTGGAGTGTGGTGGTCGTGGTGCGTGGTGCGTGGTGGCCCCGCATCTAGTGGTTCTTGCGGACAACCACCCGCGAACGTTCACTCACCCCTATACTACACGCCAGTGCCTGCCAAACAAGAAGATTTTATGACTTCTAAAATAATACGAACAAACTTCATACAAATCTAAATTAATTTCAAGCTGACAATCAATTGTTAATTGGAGTATAAAATGAGATTTTTTTCAACGAGGGACCTGTGAAGCTAATCGAATCACTGTTGATCATATTAATTGGAAATTTATTAGGGCTTGAGTGGCTATTGCCAAATGGCAACAAGTTTGAGAAAGATACTAGAAAATTATTGTCTTTTAATTTATCGAACTTTCGAGTTATATTTAATTAGATTATTTTTTGGTTTCATCATCAGGCACGGTACTAAATCTATCTTTTTTTGCTCACTTTTTACTTGTGTTAATGATAACTATCTGACAACTGATATTGTCAACAAAAACAAAAAAGGTACAGAGATTATTCCCGAGAATAATCACTAGAGCTTTATTCTCAGTAATAATATAACGAGAGTGAGAATAAATTAAAATAATTTGACAGATCTTTCGAAAATTTGTTGTCAGGCAAATGGCAACAATTTTGAGAAAGATACTGGAGAATTATTTTCTAATTTATCGAACATTCTAGTTATTTAATTAGATTATTTTTTATTTTATCATCAGTCACGCCACTAAATCTATCTTTTTTGCACATGTTTTTACTTGTGTTGATGATAAATATCTGACATCTGACATTTGTCAACAAAAACAAAAAGCTACAGAGATTATTCCCGGGAGTAAACACTAGAGCATTATTATCAGCTATAATATCCCTAGGCCATTGATAATTTCGAAATAAATTTATCACAGTTACCGAAAGAACGTTGCTTGGTAACCGCCCGACGCCGTAGGTGGAGCAACGTTCTTGAGGTAGTTGTGATCAAATTATGAGTATTTATCAATAGTCGAGGGATATTCGGTGAGAAATTTTTTGCGATAATTATTATTATTTTCATTCACGTACAGTGAAAATGACATTTAGAAATAAACAAATCAAATATTGAATTAACTGTCAACCGAATGTCAACAACCGTTATTTATCAGTGTAATTGTGACCTGATTGGTTACTTTTGCACAGAAATATAGTAATTAGAATGGATATTTCTTTAACCAAATAATGTTCAGTGTAATAATGACCGGAATGGTTAAAACGCATACACGGTTCGTGACATAAAATGAAGCATTTGATTGGTTTTAAGATTCGTCAAAAAATATTCTGTGATATTTTGTTTATAAGATCTCAATAATTAAAATATAACATTTCAAAATAGGTTAATATCGTTATTTATTAAAATTGTATGTAATATTGTTTGGAAGAATCTTCTAAAAGATTTGGAATCACTGTTTAGAATACGTTGACTGGTTCATTGGACAAAATCTAGTAGCTGTTGCGCACGATGCCTGATGGCTGATGGCACATGGTGATGGTGACTTGTAATATTTGTCACGTCACATGTCACATCCTCGCATCACCTCACTTAGATTAGTTACCTATATGGAGTTGTATAGGGGCTGCCCTGTCATATTAACAACAAATTAATTATTTTAATGACAACTTCTTGGCGCTATGTATGTTCTATCAATATTACATACACCTATAGGTCCATAAAAAGATAGACATGATTGAAAAAAAGTAGGAATAGATGACTACTCATTTATTAGTATTATTTCAATTGTGCTGAGAAGAATGAATGCCTTGAAAATTCATTATTATTGGAAATACCTACTTAAGAGTTGACAATATTTCGTTTTATAAAAATAATAAAAATTTAATAACGTAAAGTTAGGATTATTTATTTCCATCTACGAATAAAGTACCGAATAAATTATTCGTCGAATAAATGAAAAATGTCGCATCGAAATCATAGCTCAAATGATAGTAATTGTTCTAGCTGTCATTTTTTGATGCGTATTTTTTTTATTTATTCAACGAATAACTTATTCAGAAGTTTATTCATAGGTGGAAAGACAGGCCCTTACTTGTATTACTTAAAAAATACTGTCCACATTTTAGAGATCCGGTAATAAAACATACATAACCACAAAAAAATTTGCCCTAAAATTTATTTTAACGTCAATGTTTATTGTGAAGTGCTTCTAATTTTTTTTATGAATTATGAGTATATTAAATGATAATTTTTTAAAAATAAAATGAGTTTCATTAATTAATAGTATATTCTACAACAAGTAATGGAATGGCACATATTACACACGAACAAAAAGTTACGGTTTGCAAGTGTGGGATATGCCATTCCGTTAGGTGTTGTAGACTATACTTTCTGTTACAAGATTTTGGAAATTATATAAAAAAAATACAAATACAAAACTGCTGAAAACGTCAAACTCAAATAAATAAAATTAAAACAAACAGACGTAACTATAGTAACGGTATCAAGATACTTCATATATCGCGCTAATATGCGGCTCTGATTCATTGAATTTATTCCATACGCGGCGTATGGAATGATAGTTATTCCCATATAATTTTTAGTTGTGGAATCTGTAGTTTCCACGGAGATCATGAATTAGTTTTTAATTATACGAGAATGTCGAAAGCAATGTTCGACAATTTGTTAGCTTTGACAGGCCAAATTCAAATCGTCCTACAATACTACCTGATTGTAGAATTTTCTTTCATTGAACCTGCAGGTTTTCGGTCCCATATTGTCAGATAAGTTTGCAACAGCGCAAATAATTTTCTGTATAAATTGCTTGTATTCATCTCTGGCACTTTTTGACGTTATTTTAATTTGACATATGATTACACAAACAAGTACTGCCAATGTAACGGTTGTACAATTGCTATATTCCAATATTAAGTTTTACCAAATTTTATATCACAATACTTCCAATATCCCTACATCTTATTTAATACAGATTACTTTATTTTGATACCTCAATTTAATGAAATTAATAATAATTTCAAATTTTCCGCCTACTCTTTTAATTGCTACTGACGTATAGTGCCTGCAATTTGTTTTAAATATTTTCATCTATCACTGTCAATTTCTGGCGATGGAAACCATTCGGCGTTCATTCCTGTGAAGTATTCAGATATTTGTCTTGCACTGCGCCCCCATAATACATTCTAATAATATTTACACGGTTCTCGACATTTAATGTATTCTTGATGACAGTGACAGATTAAAATATTTCAAACAAATTGCAAACACTATACGACAATAGCAATAAAAAGAGTAGACTGCAAATTAGAAATTATTATTATTAATTACATTAACTTGCGGAATCAAAATAAAATAATCTGCTTTAAATAAGATGTAGGGATATTGGCAGTATTGTGATATAAAATTTGGATGCAAATTCTTGCCGGACACTTTTTATATACAAAAATAGTTATTTGTATCACAAGGTTGAAAACTGCTATTTTGAGAGTGCGAGTTTAATTTGATAGGACGAGCCGTAGGCGAGTCCTACCAATACGAGCACTCGCAAAATAGTTTCCAACCGAGGGATACACAAGATTTTTCGCGCCAACATTTATGTAAATTTAATAAATAAATTTAATTTATTACTCATTCTTTTAATGACAGGAAATTTGTTTATGTTGCTAACTTCACAATATTTGAATGTCAATTATGTTTATTTTCCAATATCATAATCAAAAATATCTACAAATTTTTATTTGGATTTTACACTGCAAATTCAATTATAATTACTTACAAATATGTTTAAAATCCATAAATATTCTGTTTTCTTGTATTGTAAATACTCAATTATAGATATATTGTCATAATATTTTTAAATCAATGTAATACTTTGACATTTCTAGCGTCAGAAGTTAGCTAAAATTAGTGAAGTGATGCCAACATATAACCATAAAAACTAGTTCGACAAAAACATGATTTCCGACCGCTTTAGAGATGTGTAATTGTGTCAATGTCGGACGGCGGCGCGAAAAAATTATTTTACATGTAAATTGCCTATGCCAACATTTACGTGGGACAGACGCTATATATGACACACCGAAATATCATTTTTACAATTCAATAAAATCGAACAATCCAAAAGTTTAGAGCGTTTCTTAAAAGGGTCATTTACACCTGCCGAAACACCCTACCACAACCCAGTCCACTTCCTTGAATGAACAAACGAAAACGATCCCTAACCCTCCGGGATCCAGCAATAAACATTGGCGCCAGACACTTCACTCGGGATCGGGAAAAGATTTGTACGATTTGTATTGTGTAGTTAAGTTCGTGTCGGTGTTGAAATATTGAATGATTTTAGAGCTAGACAATAAAGATTTTAGATTTGGTGAAGGCATTAGAGAAAGGTATGTTTTAACACCTTGTGCTTTCTTCAGAAATGTTTGGCTAATAAAATGACACCATTGAGATTTTTCAGTGATTGGGCACGTAGTGGAAAGAGTTGGAATTACTATAAGGGCGCAGTTTGCTAAGTGGTTCTTGTATTTATTTGAACAGGAAGTCATCCTAAATTGCAGTCCACAGTAAAAAATATGATGTGGGCAGAATATAACCTCCCGCCTAATACTACTGTTAAACGAAACAAAATAGTACTTGATGATACAGAAACATACCTTCTTATTTATTTATTTTCTATTTATATTTCAGAAATTTAATATTATTTCGTATATTTATTTAATTTTTTGACATATATTTCAATAAGAAAACAGCTTCACAATCAAAATGACTTATGTCACATTTCGTGTTTCCATGGTGTACAAGGGTGCAAGACTTATGAAATGTAATTTCTTTATAATTTATTATCTCTAAATCCAATGAAAATTAATAAAATTAATGTAATCGAAACAAATGTAAAATTTAATATTCTACAACTTTCAAAATAACATAAATTGTTGAAAAAAGGAATTTAACTGTGTTTTTCACGAAAAACTGTTAAGGGCTTCAAGTAAACTACTACTTCCGGTTGACCAATTTTATCCAAAATCTATCTTCATTTAAATAAAAGAAGCAAAAAATCACAAAATAGTATTTTTTGGTGTTATAGTATTTGAGTTATGCGAGACGAAAAAATTGTCACAGACTACACACACACACATACGTACATTCAGACAGACATCATGGCGAAAATAGTAAAATCGTATTGTAGGGATCCCAAAACGTGCTTATTCACTGAAAACTCACTACCCAATTTTTTGACCAAAAACAATACCTCCCTTACCCAGAGTTAGGCGAAATCGGAGAACATTGTTTACTACCTACGTATGGTTTCGATCACAAAGTATTTTGGGGAGTAGATCCTTCAATTGCTTCATCGATTTCATAATTTCATCAACTTTGCAGAAAAACTGGAGTTACCTAATATTTTTTGCTGGCATTTCGTTTTAAATTTGTCAACCTTTCCTAATTTTTCCTAGCGTTGTTTATTTACATTCTATTTTGTTGCCATACATACAACTGAATACACTTGATTTTTAATTATAAATCTGTCAGTTAAAACACAAAATACTATTTTCTAGCCAAATCTATTTCCTGCTAGATTTGATTTCCCATGAAAATTTACCTTATGGAATCAAGGTAAATTTTCTGAAATCAAAACTAGCACAAATAGATTACGTATGAAAATTATATTGAATGGGGTCGTTAATCATTTTTTTTATAAAACTTTATCTAAATTGAAGACTATCTACACTTTTAAAAAGTCTTAATTGTATTTCATTAAGCCACAATGATTTTTTTTAAATGCTGTGACGTTATTATAGAGGTGCTGGTGGATCTCCAACAGTAGAGATTTACATAATTTTAGTTACATAAATGTTCTATTTTATTGTAATAATAATAATAAAATAAGTAAACAAATATATGACTACAATTATTTACAATATGTACTGTTTAAGATCCAGCAACACCTCTACAATGACGTCACATTTTTTAAAAAATCATTGTGGCTTAATGAATAACAATTAACACTTTCTAAAAGTGTAGATAGTCTTCAATTTAAATAATGTTTCATAAAAAAAATTTTAAAAAATGGTGAAAGACCCCATTGGGATATGCTGCAACTTAAAATCATGAAAACTAAAGTAGTTTGCTACACCATTATTTTTACCCCTATCAATAAAAATATGCATACCAGGAATAATGCAAAGTAAGCTTTGAATCACCCTGCCTATAATAAAATAAAAATACCAGCTGCTGTGTAACTAGAAATAATCAAATTAAGCAAAATTTTAACTACAATTTATATTTATTATTAATCGTCCTCATTTTTATTAGGGATGTTTTCCGACCGAAACAAATGTATTTCTTAGAATCATTGTCACAGATCTAACACTTACTCCTTCCTGATCTAACGTTGAAATCTCCAAGAGAATATATACATAATACAGTAGTAGATACAAACAGACAAGCTGTCAAAATAGCACCTGCCTGTGTGAAAAAATCTAATAAAAAACATCTTTAGAATTCAGATTTCGAAACTTACAAACTTGATTAATCCACGTTGATTTTTTATTCGTTTAATTATTGAAATTAGGTCGCCTGACATTTTAGACGTTTGGATCGCACATTTCTTTATTAATTTATTGATTCCGTTACTTTCTTATCACTGAATATTTTATTCATAGTTTTACATTTTTAGATCAACTGGCCATTCATTATTACGTTAATTATAAATAGTTAATTTTTCAGTGAAATTTTCTTATTATTTGATTGGTATTTAGAGTGATTGTAAAATTTATAAAATTTTACCTGGATACCCACAAACTTATGAATGAACTTATTTCTCATTTGTTCCCACGAACATAAAATAATTCGGCAAAGTGACAATAGCAATAAAGTAGGATTTTGAAAGTGGAAAAGTATTTATAAGTGGATATTACCTGAAAATTGAAATGGTCAAATAGGTGTATTTACTAAATATTTGATGATTACACACAATTGCAAATAAAGAAATAATATTTCAAAGCATTATTTACAGCTTTTTACTTCCTTTTACTCACGATATGTAAATGTAAAAATCATAAAAAAATTATTGCCATATTTTCGCGGTAATACATATATGTATAATTATTAAAATATGTAAAACTGAGGTTATTATATTATTTCAATTACCTGCGAAAAATAAAAGTAATAAATGTACTTCCAAGCCCTTAACAGTTTTTCGTGAAAAACTCGGTTAAATTTCCTTTTTCAACCATTTATGTTATTTTGAAAGTTGAAGAATATTTAATTTTACACGTGTTTTGATTACACTAATTTGATTAATTTTCATTAGATACATAATTTCTTGACGTTTATTAAAACCAATGAAATGCTTCATTGTATGTCACGTAGCTGTGTTTTATCCAATCATGTCATTATTATACTGAGAATAATGCTCTTGTGAATATTCCCGGAATTTTCTCTGTAACTTTTTTGTTTTTGTTGACAGATATCAAATGTCAGATAGTTATCATCAACACAAGTAAAAATGATCAAAAAAGATAGATTTAGTGACGTGCCTGATGATGAAATCAAAAAATAATCGAATTAAATATAACTCGAGAGTTCGATAAATTAGAAAATAATCCTCCAGTATCTTTCTCAAACTTGTCGCCATTTGGCAACAAGTTTTCGAAAGATCTGTCAAATTATTTTCAATTTATTCTCACTCTTAGAAAATAATCCTCCAGTATCTTTCTCAAACTTGTCGCCATTTGGCAACAAGTTTTCGAAAGATCTGTCAAATTATTTTCAATTTATTCTCACTCTCTTGTTATATTATTACTAATAATAAAATTTAAATTAGATTTCACAAATCTAGCATTCCTAGTACACCATGGAAACATTTAACGCAATGTGACACATGTCATTATGATTGTGAAGCTGTTTTCTTATATAAATAAATATACGAAAGGAAATTAAAATTCTCAAATATAAATAGAAAATAACAAATAAGAAGGTATGTTTCTGTATCATTAAATACTATTTTGTACCGTTTAAGAGTGTATTCGGCGGGAAGTTATGTGCTGGTGAAATTCAACCAATCAGAATACTAACCGTTGGACGAACCGAACTAAGGCACTACAATATATGAGTATTCTCATCCGCCATTTTGGGTCCAAGTGTCATAAATAAAACAAAGTATTGGAATCCAGTTACTTTAATTCTTTTCTGTCAAATTTCAAGTTGATATAGATTAATAATTGTGATATATCATTTTCTTAATTATTATATTCCATATCTAACAGGTAAGTGTACAGAATACTTTCTAATATATTACCGTATGATTTGTGTAGTTGGATTTTACAGAATTTCAAGAAATATGTTTTTCAAATTTGACAGATACAAATTTTAAATGTTTTTTTTTTAAGTAACTGGATTCCAATAACTTGTTTTATTTATGACATCTGGACCCAAAATGGCGGACGAGAATACCTATTCTTCTAGAGCTCTAACCGAACTCTCGAGCATGTTACTGATTTGACATACCAAAACTGTCACCGTTTACATATGACTTCATATAAGTGTCAGTCGAAATCAATTGGTTACTCTATTTACTAACCATTTCTGTTACCAAGTGCCTACCGGTGCCAGTCGAAATCGGCTATACTAAAACTATCACCGTTTACATATCACGTCATATAAGTGACAGTCGAAATCAGTTGGTTACTCTATTTACTAACTATTCCTGTGACCAAGTACTAACCGGTGCCAGTCGAAATCGCCTTATGATCGACTGAGTCAGTCACAACCCTTTATAAGGACCATCAAATACGTTATAAATAAAATACATTAATACTTCCAACAAATTCTAATGCACGCAACATAGAATCCCTTTTACTTTCCTACTCTCCCCTAATTAGAGTCCATCCATAAACATTCCCGCCACCACCGTCCACAATCGCTGAACTTAACGAACCACAGTTTCACATTCTCGTTGTAAGTTCCTCGCCTCGCACAAAGATGAGGGTGGCTTGGCGTCCAGCTCGACGCACCTGTACACACGCTGTCTCTATCGCACACGCACACACGCACGTGTCTTCGCGAGCGCAGGTGCCCTCGCCGTGTGTAGTAGGCGAGCGGCAGCGCGGCCGGCAGGTGCGGCAGACACGTGCGAGGTAGAGCTGGACCTCTCCAACGCAAAGTTGCTCTCACAAGGAGATGGTTCATTCGCAAATATTATTCGGTATCGAAACTATCTATTAGTTAATAATGATACTTGAAAGAGAGGGCCATGTAAATTTTTCGTTGTTTCGGCAAATGTTTTATTGGATGTAAGAAATTTCAGGCATTGATTTGACACCTGGTAACCGTATTCCACACGCAAAAATATCACGTATTAAATGAAGTTTGCTCTGAATAATGCCACACTTATATATTAAATAGATATATGGCATTATAATACTGTAAAGTTTATCTCTTTATTCGGGTTCGGTGAATTTGAAATAAATCACAAAACAATAGTAATTTGTCAAACTAGAAGTAAAGCGCTTTTTTTTCCAACTCGAACTCGAAGTTTGCCTGGAAAACAGGGCTTTCCTCTCGTTCCTCATCAAATCTAGATACTTCAAACCGATCGGCTAAGCCATTCTTGAATTATAGAAATTAACAGGGCTTTTATTCTTTAACTTATTCTTTGTCTAGTGCTACAATGCATTGGTGACAATGTCAATAAATTTGCTTTTAACTAGACATTCAAGATCTTGTTGGTGATGTACAATAGATCTTTTTGAAAGTTGCTGAATGAAGGCCCAGATAAATGTAACAGTTATTACTCCGGAAATAGTTATTTGTCAAACTAGAGAGGAAAGCACTTCTTTTTCGCCCTCGAGTTCGAAGTTTGCCTCATGAGCGCAGCGAGTGGGGCATTTCGAACGAGAGTGGAAGAAGAGCTTTCCTCTCTTGTTAGACACAACATTTTTTTCACGACATATTTCTCAAATGATTTGCTCGGATCTTTATTACACTTTTACCAACACAACTGACATGTTAAAAGTTAGGTTATCATATACAAGGCGGAGTAGGAGAGTTGCCAATGAACCAATATTAAATATAAATTAAAATTGTCAAATTGTGATTTAATAACGAAAAGAAATATATAAGACATAATTGTAAGACAATTTAAAGTATGTATATCACTAAAATAAGGATTTTCAATAAAATTAAGCATCAGCACGAAAGCCCGTAGGACTTGAAGTGGCTATTGCCAAATGGCGACAAGTTTGAGAAAGATACTGGAGAATTATTTTCTAATTTATCGAACTCTCGAGTTATATTTAATTAGATTATTTTTTGATTTCATCATCAGGCACGCCACTAAAACTATCTTTTTTGCTCATTTTTACTTGTGTTGATAACTATCTGACATCTGTCAACAAAAACAAAAAAGCTACAGAGAATATTGGCGGGAATAATCATAAGTAATATAACAAGTGATATGGACATTGCCGATTATTTTTTGACATTAATTTTAATGAGTTGTTATGGAAATGGAAATATAACGAGTGCGCAGCACGAGTTGTATTTCCTATTGCCATAACAACGATTCAAAATTATGTCAAAAAAATAATTTTTCCTATTTCACGTACACAAAGTCTATTTTGTGACACTGTTTTTCTCAAAAACAATGCTACAAAATTGAATTTTGTGCAACTGTTTTTAGGGAATTTATTATTTGTAAAATTGACAGTCTGTCAAACTTGGGGCTATCATTGCTCACGTAAAATTATTGAAACGGGGCCCCTGCGTCGGGGTTGCGGCCTGGGACCCGACAGGCCCCGCGGGCAAAGCCCCTTGGTGACCAGTGGTATATTAAACATGCTGTACAATTTTATTTTATTTTTATTGAATTTATGAAAGTGAAATAGGAAAAGTAGTATGAACAACTCGTGTTACAATGCCTAATTGTAATATTCGTATTTTGCGTAACTCGCCTGCGGCTCGTTTACGCAAACTATACTCATATTACAAAAAAGGTCATTGTAACACTAGTTGTTCAATATACTATGGCAATGGTCATGTCACGAGTTGTATTTTGCGTGAGAATTTAACAAGCAAATGATACTCAATAAAAATAGTATTTATTTATTACAACATACATAGCTACTACAAATCTGCAATTTTCCATTTTACACGAGTTTACACACTTTTTCTTTCTGACGTTTAAAAAATAATTGTCAATATAGCTTACATTTCCATGACAACTAGGATTTTTATTTACAGTGAAGTATAATCGCTTATTAATTTTCACTAGTGATTACAATCGGTAAAGCTTGTCGTTCATTGGCTTAATTTGAAACAAATTCGTAATTTTATTGGTTGCCACGTATGTGCGTTAAATTCTCACAAGAGCATTATTCTCAGTATAATAATGACAGGATTGGTTAAAACGCAGACACGTGACATGCAATAAAGCATTTCATTGGTTTAAAGAAACGTCAAAAAATAATCAGTTTAATTTTGTCATATTAATTTTGCCGCTGTAATAAGTACGTGATTGGTCAAAAGTGACGAAATGGAAGTAAATGATTGGTTTATTTTATATGTGGGAAATAGTCTAAATTTTGTCGCTGCAAAATCGTCCTTATGCTACAAATAAAGCACGCTAATTTACTTATAATGTAATAAAGAAGGAAATAATCAAATATAAATCAACCACCAAACCAAATCTGATCCATGCCCATGCACCTGTACCACCACCTCTCCCTCGGCAGTGGTTTGTTTCTGCTGGTGGTTGTCCTCTCGTGTTCGTTGCCCTTGCTGCCAGCCTGCCTAGATCGCGTGTGAAGTCGAGTGTCCGGGTCCGGGTGTTACCAGCACAAGGGTTGATGGCCTACCGAGCGCCCAGAGCCGTTCCTTCCTGGTGTGAACAAACTATGCAGATGTTCACCCAGCTAGATTTTATGTTTGCTTTTTCAATATAAATATATCATCACGTTGTAACGTTGTAAGCTGGAATATTGGAGGGGAAATAAAACTTTATTGCTACTCGTAAAATTTTAAATTATTATTAATAAATATTTGAGCAGATGAGTTGTTTAAATGTATTAGGTACACCTTTATAATTAATTGAAAGAATGTACATTTATTTGAGGGAGGTATTGTAACTGGTTCTAAATTTCGATAGTGAGTTTTCAACTGACAAACCTGTTTTGTCGTTCCCTCGATAACATAACAAATAAAGACTATCATTTTCAAATTTGATTAAATGTTGATAGCAATTTATCAACTAGAAGTTGTAGTTTTCTTGAAGGCATATCAAGTTTTTTGGGTATTTTTCAGAAAATAATTCATATAAAACCAAACCAGTTGTCAAGATAGAGTCCGACTTAGACAATGAAAATACCTAATTAATTAAGTATTTGTATTTATTTAGATATTTCCTTTATTACTCTAAGGACGGCTTAGGAGTTATATTTAATATTTTTTGCACTTCCGGGTTTAAGTGTCATAATTTATTCTTCCTTTATCGTGGACTAAAGTGTCAGTTTTAATCTTGGAGAGATTAAATTTCGAAATTTAATCCCAAAGGATTAAATTGACAAGTAAACAAGTAACCATAATATAATAAAAATAATCCAAAGCCACTAACTTCAGAAAATTATAGAAAATGTGTAGAAATAACCTCATTATTAGTGTTTGTGTAACTGTTTTTACACTTCAGAACACACGTTTCTGAAACGAGATGTTTTATTTTCCATATTAAAATATATTATAAATTTTTTTATTTATTTTACATTTATTACAATAATTTTAAGAATAATAATTGATTTTAATAATGTACAGATTATAACAGTGTATTCGTATTGATTACAATGTATTCGTATTTATCACAACAATGTAATTCGTATTGATTACAACAATGTACTCGTATTTATTACAATGTACTCATTTTGATTACAACAATGTGCTATTGATTACAACAATGTGCTCCTTTTGATTACAACATTGTATTTGTATTGATTACAACAATGATTACAATTGATTACAATAATGCACTGATTATAATACTAAAAAATATTGTAATCTCAAGCAACTTAAAAATGCGTTTATCAAAATTGAATTTAACGAATTCTGGAGGCAAAGAAATTTCATTTTACCATTTTTATTATTCCATACTATCTTCGTTTGAATTCACGTTTATAAACCACGTTATATAAAATTTGACAATGAGGTTTTATTAAATTCCTTTTATTACATCTTTTTTGTTATATTAATTACGTTTTTTTCTAACCTGTTTTTTTCTTTTGACATATAAAACAATATAATAATGCAATGTTGTCAGGTGTAGTTTTATTTATTAATGAACTTAGCTAAGTATTGTTAGAAACAGTTGTTGAATACAATTTTTTTTAAGATCATTCTTATTGATAAGTACGATCTTAGTTAGGAACACCCTAAGTACGTTTCTAAGTACACGTGTTGAATACGGCCCAATTCATTTAATTTTGTTTAAACCATTAAAATTATACACCAATCTTTCCAGTCAAAAGAACAAAGAACCGACAAAAACATCAAATCTTAAAATCAACGTTTTTTCGTTGGGAGCATCTGTATCTGTACATACATTGAATGGAATCAAGCTGGCTTGAGTGGTCGTTTGGGCGCATCACATATAATTGCTTCAATTTCACAGTGCGTGTTTTTATATCAGAGACAAGACAAGCGGTCGTCTGCAGGTCTGCTTCGCGAGGCCAAAACGGAAACGGTTTGATCTTTGGATCGCGAATGTCGTGGGTTCTGAGAACTGCGGAGTTGACGGGTGCGTGGTGCGTGGTGGCGGGTTCCGCATATTACATGCTCGAGAATGGACGATGAAAGAAAAGCGGAAGAAGAGTCATTGCCTTGTTAGGGACATCGAAATATCGCTGCTAATAATTCTTATAATCGGATTGTTGAATACTCATTTTTACCTCTCGTCACATCATGTAAAGAAGGTATAGGAATCATGCTGAAATTTCGGTAGTGCTGAACGGAAAATTTTTATAGTTTGTATTTTATATTTATATTACTTTAGGAAGCGCTGATTTGTTTTTGACCATTTTCTGAATGACGTCTGTGTGTATGATATACGTATATCCGTGCATTCAATAATTGGTGAACGAGAAAAAAGAGAGTAACGAAACTTCATAATTTCGACATTCGTTACAATACAAATAGATCGAAGAACTAATTAGATTTTGAAGTTAACTGAAAACATAAAACATGTATTTCAATTTACGTTGCATATGGTATCAGCTGCGAAAAAAATATTTCAAATGAAAAGTAATATACAGTAAGTAATACTTTTTGTTTTCAACAATGATATGTTCAGCACATAACCTCCCACTGTATGCTGTTTTATCAAACAATATTTTTTGAAAGTAAAAATAATATAATCATCTTTATTTATTTTTATAATATTTGCTTTATAAGAAGAAATCGGTACAGACCACACAGACACACACACACACACACACACACACACACACACACACACACACACACACACACACACACACACACACACACACACACACACACACACACACACACACACACACACACACACACACACACACCCACATACATACCTACATACATCATGGCGAGAATAGTAAAATCGGATTGTAGGGATTCAGTGAAAACTCACTATACTCAAAATGATTTTGGAGAAGACGCACGTCATCAACCTGAAAAAAACTTTATAAAGTGAAAAATATCTTGTAAAGCTTATTGAGGCATGCTAATGTTTAAAAAAAACGACGTAAAAATATTGGCATTAAGAAAAGTATATATTAATGCAATTTTCAGTGATTTTATAGTCAATTTTATTCCTTTAATGATATTTTAAATTATTAAAAATAATTCTAGTTCGATTTTTGTTCGCTATGTTGTTGCAATTGGTAAATGATCGCGATGATTCATATCGAACTGTCACTGTACTGTCAGACTTTACTGTGTTGTTAAAATTTGTGCTCCTTGTGATCCAGTGTTTTATAATATGTGTGTATAAATAAATTGTGTTTATTGCAACAAATCACGCCTAAATATGGTGGCACGTGTGATGCAACACGCCTTGCATTTTCATTTCAACAAAAATTAGTATCCCATATAAACGATGTTGCATAGTGACGTCATTATCTAGTAATATTTTTGATGACGTACGTCTTCTCCAAAATCATTTTGAGTATACCCATTTTTTTAGCAAAAACAATACCTCTCTCAGAGGTTAGCGGGAGGTAAAAATTTATTTTCTCAGTGTCATATTTATATAAGTCGTGGTGTGCCGTTTTATTTTGTTGTTTTAGTTGACACTGTCTTCAATATAACATCATAATTACTATTCATAACTGATTTATTAATATTTATTAGGTTTTCATCGATCTTGTATCCTGTCTTGTCGCAGACTTTTTTGTTACTTCGGCAACATATGAGAATCTGCACCCTCTATATTTACAGCTATTATAACGGTAAATAACTACCCTTTTATACCTGTGGAGAATTCGCAGCGGAGAACCTGCAACTTGACGTTGGCAGCATGTGCTGATTCGCCGTGGTTTAACCAGCACGCCACCGCCACCGCCACGCACCCGTTACCATTGTTTGAGAACAGCTGCTCTACATAACTCAACCGATTGGCGATTGCGGATTGTGGGATTGTGTCGGTGTGTGTGTGTGTGTGTGTGTGTGTGTGTGTGTGTGTGTGTGTGTGTGTGTGTGTGTAGCGCGTGCCAGCAGACAGCAGCCTGGCTCCACAGACAGACAGACAGACAGTGCTGAATCGGAAGGTGAAACTGACGTCTTAAAGGAGTCACACACGATCAGATTTACAGTTTGAGGTCTAGATCTCTTTTCAGGGAAATGCAAGCTTATGGAGAATTATACGGTATAAAGTTGCTCTGCTCTTCGACTATAATTGAATGTATGGATGAAACCCCTGATCACAAAATAGTATTTTGTGATCAGGGATGAAACTTACTATGAAATAAGGAATCAAAGTTTCATAATAACATATCTATTGGTTTCGTATATGACTGCATACGTATTATTTTCAAAAATTTAAATTTCAGGGAAGATTTTCTCAAAATAAAATAAAATGCTTGAATGTAATTCGGTGGGATAATTTAACGACATTATTTATAAAAAGGTTTTTTTAAAGGTGAAATTGGTGAAAATACAATTATTATATAACATATACAACACTACCAACAGTTGCCAATTTAAATTTACCCCTGTGGTTCCCCCTCCACTAACAACATTGGGGGCTATGACTTGACGGCTGGTAACCGCATTTCATACGCAAATATATCACTTACCGAGATCTGCGTAAGCAGAGTGCCACACCCATAGTGGGTAAAAGGCGTGATGATATATTTATTTATTTATTTATTTTATTTTTGACATATTATGCAAATGACATTATTGTAGTTAGTATTTTGATCTGATTGATAGGAGAAAGGTTAATAACATTTTATCAAGGGTAATATAACAAGACCTTTTGATTTTATCGATAAATGTTTATTTTTGTACGAATTTTTTTTTTGCTTAGCAACAATCACTAAAGCAAACTGCATGGTTTTACCTAATGTCAGTTTGCTTGAGTGGTTTTGCTTAAAAGCAAAGAAAATGAGTGCTTAAAAATAAAAATGAATTTGAGAAAATTAGAGAGGTCGCGAAGTATTTGATAAGATAAATTCCAAAGACAAAGTAAAATGTAACTTGAAATATTAATTGTCACACGGACAGTGATTGAGAGTAACAATTATTTATTTCCTTGGGAGCGGGAGTTTTATCGGGGTAACCCGGGTAACGGGATTTCATCGAGGGTAATATCACAAGACCTTCTCATTTTATCAATAAATGTTTATTTTTGCACGAATTTTTTTTGCTTAGCAACAATCACGAAATCCAACTGCATGGTAAATCCCGACTCCGAAGGAGGAGGGGTTTTACCTAATGTTAGTTTGCTTGAGTGGTTTTGCTTAAAAGCAAAGAAAATGAGTGCTTAAAAATAAAAATTTATCTGAGAAAATTAGAGAGGTCGCGTGGTATTTGATAAGATAATTTCCAAAGACAAATTAAAATAAAATTTGAAATATTAATTAACTGTCACACTGACAGTGATTGACAGTAACAATTATTTATTTCCTTTGAAGCGGGAGTTTATCGGGGTAACCCGGGTAACGGGATTTCATCAGTATTAATACTGTTCCTATTGGTTGAATTTTCAAATGTTTTGTATTATGATTGGTTAAAAACCAGTCGTGGGAATTTATCACTTGCAAAACGTTACTTTCCTATTTATCCGCTGTCAAAACGATAAAATTGTTTTTAATTTATGGCTTACTTTATATTGGAGTTAAATTATAACTAAAAATCTAAATCTCCATATACCAGCATTTCGAACACAGCAATGTTTTCCCTATTGCACGTACTTCAAATTTACCCACCAGATGTCAGCTATTTTGTTGGCTCATCCCAATAAATTTTGAAAAAAAAGCGATAGGTTCAAGTGACAACTACATATATAAACTGCTTGCATGTGACATGATTTCTCATTTGCATCATTCATTTAAGCAGAACTGAAAATTAATTTTCATTGATGCAAATACGCATGAAAAGTACAATAGTCCGCTACGGAGAAGTCGTAAACGTCAGCTTCTTATATCTTTTCGCACACTCGCTCCGGTTAAAGTGAATAAGTTTAATTTGACATATGTTTACGAATACTGAATTCATTTGTTTTTGCCAAGCGTATTGTAATTTACATAGCAGCGATACAGCTGGCACGGCTCGCACTGGCGAAACCAGATTTACATACCAACATTAGGTACACTTTCTGGGCGGCAGATTTAATTTTTCGTTACTTATCGTAAAACTTAACGATGTAAGTTTTTGTGGTGCCTTCGCGATGTTCTCACACGAAAGTTATTTCCATTTCACAATAATTATTTCTGATTCCACTTGTGTAATAGATTTTATGAAAAGTGCAGCGAATTAGTTACTCAGACACGTCGAATGGGAATGTAAAAGAAACGTATGAATAATGAATAAGTTCTAATATTTTTGAATAAATAATCATACCATTTACTCCTCTTTGCGTGTGGTAATCTGTTTATGGCAGTTAACATCCGTTAAATCACGATCCCATATATTTTAAAGGTGGAGGAATCACATGGGTAGTTTAAGTACTTAGTTTTGATAATCTTATGATCCATAATCCAATGCATTACCACGAAGGTAATTATTTTTTCAGAGTGTATTGTCAAGTACCTTACAAGGGCGTCTTCTGTAACTTACCTGTTAATTTTTAACAGCCTGTTAAAAAATTTAACCAATGATAACAGATGTCTCACAGATCTATTTTAAAAATCAAATCTATTATTTATAGGAAAAATTTAAAAAGGTTGTACATTTAAAACTAAATGTCAACAATTAATATTAACTCTCGTTTTTCTGCAAATGCCATTTAAGAAATTGACGAAGCACTTGAAGGTAATACTCCTCAAAATACTCAACAACGTACGTGTAAAAACAATTCAGTAAATTTCAAATTGAAATTGTATAACAATCTGTCATATTTATCAAATGTCTATGAGACATGACATCCCATGTATGTAGACATCGTCACGTTAATGGTACATAACAAAACTATTGGTATAAACAACTTTGAATATACGAATGGAATAGTTGTTTTTGTACATTTTTTAGTAAGATCTCTTTGAAAATATTTATTTATTTATAAATTAACAATTTCCTTTACATAAATTACGATACGGAAATATGTAACCACTTAGCAAAATTAAATTAAATACATTTCAAAGTTGTGCAGTGTATATTATAAAATATTTAAAATTTCTTTGCAATATTTTTAAATAAAATATATAAAACTTTCTAATTACCTGTGAATATGTTATAAGTACGGTAACATAACATATACACCATGTCCAAGACCAAAGTGACATACCAACAATATAATTTTACGCTCTCTCAAGAAATGTCGGACATGGTATATGTATATTACGTTATTAGTACGTATATAAATGACATACTACTTAGGTTTCAGATATTACATACCAGGTACATCAATGTTACAACTGTGTTTGCTGGGCGACTTCACATATTCCCACATAAAATAATCTAAAGGTGTTAAATCACACGATCTTTGAGGCCAATTCGCAGGTCCGTTAGGCGATATTATGCGCCTATTGAGTGTTTCCCTCAATAATTGAGCCGCGCGCTGAGTGACTTGTTAAGCCATCTTGTTGAAACTACTGCTCTTCCACATTAATACCATTCAATAGAGAAATGGAAAAGTTAGTAATCATGACTCTATAGCAGTCTCCATTGACTGTAATGTTTTGGTCAGCAGTATTTTTGTATAGTATGTAACTCCGTGACAATAATAATAACAAAAATGAAAATCAGTGCTTAATGAAATTTTCGAAATAAAAATGCACAAATTGTAAGCGTTGTTTTCAAGCGTAAGTCTTGTCGAATTGTCGAAAATTCGAAAAACACACCTTTAAAAAAGCATCGTTTAGTACAACGAATAAATTCTAAGATGTTAATAAATAGGATTTCAGGATTTTAATCATATGTTTTTAAATTGTTATTATATTGAAAAACTTTGAATTGATAACAATTAATTGTTACAGATATTTATTCAAGATTTCCATGAAACGTTCAGAGTTCAACCCCTCGATAATAAGTTGTAAGGTTAGTTAAATCTTGTTATAAATATAACATTACGCTATTTACGCTATTGCCATTTACACATTTTTTATGTGGCCTGTTTCATATTATATTTTGTTTTATGTCCTGAAAATTTCAAGGCCAATTTTTTTTTTAAATATGTAATTTGAAGCAAGCTGTTTCATCCAATACCACAATCAGGTCAATCCTAAATATCTGCGCGCTGGCTTCACCGTAACCTGGCAACGGGCCCCGTTTAACTTTTATTTTAAAATCCCAAGCGATATATCAAGCCTGACACTTATTTTACATCATATAATTTTATTCATAATTTTGAAGTATAAAAATTGCCACATATAAAAATGCTTATGAAAGTTTGTGTTAATTATGAATATATTAATTGGAACGTATTTTTTAATGTCAAAAAAGATATATTTCACGATTTTATCGATATTTAATTAATAAAAATAATATGTTTTGCTTATACATTACATGGGTGGATATAATGAATAAATATGAAGATATCGGGATATTTTCGTTTTAATGTGAGATGGGGGATAAAGATTACATGTTGAAGGAGGAAGCTGATCATAAAAATAAATATTCAAAATGATCTGATTAGTGGTAACGAATTTTTCGAAAATATGGTGAACAGGTTGCAATGTTTTGATGTATTTATGTTGGGAATGGACTAGGTATACCTGTGATAAATTTCTAGGTCGAATTTTGATATTTTATGTTAATTAGATACAGTATTAATTATAAAATGGTACTAATTGGTAAGGGTTCAAAATAGTTGCGGCCGGTTGTCAATATTTGCGATATTTGTAGGTTTGAATTTCATTACTTACAATAATAATTAACAATAGGTACAATAGATCAATCCGTAATAAATAAAGTAAGAGGCGGTAATTAAAATTACATTTTATAATTTAATAATACAAAGTCATAAGAGTAAATTACATTATATTATGTACTATACTTTTTCTACGGCCACTCAATATTATTTCTAAATTAAAAACAAAATTTAAAAAGAAATTTATTACGTATTTTTGTAATCTCCAATCCATAAATCTTTGGTACACAATCACATATTTCTATATAACACTAGATTAGGCATAGGCCATATTCTGCCATCTGAGAGCGTTTCCAATTGAAAGGGTAAAATTGATGTTTTGTGACACTTTTGTAAAGTAAAGTGCGCAATCTAAAGCTCTGCATTCACTCTCTCTACACTGCGCTCGCCACCACCTCTCTTTAGGTCATGCCACGAACTATGGTCATTCCCATAGACAAAAGAGATAAATTTTTAAATATAAAGTATCACAAAATCTCAATTTTGATCATTATGGCGGCGTGCAATTGGGAACGTACCGTAGCGGGTTATGCCCAATCTAGTGTTATATAGAAATCAGTGTACACAATACACAAATTCATATCATTCTCGAGATTTAGTTGCCAAAAGATTATTTGTTGAACTTTTAGCTTTAGCTTGTATCTCCAATGGTGTTCTAATTGAAATATCACTGTCGCTTGACATTTCTTAGTTAAAATATTAATAAATATAAGTAAACGATTTAATAGTACATATTATTATAAAACACAGATTGCAAACTATAGATGAGAGACTATAAAATATGATCAGTATACATGTAATAATCACACACATTACCTAAATGTCAAACAAACTTTGTTTTTGTTTATAAAATTAAACGACGTAGAGATACATGATGAAACATAGTCCCCTCTACATATTTTATTGATATATTTATTTGTATCATAATTTATAATAAACCCAGCAAAATATGAATTTAGTTATAAAATTTTATCAGTTAGCCAATTTTAATACATAACATTTAAATCTAAAATTTGATGCTTAAATTTTAATTATTTTGGTAATGTGACAGTCAGTAGTGCCAACTTAAATTTCTTCTTCATTACTCATTCAGAAGTTTATTCGTAGATGGAAATATCGGCCCTTAATCGCACATGGAATTTTATGAAAAACTTTAATTCCAGTATAAAAAGTACCATTGCAGTATTATTATAATGAGCTCATTTGAAATAAAATTATCCTTGTTGTCATACATAAAAATACAGAGGTTGTACAGGTAAAGAGAGTAAACCGTCATAATATTTAATTGTTGAAACAGCGGCTTGTAATGTTCCTGCCAAGGGGCACCAGTCAGAAGTCTAATATTTTTATTCTGAATAACGAATATCTAAGTATTAACCATTAACCGACTTAGAATTTCCTCATATGATTATGCCGTACTCAATAAAATTTATCTTTAATGCCCTGAAATTGATTAATGGCAATTGATTGAACACCGTTATTTATTTCCTTACGTTCTATTAAAGTTTCCGAAGCTTATAAGATAGGAAATATAAATGATTGATCAAACAGCGAACTTTATTCAATAGTTATATCACGAGTGCTAAGAATTTAATCGATTAAATTTGGCATATCTAGCTTATGCAAAAAATTTTGCTTAAAAAGTGTTTGAGTATATAATAATTTGAAAAAAATTTATCTTAAATTATTATGTACGATAACACTTTTTTAAAAGCAAAATTTTGTAAATACGCTATACATCAAATTTAATCGATTCAATTCTTTAGCACGAGGTGTATATATGTCAAGATTATTTCATGAATTCATAGCATAAACTTTTATATTTCCCGAAGAAATTGTACTAAAACGTTGATTTTGACACATTTTCACATAAATAAATCGGTACACACATAAACAAAAAGCACAATAAAATTATGTTGTACTGTAACTGTAGCAAAATGATTGTTTTTCTTTTTATTTGTCAAATAAATGGCAAAAATTTGTAAATAAAAATAGCTTGAATTGAATAATTCAGCATGTTTAAAGACATAAAATGCCAGTAAAGGTAAAAAAACATGTAAGTATCTTGCTTCTGTAACTAATTATCCGGTTAAATATGCCTTCAAAATGTTCAAAATTTGCATATAAAAGCTAGCTTCAATTTAATCGCGATTAAACAGTATGGCGCTGTTTAATCACTTATCTAAAATGCACAACAATGGAAAATGAGACATTCTGGTTGGTCAAATTTGTATTGAGTAATATATTCTGCAGTATTTCTTACCTGAATCTAACGAATAAAACTATAGTTCAACAAGAATACTTCTCCAAAACGACAAAAGGTAAACCAATTATTTCCCCATAACCCTAAATACAAACTACCCTAATCCAACCCTATCAGTACTAAGTACAAAACCTACAAAGCATCGAAGTGCACATCCATGGCTGGCACACGCCACTCGCTGGTGCAGTTGCACGTTGCACACGCTCGGCTAGGGCTGGGGTGGTGAACCGTGCAATGCGTGGCGCGTCTGCCAGATGACACGCTGCCACACGGACATCAGGGTCGCCAATTTCACGCGCCGGGGATCGCATGCGTACTAGCACGTGCCAAGTATACGTATGTGTAAGTCGTGTAGGTGTAAGGGCGGCCACAGTGGCGGAGAAGGATTTCTTTTTTGTGTCATTATCATTTATCCATTTGTGTGCATGGTACCCTACTTGGATCAGATTTCGGTATATGGATGGACACCTTTTTTCATTGTTTTGCTTAAATTTATTATTCATTTTTGAGTTAATGTTTTTGTTTTGTTTTCGTTTTACAAAGATGGGAAACGGACTGTTTTGGTCAATGCCGCCTTATGAATGATGATTGTGAATGTGAACATCTCAAACAACCATGCTCTTCAATGGGATTCGAACCTACCCAGCCAACACAGTTATGTCGCGAGTACGTTATATATACATAACATGGATAGCCCTATGTCCGCAACACGGTCTATGAGACATGACATCCCATGTATGTAGACATCGTAACGTTAATGGTACATAACAAAACTATTGGTATAAACAACTTTGAATATATGAATGGAATAGTTGTTTTTATACATTTTTGAGTACGATCTCTTTGAAAATGTTTATTTATTTATAAGTTAACAATTTCTTTCACATAAATTTCGATACGGATATATATAACCATTTAGCAAAATTAAATTAAATATATTTGAAAGTTGTTCAGTGTGCACTATAAAATATTTAAAATTTCTTTGCTATATTTTTTTATAAAATATATAAAACTTTCTAATTAACTGTGAATATGTTATAAGTACGGTAACATAACATATACATGTTGTTGGTATGTACCATGTCCAAGACCAATGTGACATACCAACAATATAATTTGACGCTCTCTCAAGAGATGTCCGACATGGTATATGTGTATTACGTTATTAGTATGTATATAAATGATATACTACTTAGGTTTCAGATATTACATACCAGGTACATCAATGTTACAGTTGTGTTTGCTGGGTTTCGGTTCAGTATTACTAATAACAAATAAATTTATATCTGTATAATTTCAAATAAACTATGCTTATTCAAGTTGTGCAAAAGCATCACAAACGTTAAGGAATTACTTATATCAATCAACTGATGTCGTTTCCGTTCTTGATAATTAATAATAGGTATTATTATTTATATCTTTCCGTAACTGGTCCCATATTAGAAATAAATTAAATTTGTTGTTTTGTGGATTAAGAAAACTTCCATTTTCTGTTTTGCATTAATAACAAGAAACAAGAAGTGACTACAAAGTTTCGTTGCTCTATCTTTTCTCATTCGTTGCGTCTACTAGTACAGATAAACAGAAATCACTGGTATTTAGGGCACCTCAAACTATATATTTCCACAAAAATCTCTTCCTCGATTTTTTATTATTCCTATTATTTGCACAAGAAAGAAATAAGTACACGATATATTATGATTAATTATATTATTTATTACACAAACTATAAAAACTAAGCAACTACACCACTGGCGTTACAATATTCCTACCCTCCTCTAAACTAACTAATCATTAATAAACAGACTGACCATGACATTCAATTGTTCTCATTCCAATTAAACAATACAAAAGCAAACAGCAGTTCGCCAAAAGTGAAAACATCCGAATCATCTAACGGCTTTCATCACCATCACATGACCTACATTCAAACCATCCCTCAACGTGCCATTTCACCCCCTACCACCCAACAAAAAACAGAAGAATAACGGCTTATTTATTAAGAATCCGCAAAAAAGAAAACTTCAGAACGGTTTGTGAGTCTGACAATCGACATGTGACAAGGAAAAAATAACCAGAGTGGGCTGAGGGGAGAGCAGGGCCGTAATCACTTAATTGTCGGTTCTTTTGTGGTGCGGACGTCTGCTACCTACAAGATGTGTGTGGTTTCCTATGCGTGTGCGTGTGTATGTGTGTGTCCTTCAGAACATGAAAATGAAATCGTTACTGAGAAATGTCCGACATTTGCATGGTTTTTGCATGTGGACTGCATGGCGGACACCATTTAGGGACTGTTTATGTAAAAAAGGTTTTTATGTGAACCAGAAATCGAAAGTGAATTTCGGAGAAAATTGCTTATGTAGGGATGTAAAAAAGTAATTGTACACGAAATTCTTGTAACGTACAGTTCATAGAAACTGGATTTTGTCCTTGGAATTTGTTTATTTGGTACAAACGGAAGAAATTAGCAGTATACTACGAGTAGTAAAATGAACAGTTAATTCTTCTATATACAGGATGTTCTATTTAAATGTAACACCGTGGCTACGTATTTCAAGAATTAAAACTACGAAATTGGTTAAATAAACTTGTCATCAATTTAAAATATTTACCAAACTATAACTATTAGAATTTTTCCTTTACTCTAAAAATATAAAAATTATAATGACAACCTATATTGCATTTTATCTTTTAAGATACGTTTATATACAGGGTGTTTATTTTATTTTGTCCACTATTGCTTTCTTGATATCTATAAGTACTACGAGGTCGGTCATCATGAATGCATTAAATGTCGAGAACCGTGTAAATATTATTAGAATGTATTATGGAGGCGCAGTGCAAGACAAATATCTGAATACTTCACAGGAATGAACGCCGAATGGTTTCCATCGCCAGAAATTGACAGTGACAGATTAAAATATTTAAAAGAAATTGCAAGCACTATACGTCAGTAGCAATGAAAAGAGTAGGCGGAAAATTAGGAATTATTATTATTAATTTCATTAATTTGCGGTATCAAAATAAAATAATCTTTATTAAATAAGATGTAGGGATATTGGCAGTATTGTGATATAAAATTTGGATGCATAATTTTTTGCCGGATACTTTTCATTTACAAAAAACTGATTTTACATGTTAACTGCCTATGCCAACTTTACGTGGGACACACGGTATATTTTTTATTTTCTTATTCGTTAGAGAATTTTATAGATAGATGAATCTCTTCGTCAAAATTTAAAACAATAAATACATTATAATAAATAAAATATAGTCAGATAAATAAAAATAAAAAAAATAAAAAATTTAAACAACGTTACTTTTCCACCCAACGGAAAAAATCAGTCAATTTTGTTCATCATCTATGTTTGTTTGTACATATTTATTTATTTATTCATACTTTTAACATGTTTTGTAGTAGTTTCTGTTAATATCACCTCCTAAAGAAGACGTATGTGGCGTCGAAACCAGTCGAGGTAGAATTTTAATAAAATATTAGCTGGATTCCATAGTTTTATTTATATCTATCATCCAGCCAAAAAATGGTCCTTATTATCATGGACTTTGTTGATTTAACCAATATTTATTAAATTGTATTTTCCAAATTATCTTACCGTCATATAATTAAGTTTTTCTCGAAATTGGAAGCAGATTTACAATCAGAGAAAAAAATTATTAAAATAACATTTAATCAATATTTATTAAATGTTATTTTCCAAATTATATTACTGTCATATAATTAAGTTTTTCTCCAAATTGGAAGCAGATATGCACTCAGAGAAAAAAATTATTTCTTATAATTTAAAAATATTTATAACAAATAAATTTTATCATTCAAATACGAACCTAATAACAAATATTAGATCATAAATATTGACTATTATTAAAATTAGTTAAAAGTTAAATATATACTTTATTCAAATTAAATAATTTTTTATTTAATTCAAATAAATTATTTAAATTCAAATAAATCGTGAATATATAAATAAATTTGTTTGTTTTAAATAAATCGCTTACACTTATTTTAAATATATATTTTGTTGCTACTAATAAATTAATATTTCATTAAAAAAAATTTTTTCTAATAAATGGATTTATTTAAATATACTAAATTTTTTCTCTCAGTGTGAGAATTGAGAATATTGCATATTATATATATTTTACAAAAAATATTATAACAAAACATCTTTTATTTGAAACTTTCTTTGCAGATTTTATTTTTGAAATAAATTTATTGTTTTGTGTTTGAGGTAAATTTCTAATTTCGCTGTTACAATTATCTTTCCTCGTCCGTGAATTATAGGGCAACCCATCCATTCATCCTGCTGTTAAAATCGATTTTTTCAAGATTCCTACGCATTAGAAGAAAGTAAAAATCATGCAATTAAACTCAAAAAGACAAATGATATAAAACATATTAAATATAAAAGTCATAAATACATATAACCTCATGTATGAACATTAAATACAAAACATAAAAATGCACCATTGCAGACATAAACATAAACATAAACCCGAGTGTACTTCTGATGCACATGCATTCTGCCCGACTACCTAAAGAGCGAGTCCGCAGCCAGTAGTGGGTTGGGTGCTTAAACATTATTTGTCAATTAGTTCCGGGCGAAACGGGGTTAATCATCGCATCGCACGCGCTCGTGCGCGCACTCGCATGCGTCAAGTTCATCACTTCCGCCCAACTCAACTCACGGCCAAGCCGCGGCTCAGTTTCGCGCTAAATTAGTCCGACCACCTGTCACATATATGTGTGTGTGTGTGCGCGTGTGTGTGTGTGCACTTAATATATTACGAAGGTGTAGAACGAAAGAATAACTAAGTGTATGTAAATAATTGTCTTTATAATGAAGTAAACGAATAGATTAACATTAAGAATGTAATGTAATTATTTATTAAAATATACATTACTTATTTTATCTATGACAGTTCTGTATTATTGATCTATAACCTCTTAAGATAAGATGATGATGCTCTGTAGCTGATTGGTCGAGAGATGAAATGGATTAGTATTAGTGAAAATTATATCTGTCAGTTCTGTCAGTTTCCGAAGCATACAACCAATATAACCTATAAAAACACAAATACACTCATGGACAAAATTATCGAATATTTAATTATGATGAATCAAGGTAAATTAAAAATGGTTTTAGTCCACAAAATAAAATTTGCAATTTCTGAGTAATACTATGTATTAATAACATCGGAGAGTGCAAATTTTATTTTGTGAACTAAAACCATCTTTACTTTTTGCTTGATTCATCATAATTAAATATTCGATAATTTTGTCCATGAGTATACTACCTATTATATGTGTTGTATAGAGAAGAGAGCGGATTATATACAAAGTGCATAATATTTTAATTTTTGCATATCTTTAAATAAAATAAATTTTCTGAACGAATTACATTGATTGGAGTTAATTAATGCTAATTACTAATTGCATTTATTGCATATTTGGGCATTCTTATGCATATTTTTACAAAAGTTGCAAATAATTACATATTTCAATATTTTTAAGACCTTGTCTATCTAAAATTTCTGGTAATGCACATTGATAATTCCCAAATATTGAAGGAGGCAGCAATAAATAAAAGAATGCAGCGGAAAAAGCAATAAACAATACATTAAGCAAATACACAAACCAATAAACTCTAATATTTATAGGGAAATCCCTGTAATGGTAAAGGTAGGTATTCATTGTATACACGAATGCTGGTAAAAGTGGATACAATGAATATAAGACCGAGAATTCTCAGCTGGATATATCTTTTACTTATTGTGAGATAACTAATGATATAAGACTTGGATTGTTTAATTAGTATTTATTGAATTATGTAAAGCCTGTAAATAATAAGAGAATTTTATTATTGGAAGTTAGTTAGGTGTCATTGTTTGTACGAGGCAGTAGTGCTATTAAATAACATTGAAGCTACATTGGTGTATTATTTGTGTGTGTGTAAGTGTATTTAATACCCTGAGTGAGAGTGTTTCTAACATTATGTTTCATATTTGTTTTTTTTTTTTTTAGAAAATTTTGAATAATTAGTTATTGTAATTATATAAATATGTCATAATCTTATAATATCAAGTTTCTAGACTTAGTTTATGTTTACAGTACCTACAGTATATTAGTAGTATATTTGTTAATTGTGAATCAGGATTATGACTGCATTGTGCAATAAAATTCATAATGCATTCATTTATACTTTTTATCTAATAATTTATGATTGTTTTTTACATATTTTGCTGCATATATTGTCATATTTGTGCATACATAGTGCATATTTCCCAAAAAAATCAGTGCATATATATGCGCATATAATTCAATTTTTTTTGTGCATATAATCCGCTCTCTAGTGATATACTTTGATATGACAATTTATAATTATGAAGTCTTCTTTAACTGGATGTTTTATTAAGTCTTTAATATTAACTTTTGTCGATTGTTGCGTGTAAAACTGACAACGCCTGCAGTGTCATCTGCTATTTTAGACTGAATGTATAGAAAATTAAAAAAGACATGTATTTTTTCTACCATATTGAATTTAGAAAACTTGCATTTTTATTTATTTTAATAGTATCAATTCGTTTTTAATACAAAATATCGTTAAATAACATAGCTGCATTAATTAAAAAATATATTATTTTATCAATGATTCCTGTAAATAAATTTATAATTAAAATAAAATATTTTATAAGTATTAAACGTAGATACATGTTTTATTTTCCAACGACTGGCAATCTTAGTTTCAAGATATAGTTATAGACTTGCGTTCAGAATACCAATTTACGAAAATGTATTAGTTTCGACTTATAGATTTCTCTTAATCTATGATCTTAAAAGTTATAGATTTTTAAGATAATGCTCACAATGCCATATATTAATTGCATCAAAAGAGGGATATTTAAATGGTAGTGACAAAAAAGTGCATATTTGGCAATATCAGAATTTTGTATGTTTCGTTTAATTTTATTATAAAGATATATACTTTCAAAAAAATTTTAAACATTTGTTTTTATTTCATTATACATCTATGCGTGTTTTTTTCAATATTCTTTAACTGTCAACCACTTCAGAACTTTAAATTTGACCAAACTGAGTTTCTCTTCTCCATTTCCAACAATATTAAAAACAATCGCACCCACATGGAAACATGTGAACTCGCAACTACCCTTATAACTGACAATTAATGAAGTCGTCATGTTTTGATCGTTAGTTTCCGATAACGTTTTTTCACACGTGCAGCGAAACACCCGCTTCGCGTTTCGTGGGAACTACTCAACCGGAAAAGGAAGACACATACATTAGAAAAATTAAGTAGAAATGGTTAGGAGGATATTCGTTATAGGTTATTTCTAAAGAACAAATTAATAGCAGTTTTAATTACTAAATATACACAGGTGGTTCATTTGAATTAATCTGCTAACTTTATTTCAACATTAAATAGCAATAAAAACGGCAGCAAAAAAATAGTGCATTTTTTATTAACTTCTCTGTTACTTAAATGGAGTAATCTGTATCAAATAAAATGTAGGAAATTGTCCTGTGCAATATGGTAACATATTCGTTCGTCAGACAGTTTTTATTCACAAAAAGAAAACTGTTTTCCAGTGACAACATTATGCTGAGACACACAATATTTACTGTGTTTCAACTTCTTGGTTACATTTGAATCAACAAATAATATTTGATAAACAAATGATTAATGGTTCACTTAAATATCCTAGTAATATACTATATAAGTAAATTAGATAGACGTTAAATTTATTATATGGAACTAGGAACTTTAAATCATTTGTAAACTAACTTTTATTTATTAATTCAAATGAAACTTAGCATATTTTTGTAAAAATAAATCACATACTTATCATCAGGCGAACAAAGATTAGTATTTAATTAATTTCACGTTAAATGTTGGTAGAAGTGTACAAAATTATACATAATTAAAATCATTTGGAGAAGCCTTTGGCTCGGACTACAAACTTTTTGCTCGTGTGGAATATGTACTATTCCATTACTTGTAGACAGGGCCGGATTTACGTACAAGCGGAACAAGCACGTGCTTGGGGCCCCCAACCCAAAAGGGCCCCCGGTCAACCTTTTTTTTATTAATTATTCTTTTCCTTGATACATTTTTTAAAGTAGAGAGTAGAGATAGGGGCCCCATCCCTTCCTCGTGCTTGGGGCCCCGCAAGCTGTAAATCCGGCCCTGCTTGTAGAATATACTATTGTATCTCAAACTTTTTATTTACAAATAAATATTTTTTACAGGTTACTTCAATACTTCATCTACAAGGAGAAGGACAGTTACCTTTCGGTCACCTGTATCATAAGGTAAACAAATTTTATTTGAGTAAATTTCTGGTTAAGTTGATGTTCGTTGTATGATAATTTACATTACAAATTGTATACAGATGTAACGAATAAACAACGCAAATATAACTCCGAGAAGCAATTTAAATGCACTTCTACTAATTCTGTTTTCCTAATACAGCATTCGTCAAATAACGTACGAGTCTGTAACGATTATTCTGTAAATTCTGTAGCAAACCAAATCTGTAAGGATATACGAATCGAATCGAGTACACTCAAGTAAAGATGATCCTAGTTTGAAATAAAAACTTACTGAATACTGAATATTAGATAATCTGTATTACTGTAAAGTTACAATAAAATTTAAAAAATTTCAATTCACATAAATAATAAAAAATATTAAAACGTTCAACGAGAAATTTTGATGCTGTTGCAACAGTGGTAATGAATGTATTACAGTAGACACTCAATGTTACGTAAATTGAAAGCGTGAGTTTAGCTCTTGCATATGCTATTCTCCTAATACTTTTGTGATCAGATGAGACGTTATAAAACCTCCATTGCAGTCAATATTAAAAAAGATTAAATGAGAATACACTAGACGTATAGTGCGTTTCTAATATCTTTTTATTTTTAAAAATAAATATTTATTGTAATATGGCAACTGCTTAAATATACGCGAATATTTTTTAAGCGGGAGTGTATGTACTAGCGATCAAATCACGAGTTGTAAAAATGTTGGTGAAGACTGAAGAGGAAACCAATTTATAGTTTATTATATTTATTTACTCCTACATAATTTGTACAGAGAAAATATTTTTCTTACACAATTTATCTGTGTTAAAAATTATTAACATTTTCATGCCTTAATTTACCTGTAGTCTCAAAGGTATAAAAATTAGTTTGAAAATCTGTTATTCTATTTCCCGTAATCAATCTTCTTGTCACAATGCATTTTATTTTATAAAAGATAAATGAATTGGGAAGTGATAAACCCTCAGACCATGAGTGTAAAGTTGGCAGAGAAGATATGTAATAAAATTGAGTTCTACTTCGTATGCTGTTCTCCTGGTGGAACTGGGGGCTTAAACGGAACAATGTGGGACCATAAAGGTGATCTTTTTGGTTCTGCTCAGTTCAGCTCACTTCGTTAACCGCGATATTTGAAATCTTATATGTACAAGAATTTATATTTATTTCTATATACACTGAAACAAGTATCCAATATTTTCATTCCTAAATTACATTCAACAATTAGTCAAGTGAGAATAAATGTTTATACTTAATGATATTGGGATTAGATTGTAGCTACGAGTAGATAAAATTTATATATTTTTTTAGAATAATTGATTACAATTTGTCAGTCATATGGAAGAAGATTTTCAGAAAATATTAATTTATTTTCCTATGTAACTTTAATGTTGATACTACTTTACTAAATGGAAGAAATAATAATTTAGTACTATTTAATGCATTCTACATTTTTCTGCATTCCTATGAATTTAAATAATATTTTCTATATATTATTTAATATTAATAACAACTAACAACATTCATTACCTATTTGTAATAATGAATATCCTAAATTAGAAATTCAGTTATAAATAAATGTATTTCAACATTTAGTATCGATTCCTAATATTGCTGTTCGCCTGATACTTTGGTGATGTAAATGAGACATTTGAGGACTTTGGGAATTCGAGACGACGACTTCTTTCGTCGTAAGAAAATATTTACCAATCAATACAATATATTCGTATATTAAAAACAATAAATCTATGTTTTTATTGAAACAGATTCATGTTATATTAAATACATATTAAGTAAATTGTTATATATTTTACTTCATTATTGCAACTAATATTATAAAATAACACATTTTTGAAAAATATTTGACAAGCAGTGGATTGAAAATATCTTTAACCTTTACAAGATAATTCAGCTTTTAACTAGCTAATATTAAATATTATTAAAATCTTAAGGAAAAGAAGTAGAAAGCAAAAAACTTATTTAATAAATGTCACAATACGTAGAACAGAAAACACTAATTTTGTGTAGGTAGTTTATAATAGTAGATAAAACAGTACTCTAATATTCCGCAGCATCTACTAATGTTGTAGATACATGCAGAGCCATCTGTTACTAAGTCTTGCTCCTTGCAACACGCAAGTACTCCTAAGTATTCTGTTCTCCTAATTCTAAAATCGTTAACTAAGAACGAAATTGTAACGATTGCTAAGCTTTCTGTAAAACGAATTGGTAACGATCGTGTTTACGTTAAACATTTGATGTTCGGTTTCACATTTCACAGGTGTCATGTTTTGAATATATTTTCTTTCGAGTTTAGAAATTATACTTACGAAGCATATTTATTACTGCTTTATAAAATTAAATAAGGAATATTAAAACAAAAATTACAGAGAATAATCTTTATTTATGTATTACTTTTGTATTATAAATTTAAAAATTATCTGCGTTAACCTCTAGGCAATGCTATTCTCCTGGTACAAGTGAGTTCAAGGAAGGAACAATACAAATTTTCCACGCAACATCTCAAGTGACTTCAGAGTTGAATCGAATATTTTAACTTATTAGATTATTAATAAAAATACTAAAATATACACAAAAACAATTTTAATCAAAAAACAAAAGGTACTATAAATGACTTTATCAACTTGAATTTAGGTGATAAGGCTGAAAGTGATTGGAACAGATATGAATTCTCTTTGAGCAAGGCTCTCAGTTCATAGAACAATTTCCCAATTTTATTTTCTGAATAATAATAGATTTTTTGGGAAGAAGTGTATGCTGATACTATTTGTTTTTAATTATAACACTATGGCATTGGAAAAAAATATCTTGCATTGTTCAATATCATATATTAATAACATACAATGAATATACACTACTATTAACACTATTTAGTACTACTATACTATTACAAAGTAAATTGTGGTTTAATAGCAATTTTTGTTATTAAAATATTATATAAATAGTGAGAAAAATGTGTTGTTCCTCTCTAGAGAGGAAAATATAAGTGTTACCAATATGAATGTTATTTACAAAAAATATATTACAAAAATTATAAATAAATTCCTAATTTGATTGAAAATCCTTATTTTAGTGATATACATAATTTATATTGTCATACAATTATGTGATATTTTTCTTTTTCTTATTAAATCACAATTTGATAACTTATGAAAGATATTTAAGATTGGTCCATTGGCAACACTGCCTTGTGTCTGATAACCTAACTTTAAACGTGTCAGTTTGTCTGTTGTGTTCTCAAAGTGTATTTTATGTCCGAACAAATCATTTTTAGAAACATGTCGTGAAAAAAATGTTGTGTCTAACACGAGAGGAAAGTTCTTCTTCCACTTTCGTTGCGCTCATGAGGCAAACTTCGAACTCGAGGGGGAAAAAGAAGCGCCGTCATTCAGCAACTTTCAAAAAGATCTATTGTACACCATCAACAAGTTCTAGACCGTCTAGTTAAAAAGCAAATTTATTGACATTATCACCAATGCATTGTAGCACGAGATAAAGAATAAGTTAAAGAATAAAAGCCCTGACAATTTCTAAAATACAAGGATGGCTTAGCCGATCGGTTTGAAGTATCCAGACTTGATGAGCAAGGTGCACTTCAACATGTCAATACACAATCCTTTCTTCATCAGACGAATGGAGCCTTCCATATATTCACAATCTTCAATACAGGTATCGCTTGTCCAACACTTTTGTTTTGGCTCGTTACAAGCTGGCTGACATTCGATAGGAATAGTGCAATTCGAGAATTGTTCGTTGCCATCGACGCATGACTTGTATGCTTTTCTGAACGATATGTTTACCACTGCAAATGTTTTAATATCTTTTATTAGTTTAATCAGATCTAAGTAACACCCAACCATCTTGAAGGCAGTTAATGGTTTTGCTGTAAGTGAATAAGATTCATCCGGAACTATTAAAATATTTAAAATTCTCAAATATTCTCTCTAGTCCATCATAGTTGCCATAAAAAATGCTGTTTTGTTATTTTTGTTTCTTTGTTTCATTTTTAACTGTCAAATTATTGAATTACTACGATTACTACCTTATTATTTTTCATAATATTTTACTTTGTCTGCCGCCGAAGTACAAGTTTTACGCCGGTGGTGATAAAATTGCACTTCTGCTTGTTTAATACAAAAACATATCAACGTACTTCTATGACATTTGAAGAAAAAAGATGTTAGCAAATAGCAATACTTTTCGGGATACAAAATATTACTTGAAATTTTCTTGTTTTTGTCACTTCTAGATATTATTAAATACCGTGAAGATATATTTATTCATTTCCGAATTTCAATCACTAATCCTTATTTAATTTAGTAGTAATAACTTATAGTTTACCATCTTTTATGAAGGCGAATAAGGGTACAATTATTAACACTGACAGAACAAAAACTTTCAAAGCTGTTTTACGCATATTTCATGACTAAGTGCAGCAACTATAATTATTATTATGTATTTATAAACAGTTTTAGAATTATTTTGAATGTAAACAAATTTTAAACGCTTCATATAATTTTCATTGTTTTTGTACAAAGCAATTTAATATAATTCTTTTAAATTAGATATCATAGCGGAAAAATAATACAATGAATAATTTTTATATAGTAACTGAGATATGATGAAAATTAAAAGAAACTGACGGTCCTAAAAATTGAAGTTGTTAATCTTTTTATAATTTATACGGAAACTTGTACTAGTTTAAATTACATATTTCAGGTCTATTTAAAGTTTAGTATTCTATCACATAAGAATGAGTATTCGAGTGCATTATTGTTTTTAGCGATTTTATGAAATAGAAAAGTGATTAAAAGCTACGAGACCTCATAGTTATAAATGAAAAGATTTATGGTTTAAGTTCTATTAAATTTTATTAAAATTCAACGTTTCAAACTACAGTAACTAAGTAACAACAGCAAGAAAGTAAATAGAAAAGTTATTCAGAATTTAAAAATGTAAATATTAAAAACGGGCATTACTTTCAACAAATATTTCCTACCCAAAACATGTGTTTTTTCAGGTTTACAGTTATTCTTTTATCACTAATACATTGTTTTTATGTTTATAGCGACTCGTGGACAACGTCACCGGAGCCTTAATCACCTTCAACAGTGTCTTTGGAGCCAATATCAGCTTTGAAGTAAATTATTCACAACGCAATCGTAAGTGTATGAATTTTACAGCAAATCAACTTTATTCATACTTTGTATGTTTATATAGGACCTCCATGGACCTGGAACCATCTTCTACGCTGCATCATCATCGTGGAGCTGCTGGTATTCACACCAGTCTTGCCGAACCCTGTATCATCACAAAATAAACTTGGAACCATCTTCTGCTGCTGTCTCGCCAGACCCTTTATCATCGTGGACAACTTCGCCAGAGTCAATAGCATCAAATATGGTTGAGCAAATCATTCATGCCATTGGGCTATTTAAGAATTATTCATAAATTTGTTTTGGGATCAGATTTGCTATCAACTATAAAATAATGCTTATTACACAAAATAAAAGTATTTTAAATTCTTATTCTGTTCGTAGCCATTGAACTGCAGAAGGGAACATACATAATACTAGAAAGCATTAACTTGTATTTTATATTTTTAATTTTAATTAGTCATCCGGAATATAAACTAACTTAACACTTTATCTTCTGTAAATTGTTCCTGAATTATTTTAAAGAAAAAAACTTCAAGTAAAATTTGTAGAGGACTTAATAATCCATAGTTTTAAAAAAAAATATTATCATTAAAGAATACAATAAATACAAATACTATCTACAAAGACATTAGCTCTAACTCCATTTCTATTATAGTCGTAACTTCATTTTCCATTCTCAGAAATATTTATTTTAACTAAGGTTGTAGTTAAGATTGGTTAGCATAAAATTTCACACATTTTGATAATTTAATTAATTTAGAAATAAAGTTACAGATGTTGAAAAAATGAAGTTAATTCCGTTAATTCCGTTTGTGAATCTGCCTGATAATGTCTAGCTTTTTGTTTGTTTTTAAACCCTGATATATATGTTTTTGTTTTTAGTTTTGGCATAGTATATTCTACAACAAGTAATGGAATGGCACATATTCCACACGAGCAAATAATTTGTAGTCCGAGCCGAAGGCGAGGGCTACGGTTTGTGAGTGTGGGATATGCCATTCCATTACTCGTTGTAGACTATACTTTCTATAACAAGAGTTATTCCAATACAATTTTTATGTTGTGTTTTGCTTAGTTTCCAAAACAATTACATGCGAAGCATACAAAGTCACATTTACATTAACAAGCAGATTCACAAAAGGGATTAGCGCTAATTCCATTTTTATTATTAGTCGTAACTTCATTTTCCATTCTCAGAACATATTTATCTTTACTAAGGTTGTAGTTAAGATTGGTTAACATAACATTTGACACATTTTGTCAGTTTGATTAATTTAGAAACAAAGTTACAGATGTTGAAAAAAATGGAGTTAGCGTTAATTCCTTTCGTGAATCTGCGTGTAAAACATTAAAAAATGCTCAAAATTTCAACAAATATTCCACCGTATCCAGTATTTCTAGTTGCCACAGAATATGTTATTTTGTTTATTTGTTTTATTCTTAACTGTCAAATTATTGAATTACAACCTTACTATTTTGCATGATATTTTACTTTGTCCGCCGCCGGAGTAAATGTGTTGCCAAGGAAACACTTTTACGCCGGCGGCGACAATATTGAACTTCTGCTTGTTGAATACAAATACAAAACAACGTACTTTTATGACGTTTGAGGAAAAAATTCTTATTTTACTAAAACATTGTTTTAATGCATATGAAACCTTTTGGACATCGTCACCGAAACCACCATCACCTTATAAAGAGTCTTTGAAGACGATGTTAGCTTATAAGTACATCATTAGCAACGTACATGTAAAAAAATAGTATTAACTTATTCTTTCTTCCTAATTTTTATGTTTATAAACCAACCACTAATGTGGAATCATTTTGAACCTTGATATCATCATGGACAACACCACCAGAGAAATCACCTTCCCCTGGAACATCCCGGACTCTTACGGCAGTGTCAGTTGCTAACTTGAGTAATAGTTATGTGTATCTAGAGCAGAAAGTAGTCTATTGCCGCTTGCGCATGGACCATGCATAAGCGGCAAGTACACTTTCTGCTCGAGAAACACACACTATTTTTTCTACGACCGATTCAATAATGATAAAAAAACTGGATGAAAATATTATATTTGCCATTTTCTGTTCGAACTTTTATTCCGATCCATTTTACAGTTAGCCATGTTAAACCGTTTCCATGGTGATGGATACTGTTTCTTCTGTTATTTGTTTGAATCGCTTGACAGATATTAATTTTTCAATTCAATTATGACGTTAAAATTTTGTGAAACATCATATAATGATGGATAGTGACGAATGTGAAATGGAATGTACTCCACCACACATCAAAGAAGCTGCGAAGAATGTAATATTAAATCTATTACCTGAAAAGTCGAAGAATAGATATGAGAAGGAATATGCCTTGTTCAAACTAACTTGTCATTAAAAGTAAACTTACTGTTTTCTTTGAAAATCAAAATTTTCATAACAACTGTCAATTTTTCTATTCTACTAGAGAAATTTATTTTGCCGCTCGCTGAGCTTGGTAAGCGGCAAACGTGAATTTTCTGTTTTCAACTGACAGTTGGAAATGTATATTTTCTGCTCGGTCGTAGAAAAATCATTTTACAAAACGTCAATGTTAAGTTCTTTTGACAGTTATCTCTGGTTTCTTACATTCATTTTAGATTTTTTTTTCTGGCTTATTGTCCAAATATTGTTTTAATTAATTTTCTTTCATTTCCTGCGGAAAAATTGTACGTAGGTACTGTGATTTGTCCTGGTTCGTGCTATTTGATGGTGATGCTGGAGCCTTCAGGTAAGAACACAATTGTTGAGTGTATTCTTTGATGAATATTAGTAGTTATTTTTGCAAGTAATCTCCAAGAAATATCTACAGCTAGAATAAAAATAATTACAGTGTTACACTTTCTGCTGATTAAAAGAATTTAATGTACTATAACACAACGTTACCTGTGATCATTCAGAACTCCCTGGTCCACTATCACGATACTAATTTTCATTGTCAAAGCAATGTTTTGATTAATGTATTTGATGAAAACTAACCTGGAATCTGACAGGTAATGAATACCAAGTGAAGTTCGTTGCTACCACATATTATGCAGGTTTCCATAGCATTTTTAGATTCTATAATACGTATAAGAAAACAGTCAGTGACAAATGCGAAGCTGTTGAGGTTATGTCAGTAATTTTCAACTACATTCTGTGATTTTTAAGCACTGAATAATATTCGACAATACCTACCTGGTAACCTTCAACATACTGGAGCTCTATAGGTACAGAATTATTCACAATATCCGTGTTATCTTGGAATGTACTGTGAGATTCTGTTGTGTGAGCTTTAAATTTTTGTAACCACAAGATTTATTGAAGCATTGATTGCAGATTGCAGAACAATCTTCTGTGGTTAGCTGTGTACTTTTATGAATAACTATTTATAAATCTCTAAAATGCCATAATCAGTTTAAAATTTCACATAAATACCTTTAATTTGCAGATAAATGTCAACCAACTGGGCATCTGCAGGAACTTATGTTTCGATAGTAAAATTTATAGCATATTTGTCGTGCCGGATTATATAGTTTGATTCCTCATACTTGTTAAATCATTATTTATATTCTCATCTGGATTCTTTGAGTGCTATTAAATTATTTGAGCATGTTATATTCAAGAAGCTTCAATTTGGATAAACATTTAGAATCATGACACACATGATTCAATTAAAATTAAATGTAATTATACTGATATAATGTGGCTTAGGGTTGTTTTCATAATGTAATTACTGTTTTTAGCAATGGTATTTCATTGTATGCATATTAACAATTTAAATTTGATGAGCAATTTACAGGTTATGCAGGTTATACGAATGCATGTTTCTAACTAAAATAATCGATGCAGAATTTCTATATCATATTAGCTTAAAAAGCACAGAATGAAGTTTAAATAAGGTTTACGAATGATTTTAGGTGATGAAAAGGTTTTAATTATGCAAAAACTCATAGTTTAGTACTGTGTTTCCATTATTGGTTAGGTCATTGAATTTAGTAAATGGCATTGAAATTGTCATATTAAGCAATTACAAAAGTGAATTAATAATGTGACAATACTTTCAACATATAAATTGTCCTAAATTATGAAAAATTGAGAAGATTTGAGAAATTGTATTGTCGATCAGCTGTCAATGTTCGTCATATTTCAGAAGAATGTATCTCGAAAACTACAAAATCTACAGAAACGATACTAGCATTAAAATAATCCCTGAAAAATAATCTATCTAATGCATATATTTTCATTTTGAAATATTATCCATTTTTTATAACTTAAAATAATAAAATTAACATTGTGATGCCCTTGAAAAATTTTGCAATGCAGGAACCAATCAGAAGGTCGGAAATTGGCACGTGACACAGGAGCGAGGGAATTTTACCATACCCCTGATACACTTTGCCCATAGTTCAGTCGAGTTTCTGCCGCGGTAGTGAAAGGTGCGTCGCTCTGTTCAATTTTTGTTGAGTTGAAACTCGTCTCGCGGTAATTAAATGTGAATTTTATAGTTCGATATGGTATGCAAATACTGTATTTAAGTATAAAATTCCAGTTTAATCGTTGGGTGAATAAGTGGGTGTAAAAATTTTGTGAATCGAGTTAGAAGTCGGGTATTTTGGATGGGGGCTGGGCGCGAACTCGAGTAATGAGGTGGCTAGTGCCTTGGCCACGGCGGGCGTATTACAATCAAAATTTTTCGTTCGCGAGTGGGCTTCTCTCACAACACTAGAGTATGATTTCGTATGTGCGACTCACGCAGTAGTAGCTGGAGTGCTTTAGTACAGTCAGTGGGTCCTCCATCTTCCTATAGGGTGGTTGAGAACGCACCTCTACAGGTCATACTCTGTGTTCGTTGCAACTACGTGTAGAATCAGCCGGGAAACGTTCGCGGAAGTATGATTTCGTATGTTTGGCCTACGCAGTACGAGCTGGAGTGCTTTAGTACAGTCAGTAGGTGGGTGGGTGAGAACAAACCGCTGCAGGTCATACTCCGTGTCCGTTGCAACTACGTGTAGAATCAGCCGTGAACGTTCGCGGATTTTTTGCAAAGCGCTCTGTCTTCACGTGAAGACCATCGATTAAATTTGTAACGATTACTGATCTAGCGCTAACGCGGCGCGTGGGGCATGCTCACAGCAGTTCGATCATCTAGAGTGGATCCAGAGTTATGACTGGTACCATCTCTCGGCAAATATCGCATCCGATGCCTGTTAACAAGATTCGCTCTTGACAGTTCTCGTTCATTACAATTATGAATATGATAGGCTCTAGTCATAATTGCTTGTACAAAGGGAATTCCGGATGGCAGAGAAAGTAGTTGATCGACTAACGTGATTCTGTGACATGAGCTCGGGCCCCTGCGGGATCGCGAAGTAGGAGACCATGCGGGGTTCGGCTAGACGACCCACGTTTCTTTTTTGAAAAACAGACAACACACCGGTTGCTGTTATTAGAGTCAAAGAGGCACAGGAATGTCTGTGGGATGGTGTGAATCTTAGTTTTAATTTAGCTTTAATGGTTTGGGTATTTTTAAGCTAATTTTAAGTTAATCCATTTTATTTCAGCTTTATTTTAAGTTAGGTTTAAGTCTGTTAACCCATGTACTTGTATTCCTTTACAGCTTTTTCTTTCAGATTTGTATTTTTAATATGTAAGTTTTTATTTCCAGATTTAAATTGATTCAATGTTTTTAATTTGTTTGTGTTTGTTGTTTACAGAACTCAAGAATAATGAAGACAAGAAGTAGTAGCACTATAAGTAAGATTTATTTTTATTTTTTCAACATTTCTGTTGTTTATTTATTTCTAATTTATTGTTTTTTTTGTTTTTAGAATTATAGCAGAGTCAGCCACCGTGGGAAATGATCAAAGTAGCTGAGCCTGCCGGCGAGGGATGCAGAAGCTAGTAGCAGAGTCAACCACCGCGGGAAATGAACAATATGGCTGAGTCAACCCCCGAGGGATGAAGCTGCTGCAGTCTACCGTCGATGGAAATAGTTCTTCCATCGTGGGACATAGCTTCTTGAGGAGAATATCTATTTGTTTTGTTTTCTTTCTTAAGATAGGTGTTCATTGTTTTCACCGTTTGTTTTGTTTGCATTTGTGTTTGTTGTTTCTCAAGACAGGAATGAAGATGAAGTAGAACCAGTCAGTTGTCTTCGCTGGATTTCTACGAGTTTACCTTCTACTTCACACATGTAATTATACATTGTTTGATTTTATTTTGCAGCTACTTATTTGTTTTGTTTATTTCAGTCAAGAGTCTGCGGTTGGGAGATGCAGTTGAAAAGTCATCAAGAGAGCTTTACTTCTTGTAGTCAAGAGTCTGCGACCAGGACATTCAGATGCAGAACCTTCATGGGAGTCTTCAACATAGCTCGCCGTTCCCAACACAAATGTAAGTTTATTTAATAAGTAGAAAATGCTTTTAAAACTTATAATAAAATAAAAAGATTTTTGGATGTAGTTCTGTAGATTTAAATTTATTAAAATTCCACCTGACAAATCTGCTTTGGCTAAGCATTGCCATCTAAAATTTGATTGTCATTTAAATAACTTGATGTAAATGTAGTATGGAAGTAAATTTAACTGGACTTCTTTATAGTATCTGGCGTTTATTTAATTTATTTATTAATGAATTTCATGTTTTACTAATGTATTTGTGTTTGTTTAGAGGGCGGCGGCACCACTTCTCTGCCACAGGTTTTTGGAAGTTTCCCTGTGGTGTCAGGCGAATGCCAGAGGAGTTTCAGTCTCTTGCTTCCAAAGACAATTCAGGAGATCTGAAGAATCACAGCTTTGTATTTATTACAGTGAAAAATAAAATAAAAATTATCGATATTATACTGTTGTGTTTTATTTAAATATTACAGCTTAGGAAATAATAAATTTTTAAGTTATTTTCTTTACTTTATTCTTTTTTGCAACTAGTGCAATTTTGTTGTATTAATTATATTACATTATGCTTAGTTTTTCAAATAATATCTTGTCAAATTTAATGATATGTAAATAATAAATTGTATTATATTTTGTATCTATTTAAAAATATTAATAAACGTGTTTAAAAGATTTATTTTGTTTTATAAAGTAGTGTAACATTTTGGAATGAAAATTATTTTTTAAAAAATCGACCTAAGGGTGGATTCCTATAGGTTTGGCCCTAAAAAATTCAATGACGGTCTCAAAAATTTGCGCTCATCCTTAAATCTTAACGTAATTAATTAAAGGGGTGGAAATGTTGCTCTATTTATGTAACTATGAAAGATATCCCAAAATAGTTTGTGAAATCGTATTCAGCACACTCAAATAAGGGAAATACAATCATTTCTAGCCCTTTAAACATAATATTAAGGGAGATATATATTTTTCCCTTAATAATTATTTGTTGGTCCGTAATATATATTTTTTTCCGTAATATTTATTTGTCTCTGCTCTATTTAATTTTCTAAGGGATGTATCTCTGAAAGGGTAAGAGATATCGCGGATTTGAAAAAATTGGCCCGAGATACAGCCCTGTTCTATCTGACCAGCGAGAAAAATTACTCAAAAACTTGATAATAGGGTAGATCTGTCATTGCTCTATTTAATTTTCTAAGGGTTGTATCTTTGAAACGGTAAGAGATATTTCGAATCTGAAAAAAATGTGCCGAGAAACAGCCCTGCTCTATCTGATCAGCAAGAAAAAATACACAAAAACTTGATAATAGGGTAGATCTGTCATTGCTCTATTTAATTTTCTAAGGGTTGTATCTTTGAAACAGTAAGAGATATTGAAAATCTGAAAAAATTGGTCTTTTAAAATACCCTGTTCTATCTGATCAGCGAGAAAAAACACCCAAAAAGTTGATAATAGGGTGGATATTTTAGGGGATGCGGATAAAATCTTTAAACCCTCATATCTCGGAAACGGTAAGAGATATCGCAAAAATAAGGGCAGTGGGGGCCCCCCTGCCGGAGTACACCCCTGCTTGTAGCGCCGCCCTTTATAACATATTAGAAGGACAAGGGCGTAGGGCATACCCTTATCAATTAGTGATTTTAATAATTAGTGATTTTGTTTTTCAAAAGTGAGCAAATCGACTAATTGATTTCTTCACATCCGATAGTGCTGCCATCTCTTAGTGAATTTGTGAACCATTATTTATTCATTCGTTCATAATATATAAATTTTTTCGTATTATTTATTCATTGGTTCAATTTTTTTCGTATTATTTATTCATTGGTTCATAATATATAAATTTTTTCCGTAATATTTATTTGTCTCTGTTCTATTTAATATTCTAAGGGCTGTATCTCTGAAAGGGTAAGAGATATCGCGGATTTGAATAAATTGGCCCGAGATACAGCCCTCTTCTATCTGATCAGCGAGAAAAATCACTCAAAAACTTGATAATAGGGTGAATATTTGAGGGTTCTATTTAATTTTCTAAGGGTTGTATCTTTGAAACGGTAAGAGATATTTCGAATCTGAAAAAAAATGTGCCGAGAAACAGCCCTGCTCTATCTGATCAGCAAGAAAAAATACACAAAAACTTGATAATAGGGTAGATCTGTCATTGCTCTATTTAATTTTCTAAGGGTTGTATCTTTGAAACAGTAAGAGATATTGAAAATCTGAAAAAATTGGTCTTTTAAAATACCCTGTTCTATCTGATCAGCGAGAAAAAACACCCAAAACGTTGATAATAGGGTGGATATTTTAGGGGATGCGGATAAAATCTTTAAACCCTCATATCTCGGAAACGGTAAGAGATATCGCAAAAATAAGGGCAGTGGGGGCCCCCCTGCCGGAGTACACCCCTGCTTGTAGCGCCGCCCTTTATAACATATTAGAAGGACAAGGGCGTAGGGCATACCCTTATCAATTAGTGATTTTAATAATTAGTGATTTTGTTTTTCAAAAGTGAGCAAATCGACTAATTGATTTCTTCACATCCGATAGTGCTGCCATCTCTTAGTGAATTTGTGAACCATTATTTATTCATTCGTTCATAATATATAAATTTTTTCGTATTATTTATTCATTGGTTCAATTTTTTTCGTATTATTTATTCATTGGTTCATAATATATAAATTTTTTCCGTAATATTTATTTGTCTCTGTTCTATTTATTATTCTAAGGGCTGTATCTCTGAAAGGGTAAGAGATATCGCGGATTTGAATAAATTGGCCCGAGATACAGCCCTCTTCTATCTGATCAGCGAGAAAAATCACTCAAAAACTTGATAATAGGGTGAATATTTGAGGGTTCTATTTAATTTTCTAAGGGTTGTATCTTTGAAACGGTAAGAGATATTTCGGATCTAAAAAAAATGTATCGAGATACAGCCCTGTTCTATCTGATCAGCGAGAAAAAATATCCAAAAACTTGATAATAGGGTAGATCTGTCATTGCTCTATTTAATTTTCTAAGGGTTGTAACTTTGAAACGGAAAGAGATATTGAAAATCTGAAAAAATTGGTCTTTTAAAATGCCCTGTTCTATCTGATCAGCGAGAAAAAACACCCAAAAAGTTGATAATAGGGCGGATATTTTAGGGGATGCGGTTAAAATCTTTAAACCCTCATATCTCGGAAACGGTAAGAGATATCGCAAAAATAAGGGCAGTGGGGGCCCCCCTGCCGGAGTACACCCCTGCTTGTAGCGCCGCCCTTTATAACATATTAGAAGGACAAGGGCGTAGGGCATACCCTTATCAATTAGTGATTTTAATAATTAGTGATTTTGTTTTTCAAAAGTGAGCAAATCGACTAATTGATTTCTTCACATCCGATAGTGCTGCCATCTCTTAGTGAATTTGTGAACCATTATTTATTCATTCGTTCATAATATATAAATTTTTTCGTATTATTTATTCATTGGTTCAATTTTTTTCGTATTATTTATTCATTGGTTCATAATATATAAATTTTTTCCGTAATATTTATTTGTCTCTGTTCTATTTATTATTCTAAGGGCTGTATCTCTGAAAGGGTAAGAGATATCGCGGATTTGAATAAATTGGCCCGAGATACAGCCCTCTTCTATCTGATCAGCGAGAAAAATCACTCAAAAACTTGATAATAGGGTGAATATTTGAGGGTTCTATTTAATTTTCTAAGGGTTGTATCTTTGAAACGGTAAGAGATATTTCGGATCTAAAAAAAATGTATCGAGATACAGCCCTGTTCTATCTGATCAGCGAGAAAAAATATCCAAAAACTTGATAATAGGGTAGATCTGTCATTGCTCTATTTAATTTTCTAAGGGTTGTAACTTTGAAACGGAAAGAGATATTGAAAATCTGAAAAAATTGGTCTTTTAAAATGCCCTGTTCTATCTGATCAGCGAGAAAAAACACCCAAAAAGTTGATAATAGGGCGGATATTTTAGGGGATGCGGTTAAAATCTTTAAACCCTCATATCTCGGAAACGGTAAGAGATATCGCAAAAATAAGGGCAGTGGGGGCCCCCCTGCCGGAGTACACCCCTGCTTGTAGCGCCGCCCTTTATAACATACTAGAAGGACAAGGGCGTAGGGCATACCCTTATCAATTAGTGATTTGTTTTTTCAAAAGTGAGCAAATCGACTAATTGATTTTTTCACATGCGATAGTGCTGCCATCTCTTAGTAAATTTGTGAACCATTATTTTTTCGTATTACTTATTTGTTGGTTCATAATATATTTCTTAGATCATGGGGTGGATATTAAATGAAAGTCATGTTATTTTAATAATAAATATTTATTTTATTACTTATTACATTTAGTTTTTAAGTTTTCAAAATAGTTTCCCTTAAAAATCTCCCTTAATTAACATGTTTGAAGGGCTAGAAATGATTGTATATCCCTTATTTGAGTGCGCTGAATACGATTTCACAAATCATTTTGCGATAGGATTTATAGTTCCCTTAATTAGAGCAACATTTCCATCCCTTTGATTAATTAATTAAGATTTAAGGGTGAGCGCCAATTTTTGAGACCGCCATTGGAGTTTTTAGGGATGAATTTATATGAATTCACCCCTAAATAGATTTTTTGATCTACACCTGAAAAATAAAGCAGGAAAGAAAGGTCAGGGATTTTAAGAAAACACATTGAATAGTATTTCACATAATAGTTTATTATAACTAGACTATATTCAGAAAATGAGGGTTCAAGACCCCAGTAGATCGATAGCGATCTGATCACATCATTAGTTTACCTCATACTTAATTAATAATAATAATCAATATATCATTAAATATTATCAATCGTTATATCCTGCAAATATACACTTTACTCTGACAAACACGATTTTTACACTTTCTTTTTACTCAGTATAAACAAATCGTTGTGGCTTTGAAAACCAACTGACTTATTAAGTATGGCACAGTTTGCTTCGCTCTGATTTATACTCCAAATACATAACCTCACACTTAAAAACAACCAAATAAGAGGTTAGATATTTAATTGTCAACTGCGTATGAGAGCCGGGATAATGGATCTTGTTGCCGAATCATTCTTAAAGGCATTGTCAGTTGGTTATCTCATGACTGTACGTCAAATTATTGAAGAAAAGTATAAATCTCATGTTTGTTACACTCATTCTTTGGCTTGATGTGTGGCTGTATAGAACTGTAAGACATGGTTGCCAGCTAAATTATAGTTAAATGGCCCCTCCAAATGATAAAAATAGAATAAGTATCAGACATTGAGTTGATATATCTCATTTAAATTATTCTTATAAAATTATTTGTGATAACATTTATAATTATAATTTTGACAAGACATTTGTTGTCTTATTTCATTATAGTATTTAAGGTAATTATTAGAATATACAAGATTTTAAGCAGATATACATTGTTGTTGGATTATTACAAGAAAATCCAAAACAGAAAATTGTAATAATACCACAATATCAACTCACAGTCTTGTATATGGCAACCAAGTACTTATATGCAGTCATACATCACACATCAAAGCACTTATCGCTATAAGGAGAAAATGCATCACACAATTTATAAATACATGCTTTCATACATTCCTAATATTTTTTACACATACTGTATATATATATTTAATAGTCAATATTTATATATTATATATATAATATTTTTATAATATAATTGTATTTATGCTTTTACAAAAAATAAACATTGTTTTTTATTTTTACATTTTCTCCTTATTTCAAAATCTTTCTTCTTTACAGATTATTGTAAATTAATTATTAAATATTTGTGGAATTTTAACATTTGCAACAAATAACAGTAGTACATTCATGATTGACTTCATCAAATATCAAACAAACACAAAAGATTGAAACAAATTATACTTTACTTGACTGTACATTTCCAGTCATTTTTCAACTTAATATTTGATACAATCATTAAAATAATACTGCTACATGTTTTTATGCCCAAACTAGCCTAAAATTATGGAAAACATACGTTTTAGGTTATGACAAATTCAAAATACACAAACAAAAGTTTTCCTGATTACGTTTCCATTGTTTTCGGCTAGTTTGACTCCACTTGATCTAATTCCCAATACACATGAGCTCAAATGTCAAACAATGATCTGAGTTGGCATGAGTATTGAGGTGAAAAACAAGCACAAGGCTTGTAACGTGATGTGTTTTAAATAACAGTAGTAATAATATCACAAAATATTGAAATATTGTAAAAATTAGAACTTACGAGCCATTATTATTTAATATATTTTGTGTATAAATGTACGTGTGTTATTTATTATTATAGTATTTGATTCATAATTTTTGTAAGATTGATTTGAGAAGTCTGCATTTGCATAAAACAATGTTATCTGTATTCGAGATGTCAAAATTTCAGAACTATTTTACCGAAAATATCTTTTCAGTATAAAGAACATTTTAAATCTATCCAGAGCGCTCAAATCAAGTTTACAACGATACTAAAAGAGTATTTACTTTTCGTCATTGAAAAATGTGGCTCATATTTTCACTCTGTTATCAGGTAATATTGGATGTTCTAAAAATATATTTAATAGCAACAACTACAGACAGGCATATGCTTACCGCTATTTTGGGAACCACACCGATATAAACTGCCAGTCAAAGTAAAAATTCATTTCAGCTAACTACTCCATTGAGATATCAAACATTTAGGCATAACAAAACCTGTAACATCTCTCAGAGGTATTCACGCAAAGAATTTTTACATTTCCCGGCATTTTACAGCGTTGTAAATATCTTACAACCTGCAAGTTCATTGCAGGCGTCGAACAAACTGAAAATTACACGTTACTATTTATATTTACAATAACTGATTAAATTTTATACACAGATTGTATGAATTGTGCTGAATAGCATTTTGGTTTGTAACACAGCGAGAAACATAGAACATAGTGAAATTTGCATTTTGTTTGTTGGTAGCTATAAAGTAATGAAAGATATATTTCGTTGTATGTTGTTTTTCAATTGTTAAATTGTAGTTAATTTCCACTGTTTTATTTTTCTTTAATTCAATTTTCCGCTGCGTTGCACGCCAAAATGTCTATTTTCTTTTCATACAACAATGGACGTTAGAAGACAAAACAATCAACTTGACAACTAAGCAATTAACAATCATTTGTTACTAGCTACCAATCATAAGTGAAATTTGCTTTTATAAGCCAATCAAATGACAGATATTGTTTGTTGAACAAGTGACTGCTGCCTTCATACAGTAACGAACGTAACTTTGAAAACAATTAATTAAATAATAACATTATGAAAATCCAGAGTGTTTTTTTTTAATATTTAGGGTCGGATTTCTGCTTTCAGGACCAGGGGAGCTTTTACGCACTTTAAGCTTGGCTAAGCATAGCAGAGCTTTCTTTTGGGCAGTCAACCAAATGACCAAATAAGTTAATTCATTAATTTAACGAATAAAACACGAAACAGAGACCAACAAAATTATCTTTTTAAACATGAACAACATCAATATACAAAACAAATGTCAAATCTAATAAATTTTGAATCTAAAACATTAAATTTAATAAAAATCAGTTGACAAGTTAAAAGATTTTGTGCCAATGTATATGTTATTGTTTTTTATGGAAGCCAAATTTTATACATTCTTATGTTTTGTATATATGTCAAAAATATATGATATTTTACACATTGAATTTGAAAAAAGGAGTTATAACATCAAGTACAAGTTCAAATTTTGTTTTCAGTGTCTTGGTAATCCGTTTTCAGTTGTCAGATCAAATTTAATATATAAATGTGCCCCATATGATGGTTTAATACACAATAATACATTACACGACGAGTGGAAATGCAGTCGTATATTGTGCAAAAGAAACCTTCTGTTGCTAGGATTATTATTCACAAGAGATGGCAGCGCAACAGACTTGAACAGCGGCGCATTTTATTAGGTTATATCTTCGTAAACATTGCGATAAATAAACATACGTTATATGTTGTGATTCTAGGTTAGGTTTTAGAAGTGAAGTTAGTGAACAGTTTCTATACTCTGAGTCTAGATTCAAGTCTGTCAGCAAACGCCCTCTCGTGTCAAATCCCAACGTATGTTTAAATTTAAGCATTTGTCGTCGAAACTGAAGCATAACAGGTCTGGTTCCAAAGAAATCGGGATCAGAAAGCAAACATATTTTGCGCAGTATTGAATACAACACACAATAATAATATAATTATTACAGAGATGCTCACACTAGACTAAGTGTCATTGAATTAGACACACGCCTTAAAAACTTGTTCCATGCTTTGCTTGTGTCGCGTGGTTGAAATGTAAGAGTGACTCTAATCAAAGTTGCAGAGCTTCTGGCAAGTTAAAGAGCAGTGAAATTGTGACGTTTCATGGAAAAGATTTTTAAGAATGCGACTAATTAAGACCTCTTTTAATATAATATAATTAGGAGTTAATATATTAGTTATAAGCAACATGCAAGTTATATGAATATATTTTATAAGTTACGGGGAGTCTAAGCTAACTTTACTACGGACTATATAATTTTAATTAATAATATAGCAAATTGGGTATATGTATTATGCAGACAATAGAATAAATGTACATATTTTCAGATTTTTCATTAGCTTTATAAAAATGTTTTAATTACCAATTAAAATATACATTTATGCTACCGTCTGCAAATGTTAATTAATATTCCTTCGTTCATTTTTCCCGGTAAATGTCCCTAGAAATATCCAAAAAGTTCCATAATTCTACTTCACTTCAAAAAAGTCAGAAAAGATTGGAATTCTCGGTGTTCCTATAGCATCACATTGTTTATATTATAAAAGAGTATGATGTAAAATTTGAGGAATTTAGTTATTTTTAGGGTATTTCCTGGGGGTTTCCAAAAATTTGGGGTGGCAGGGGTACACGTAAAGCGCAATCCATAATAGAAAAAAATGCATGTATAGTCTCTCCTCTTTATTCACAAAATATGCAATGATTGAATTTGTGAAAACTTCAACTTCAGATCTCGTATCTAAGTGTAGGTTAATTCAATAATACAGAGATGTATTGTGTCTTATTATTAGTAACTGTGTATGTTTATATCTCATAATTTATTCCTCTATGTTACTACCGTTTAAAGCTAGTTTTTGTAATGTTAATATTCAAGAAAATTTAGATTAAGGTAATATCATTTAATTCAAAATTGTTTAAGTGTATTCTACTTATAACTAAGCTTATTCTTCTACAAATATTGTTAAAAGGAATATAAATATTGGTGTTTTAATGTAGTTTAGCCTTAGTTATCTACGGACGAAAGTTTAAACAAGTCTGAAGTACTTTTGTTTTGTGCAAATTCTAATCATTGCACATTTTTGCTGTGAGAATGAGACTATCTAGCATCATAGTTAAAGCTGACGAGAACGCTGAAGCAAACAGCCAATCGTAGCGAAGCACGACCCGAAGACAAACGATACTAACAAACTAAATAGTTTTCGAACGACTCCGGAATTCGAAATTATGGTATTAAAGAGGAGACATGTGTATAATTACATATATAATACTTAATTTATATATATGACTTAATAACTATATCATATTTAAACAGTATTCTGATAAGGTTAAGAAGGATTCAAATATTATGCAGTAAAAAAGTCTCGATAAATTTCGACATAAATAAATAACTAAATATTACGTCATGGATACAGTAAAAGAGATCCGTAGTTGACATATTTGAGTTTATGATGTGTGATTGTCTGTCAAACACACCATGACTTTAGGCACCCAGGTAGACCAAAAGAAAAACGTTTCTTTTTTATTCGTAGTCAATTTTGACTAAATATTCAACCCTCCTTAATGTACACGTAAGTAAACATAAATCTGAGACGCACTTATTACAAAGTATTGCTAATAATAATGATAACGAAAAGAAAATGTTATGTTACACACACCTAACCTATAACTCTTATTCACACTCGAAGTTCAACTCTATGTACACAGTTCGTAAGGAACATAATAGAATATTACAAATTCCTTATCTTCTCGCTTTTTCATTTGGACTTTTAATAACACAGCCCATATACTTTTCATATTCATATTATATCACATACTTACTTAATCAGACATTTAATTAATGATATTGTACCGGTTATAATATGTATTATTTTTATGTTTTTATAAGGGTGCAATATGTTTACTGCTGAATACAGAGCATACGTCAAAATATGAAGAAACTAAATGAAACCAACAGAAAATTATTAAAAGTTTCTACTGAAATAAATGAATTAATTTAAAAATGGTAATTATAATGTTACAAGTGAAACTAAGAGAGCAGCTATTTGTAATATTTTAAAGTTGTGATCTGCTCAGAATGTAAACATTTTCAACACCCCTTTATTATTTTTTCTCACCCTTTAATACCATTCAGAAATTTTACAACGAAACTGTAATTTACATCATGTAAACGATGTAATAGTGTAATAATTAAATGCTTCACAGGAACATTATTGAAAAATTTAAATATATAATATTTTTATACGTGGCACTTTTTATATATAATATATTATAGGGAGATATCATATTAGAATTTCACATATCAACTGTTTGTTTCCCAACGGCGGTGTATATTTTTCACCTTGACGACTCGACTTTCAATTTTTTGACTAGACCAATCATAGTGAGGCGGAAACCGCGCGAAATTTTAAATGAAATAACAGTAATTGGAAATTCTGTTTTAGTTATCGAATACTTTTCACCAATAAGAGATCGATAGCTACTAAAGACTAGTCGATAACAATGGAACAAAATTATCCAAATCACTATTTCAATAATAAATAATACGAAAAACCTAATGCAACTAAAATAATATTAAACGAACAACATAAAGATTAAAAATAAGAAAATAATTAAATTAATAATATTAATAATAACAATGATGATAGTATAGTTACCATACAAGTATAAATATTTTTTAGAATATTCGATTTTTTCTTAAAAATACAATCACAGTATTTCATATATAAAATGATAAAAATAATATGGTTGAACGAAAGAGTATATAAAGGACTATTTACTTTTTAATGTTGCCTATACTGCCAAAATTAAGCGCAAGATTTTTGTCAAGATTTTAAAATTAATAAGGAAAAGTTAATAGCATACTTATTTGAACCAAGTTCGATTCACTTCAATACTAAAAATACTTCATAAACCCTCTTAAAATCGAAATAACTGCAAACTTCAAAAAATTTGTTTATAACCTAACAAAAAACTACGTAACCATAACTTGATTGTTGATATCTCCCAAACTTTTCATTTTTCCAAGTGTCCCACTGCCTTTGTAGTTTGTATATCACACACCCTATTAACTTACTCTCATTTTTTGGGAACATCACTAACTGGCATTCAAATTCACTTGATTTTGTGTAATTTATTTTCCATAACCTATAAACATGCAACATTCATTTAGATATTTAGAACTTAGGAAGATGGCAGTAATTATAAAATATATACTGTTGATGAGAGTATTTTCGTTAAAAACAAGTCTTGTTTTTATGTGATTAGTAGGTATTGCAGTATAAAAATAATAAAAATACAAATTTATAGGTTATGGGAAATATTGTCAAAAATCAAGTGAAAATAAATCTAGTTAAGTGCATGTTCCTTAGTTCTCGTGTTAATTTAAATAACCTACTATTAATATTTATATTAGTTACATTAGAACAAGGTATAGCCCTTTACAAGGGCATGATTATAATAGTATATCTTTTTTCATATTATACAAAATCAAAATTAGGATGTACAGTATAAAAACGTTTCGACGATCCGTTCTAAGAGTGTTAAGTGTTTCTGTGTGCACAGGCAAATTATTCAAGAACAGATTTTACAACGAATAGTCGTGGAACAAGATTAATTGTTGCAAATAATATAGTCGTATTTACATATTTCACATTTTGTTATAAATATTCCATAAGAGAGATTATTGCATTGTTGTAAAAAATATTTGAATTTGTTCATTTGCTTTACGATATATAGATAAATTTTGCGTTAAATCAATTCTCAAATAATTTTTGACGTGTGTGAAAACACCTTTCGGTGTAAAATAAAATGTAAATTTTTTCATCTCCGGATTCTTAACCTCGAATAAATACTGTACGATTTAATAACCTACAAATATTTTTATACAAAAAAATCGAACACTACGAAAACAAACGATGATTTAAGTCATTTCATGACATGTCACTTAATAATACTACGTTAATAATAGAATAATAATTATAATAAAAATCCTATAGGTAATAATAACTATAATATAACGAATCCAAGAACTTATACGCAAATAGATCGTGTTTGTTATACAATACGTCCACAAACTAGCATATAAATTTTAGTTTGCAATTCGCGTTGGCATATTCACATTAGGACAAATTTAGTCACACTTATATTTCTGTATTCTATTGGCAAATGTTAAATTTAATTTGTAAGTGTACCAATCACAACGTTCTGAAGACAAAGTGGATTGCTTGACAAATTCGTCACGTGTGCTAACATGCCAACGATTAGATTCATTCTACCTCACTGGGCATACAATATACATAATAAGACAACAACGCTATCAGTTATCATTACTTAATAATAGGAATTTACGCTTGCGCGCTCGTTGTAAACTCGACATGGTGGAACCGCCGCAGAGCTACGAGTGTGTGGGTAGGTAGTGTATGCGGTAGTGAAGAGAGAGATCGTCGTGTTCGTCTAGTCGTGGGCAGACGCTGACGGCTTGGGCGGCGGCAGGATGTTGATGTTGGCGGCGGCGGTGAGCGCGGCGCACACGGGCGCTGGGGGCAGCGCGACGGGGATGTGGTAGTATTTACACAGAGGGCGCTGGCACCGGCCCAGGGCTGCGTCGCGGCACACCGTCACGCGGTTGCCGGTCACCTCCACCACGTCTCCTACAAACAACACACAACACTTTAGACATACACCACAAACTTAACACTTCCACAATATTAACTGTACTTCTAGCACACCTAGTTCTTTTTAATTCCGCAATATTAAACTGAAATCAGAGGCATTGTTGATTCGTGATCAAATAAGTGTATGAGTCCATTTGGCCTTGTTTAGATTCTTTAAATAAAATTAATAAAATTGTTTATCCAACACCTCTCAATAAATGCTCTATAACTATGGCGATTTTAAACAAGCAAAGTAACAGATTATCCACTTGTGGGTATAATTTTGGGGAAAGCCACTAGTGAATATTTTTTTATTTATAACAATAATAATAACACACAACACCTTGGTAACTACTTCGATTGACATTTTAATTTTAAAATTTAAAGCATATGTCACTGTCAAATAATATTTCTTTAATGAATTTTTCATTTATTAAGAAGTGTTGGATAAAACGTTATACTTCACACGTGGGCAAAGTGGAATTACCCACTCGATGAAATTATCTCACTCAGCCTTCGGCTTCGTGAGCTAAAATTTCTCTCGTGGGTAATTCCTTACTTTGCCCACTTGTAAAGAATAAACACCTCTCAATAAATGCTCTATAACTATGGCGATTTTAAACAAAGAAAATGAAAGATTACCCATTAGTGGGTATAATTTTGAGAAAAGTCACAAGTGGGTATTTTTTTATTTATAACAATATTAATAACACACAACACCTTGGTAACTACTTCGATTGACATTTTAATTTTGAAAATTTAGAGCACATGTCACTGTGAAAGAATATTTCTTTAATAAATATTTCTTTTATTAAGAGATAAAACGTTATACTTCACACGTGGGCAAAGTGAAATTACCCATTCGTTAAAATATCTCTCGTGGGTGATTCCTCACTTTGCCCACTTGGAAAGTTAATAACTATTTTTTCACTATATAAAAAAAATTATTAACTCAAGTAATAAAGTAAATAAATCTGACCACGTATTTCGATAACTACGTTATCATCATAAGTAGATGCAAGACTGCAAGGACTGATATTAGGGGGGAGGGTGGTCTAAAAAAAGCATTAATTTTCTTTCTTTCACCATTAAAAAAAAATTTTTTATGAGACTTTATCTAAATTGAAGACTATCTACACTTTTAAAAAGTCTTAATTGTTATTCATTAATCCACAATGACTTTTTAAAAATGTTGTGACGTCATAGTAGAGGTGTTGCTGGATCTCAAACAGTACAGATTCTAAATAATTGTAGTCGTATATTTTTTTACATATTTTATTATTATTATTACAATAAAATAGAACATTTATGTGACAAAAATTATTTAAATCGTTACTGTTTGAGATCCACCAATGACGTCACAACATTAAAAAAAAAAAATCATTGTGGATTAACGAATAACAATTAAGGCTTTTTAAAAGTGTAGATAGTCTTCAATTTATATAAAATTTCATAAAAAAAAAATGGTGAACGACCCCGTTATGAAATTTTTATTCACAACGTACAAATAGACGTTAGAGTTATCAAATTCCTGTCAGAGACACTTTTTGATTTGTATACTAAACTATACATTTAAGATCATAATACAGGCTGCAACTCTTGGCAGAAGGATTAGACACTTACAGAATTAATATTAAAAGTTGCTAACTTACAATTCTAACGTATTTTTAAGCCACTAATAAACAAACTTACTACTACAGAAAGTAGAGCAAAATGTATATATCTAAGTCAGCAACTGTCATGTCAATTCTGTAAATATCTAACCAATATACCGAATTGTGTAGTAATAAACTGTTAAACAAAACAAAGACTAAATACGAACCTTCCTGTAGATGTACGAATTTACAAGCCGGCCGGTTACAAAGATTATGATTAAAATCTTGGCACACCGGGAGGGTGTCCAGTAACTGAAACATTACAAATAGTCATTAGGAACTCACGTACCCGCACTCCAGATCACAAACATAGTACAACGAGTAGAACTAGTCACACAGTCATTCCCGACTGTTCAGAAATGACATTCTGACTTTAACAGCACAAAATACATTATTTCACTTCCAAGCGTTTCAAAACTGAATCGATGTTAAACTCAGAATGTTATTTGGTGTTACAAGTATAAAATATATGAAAGATCGTGTATAATTTAATCGTTTTAGTAACGCAAAACTCAATTATATCATTTCAGTTTTCCTTTTCTTTTTGATATTTTTCAAAAACAAACAAAATACTATCAAAATCAAAACAGATGAAAGCTGAAATGTAGGATTTTTATCTAAACTTCTAGAAAAACATTCATATAGATAATCTAAACTAGAGTCATACAAAATGCACATGCCCATACAACAAGAAAACATTGTAATATCCAATGAATTGTTTCAAGCACAAAACCTGAAACAGCTCATTGGATATTAGACATAATATAATACTTAAATATTTAAGGTTACGTTCAACCATTCTGCAATGCCATCTAGTTATCAAAGTTTTAACTAAAGGATACATTGAGACATCTTAATAAATAGTACATTACTACAACAATACAATATTCATCTACCTATTGACAAACTGTCACAGTAACACATTACATAGTTATTCAACAACCTAATCAAGAAATAAAGAAGTAACGAAATAAAAAAAAAAAAAAAAAATAACATGGGGGATGGTTCATAATATAGGTTATGTTGTTACAGCACTCAAGTACTGTACGTTCGTTGTCTTTCTACGTAGCATTTGATGGGACTACATGACTGATAGTCAAGCTCTATAATTTGGTAAGCATATCTCAGTAAGTCTTTGCGTCAGATGAGCTGGTCATCTGCTGTGGGGAAGAGAAGTGTTTGCTATAACAAGAAGCTACAACGTGTTGTCGACAAGCGATCTTAGACCAATACCAGAAGCGTGTTAATCATACACATGTACGTACAGATGTGTTTGCTCATGCAGAATGTTTGAATGCAGTCTTAAATGTTTAAATGGCGAGGCTTGGTTGGTATTTAAGGGGCGGGGCTTGTGGAAAGCTTGAGAGATCCATTTGAGTTTGAGGTAAATTGTAAATACATTATCTATTATTTATTATACAATATTAATAGTGGTTATATTGTTAGACACATATTATAAATATATTAAAAAAGCTTACTTATGTTACAAGTGTCCCAATATTCTCTTGCTACCATGGCTACGCTACACGCCTTGGCTCATAAAAGAGACCTTTTAAAGACTAGATTACAACAAAAACTTTAAAATGACACAACTTTATTTTTCACCTGATACAAAAAAAAACTTTCAAACATAAAATTCAAATCAAAGTACATGTGTAATCATAGTCATATTGTTACAAATATCTATAAATTTACAGTGCTCTCAAATCAAATAATTTCGCAGGCTTTCCAAAAAATCCAAATAACACAAGGGTTCATGATTGCCCTGGTGCAAAATGGATATTTACTAAAAGAAACAGTGAAGCTATTTTCTACTGCTTAGCATAATTGTAAAGTAATATTTGTATTTTAAAAGCGAATTGCGGTGTCCATTTAAATAAAAAACACGTTTAGTAGTAGCGTATTAAACGGACACAACATACAAACTGTTGACAAAAATCAATTTACTTCCAAAATTTTTTAATGACACTGATAAAGTTAGTATCTTTTGGTTAACTCTATTTGAGCAAAATAAATATGTCAACACCTTGTAAGAACAGTTCCAAATTGATTGAATTTTTGTTTTTGTTGATTACTGATTAATCAAATCAAAAACTCAACCATTTGGTAACGAAATTATAAATCTACTTGGTAACTACACTGGCATTACATTTCGCAAATCAAGGCATCGGTTATACTGATTCGATTTCAATCGATCAAGGACCATAGATCGACCGCGATCATACAAAAATTTAGTGGACATGTTACACTGCAGCGATCGACATAAATTATTCCACAGAAAAATTTTATTGCGTTTACCAATTTTAAATAAGCTACAAAATATAATATAATTCTGCTTTGTCCCACACACTATTAATTAATTGGTCTGTTTCGTTAACTTTTCTGTCATTTTAATTATTTTTCCAACTTGGCTTAAATTAAGTATTTTGGTAAAATCGTAGTTTACGGCCAATTGTGAAGTTAGCTACGGATCGCCAATGCTGTTTGGTAGATATGACAGTTTGGGGTAGTGCAAGTCAAACAACAAAAACTTAGTAAGTTTGCATTCTGAAAATGCCGTTGAACAAATTCGTGTTTATTCAACCTCAAAATTAAAATAAATCTTAATTTCTTGCTTTTTTTAATTGTTTTTCTGTAACTATGACCGGCAAAAGAAACTAGGACCTGCAGCTAACTTCACAATTGGCCGTAAACTAAGGTTTAGCCAGAATTTTCCTTTTCCCAATTTAAAGGTGAAAGAACTCATATACAACTTCTGTTTAGTTTACAGTTGGTATGGAATCAAACATGTTTAATATATGGAACCAAATGGCAATCCTAGCAAGCAGTGTGACCATTCATATACGAGGTCTGTTAAAAAAATAACCATACATTTTGAATTACACGCCAAAGAATATATTTAGTGATATACGGTTGGTAGCACTGCGTTGCGCATAATCTCCTCTGTAATCATAAAACCACATGTTCTTGGATTGTAGTTGTAGATATCTCGTTTATTTTTTGCAATATTGTTATTTGAGTGCAAAGTGTTTAAGTGTTAGTAGCGATTTTAGAAATGTGCAATTTTTCTGAGCAACGATGCAACATACAATTTTACGTGAAACTTGGGAAAACCTTCACAGAAACACAAAAAGAGACCAGAGTTGTGTCGATACAATTCAGCTTTGTGCTAAAAATCAGTTGTCTGTCCTTCAGTCTCCTTACTTAATTGCGATTTTTTCTTATTTCCGAAATTAAAATCAGGACGCCATTTTCAGACTATTGGTGTCATCAAAGCAAATGTGTAACAGATCTTAAAGGGCGTTTCAAATGAGCTATCGCGAAATGGAAACACCGCTGGGAAAAGTGAGATTAAAAAATAAAATTGGGTAATTTTCTGAACAGACCTCGCAAGACAGAACAAGTTTGATATTTAGTCGATCGATGTATTTGTTCGAATGGTTCTTGGTTCTATAATGCCAGTGCAGTCATGTTGACTACTTCCACCCATCCAGGCTCACATCGTGCGATCACATATCAGTCGTTCGTTCTTACATACAGTCCAGAGAGTCAAGAGACACGTTGGCACAGCACAAACCTGTCCTCGTTCGTCAGTGTAGACCACATAGGGGGCATTGGTAGGCGCGGGGGCGGCAGGGGCTGCGGGGCACATGCAGCGGCGTGCAGCAAGCGACACGCGGCGCGCGCATGCGGCGGTCAGGTCACGCAGCGACACCGTATCATATCGTGTGTGTGTTACAACGTTATACGTTACCCACCAGACCAGTCACCAACAGCGTGCATTGCATCGTACGTACGGTACCCATTACCATCATCATTAACATCACATCGTCATGGGAACCAAGGAGGGCGTTGATCATCAAGGAAGCACAAGATGGTATGGGTATAGGAAGAAGTAATACAAGTCAAAAAAATACAGATCCAACGTTGGCCATTCCCGAGATGTCCAAGGTACGGTGGCAATATAAATGTTAACAGGTATACAAGAACCAACGAAAGAAGAAATCGGTTGGAAGGAATGGACAAGATGTATACAATGCAAACAATAAAAATAAATCAACACAGTTCCAGAAAATCGAATTTGTATAGACCAGAATCCGTTTTAGCCAACATTGTCAAAGTTTATAGCAATATAAAATATAAATTGATTAAGGGACACCCATAAAAAGAGGAATGTATTAAATTAAAAATAGAATAAAAACAAGATATAAAACGGACGATTAACAATTTGATGGATTCAGAAAATTAATAGTATTTTAAATGTTGGCATGAAGTGATAATCGTAAAATGAATTTACGACCAGAAACATATTGTCATTTAGAAGAATGAATACGATAGTTAAATAATTACGGCGCCGCCATTTTCAATACCGGAAGTATGTGTCGGGAATGCACAGTAGTAACCAAGAGGCACCACACCAGAAAAACGTAAGCATGAAACAAAAAGCAGCTCAATTAATAAAGTAATCAACAAAACAAACAATTCATTAAATCAATCAAATAAATATAATGCATGCTTAAAACTAATTTTGATACTGGTAGGAAAATTGAGCTATTAAAACCGTTACACAATCGAAATTTGGTAATTAAAATCTTCAGCAATGGTTTAAAATCTACTAGTTACCACAACATCGAATTACTCCAAGGAAAACTAAATTCTAGAACAGATAATACAGAATTTTGGGTCAGTATCAACGACTTAGTACCCGGCGGATTGCTTATATAATGACGAAAACAATCCTCAAGGTACTGCTATAAGAACAAAATTAATTAATTAATAAAACAAGCGATAAATATCAACAAAATTAATAATGAGTAAAATTAACTAATGTATGTATATTTATAGAGTAAGCTGGTTACGTTGCTGAAATAATACACTGGACTTGCAAGTTAGCAGATGAAGAAGGCATTGAAAATGTCTAAAACAAAACAATAAAATATAATTAAATTACAAACATTAATACAAACTATGTATGTTAGTATACACACAACTTAATAAAATGCTGTTAAATCATTAAAAAGCACCCAAAAATATATTTACCTGCTTCTAGAGTTCTGTTATTAAATCATCAGAGTGCATTGTAAGCCAAATCTATAGGACGGAAATCTTAATAAACCAAAGCAAATTATCATAAATACTGAAAAATAAACTAGGAATGTCGAGGTTTAGAGATCAGACCACAATGTGCATTGATTTGAATATTTCGCTGCCCCAGAATGCGTCGGTGTATTAGCGTTAGCGGTAAGATGTAGCATGTGCTGATGGTACAGTGCAAATACGATATTTTTACATTTAAATGAAGTATAAAGACTGTTTAACTAGACGCAAACAATGAACGACGACAAAGATCTTCAAGACTTTTTATTTAAAATGCCACTTGTGTTATGAATTATCAACGTCGCACTAAAATTTCTTCTTGTTGTATGACAATAAGAGCAACTAGTGTCTGTCTGAATCAGGTTCAGAATTCGACATCTGTTCAAATATTTTGACAACTAAATGTCTGAAGTTAGATAAGATTCATCTGGATGTAAATACCAGATTTTAAACACCATTCGAAATATGTTTGAGTATGGTGGATGTGAGATTGAGAAGAATGTTGGTAGGAGAATGGAAGTGCATCAGTTAGGACATATTGAATGGAAGAATTGGAAAAGCTGATAAACGAGGGCGATATTGAGGATGGGGATTGCGTAGACGTCCGAGGAATAAATGGATAATGAGATGAATTGTTGCGCGAACGACTGCTCCAAAAGTGTGAAGAATAGACGTGTATGTATAAATGTGGACGAGGTGACAGTATTGTACAAGGATAGGAATAGATTAACTGGTAGTTGAATGTGTTTATAAATTCGTGCTATCATATTAAAAAGGGATATAATATTTTAATTAAATTCAGAATTTAACTAGAAACGCCTACAAATGTGAAAAAAATTTACTTTATTATATTAATTAAAATATCAATTTATATATCTTCAATTCACATTAACCCTCTATTGCATACAGTTCCTGAACGGGAACATAAAATTAAAATAATTTTTTTTCTTTTCTTATGCAGTTTACATTCATGGCAATCATGTTGTAACATTTGGGAACATTATATACACTTTGTTAATTGCCAATTAGGTAATTCCTCCCAATTTGACCAACATAAACAAAAATTTTTAACTGGAAAAAGGATAATTACAGAAACTGAGATATAAAATGTAAAATTTGAAGGAAGCAGCTTATTACCTGCTGATATATTACAGCTAAATACACCTTTACAAAATTTCCAAAAAATTTTTTTATCTGATGTTTTCCTAGAAGGGGTTGTTTATCAAACAATTTTGTATAGTACACAAAGACGACCCAATAGACCAAAGTTCTATTGTAAGTTGAATTTGTTCATAATGTTCCCAATAGTGAACAAAATTAAAAAAAAATTTGGAAAAAAAATTATATAACACACTTATTTTACATATATGAATATTTCTTTTGTAAAAAATAATGTTTTTGAGCCCTTATTTAAAAGAAATAATAATTCATGCAATAGAGGGTTAAGTATCTATCTACCAAAAATATTTGATATTTGTAGCACTAAATTTAATATTTAAAAAAACTACTTTTCGTACTAATACTAGTTCTTCTCACAATAGTGTGTTAAAGTGACGTTTTTCACATTGAAATAACAGTCGACAAATATGATTTTTTTTTGTTATGAATAAGAAAAAGGAATTAAAGTACGAGTTCAGCTATTTATTTTACTCAAACGATTCAGCTTCTCTCATCGATACGTTACGACATTTGAACAGATTTCAAACTACAAATTAAAATAGTAAATGTATGTTATATGTTTTATTTAAAAAATTGTAACTGCATTTTAAATAAAGACAGATTTTTCCCGGATATCTGTCTTTATAAAATAGTAAGAATATGTTTAAATGGAATAGTGAAAGGATAAGGTTCCAATTTTGATATACAAACTAACCAAAATAACTCTCGATGTTTTCAAGAAATTGAGTTACAAAAACTGAAACTTTTTAGATGACTCAATGATACCCAGCACTTAAAGAATCAATGCACATTTCAGGAAAACTATATGGTTGTACTAAAGCTACAGGAACAAGTGAAATTCAAAACAACTGCAAATATAACGGCACAGAGAAATAGTCACATAAGAAAACAGACTGTATAGACTAGGAGGGACTATGCGGATTTGGTCGAACATTAGAGAACTGACTTTGCTTCTTGATGGTCACAGTTATTTAAACAATATGATTACAATATTTTTTGTTCAAAGTCAATTCGCCAATAGAAATAAGACTAAGACAAAGACAAAGTAGGCGCGGGGTAATTAATACTCAAAACCTACGTCCTGACATAACTGTTCTCATTGTGTTTCAAGCGGAATATTACACCATAAAACCTGGGAAAGCTCTGGTACGTAATGAGTCTTAATCATCGCCAGTTCGACCCGCCATTCACTAAAGACACTCTTGAGTTTGTAATTACACGCAGTGCAGTAGCAAAATACCGCCAACAACTCTTTATATTATCACTTATTGTGGAATAAACAGTTTTATATTTACGACTGAAGTATGAGGGCTCACTAAAAACAAACACAAATGGAAGATACCATCAGAACGAAAAGACTCGTATTTAAAAACATGGACAAGATTACAAGCATACTATATATTCTTTCTGTAGTCTCCTTGTATCTCGGTAATTTTTTAAATGCACATGATCCCTATATTTGGATTGAAACTAAATCAAATTTCAAGTTTTAAAAGCAGTAAGCATTTGATTAGCTTTGTTTCCGGATTTTAGTCGATAGGTTTTAAAAATGAAGGTGAAGAACGTACTGTAATTGGGAAATATTTGTAGTGAAATGTACCAAATAAATAATAGTATATTATACACCAAGGTTGAAAAGACAATTATTATTCACCCAAGACGGTATCCCGAAGGATACAAGACACAAAAATATTCTCAATCGTGGTTTGTATACTTTTTTTTTTTCACTACTAGCTCGCTAATCCTGTTTAACGAATTTAATATTGATATTAACAAGCATTTTAATACGAATTTTGAAAAAATAAGTACGTTGAAATTTTAATTTTTTGTTATTAAAATTATTTTACTATTTGACATTTTGGTAAATGTTTGAAAAAAGTGAAACGGAAACATGTGCTCCTCCGGAATTTATATGTGCATTTTGATACATTACTGTTTGTAAAATCTAATCCTACACCCTATATAAATATATAAAAGTGTTAAAAAATGGTTAAAATATTCGAAACTGTGCTCCTAGTAATTTTCAAGCACATGATAAGAAAGCTCCAAGTTAACTACAATCCCAGCAAACACAGTTATGTCGCGAGTACGTTATATATACATAACATGGATAGACCTATGTCCGCAACACGGTCTATGAGACATGACATCCCATGTATGTAGACATCATAACGGTAATGGTACACATGGCCGGCGAACATTGTCTGGATGATATGGAGCACTCCATACCTCAGAAAAGTCTAAGTATGGAATTCCATACCTCAAAAAGTAAAAAAAAAAATTGTATTCAATGGCATTAGGTTTGAAGATGTAGCACCCTTTTCATTTGAATCATTTATTAATTTAACCCCCCCCCCCCCCCCCGGGTCACTATTTCACTATTACTCCATACCTCAGCAAAATTTACTTCGCCGGCCCTGATGGTACATAATAAAACTATTGGTATAAACAACTTTGAATAAACAAATTTAATAGTTGTTTTTGTACATTTTTGAGTAAGATCTCTTTGAAAATGTTTATTTATTTATAAATTAACAATTTCCTTTACATAAATTACGATACGGAAATATATAACCACTTAGCAAAATTAAATTAAATATATTTCAAAGTTGTTCAGTGTACACTATAAAATATTTAAAATTTCTTTGCTATATTTTTATATAAAATATATAAAACTTTCTAGTTAACTGTGAATATGTTATAAGTACGGTAACATAACATATACATGATGTAGGTGTGTACCATGTCCAAGACCAATGTGACATATCAACAATATAATTTTACGCTCTCTCAAGAGTTGTGCGACATGGTATATGTATATTACGTTATTAGTACGTATATAAATGATATGCTACTTAGGTTTCAGATATTACATACCAGGTACATCAATGTTACAACTGTGTTTGCTGGGATGTTGAAATAGAGTATTTAGACATTTCAAAATTTTAATATGAAAAGTCAAAAACTATTTTAATTCTTTGTTATTAACGTTGCTTTTACTATTACACCATTTTGGTAACTGGTAACAATGTTTATAGTATTGAAACAAATACATGACTTCAAAAGAGTTTAATAATGGCATGTTGTTAGGCTAGTAGTGAAAAATAGTTATTTGTACAACTAGAATCAAAAGTGCAAATTCATTGCAGCTGTTGAAAGTCAGTAGCAGGCAACGTTGGTGACGAGTTTACTACTACCACTAATATTTTTCACACGAGTTGCAAACACTATTTTGACAACCTTTCAAAAATGAATCATTATGTACAATTAGTACAAACGTAAATGTTTATTGAAAGTACACACATAATGAATAATTCTTACACGATTCTAATAATAACTTAACAGATACGAGTTGCATACACAATTTTTTTATGATCGTACTTGCTTCATTTAGTAATAAATAAAAGATAAATTATCAGAGAAATTTCAAATGACAGGTGCAATATTATTATGGAAAAACTCGTAGAACATGTGAACCCACTTTTATCTTTACCCTAGCGATTCCCCTCGAATAACACAATTAATTAGAGAGTATAATTTAACACCTAATATTCCCCATGTATCATTTACACAAACATGTTTAGCGTTTAAAGAAGTCAATGATTTATAAAGTCTTTTCGTCCTTACAATATTCTACCGCGTATAATTTTTGGCTGACCCTCATACACAACCTGAAATGAGTATTAAGACAGGAAAGGAAGCACAATTTCAAGAGATTTTGTACAAGAAGTGTGTAAGTATAGTGATGTTTATTTAAAGCTATTTTAAGTGTGCTGCATTGAAAGGATTTGGTAAGCAGTTCTGGACGGACTTAGGTTCTGATCATTTTCTTACAAACTCAAGATAACCAGGCCAAACTGACAAGTAACCATACCACACAATATAGATGATAACACTGATAAAAACTGAAAATAAAACAAATACAATAACACCTAAGAACAATATTGTGCGTTAGCGATCGCCAACAATATAGGAGAATGAGGGTTTAAAGAGAAATAAAAGCAATATATTAATATAAACATATCATGCATTTTCAAGCAATTATTACAAATACTGAATACGCAGTGAATCTTGTAATATTACATACACCAGAATTAGATTACAATACACATTGTAAATAACTGTAAGGATGTAACTTGGGCTTGCAAAATGTCAATTGTCATTAAGATGTTAATTTCGTTACTATCATCATTGTGAAAATGACGGGAATGAGTTAAGTCTAGGCATGTTTTAGTTCATTTGAGGAAAGGACAGGACTTTGACGCTAATTCGACGCGAAATTATGCTATCGTTAATTAAACATTGCTAATTAGAATAAATATTTATATTAAATCTAGCACGTATTGCATTGCAACTGAAAAATCACTGCTTCGGAATAGGTTATGTTGAATGTGACAGTTCGCAAAAACTAGGAAATGACATAAAAATTTTGTAAACTACGTACCTTAAAAATTGTATTATCGATAGCGAAGTTTCGCTAGAAATTAGAATCTCATTCCTGGGCTTGCACCTCTAACCACTATGATTCAGGTTACGCAAACGTTACTGGAGATTTCTGAGAGCCGTGAGCAACTGTAACTTTGCAAGCCGCCGCTACGGCAAGGCTACAACATAGGCTAGGAGCCTAAAAACTGTGGTGGCAAAAGCCTTTACCATCACCACAGCTTAAACAGCCAAAGGCACTGCTTATTGTAAGTTTAAGGTCAGATGGACGTGTTTCATTCACTGTGTTCTGTTTGTAGTGATTGTAGGTTATGTTGTGTGTCATGTGCTTGTGCGCGATGCCTGCACTCTTGCGGCGCCTCTAGGAACTAGGAAATAAATTCAAATTTTAAATCAAACGCGGCAGAGTCGTTACTTTTACATTTCCGTCGTATTAAATTTGCTTAGAAAATATAGCACATTATGTACAATTCAACAGCATTTCTCCATGTGCAAATCCTAAGAACAGGTACAGATTCAGTGAAAACCTCTGTGAAGCCTTTCTTAACACACGAGAAATTAACAAATAGTGAATAAGCATGAAAATTAAATTATTTAAAGCTTTTAAGCATTGCTGCCACTCTACTTACATCACACAAACTTGAAATTAGAGGTGAACAAAATAATCGTACATATTTTTACAAAATAAATAAATAAAAATAGTACGAATTATTTCCGCCAAACACCAATTCTTGAATATTAAAACTGCTATTTTATTATAAAAGAATTAGCATAATTTGTGTAGAGTAAGTAAAATGACAACGTGTAAATGAAATATTATTTGCGAAATTGTATCGTTGATTATCCAGATAGCGGTAACAAGTATGTAAGCTTTATGGCAATATGGCAAATTTAATGTAGCGTTTGGCAAAGTGCAGGCACCACACACAACAGGTCAACTACAGACAACATTGCCACGGCAAATAGGCCAAAACAGTCTTGCCAACTGGCAAATGTTAAATACCCACAACTAGACTTTGATCCTAAAAATGCATTCACAAACTTTACTATAACAGTACGATTATATATAATATAAGTAGTAGTTTGATACTTTTTACATGCAATCACAATATAATTGCATAGGCGTCAACCCCGTTAGTTCAACATAGGGCTTCGGGCCCAACTTTTTGGTAGATATTTAAAAAAACAATGATTCATAGAATATTTAGAATTTATACCTAGTCGACGCCTATACGAATATGTACTATTTCTATAATAACTTTAGTACATATATCTCATTTATATCGCCATGAAAATAATTCGACGAATTGTAATAATTAAATATTTCTATAAGTATATGTAAATGCTATTGTAATAATTATTATATTTAATTAAGACACTTATTCACGTTGTCTATAATAAATGTGAAAGTAGATTTCACTTTGAATGGGACAAACACTAAACTAATTAAAAAAGTAGTAATAAAGTTGACTGGTTTGACCAAAAGTTGTTGAGGTGTGTGTTTGAGAAAACGTGCAGTGTTGTGGCTTCAAATGACCTCAGATCGCAGAGTAAAAGCACCTGGCCTTACTGAATGCTACTCCAGTAAGACCAAGTGCGCTACAAGCGCGTCCACAGTGTCACTTGTCTCCGTGTAGATCAATTAGTGTGCTCAATAACCAGGAAGACGCAACAATATATTGAGGCCATTGTCGATCAATTTTAAAATCGATATCGAAACATATTTAACGTGTACAACACAAAACTTACTCACTAAGATTTCTAAAAGTTATTAAAATAAAATTAAAATATGCTTAATGCAGGGTAAGGAACAACAGAACATTATAACAGCTAGTAAACCAATAACATAATGTATCACTGGGAGTAGATAAAAACAATAAAAAATATGGACCCAAAAAGAACTGATTTCGTTTGAAATATTGAGATCTCACAATGGGATTTGTCTCACGACGTGGCTTCGGCTAAGGTAGGCTATGATCGGCTTTCGTCGCCCAAGACCGACCTGATCAACCACCAACCCGGTCTTGAGCGCTCGACTACATTCGGCCAGGATTGGTTTAAGTTATGCGAGGACTAACACACCCTTATACAGTTGCCAAGGATGTTTTGAAGCAGCCAATGATCATGAGACAAAATAGTCAGGTACTAATAAAAACCAACTATTTTAAAATGATAATTAGCATTGTTAACCAATAGATAGAACCGGATTTCATAAAAATTCAAAAATACAAGAAAGTTACAAAAATGACTAGAGATATAACTGGTATAGACAAAATTAGTACGGATTGTTAGGAAAATAATTTGGAACACTGACAAAAACTTAACCCGATTCAGTATCTAATTTATCAATTCTTTTCAGGTCTCTTTACATACTACACAAATTATCTACTATAATGGCACTACTAGTATACAATGCTATGATACTACCATGCTGAATAGATTTTTAATAAATAGTCCAAAACTCCACTTATTAGGAAAAACTTTCACAGAAACACAAACCCGACTTTGTGTTCAGGCCATGGAGTTTAACACATTGAACATAGACCCTTCTCATGCTTTATAACCTTGATATCTCTTTAAACATATAGTGATATATATTATATATATTTTATGCGAAGTCGAGTTGTCTTCCTTTCACTTACATTTGAGTCAATAATTATTGCAAGTTTCGTTGAAATCAAGATAGAATATCATAGCCTAATTCGTTTTTGTATTACGGTTTGCAATTTCAACAAAACTTATTATTTTCTCAAACGTAACAATGCAAGACGGTCATCAACTTCTCATCTAACTTTGTTTCACAAAATACAACAATGATAATAAAATATTTACCTTAACTAAGAATATAGATATATCAATAACATGAATGTTACACATTGAATATAAAATTTTAAAGTTTTGCGCAATTTTGTGCCATAGTTGGGGAATGACTAACTTAGCGGGGAGGGCTGAGGGTGTTGGAGATGAGTGCAGCGTGGGACACAGTGAGTGGGAGTGTGGGACGTGGGATAGACCGCTGCCGCTGCCTGCGAGTGTTACCCGCGATTCCTGGAACTGGGATGGTCCTCGTTTCATATGTACATCTTTGCGTAGACGATATTTAGGCCATTAACTTTAATAATTATTTTCGATAATGAAAAAATGATCAAGCACGAATAGACTAAAATTTATAAAAAATAAAATATATTAAAAACATAAAAAGTAAATTTTAGACAAACGGATTGCCCACATGTTCGAAATGTATCGTCGCGAACCGAAGCACGTGTAGACAGGCAGCGTTAGTATCACAGTAGGCACTCCAGACAGGCACTTCTAGGCTCACTTTCGACTAGAAACCAACCCCTGTTGCGCTGGCCACCTAGGTGGTCTTCATCTTCTTGAAGGGCTGCAGCACGACGGTGTTGTTGTTGCTGGGGGTGGACACGGCGACGGCGGTGGGCTGCGCGGCCGTAGCCACGGGGTACTGCGCAGCGAGCAGCCCCTGCCCGAGCAGCGGCGGCGCCACCGACGGCGTGTAGGGCCGCAGCAGCGCCGCGTACGGGTTGATCATGGGCGGCGGGCGACTGAACGCCAGCAAGTTAGGTTGCGCGTGCGCGTGCGCCTGAGCCTGTGCTTGCGCTTGCGCGTGTGCGTGCGCAGCGTTTATCTGGTGCTGCTGCTGCGCGGCCGCGTACGGGTTCGCGAGGCCCAGGCCCAGGTTGAAGGGCAGGCTGGCGGCCTGCGCGTGCGTGTACCGCGGCGCGTTGGGCGGGGGCATGCTGAGCGCGTGCTTGTTCAGAGCCACGCCGGTGTAGCTGAGCGCGGTCAGCGGGTTGATCCCGAACGAGCTGCTCACGGCCGCGAGCTTCACGGCCTTGGCGTAGTTCTGCTGCGCGACCTCCTTGGCCAGGGCGGCGGCCGAGGTGTGGTCCGGGGTGGTGGGCAGCACGGGGGTCGCGGCGTGGTCAGGGACGGCGGGGTCGGGGGTGGCAGGCGCGGGGGGCGCCGGCTCACCCAGACCAGCCAGGGGGTGGGTGTGCGGGGCTGAGTGCGAGGACACGGCGGGCAGCGGCGGCGGCGAGGGCAGGGACGAGGGGGGCGGGCTGGCACTGACTGTGGGCGCCGCGGGGGCGGAGGCAGCGGAGACAGGGACTGTGTACTCACATGAGACGGGCACGAATGGCTGTTGGAGCTGCATCAGCTGCTGGTAGGTCGTGGCGCTGGGCTGGTACACCGGCATGCCTGACTTGTCGGCTGCCGGCCGCTTGTACGGCACCATGCCTGGGAACGTCTACACACACAACGCCACATATTAGAACATGTTCCACCACCTCAACACATCATCATCACTCAACCATGTCCACGTTGTAAAAAGAAGATATATATTTAACGCTACTTCAAAATTTCAAATTGGTCTTAAGTACTTGAATTAAATAAAACATTATACCCTATCAGTATTGGTCAAAATATATCTCTCCCAAGGTGACTAATTCTTTCTAATTGTTAATCATGAAGTTAATGCAAGTCAAATTAAGCAGAAGCTACACAATATTACACCTGATATGTTGTTAATCACGTTACAGCCAATTATTCAGTTTGAAAGCAACAGTAGAATCCAACATGCAAAACTATAAACTAAGTATCTAACTTACAAAGTTTTCATAGTAGAAGGACCCAACTGATTTGACATCCATCTGAAAAGAACAGAAGCAAACAATAAGTCACTACTCACTCTCAATGCTACGACACCAGACACTACCAGACATTTGAGAACCATACAGCCAAGCGATGTACTTCAACAACTTTTAGTTTCTATCAGTAAGAACACTGACGATGAGGTGTTAAATAGAAATGTAACAGTTTTAAGACTAATCAGTTTATACAACATTAATATGACGTATTAAAATGAGTATGTACAGAATACAGAAAGTGTAATTAGTAATGACATAAAATTATTGTCTAAGTCTGACCATATTGGTACCATACGAGCAATCTAAATACTGTAAATACACAATATTAATTTTCCAGCTGTAGGATTGTCAGATATCTCAGAAAAATCTGGACAAACTAGTAAATACATTTCGCCAACGCCAGAGTTGAAGCAAAATCCATTTACGATAATACCACAATATTATATAGCTCCTAAACTTAACAAAAACGATTAATAATAGCTGTAAAACAATTGCTAGAATGTTGCGATACATAGTCCTTCAGTTGTTCCGGAAATCTTAACAAAATAATCGCCAATCACTGTGGAATCAGCTGTCCTTGTCTGATAATGTGAACGGATCTCACGAACGGTGCATGCAGTAAGCGAAAGCTTTTGGCTTGAAAGAAGCAAGGTCTTATGTAATTTCTTTATTCAAGTGATTCTGCAGACTTGGACACCCAGCGAAACCCATACTTCCCAAACCCACCACAATATTCATAATTTTATTCTACTGGTAGAGGACCAATAATAAGTACTCGACAAACTTGGACAATCATTATCTCGTTCATATAGCAAGTGCAATTCAGGGTGGATGATCAAGGAGATTTTACAAGAGTTGTTATGAGTATGTACGAATGAATTTAGAGGTTATGTGAAAATAAAAATGTATCTGCATGAAAATTAAATTATTAGTAATAAAACACAATGAAACACTATATATTTTGGTTACAAACCGAACTGGTAGAATGTACTAGATTTGATCCTGCGTTCTCTCACTTACAAAGTCGATAATGCCACATCCAGATAAAATGTCTAATAATTTATCAGGACCAATACAAAATATCGCATCAGAAAACACAACTTAGATTTTGATACGAGAGTTTATATCCGTCCTGGTAGTAGGAATCAGTCATTTTACAAGAAGGTGGAACAACGTCCAGATCATCCTTGCTGGTCAACCACAAATGAATGGCCCTTAACGAGTACATTATTTATCATCCAAAAATTTCAAATAAAAATGAGATGTTTCGCTTGGTGTCAGGATGTAGTCTGCAGCAAGCGCAGGAAGATTGCTGATGTTTCACAACATGCTAACATTGTCAGACGAGTAGCAACAACATCGTACTACATCATAAGACGCGAGGTGCACTGGATCGAATACAAAAGCTTCCAATAAAAATAAACACGCGGTAAATAAAAAACAACCGATAAAAATAGCTTTATGGTTGGCTCGGGCTTGATTGGTCCAAAAAGGTGAAACATTTGAATGAATAAATAGTGTATTGCTAAACTAAAACCACATAGGTTCTTCTATATTTAAGATCCCCAAGAAATTACTGATACGGAAAGATACAATTGTATTGCATGGATAGTATAGCTGCAAATTTCCAGAAGGGCTGTCAAAATATTCACTGGACCTAAGTGAAAAACAAAAAATTCATATATGTATATACAAAAACATATTTCTACAAAGCCTGAGTAAAAAGGAAAAAAATGTGCAAAATTTCTATAAATATATAAAAGCAAAGGCACGATCACAAGTACACAAGAAGCTTTCATATTTTCACTCAGCCGTGCAGATCAAGAGATTGAAATAAGTGAAATAACAATGTATAAAGAAAATCGTCTATGAGTTTTGGATGATACGAGTGGGCTGTAGTATGATGCCCTTACTAGTCGTTGTCAGATTGTTAATCCCCCACAAGCTAAATTAACCTCTGGAAATAGAACTATAAGTTTTAGTCCTAGTTCGATAGGGGTGTAATGATCTTAATCAGTAACCTTACATTGAGGGATTGGGCCATGCTACAACAGATAAGAATAATAAGAATAACTCACTATATCTCCAAAAGTATTTGGGTAGGTTCAAATAGTATTATGGGCGCGTTCAGCCGAATCTAGCAGCTAGATTGCTAACCTAGCAGTCATAGCTGAACGTATCGCTAGGTAACTGCTAGATTTCAGCAGCTAGACTAGAGCTCTAGAAGAATGTAGGTATTCTCGTCCGCCATTTTGGGTCCAGATGTCATAAATAAAACAAGTTATTGGAATCCAGTTACTTAAAAAAAAACATTTAAAATTTGTATGTCAAATTTGAAAACATATTTCTTGAAATTCTGTAAAATCCAACTACACAAATCATACGGTAATATATTAGAAAGTATTCTGTACATTTACCTGTTAGATATGAAATATAATAATTAAGAGAATGATATATCACAATTATTAATCAATATCAACTTCAAATTTGACAGAAAAGAATTAAAGTAACTGAATTCCAATAATTTGTTTTATTTATGACACTTGGACCCAAAATGGCGGATGAGAATACTCATATATTCTAGTGCCTTAGCTAGACTAGCGACCTAGCCAGCGAAATAAATTTGCGCCAGATGAGCTAGCGAACTGTCAAACATTCATCTATAATATCATCAACATTAATCATATCTGCAAAAAATCTATAAAAATAACTTAAGTATCATGAAGTATTTGACATCTAATAATTACCAATTTTAAGACTGTTTTAGTTTTGTCTTTGATCAGAATTTGAGGTTAATTCCACCAAACTTGACTGACATAAGATTACAGCATCAGTAAAATTCCGTTAATGTTCAGACTACTTTTCATCTGTTAGAATCTAGCACTAGCAAACGCTAGGTTCGGCTGAACGCGCCCAATGAAGCCAATTACTACTCGTATATGATTGAAAAGATAACTGAAAGCTAGTACTAGTATTGTTAATCATATCAGGATTTCACAAAGTCCCATATTCTCAAACAGTATCTCTCGAAAGGATGAGGTCCAATCATCGATTTAGGAGTATACATAATGGACAGGCAAGCCATGTTACGCAAAGAGGTTTCAAAACGATTTGCCATCTAGACTATCTTTAAAGATAAACCGTGTATGTATACGCATTGCCAGTCCATTATGCCATGTAGGCCTAGGTGTCCAATACGAACATCCAAATTATGAGGTCCAATCATTGATTTAGGAGTATACATAATGGACAGACAAGCCATGTTACACAAAGAGGTTTCAAAACGAATTGCCATCAGGACTATCTATAAAGATAAACCAGTCCATTATGCCATGTAGGCCTAGGTGTCCAATACGAACATCCAAATTTCGACGATGGTTCGCCCAATTTTGGCACATCGTCTGAACGCGTTTGATGAGTATATTTAAATTTTGAAAGGCTTTGACCTCTTATTCGCTTTGCATTTTCAGTTATGAAATGGGGCGGCACTGGTGTCAGAATAGTCCTTGTGATATGATTAACAGTTGGTGATCCCAATCCGTCAATGGTGCGGTTCATGCAAGGTATATTGGCGTGGTGTGGATAGCAGTTAGGATACCAGCAGCAAGTCATCGTTCCCGTGTTGAACGGCGGCCACGTCGCGAGGCCTCTTCTTGCCGAGCTCGAGGGCGTGGCCGGGGGCGTGGCTAGCGGCTGCCTGGTGCAAGGCGGACACCGCGACAGGCTAACGGGCAAGCAGCCAAGCAGCGACCGGACAGGCAGATAGGACACACAACGTTACTTGTCATCATCATTAGGATTATCATTAAGGTATATTAAACTAATAGTAGAAATAAATCAAAATGACCACAGGACGCCATGATCAGTTACAACTGAAATAGGATACATTAGTCAACTGCCTTCACGTCAAGGATCATAAAGGTTTAATCGAAATTAGAATATGACATGGTGACAACTATCACGTTACATGAATACTAGGAGGAGTTTAGGTTTCTATTTTTAAGGATGGAGATTCAATGCATAGCCGCCGTAATGATACAAGAAATTGGTGACTTGCTAGTAATGCTCTACTACATTTGTAATCCATAGTACCCTATTGACAGCAAACGACATTTGGGCCCAATTTTCCCAACTTGATATATTGGCCTAGTGCATTCCAGTCAGTATCGCCCATATTGAGGGCAGATTTCAAAACAAATGACCTTTCAAATTTGGAACTATAATAGGCCTGAGAACCCCGATGCAAAAGGCGCATTTCTTTGGACTATGATTCGTAATCAATCAAGAAGAATCATGTTTCTTCGTTCGTTATTCGTTATCCCAACTCTTTCATTTTATAATCAAGCACTGCATTCCCTTTTTCCTTCTGAATCATACTTTTTTCGCGATTCCTATGATTCGAATCACAAATAAAATGACGGGAACCAGTGCAAAACTGGAAGGAATTTTTTAATGTGCATTATGCTCAGTTCAAGGAGATATAAATTTTATTATGCAACAACAAGAAATGTTTCACACATTTCCTAATGTAAATAATAATGGAAATGCTACTGGTATATATGAGGTTATGGATTAAGTTTAAATCATGATACATTTTTACTTTTTTCTTTGGTATTCCATTTTAATAATGATTCAAATGAATCATGTTTAAGCGAATCATGATTTAGGAAATCACAATCATAAGACGAAGAAATATGCCTAATACTGTATTCTTTATAGAAACAGTAACAGTTCAGTTAATAAGTAAGCTGAGATGAACTGGAAAGATATTTATCAGTATAAAATAAAAACCATGCACCCATTTCTGGGTATGACACTCTGCTTAAAGCAAATGTCTGTTCGGGAGAAGTTCAGTTACAAGAGGTGACCTCTAACAATGGCATGTGTTTTTAGATTTGTATTTACATTATTGTTATGTTGGCAATATGTTACCACGTTTATCGGAGATTATTTCAATCTATTTTGCAGATGGTGCAGAATCAGTATAGCAAGTGTACGTAATTTAATTCTGTTACTCTTATCGTAAAGCATAAGGCCAAAAATCCATCGGTTAAAATGACCGAATGTTTTATCTGCATTATCGAAGTTGTTGATGGCCCATCTGGGCCGTTTATCAGAGCTAAGAATTATAATTCGAGATGTATCATACGAGGCTCGAACCCCGACCATTAGATTACATTACAGAGCTGAACGCCTTTAGTCTTTTGACCATCAATGGCTATGCAGTATCAGTAAAGAAGAGAGTAAATTATACTAGCACAAATCAACTCAATGGTGAAAAAGGAAATGGTATCATCTTCATCTGAAGTGAAGTAAAATGTGACGCGATGTTCTATTTAAAAAGAATACAGCTTTTTAGAAAAGTACTAAGGTGTTGCACCCAACTTTGATACCCCCTTTCAACCTCTCACGATGATTTACCAGGCGTACAAATGGTCTGTTCTACAGACACTTGGTAACAAGTATGGAGAAGAAAAATAATTATTCCTTCTTTTTAGGAAGTCCATATGAACCAAGAGATCATCTACCGCGAAGCAGAAGTTCAAGGTTTTGGCGTATGCTAATTTTACATTTAGGGCGTATCCCAATCTACTCTTGTTTATAGAAAAATCTGTACCAATCACCAAAATCATTTTGCACAACGACAACTATGCCTACGAATCTTCTACAAAATCCTTAAGTAGGTAATGATATATTGGACTATACAGAAAGGCACCGAAGGGAATATAGTGGGAAATGGGAAGAGTGCGAGAGCGGCGTTCCATGGTGACCGGAGTGAGTCGATAAAGCCAAGATGGGTCATGCAGTCTGCAGACGCTAACTGGAATAGAATCATGTGAGACGAGGATCCACCCAGTACCAACATCCAACGTGACAAAACTGAGGAAGATCCCAAAATAATAGCGAAGTCTAATAGAACAATTTGGAGGTTATGTTGTGTGGCGTTAGATGTTAATGCTGGGCAAATATAAATAAAAATATATTACAGCATTTGCGTTTAATAGCTCCTAACCATATTTCTTCACAATATTTATGTACATATGCGTTAACCATGCATGGAAATCTTTAGATTTCATACAGCTTACGACAAAATACACATCTTACAAAAGCGCGAGAGAGAACATTGGATACCAATACGTAACACATTGGACTAAAAGCGAAATTATAGAAAACGAAACGTGTTTGGAAAAAGAAGAAACTAATTAGTTTTTTTCTGATAGAGTAGGAAAACTTCAGAGAAAAGCTGCTAATGTACTCGTCGAAAGAAAGTATTGTATACAGCAATACTTTCTTTCAGGAAACAAAAAATAAAGAAAACAAAGTTGAGGTAGCCTATGACAACGCTAATACAAAATTCAGGAACATCTTTGCCAGCTTCAGCCAAATACCTGAAAATAAAATTAGAAGTGAGTACAGCACAAAAGATATGAGACTACACACTAACAACTGAAGAAGAAAAACACTGAACCACTGAACGAAAAGACTTTGCAATTTGTGTACGCAATAGCGCGACTGTTCTCAGTTGCCAACAAGCCCAAGTGCGTTGCAAAGTCTCACACCCAAAAGACTATTGTATTGCTTTCAACCATCGATAAGAACTCATTGACATTACACGAAATAGTACCCCCTAACACTTACCATTGCGTGCCAATCAGTTCTTATTTTAGATTTGTATCATTCCGATGTTCATAACCAAGAAAATGTATCAGGACAACATTAAGAGTATCAAATTTTGTACAGGCAATATTATTTAGCATTTTTGCTAATATATCATTCATGTTAATGTTTTACAGGGTTTCCAAGAATGAGTCGACGGATTCCTGAAAATTTTCTTACATACGCTATGAAGATATTAGATCAGGACGCGTTGCACCGTGGATCATGAGATCGATTCCCACCGCCGATAGTTGACACATAACTTTACCGTGGTTCTTCGTTACATCTTTGGGAGCCGTGACATGACAGCTGGTAACCGTATTTCACGCACGACTTGGAGTACCAGAATCAAAGTGAGTATGTGGTAAATGATAAACTTATTTATTTATTTTTAAATATATCGAAAAACAATAATTATTTGTTTAACTAGGCATCAAGATACCAAGTTTTCAGCAGAGGCTGCCATTTCATTGACGAGGCTAAGCCACTCATCTCTTATGGGGGTTTCTATGCTATTTTTAAATATTTCTTCTTTCACTAATTAACTTTACAACAACAATATGACTACAAAAGTTGTTCAGAATATAAAAATATAAAAAATGCATGCAATAGTCGTTTGGTTAGTGAAATATTAACGTTTCAAGACACGAGTATATCAATTAAATTAAAATTAATATTTATTAAAAAAAATTGTAACACATGGATATGAAAAATATTTGACATTTCACAGTTTTAATTTAATTAATATATTGTGAAATGTAATACTTCGATAACCAAATGGATAATTACATGAATTTTTTGAATCGGAACAACTTTTATACTTTTACTTTTATTGGCAAGTAAATAGATACAAAGAATCACTAACATAAAAAATAATACGCAATATTTCTTCTCAGACTGTATATGTTTTATATATTTTACTTCTTTTAATATAAATTTAAATATATATGAAAAATAATGTATATCTTATAATAGGTACATTATATTTTTTTAATTTTTAAATCAGCAGAAAGAGCCTGTTATTTTTGAAAAATATTTATTTCAAATCAATTATATTACTTATATGATAAAGGATTTATAATTATAATTATTTTTTGACGTTTCTTTAAACCAATGAAATGCTTCATTGTATTTCACGTGCCTGTGTTTTAACCAATCCTGTCATTATTATACTGAGAATAATGCTCTTGTGATTATTTCCGGAAATATTCTCTGTAGCTTTTTTGTTTTTGTTGATAGATGTCAGATGCCAGATAGTTATCATCAATACAAGTAAAAATGAGCAAAAAAGATAGATTTAGTGGCGTACCTGATAATGAAATAAAAAAATAATCAAATTAAATATAACTCGAGAGTACGATAAATTAGAAAATAATTCTCCAGTACTTTCTCAAACTTGTTGTTACATTATTACTGAAAATAAAACATTTTGACTACAAAAATATATACAGTACATACTAAATATCATTCAATATAATACCGATATCAATTGCAAATAAAGTATCGTTATAACTGATGTTAACTTCATAGCGTATGATTCACTTTTCAATGTATAGTTTATTTAATTCCAAAGTCATTGTAATTAAGTTGTGCTTAGAATTACTTAAGTAGTATTAAACAATTTTGACAGATTCTTCAATCAGTTCAAATCAGTCGGATCGCAAGAATGTCCTGGAAAAACTGATTGAAGATGAAGGATGAACACGTAAACAAGATCTGGTTCAAGCGTTCAAGATCTCTCCCCATTTTCGGAAACCCTGTCCTTGCTGCTTTGGAGAAAGCGCCCTATAATAAAACATTTTAGGAACAACAAATTCATTTGCCGTGTCATATAACATATAAATCAAATTCCCTATAGCTGTTTTCTGATTTCTTTTCGAAGTGAATAGTTTGTTGCGACGTAACTGAAACAAATGAGGTTCTAGAGTGTATGCGGGCGGGCGCGGGGTAGCGGGCACTGGGCTCTAGCAGGCGTGGCTTGGGCTTGTCAGCGGGGAGCAGCCAATAGAAAGGCTCGTTGCATTGTATGTATGTACAGTCCGGTATCGGTATGTAAAACAGCCAAGTAGGTACTGATAGCTCTCATGCTCATATGTAGGGCTACTCTCTGCGTGTGTCTGCTGCTGGAATGCGAGAAAGAGCAACTGAGTTCAAAGCAAACAGGAGTTGGTTCTATATACAAGAAGAGGGTGCTTGCAGGAGGAATACAAGCTACTATTTTACAAGTGTTTATTCTCATGGTTGTGAAAAATATAGTGTAGTCCACTCAAAACATCACAGGTAGTTCTGAAAATTTGTAAGTTCTTATTCTGAATAATATAGTAGTTCTCACTAATCGGACCTAAAGTCAATATACAAAGTGGCAGGCGAAAATAATATTTATACTGCTAACTTGTTAACAACTAGGCTGTGAGTTAATTGTCACTTAACCCACTCATTTTGCGTGGGTTAAGAGCTTCATTAACGCACTCGTTTTCATTAACGTACTATTTATTATAAATGTTCATAATACAATCTTTACAATTCTTTAAATTAATTAATAATTTTTCAAGCTTGTTCTTCTATATCCGACAAAATACTTTCTAAATCACTCAATTTCACGAAATGCTTCAAAAATTTCTGAAAAACAACTACATAATTACTTAATGTCAAATTGTGGTCGACATGGATTTGAAACCATTTTTACAGCAACTACTTGGATTAATTTTCTACTTGTCAAAAAAATAAAGTTAAAATTATTTAAATTTTTTAACTTTGGGCGGGCGTAGATAAAATATTGTACAACCACTTATATCGTAAATATCTATTACGTAACAAGTACATAATTTAGGGTTTTATGGACGAAACAGTTTACGGGCCTAGCAAAACACATAAAAAGACGAGTCAATAAAACTCTATTATGGACTGGTCCATATAGTGCAGCTAAACAATATCATAAACAAGTATTATAATACAGTCGAACATAAATTCATTTAACAATTAGAGTTTTCAATATAATCTGATAAGTGCATGTTTTTAACACTAGATTAAAAAAAAATTACAGACGAAATAAGAAAAGAGCTAATTTCTAAGAAATCTTAAACCAGGACGAAATAGATTCATAAGAACTTTTTAAATACTCGCAACACCAGAAATAAAGTAAACTTTTTATAATTATTTGTCTTTGTAAGAAATGAATCTCTGCATTTATCGTATTGTTCAAATTTTTATGTAAGTAGTAAGCAAAAATATTTTATCTACGATCGTTGTTATAACAGGCTCTTTTTAACGGTTGCTTAACAAGTTAAAAGTGTCACTTTCTAACACTAGTGCTAAAAGTAACATAGCATGTTAAAAGTAATTTTATTGTTTCTTTTAACACGTTTCTAATGATTTGCATCAATACATCAACTGTCAAAATATCATTCTACATTTTTTAGTATTTACTAATACACTAGGAAAAACGTAAATAAAATTTTTTATGACATACGTGTTAAGTGATTTATTTCGTTCGTGGAGTTGTTTCACTCGGCTTCGCCTCGTTTCACAAACTTCTCCACTTACTCATAAAATGTCACTTTTAACACTTATATCATAAATAACTATTTTGTACTCACATCCTCTACTAAAATGTTACGTACATATTATTTCGTTTGTCAAAACTTAATAAACTATTAATAACTTCTGTCAAAAATTTAAAAAAATATATTTGTGCACAAATGGTTTTTTTTTTCACCTGTCATATCATCAAATTCTTTTGCTACCTGTTTTTTATATGACTTAAAATTTTTGTAAATTTGCGAGTAATTCGATTAGCTATTATGAAATTAAAAACCATTATGTATAGTAACTTTAGATATATTATTCAGAATCTAATCCTCAACATACAATTTTGAGAACTTTAGTAATTCTTCCTAATACGACTGTACTAGAAACTAAGTGATGTGTATTAAGTTCATTCATCAGTTGCTGTTTCAGAATTCCCTCAGCTAACACAGTTATCTTTCTAGAGGTTTGCTTAGCTACATGGTCCCTCTAAACTTGAGAGCAGTGCCAGACAAAGACAGAAATAGTAGGAAATACAACTACCGTCTCATCCATACCAACCACATCTCACTAAATAACTCAAGACATTCAATACCATTACAATAGAAGAAATGCTGGTGAAGCGATAAGACGGTAGTAGAGGGTTTAGTAAAGGAACAATGGTAGATACTCGATTCGTAATTGCATTCACAAATGCAAGGTCTTGTATGTCTCATATGAAAACTATGAAATGTTCACACAAACAGGGTGGATCAAAACTAAAACCTTTCAGAGTGTTTAGTTCCTCACCATCGATAGGACTATATACAATAGTACCACACATAAATAATAAAATAAACAAACTAGAACTAGAAGAACTTAAATCGACAACACAGTAGCAATCATTAGGTTTTAGAAGAAACGAAACATAAACAACTAATCGACCGATGTTGACACTACTTTCCTCAAAACAAAACACTATGTTGCAACATTGATCCAATGTATTTGACAATCTTAGAGAAGGGTTATAGTGTCAACATCTTTTTGTTAGTTCTAAAATATCACACCAATAAACACAAAGAACTCAAGTGGTTATCAGCAAAATTTAAACAGCATCCAATAAATAATAAAACGATTAAATTCATTCGATTAAATAACTCAAGCATAACATGGACCCAATGTTGAGGACAATGAGTCCAATGGTCATAACAACTGGTTTGCAAAACGCTTCAACTTTTTAACATTTTTAAATGAAACTGTATGATTTGCAACTGTTTCCTTTTACATAAAACATAAGTGAAATGCTTTAATATCTCATTTTAAATGGATACACATTTATCTCTATTTATTTACATATACGAGGTGTGATCAACAAGTTTGAAATCCACATTACTTTAGGACCTAAATATGGACGTTTTTAAGTATGTTTAGTTTACCACAATTATCGTATCAAATTTATATCAACAAATGAGGTAATCGTCAAAATCTCCGTTTGAGTTATTATGCTATTTATCGAAAAAACTTTGGTTCATGTGAAACAACTTACAAAACCCTACTATCCGGATTTTACTCCTTGTAACTTGTGTATTCTATCAAATATTTAAAAAAATTGCTTTGCGCTCAAATTATACACAATATTTTTTCAACGAGTGATTATAAAAATACAACATTGATCTAATTTCATTAAAATAAACGTATGTATGACTGATTTCTATATAACACTAGATTGGGCATAAGTCGCTCTGGTGCATTTCCAATTGAACGTCGTCATGATGGTCAAAATTGAGGTTTTGTGATACTTCAATATTTAAAAATCTACCTCTCTTGTCTATGGGTATGACCATACTTCGTGGTATGACCTAAAGAGAGGTGGTGGCGAGCGCAGTGTAAAAAGAGTGAAGGCAGAGCTTCAGATTGCGCACTTTACTTTACAAAAGTGTCGCAAAACCTCTATTTCACCCGTTCAATTGGGAACGCTCTCACATGACAGAATATGGCTTATGCCCAATCTAGTGTTATATAGTGCTTTCTTGTCAGATTATTGTAGCTGTTTTTTACTTCGTATACATAGTGCTGAATTATTAAAAAAAAGAAGAAATCAAACTTTTACTTAAAAATAATTAGAGATGAGTGACAAAGTAAAATTTCTTAGAAAACATCAATTTTGCGGTGACAAATGCAAACGCAAAAGTCAACTTTCTGTAGCAGTCGTCAGAAAATACTATTTGATCACACCTCGTAATTTAAAAATGCTTTCCAGGAAAATTACGAAAGAAAACAAAGTAATGTTCCACCATAGTGATCCACTCGAATGAATCATCCAGTGACGTTGTTCAGGAAAAATAGGATATTCAGTCAAATCATAAGATCTTCATGATAAATACTACAATTTTTAAATTATAACTTTTGATTAAGGTTCCAATATTTTGTAACTTATATCAAGCTATATCAACAACTGCATTGTGGCAATAAATGTACGAAATTTAAATGTTTCCACATTTGTTTGTAGGTATTTACATACTACAACAATACTTGGTAATTTGATGTGACAAATTATGAGGAATAAGAGTATTTGACTATTGAGTGAGGGACGTGTTTAAATATGAGACAGGAAACATGTTAAATCAAAAGTATCACAGTTACATATATATTCCATTGACTCTCTTATACTCTTCACGTGATAACTGTCCATACGACGATGAGCGAAATATTGATTTCAAATTTTGACACTGCCCTAGCTCAAATGTGATACCGGGAGTTTTTTTTTATCAGTATACCAGCAAATAAGGATGTGTCATTATCACAGTTACAGTTAAAATGATAGACAGCAAAGCTTTAAAGTGTCTGTTTTTATAATTAAATATGGAGACAATTTACATGGATTATTATTAATAATAGTCAAATGTAATGAAAGAAACATTTTCTGACGACCACTACGAAAAGTACTTAAAGTCACAAGCTAAATTATTACTGAAAGTTGGTCATTGCATATCACTAGCAATGCAGTGTGATATGCAAACTCGTTTTAGCCAATCAGATGCGTCCGCAACTGTGTGATATAATTTTATTACACGCTGCGATAACTGAGGGAACTAACCTAAAAATTTGTATTTAAAAGTTTGACAGTTGCAGATAATTTGCTGAATTTAGATGGATTAAGAAGGTTGGACCCTGATTTATCAGATTTTAATATATTTTTGGTGAATTCTCATAGCAATGATGTTAACATAATGTGTTTTAATATTTTTATATAAATTTTATATTGTTTTTTTACTTAATTGTAGTCGTCGGAAAAGTATCGTATACAGTACGTGCTCGTGTAATTAAACCACTAGGATTTGGCTCGTGGCTCAAACTTTACACTCGTGTGAAATATACAACTTTCAGCACAAGTTATACCATATATTATTACTTATAATACTTTTCTATAAATCACTGTAATTGTAATTCTGGTAATGACACATCCCTATGAATACTGATAAAAACTTTTCTGATAGGTATACCTACTTCAAATGATGCAGTTTACGCTTATGTTTACAAAAGAAGATAAGTTACAAAATGGAGTCCAAGATGATCTGTATGTAAAGGAAACCATAGCAGTGGAAGCGTTCCGCAAGTTTGGCCCGGATCATTCACATTTCACACACAACACAACATAAAGAGAAAGAGTAAAGACATTAGTAAAGTTAGACGTTGAGCACATGGGATGCAGTAAGTAAGAGTAAAGAGTTAATAAGCTTGTATTGCTATGCTTGTTGGTTTAGTTGTGTTTGGTTGATTGGTTTTACCGCGTGGGTCGGGCGGGCCTGCGCGGCCTTGATATGGGCTTGCAGGTGCAGAGGGGGATGGAAATAGCGGCAGGGGTCGCGGTTGCAGCGGCCCAGCACCGAGTCCATGCAGACCGTGACGGTGCCGTCGTCGTTGGCGGCCACGGCGGCGGCCGGGTGCGCGAAGCGGCACTCGCACTCGGCGCGCTTGCACGCCCCGCGCTGGAACTCGCGGCACACCTACAGCACACCATCAAACAAGCTACGTATCTGCTGTCAGCTCTGTGCCTAGCCCAGCCTACTATATTACGTACAACAACAACAACACCACTCAACTTCTCACTCACTCGCTCACTGTACTGTTCTGTCACGTGTCTTCTGTATGTACATGTGTTCACATTGGGTCGTCACCAGGAAGTCAGGAAATGATAAAGGTGCATATTGGATGTTATTGTCTATTTCACGAGACCTTTCATTAAAGGGACACAAATCCACGTGGTTTCCTGTGTTATGATTGGTTCTCGAACACGTGCTAAACACTATGTGACATAGAAACATGTATATACTGTTAAAATGTCACACTACACTTTACTGTTTTGAGTTATATGTAGGTATATCATTGCACACTGCATTTGTATTTTATCTTGTTTCTTCTACATTGTGTATATTAGAAATATTTATGCTACAATTTATTATTTTTTAAATCTGTATGTTTTTATAAGAATGTGCAATAAACCTAAACAATCGAGCAATTTATTATTTCCTTTCTTAATAACAGTGCATATAAATTAGTCAAAATTCCGAGCGTATACTGCCGAATGCTTGTAATGGTACACTGTATTTTTTTAACCAATCACAAAACTATATTTTTCCCTTTAATGAAAGGTCTCATGAAATAGGCTACAGAGTTGCTGATTGTTAGACAACAGACAATATTAATACATCACGTTCACTATAAAATGTAACTGTATTTTTGTGACAAATTAATGAAAACACGATAGCAAAACTATATTAAAAGCCAGATTTTAGAATGCCACTCAAAATTAAACACACAGTTTTGAATCTATTCAGATATTTTGACGATTGTCAAATACGGATCAGATTTTCCTGACTATTATGTAAATAACTATTATTTATCACCGTATAATTAAATTATTAAAAATGTTTCTTACTATTTCAACAATATTTCAATAGATGTCACTTCCACTAAGTGGTAATTCTAACTATAATTGATATTTTAAATTGACAGTTTTAAAATGTTTCAACCGATTGCTAATTCTAAGTGATATTTGGTAATTGAAAATTGAATCGCTTTGAACGTAGCTTAAAGTATAATAATTTGACGTATACATAAGTGCTGATTAATGATTTTTATGGCATCTACAAAAAAGAAGATATACAAAATTAGATTGCATGTTTTTGTCCATAGATCTGAACAGATATCGAACTATAAATCTAATCGTAAGTGACACTTATTTAAGTAAATACGAAATTTCAAAAGAACATGGTTCCTGAAGGATTCCGAAACAAAAAAATAAAGGTATTGTGAAAAACAATTTTAGAGGATTATTAGTTTAAAGGAGTGTAGACAACCCAATATAATATGTATTCTGGTGCAAAGAATACAGCTCTAGATTCGAACTAGAATGCAAGTTTCTTCATATAAGTTAGTCAGTAAGAGTCAGTAACCGTACTGTGTCCTATGCTATTGTTGTTTACCAGGTATTGGTGTCGAAGCAACTGTGCTCTAGGTGTCTAGGTGACTCGTGTGAGTAGACTATACTAGTGCACATGTATTGTGCTTCTATTTGCATCTTCTATATTTAGTGTGTTTCAGTGGATGTATATTTTGTACAGTGTGACTATAGTTTGGCCAAAATACAGGATATAGCAGCAGGCCTACTTGCTAAAGAGTATCTAGACAAAATTTACAAAAGTCTATACTAGAATTTCTCCAAGGGTGTTACTGCTTTACAGGGGTAAGATTTACATCGTACAGTATGAACAAACCAAAATAAAAATGACATGAAGTTGAATTTTTGGAAAAGGGAGCCAAACTGTTTATTCCACCCATTTCAAACCTAAATTTAGACGATATATTACACAAACTTCAGCAAGTTTATTAGTGGAATAAATGATTTGACCTGGAATTTTCATCAAAATTTACTTGAGAATATGTGCAAAATAATGAAATATTGACAAAAGACTTCTACTTGTTTACAATTGCTGCAGTCAAAGATAAAGAAGGTGTATGACAAAGACAAAAGCGAATATACTGATATAAAGGAAAGTGCAAATATAAATATTTTTGTATTTAATACATAGTAAAGTATCTCTATGTAATAAATGGATTGTGTTGCCACCTATTTGTTAAAGCTTTTCGGTGGTGGAAAGTAAGCGTCACAAGACAGTAACAGGACTTGGGTCACTGCTTGTTGTATGTACAAACGGGTCAAGTGCAAATTTACCTCGCAACATTGTCGTCCTATATTTTACTCTTATTTCTCGACGAATCGCTGAACTATCTGCTGAAAACTATCTTACAAACAACAGAAAATAAGAAGCAACTGAAAAGTAACTGAAACAAAGAGAAAATCATTTGTTATAATAACAAAAAGAAGAATAAAATACTGTTAGAAATATTAGTGAAAACATACAGAATGCAAATCATAAAAAATGTTAGTAAAATATTTTGAAATATTTAGAAAATTTTCAGTGTTTACATTTTCTGTCAATACTTGAAAATTCCCCTAAATATCGCCTCTCAAATAAACACAAATTACGTAGTTACCAAACCTAGATAAAGGTTAAAACATACAAGAAATAAATAAACATATTATTGACACAACATATAACCCTATACATGTGACCCTACCTACGCTATAGCTATGATTAAAACACACAATATTATACATATTTGGGAGGATAATTCCAGTCTTATACATCACACTTCGACGGAAACAATCTATGTTAGATCGTTGATACTCTTATTTCGTTATAGGGGAGAATCAGTATTAAACGCATTTCAAAAATATACCTTTTACTGAGAAATGAAGGCTGCAATCTACCGATTACACAAATAAACACACATAAACTTTCAGTTTTCTTCAACAAGTTAAAGTTTTGTATCAAATAAACCAGAACAAAGGTACCATTAAAAATGTATGACGTGATTTTCAAAGTATAACAGTCTAATAATGATATTAATGTTGACATCTTGAACAATTTAGGAAATTGGTTGCTAATGAGTTTTATAAACAATTACAGTATGTCCAGAGATATTGTGAATTGTCGTTGAACGCAACAGGCTACTAGTGGTGACTACCCTTTTTTGTCAAATATCCGAGCAATAGACAATAGTTTTGAAAAATGTTTTGAGAAATAATCTGTATTAAGTTTTTTTAGATGGATATCTAGCAAACATTCATAAGACAATCAAGTGATCGTCAATTGTTTTCAGTGTCGGATTCAAATTTTAGGATCACATAAGCAATGATATTTTGCCACCTCCCCTCGCAAATTCTAATTTCTTTGATTAATTAAATAATACAAAAATCGTACTTTAATGATTTTTCATGTTTGCAATTGAAAATCGGAAATTTATTTTGGAAAAACTTCTTCCTACAATAGAGTTTGTCCAATTTAAATTACTAGTTTTATACAATTTTATTGGTTAGTTTCCACGTAACATGATGGAGGGAAGTGCGGATACAAAAACATCTGACTTCTTTTAAGAAACGTTAAAAAATAATTATGCAAAACTACATAGGTGCAATAGAATTATTCAGGAAAAACTTTTATTTTTACACTAGACTCTGTTACCACTTAGCAATTTCATTCGATCAAACTGACATTAGAAAAAAGTCAGTCTAATCTCGTTAAATTACCAGGTGACAAATTTTTCGCTAAAGTTTTTCAGAAAATTCTGAAACACATATGGTATTAGGGTATTACCTATGATAACTGCACTTATAAAATGTTCATTTGTTAAATGAGCCAAATATTTGTTACGTACTATACTAACCAAATAAAATATGTTACATTAAGCTAAATTCTCGGGACTATGGGGAAGCATACCGGACTACTAAGTAAATGCTTATTTTGCTTAAACATAAATTGGGTACTCATTGTTTTTGGCAAAAGTCATCACAAACCTAAGGTATTTGGAATAAAAGAAAAGAATTTTGGTGGCAAATGAGTCCTTCAAGTTCAGTAAATTGCTTTTTTGCACAAATGTAAATACTTAAAACAAATACTTCTAGTTTGTTCGACTAAGAAAATCCCCAAGTATATGGGGCAATCTCCCTGCTGTGTTGGGGCCCACCTATTAAGCAGCCAACTTAACTCACTATATCTGTGGACAAGCCCTAAGATCTGACTAACTTTATTTTTCAACGTTTTCGAACAAAATTTTTAAAACTGCTTTGAACAGAAGGGAATCTAATTACGGCCAGTATTCTCGCCTCGCTTTTTTAAACACATTTCCCAGAAGTGCTATTTCATTTTACAATAATGTGTACCGAAATAGTGCTACTACAAAACCTTACATAAAATGGTGAAATGAAAAATTGCAACCAAACATTTCTTTGCTAAAATAATGTACGAAACTTTGATAGTAGAAGAATACGATCATTCGTAGGGGAACTTAAGATGCAAAATATACAAATCGTTGTAATTTTAATAAAAATAAATTGAAATTAGAAACAATATATAAAAGAAATTAGTATTGTTGATATCTGGTTGGTTTTTGCAATTCCCTTCAATATTACGCGCAAAGTCATCGTGATTTCTAACCAGTCAAATGCCAAGTTTTTGTCAATGAACACTTGAAGTTTCCGACAGATCACAGCCTCCATTTCTGTACATGTACCGCACTAGTCTCCGACGTAGACACCCAGTTAGACAGTGTTGTCACCTACCTCGAGACGATCTGAGCGCGGCATCTTCTGCTGCGCAACGACGGTCTGGGGCACGACGCCAAGCGGGCTGGCCACTCCGGGGTCCGGGCCCATGATGGCGGGCATGATGGGCCCCGGGGCGAAGTACGGGCTGTACGGGTTGGCCGTCTGCGGCATGCCGGTCAGGTATGGGTTGGCGGCCTGTATCACAAGAAGAGGTTAGATACTCTGAGATTGGCGAGCGTCAAAAGGAAATTGAAGTATGAATGGTTATAATTACAACTGGTAGAGTATTGGACCAATATTTGTTACAATCATTATTATTGCATGTACCATAATGTTATTTACCTATTTATAAATGTGGCACTCTGCGCGTATAGTGTGGTTACCAATCAAATAACTATTTATGAACTATATTCACCAGTTGACATTTTATCTTTACGCTTGTGATTCCCTCACTACCAACGTGTTTGAGGGTAATATCTTGATAGCTGGTAATCGTATTCTACGCGCAGAAATATATATCTTATTAAAATCTTCGAAACAGAGTGCTACATCCAAAATAGGTAAAAGGTGTGATGATATATTTGTTTCATTTGTTACGAGTTCCATTTTAAATAGTTTTAAGTGTGTAAAGAACTTTAATCCAACACTTCTAAATGCTCTATAATTATGGCGATTTTAAACAAGGAAAGTAACAGATTACCCAGTAGTGGATATAATTTTGAGAAAAGTGTATATTGAGTAATTTTCTATTTATAGCAATAATTATAATACACAACACCTTGATACACTTCGATAGACATTTTAAGTTAGAAAATTTAAAGCCTATGTCACTGTCAAAAAATATTTTTTTAATACATTTAGCATTTATTAAGAGGTGTTAGATATAAAATGTTATACTTCACACGTGGGCCAAGTGGAATTACCCACTCGATAAAATTAACACACTCAGCTTTCGATTTTGTGTGCTAAAATTTCTCTCGTGGGTAATTCCTTACTTTGCCCACTTGTAAAGTAAATAACTATTGTATTCTCAGATTTGGATACAACATTTGACGTATGCTATTGTCAACCAGAAATTTTTATTTCGCGCACTCATGCGGTAAAATATACAAAAAAAAAAAACCATTGGCATCCCCTAAGTATTATATAGCAAATTAATCGTTAAAAAAATTTAGTTCATAAAATGTTATCTACACAGATTTTTATGTATTAAAACTATTAAAATATAATAATAATGGAACACTATCTGCCTTTGAAAATGCGAGCCGAGAGAGACAGCTACTAGTTGGGTCATCTGTCTTTGTTGTGCAATGATTTTACATATCATTCGCTCAATAAATGCATAGCAACCGCTCAAAAAATAATTGGTAGACAAAGAAGAGGGAGAACAAATTAGCGTTTCAGTATTGCTATATTTCAGTGATCAACAACCACAACCCCAAAAATCATCGATAATTACCAATAATAATAATAATAAAATGTATACAAAATTACGAGTATTTTTTATTAAATTTTAATTTAGTTAAATATTTTTTTTTTGTAACATAAAGAATTGTACAACCTCTTACGAAAAGACATCATCCACGCATACGCACAAATGAATGAAATGAAATGAAATAAGCACTCATGCGGGAAGAAAGTCTTTCCGCATTTGGTATGAAAATAACTAGTTCCTATTTTTATTTAAACATTAAAAAATATTTGTTATTGCTTTTAATTTTCAAATGATTATATTCATCACATACCATTACTATATATTGTTCAGTTAGATTAGGTAGGATCTGACTGTTAAAAAACACTTTATTAATCATAAAACGGTGAGACAAATGTCCAATACTCTATTCGCAGTTTGTTATTCCTTATATACAATTATTGAAATATACCTACCCCAAAGCAATTAACGCTAAAAACAACTAATAAGTCATTTCTTACAACATGCTAGGCATAATTCTAGCCCCCTGCATAAAATCATCTACCTATGATGTCTTATAGGCATAAAATGCCAATAAACATAAAACATCATAATACAAGTCTAATAAAGAAAACATAAAGAAACTGAAAGGTTACCATGAGTGCATAGGGGTCATCTAGCAACAACGACAAGTGTGGGGAGAGGAGAGGAAACGGCAGCATTGCCGGTCCTACATTGGACTCCACCTTATCCAAAGAACAGAACAGAACAAAAGCGGTTAGTGCCACGGACATGCTTAAGTACCAACTCCACGGCGCTGAAAATCTAATAATCATATTATCTAACATTAACTACTGAAGCAAACCAAGTAACTACAAACCCAAAATCCATAGAACACAACAAGGTGCAGAGAGTGTCATGCAATGAACGGATGAGATTTGCACTTACCACGGCGGGCACCTGTCCAGGCACTAGAGGCTGGCCAGGCGTGAGACCCATCTGCTGCATGATGGCGTTCTTCAGCGCCAGGTGGTTGCGGCCGTTGATCAGCAGCTGGTCCTTCAGGTGCTGAGGCGGGTGGAAGTACTTGCACGGGGGTTTCTCGCGGTTACATCGGCCCTGCAAACAAACACGACTTCGTCAGGAAACGCAGAGATTGGACGCAGTAGACAATCAGTAGATAAAACAAAAAAGTCCAATGTAGTGCATTATAATTAATTTCTTATACAAAGTATAAGGAAGTATTGGAATCACTGAATCCATTAAGATCAATTTCCCAATGATGTCTGTGTGTGAGGATGGATGGATGGATGAATGTCCGTGTGCGCAATATCTCTTGAACGAGACAAGATATGTAAACTTGGAAACTTGGAATTTATAAGTTTCATAAAAAAATGAAGAGCTGAGTTGATTTTGAATGAAATTGAAAAACCGAAAGAAGAAGTTTACTTGAAACACAAAACAATAAATTCCATTTATTTTACAAATAGAATCAGCTGTGAGAAAAAATTTCAAATGAAAGATGTTACAAAAAATATTTGAAATATAAAATATTATTTGTACTTTTCTTGTACATGCTTCTAATTTTGAGAAAAACTAAATTATATATTTAAGAATATATTTCTATAATCTTAGTTACAATACGAACAAAAACTAAAACTTTTTTAATAACTATGTGTCAAACGTGTCAAATAATTGTGAAGTGAAGTGTGAATTATTATAAAAGCAATATTTGTATTATTAGTTAGAAAATTTTAAATATTAATTGATTTCTAATAAATTCATAGTTATAATGAGAACAAAAATTTAAACAGGTTAACATCTATATATCAAATAATTGTCAAAATAAAGTCATACGCAAGGAACAACTTATACGTGTTCAATTAGTTTTATTTGTATAAGAAAGTAGTGTGTTGCCGACACCAGATTTTTTTGTCACTGTATAAGGTAGTCAGATACGAATTGCTCTTTTTCTGTCAAAACGGCTTCAAAAGATTCATGTACTAGCGCTCTAAATCTTCTTCGAAGTTAGTTTCTTAGGTTTTAAAAGCACAATATTTGAAGTAACAATAATGTGAATGCTACTTGCAAATGCAATAAAGAACAGAACATAAAACTAACACTAATCTAGAATTGCGAATGTCGCTTTAGTGAGAATGTCTCAAATCGATAGATTTGACCAGGCTCTATTCGAGAATGTGCTATACCCTCTTGCTGGGAAAATTGGAAAAGGACATTCTGGAGTGCCTATGTTCATGCGTGAGAACATTAGATTTCACATTTCTCACTCCAGCTATATAATCGTAAATAAATAGTTATATGTACATACATATATGACGAAGAAACAAATGAATAAGTTTAAGGCAGGAATTATATCATCGCGAACGTAAGTTTTAATGGAAATTGTAATGGCATCTTTATATTCAACAAGTGGAAATAATTTGGGGATTAGGTTATCCAAATAGTTGGCGTAAGTAAGGGTTCCCGCATCGTTTTGATAATATATTATCAATCGTCGATTCAACAAATGACCACAACGCAACTATCCGACAATTTTGAGGATACTTTTCTAGTATTAAACCGTATCATACATTTCTCTCTTTCTGGGATGCACAATTTGATATTTAAATGTCTCATTTTAGGCAATATAAATTAAAGAAAAAATATAAACCATTCTATACACTAACATATATACAAAATGGGGCGTATAGGGACTTCAATGCTATTATTTTTATATTGCTTTAAATTTTTGCCAATTCAAGTTACAGTAAAAGTGTAAATACAAACGTTGTTCAGAATTTTAAAACGCGTGCAGTAAGGCCCATTTGGTTACCTAAATATTAGTATTTCACTATATTAATCAAATTAAAATTAATATTTGACAATTCATAAAACTGTTTTTAGTGATATATTCACAATCACAGCCTTATTTTTATCCCAGAGTCTAATTATAAATCTTCATAAAAGAGATTTTATTTGGATTCAGTCGAATTAATCACGCAAGTAATTATCTACGAAAGATGAAAATACCATCAAATTTTATCGACATAAAAAACCGACATAAAAAACATTGATTCAAGCCCAACAAGTCACCAAGTAATTAATCATCAAATAGCTAATATGAGAGCAATCAAAGGAAAAATTCCAGCGTGGGGTTTGTCTTGGCGGCGACTCTGAAGGTGCCGGGCTACAAAAGGCTGACAATTTGTCTTTGCGCGCGGCGATATCGACTCACTACCATGCAAAACCATTGATCCGATTAATGGACTCATTAGAACTGATAAAAACTCGACTAGTGCCGGCAACTTTGCTGCGGACGATATGTCTTCGATTCGCTCTCCCTCCTGCACCAGTGGCGCACGAAATTTTTTTAGGGAACTAATCAGTTAATGGGGGTAAACAACAATTTAGTTTAGAATAGCATATTACAATACAAGTTACAGAATGCAACTTATTCTATTTAGGCTATTCAAAAGCTGATGTAGTTGAATCATTTTCTATATGTCATACATGTTTCAAGTGTCATAATTAAACTATCATATTTATGCCCGGTTGCACCAACGTTAGTTAAATTTTACACTTGCAATATGGAGTAATTGACATTGATCTCAAAAATTATATACCTACGCATTTATTTATTTAAACCAAATTTAAAATTTAACTAACGTTGGTGCATCCAGGCATTAGATTTATAAATATGACTGTTTAATAATGACACTTGAGACATGTTTGACATATAGAAAATAATTCAATTTTATCAGCCGTCCAGTCATGCCCCTCAAAGGTGTTAATGTAGGGGAATCACAGGGATAAAATTTAAATGATAACTGTTGGCTGTGGGATTCGAACTGAGGATATCAGAATCCACAGTCCGATACGTTACCACGGAGCTATTTAATTTTCCTAAACATACATCCAGTGAGGAAACTTCAGATTTAATTTAACAATAATTATTAAAAACAATTGACAATCGTCCAAATTAAATTTTTTCATATTTTAAGGAGAAAAAAATTGATATTTTAGTTGATACCTTTCATTTGACATTAAATTCGATAGGATACAATTAACCTTTCATTTAATACCCAATTCAATTCTCGGTAGGATACGGTTTAATCAATATTTGCTAAATGTTTTAATACTTTTATCGATTGATATTAAAAGTGTAATTTTTGACAGTTTTGTCTCGGCAATGAAAAGGCAGCCTTTGCTGTCTGGTATTTTGGTGCCTAGTCCAACAAATAACTATTTTCCCCCTAATTGAATGAAAAATAAGAAAGCGCACAATTATGTAGTTGCATTACTTTAGCTGTTCTCTTTCGCGAGTTATTGAACACATAGATACATATTCATCCATCCATTCTTAAAGACGATATTGATATAATTGTAAAATAGGAATCAGAGGACACCAAAACATTTGTTTCTGTGAAATTTATCATTAAATAAATTTTATGCGGTAAATAGCTCCATGGTAACGTATCGGACTGTGGATCATGAGATCCACAGTTCGAATCCCACTGCCGACAGTTACGAATTTAAATTTACCCCTTGGGGGCTATGATTTGACGGCTGGTAACCGCACTTCATACAAAAACTATATCAATTACCGAGATCTGCGCAAGCAGAGTGCCACACCCATAATGGGTAATAGGCGTGATGATATATTTATTTATTTTAAGAAATTTTTGGTAAAATATAATGTAGTCGTACCAATTCTTGTGATAACAATATGACACCAAAAATCGTTTAAGAATGGTGCTCATTGCAGCATCAATAAGTATGTGAGAATATAACATTCCATTTCATGATGAACCCTTTTAACACGTATTGGAATAACGATACAACAGATCTTCGAAACCATCGCACAACAAATATAAATTCCTAATCATGATACTGGACGACTTTAAATATATGTCCTTCCAGTTACAAGTTGGAAAGATCTAGATTCAAACCGGGAACTACAACCGTCGTAATATTCCGCCCCTTTGCAAGAAATAGAGAAAATCGTTTCTTCAACGCCACTGCCGGTGGAAACTTTCTCGAATACTAAGACAGATTACAAAAGAGTATTCTTGAACTTAGCTAATCTTTTGTCGTATTCGAAGTTCCCGGGAATCGATATCGGTGGCGCGGCGTCGCGGCGCGTTATCGTATGTCGGCATTCGACGACTCGATCGCCGACGTAAGATTCTGTTATCGGGGTTTGGTCAGCTGCGCTGAGCTGACACTGAGAATGTAAATAATTTTGCTCCAATCGCGAAAAATGAAGAGCCGGCGATTTCCAACGAGCTAAGACGGATAAATGGACACGGATTTGTATTTTTCTTATGGTTTAAGATATCTTCAAGTGTGCAACTCGAAGAATTATTATGATAAAAAATTAAAACTTATTGATTGGTACCTATTAGGATCCTCAAACCATTTTTCAAAAAAAATATACCTAAATTAAAATTGACCAATTGATAAACGGCTTCTTTCAGTAATGTTGTAGATAATCTAGAAACCTATGTGCTGTCATTTGTTTAATTTTAACAATAAAAGAGCAACCAGTCCATAACATTATTACAAAATGCAACAAAATCGTTAGACCTTCTGAAATTCTCATAAGGCTTCATCAACTTATTTCAAGACGTAAGTGTTTTAGAGGAGGTCAGAAACGGGACAAACTTTGCTTCCTGTCAGACGACAACTACCTCATTCTTCATCAGACCTGAATAATCGTCTTAAGATTTTCATTTGTTTGGACCTATCACCTATCAAGGAAAAGATGGTATAAAATTTAAGGACACTGTCCAGATAAAAACGTATTATAAATCTCCCAAGAAGATGTCCAAAAGTAGAAGAATAAGTCAAAAAATAGTTTGCTTTTACCTTCCGCATAATGTAAGGGAGTTATTGTGATACGCCAACATTTTTGATAGAGTTTTTAAGAGATAAGCACGTTATAAGGTCCCTAGAATAGGAATTTTACGTTTACTATAACTAAAAATCTAATGACGATATTATTGCTAAATTTTATAATTAAAATTTACATGTTCAACTTACTAACTAAATAGATTTTAGTAGCAATCTCAATTATCATCAATTGTAAGTCTATTTAAAGGCCTATCAGGTTTGTTATATTCAAAAAGATGTAGAATAATATTGGCTACAATTCTAATTTAATATTTTTTGTTAAATCAGATATTTTTGCGGGAGATTAAGGAAGGACGGAAGTATTGTGGCAGGTTGAAATTTTTGATAGATAGAAGAGTAAATTTTGGCTTCCCTAAAATACAATTTCAATATTTTTTCGATAACGGCTGTCTGTATGTGAAGATTTTTCCATCTAGGTTAACTCAAAATCTAGTAAGGCTATCATATTTTAAACGAGCGGACCTGGTAGGCAAACTTTGTCCTGCCACAGACCTCGCTATATATAAAATTCCTGTGTTTGTAATTCTTCTCCTCCTAAACGGCTTAACTGAATTTGATGAAATTTTGTTATTGTACTTATAGGGTCACCTGGATAGTCAAATGCATAAGTCAAGAAAATATAAAAATAAAAAATCTGGATCTGGACCACAGGGCACTGTAGCTAAGAAAGAACCATTCAGGTGATCCCATAAGTACAAAAAAAAAATCATCAAAATCGGTCAAACAGTTTAGGAGGAGAATTACAAACACACACACACACACACACACACACCGAAATTTTATACATAAAGTATAAAGATGTACATGTTTAAGTTCATCCTGGTTATATTTTGATAGCAATCCATTAACCAGAAGTGGTAATTTAAATGAAGACCAATAAGATTTTTTAAATAATTGATTTAAAGTAAATAGGAATAGAAATAAATTCTGCTTTCTATCGTTCAAAAATTAAAACTTGATGGAGGATACGAGCTGGACACATCAGTTTTTTTATTATTTGTTTTAAAAACCTACCCTGTATATCATCAAGGCATATTTTGTAGGAATAGCTCCATCGTCACCCCTAATCGACGTTCATCATGATAACGAATTAGTCCGTGGAACTAAATATAGTACTTCACTTAAGTAACATTTAATGCAATGCAATACCAATCGTCGTTACCGCGCCCTGAAGTCAAGTTCAACCGCATTTACAAGTTCCCACCTTATCACACCATTGACTAAACCTCCTGGTATCAGCTCACAATAACTCAGTCTTCACTACAGCATGTCCAAGCGGCGTCACACTCACAGCGCCGCGATCTGGGTGCCGATAGCGTCGTTCGCCTGGAGACTGTGAGGTTGCTGTCTCGCGCGGTGTAAATGAGATTGGACGGCGGCTGATAGCAGCAAGCAGACACAAAGGAACGAGAAGACAGTGACAGTGAACGTGCACCACCGAATAAAAGAAATAGAAATGCAAGTGAATTGTGATATGAATGTGTGAGGAGGTGAATTCGCTGACTCTCAATTCGTCTTCTTTATCTTGTGCTGCGCCGATGCTTTGGGAGAAACCGGAAACGGAGTCAGTTTAGATCTTTAGAAACATCAACGGGGCACGTAAAGTTCACGGGAAGAATTATTTAGACCTCTTTCTTGCTAATTACATACTAATTTCGTCCTATAAAGGAAACCATTTGATATTTTTCCACTGATTATTTTTTTACGTTTCTTAAAACAAATGAAATGCTTCATTGTATGTCACGTGTCATTATTATACTGAGAATAAAGTTCTAGTGATTATTTTTTGACGTTTCTTAAAACCATTGAAATGCTTCATTGTATGTCACGTGTCTGTGTTTTATCCAATCCTGTCGTTATTATACTGAGAATAATACTCTTGTGATTAATCCCGGGAATATTCTCTGTAGCTTTTTTGTTTTTGTTGACAAATGTCAGATGTCAGATAGTTATCATCAATAAAAATAAAAAATGAGCAAAAAGGTAGATTTAGTGGCATGCCTGATGATGAAATAAAAAAATAATCTAATTAAATATAACTCGAGAGTTCGACAAATTAGAAAATAATTCTCCAGTATCTTTCTCAAACTTGTCGCCATTTGGCAATAAGTTTTCGAAAGATCTGTCAAATTATTTTCAAAATTATCGAATATTTAATTATGATGAATCAAGGAAAAAGTAAAGATGGTGTTAGTTTACAAAATAAAATTTACAGTTTCTGAGTAATACTACGTATTAATAACATCAGAGACACAAATTTTATTTTGTGAACAAAATCCATCTTTACTTCTTCCTTGATTCATCATAATTAAATATTCGATAATTTTGTCCATGAGTATATTATTACTGATAACTTTTTCTTTCGCTTGCACTTTTTACAAACAAACAAACCCTAAACATTTACAATGGGGTCATAAACTTTTTTTCGTTTTATTTTTTTTCTGTAAATTTTAGTAGTTATGAATGTAGATACTAATTTTAATATTAAAAGGCATGTAGTTATAAAGATATGATTTTTTGAAATGGGCATCTCATTTCAAATTTTTCGCTCGTGACGTCACCATGTTATACTACTACAAAACACGCTCTAGCGGAGAGCGAGGAACTACACCTACTGTCAAATTGACTGTTATCAGTCATTGTTATTTACTGAGAGGTTTTTACAAATATAGTTTATTCACATTACCTGGGCAAAATAATATAACAGATATAATAAACATATGTTTAATTTGAAAATCATTGTTAACTGCAACATATGATTTGAGATGACAGGTGTGATAATGAGACTACCGACATTACCGGCAAGCGACAAGATATAGTACAACAAAGCATTTTGTTTTAACACGTCCCAAACTCTTTGACTAGAAATGTTATAATTAACGAATATCTAATTTAATTTATCGGAGTATTCATCTTTATAATAATAAGTAATTTTTACAACACTGACAAGCAAGTTTTTATTTGTTATCAACACCTCTTTCGCCTTGCCATGCTTTAAATTCTCTTACATGATGACATCACGATTTTGCAACCGCGAAACTTCAGAAAGGAAATTATGAATGAAAAGTTGAAAAATTATAAGAAATATTGAATAATATGTCACTGAAATGATCTAAATTTTTATAATTTGTAAAAAAACACAACTTTTTTTTTAAAGTGTATGACCCCATTCGCGCTCGATAAACTCGAATCACAATACTCATTTTTAATGGATATTATCTGTAAGTAAGCTCGCTTCGCTCGCACTTTTAACGAACAAACCTTAAGTCTATACAACTCACGCTCCATCTTACTAACCAATTGAGTAAATTTAGTTATATTAAAAAGATGTAGAATAATATTGGCTACAATATTTATTTGAAATTTTCTTCTATAATCCAAGAGCCGGCTGCAAAAAACCTGGCCGATCGAGTAACAGAATAAAATGTTTTTAAACTGTTAGTACTCATAGCGATCATAACAAAAATCACTGTGTGCCTGGGCAGAAATTGTGCTCAAGATTTATATAGGTGTAGAATTGAAATGTGGAACATAGGGATTTCAATGCAATTTTTTTTATATTATTGTAATTTTTTACCTATTCACTTTACAGCAACTTCTGTGCAAAAGCAAAACATAAACTAATAGCTCAACTCTTATACCCTCATATCATTCGAGATAAACTCTTAGTTCATCATGCACATGTCGTGTATATCAGCTATATTCACGGCACAAAGCCACTACCCTTAATTTCCCAGTACATGCGTATGTCTTGGACAAGGGACATCCGCACGCGACAACGCACAGAGCTGTGAAATAAGCCGAGATCGACGGCGGCGTCGGGCCGTCGGCCGACGTCTACCCGAGCAGAAGTTAAAAATCACAGCCCGGGCTGTGACGCACTCGCCTGGAAAATTAACGCCAAGCAGAGATAGCGCAGACCGTGACCGTGACGTCACATCCGGGTCAGAGCCACCTAGCGTCATACGCGTGAACCGTGCGCCAGCGTGCTGATATCAGCGAAATGAAATGGTGTTGTTTAGTGGATGATATTAGATTCATAGTACGTGCTCAGCAAGAGGAGTTTGGCGTGTTGTTTGCTGTAACTAGCGTTAGTACTTCAATCTCCTTATAAAGTGCCAGTTTGTCTGTCAAATAACAAAGAATAGTTAATAGCTCCGTTTTAACCATAAGACTCTCAGTTCGATTTCTGTAGCCTGTAAATTATCTGGTAAATTTTCACCGCATACAATCATCTCTGTGGACTGTTCTCCACTAACATCTTTGAATTCCGAAATTTGATGGCTGTTATACACTCAGAAACTGTTTTTACTGCTTTAAGGTAAGGAGGTGACAGGCTCGCCTGATCGGCTCGCCTGTCATTTCCTCCATTCATCAGTAAAAACTGTTTTACCTTGCTTGTAATGTAAATAACTATTTTCACGATTCCTATACTTGTAAGAAAATAAAAATCTATATTCGGTGGAAGACTCCAATGGACGCTAAGAATGACATAGATTTATTAAGTACAAGGTGTGAAGGTAACCTTTCTGTAAACATGCTATTACGCAGATAAAGATAAATGTTCCGTATCTAAAGATAAACGCAACGCATTTGAATTGTCAACATACATCTCCGCAGGTCTCAATATAGAGAACAATGCGTACACATAAGTTCCTGACAGAGTCCTCGACTTCCAATGCGATATTTTAATTTAATCTCATGTCGCTGCGACTCGTCCCTAATAGCTTCGGCGCTTATCAAAAAAACGAATCTAAAAATTGATTCGGAACGGAATGAGATGTCAGAGTAATGGCACGGTGCGCTACGCTCTAAATGATTGTTCCTCTGCCAGGCGTTTTTCCAAGCCGAACTGACATTATCAGCGTGCAGTCGTGAAATGTAAGATTCGACAGCAGACAGCACAGTCGGATTGCGCATGAGCCATTCACTATAAAGTGGTCTCTGCTGTTTGGTTGCCTTTTTGCTACACATCATTCTGCTCTTGAATAGCACAAGTTATGTTTTCATTTTATATAAAACACATTTCAATATTACATTTAAAATAATACATAAGTAATTAAATTCGTGATATTTTCAAATTACATACAAACATAAAGTCACGCTATATCCCACTCAGTGGAGTAGCAGGAACATTGAAATAAAATCAGCCAACAATCTAATTGATTCATAAATACTAGTATATTCTTCACACTCGAAATCATTCATTCACGCAACAAACCATCAATCATACCCACGGTGTAAGAAGAGAGGTCTGCCGACTTTCCAATATGAAGATTTCTCGTGTTCTTTGTGTTTTCTGGTGTCGTTAGAGGGTAAAATAGTGACGAACAGCTTGTCACAATGAAGTGTCAATTTAAAACTACCTAAAATTAGTACGACTGTAGTTCAGGCCAAAAAACGTTATTAGATAAAAGTTGATGTAGGTTAGGCTATGGGAAAAGAATTTATTACGTGCTATATATGTATGCTATATATATATGTGTCCAGTATATGAGACTTATTATTTTTTACGGTAATATTTTAATATGATTTAATCCACAATTTCGTTTTCCGCATTGATTTAAAAAAAAAAAACAACGGTGTCGTGATTTTATTAAAACAGTTAAATTGCTAGGTAACAAGGTTTCGTGGCAAACAGAAATTTATCCGGTAAAATAAAAAGATCTTGTGTAATTACAGTTTACAATCTAATTTTTGACGGCAATGTTAAGTAAGTCATAAAATAATTTGAAATGATGTGCATTTGTTAAAAACAAATAAATTTAGTTCAAAAGGAAATTTAAATGACAGTTAAATTTCTTTATAATATTATTGTACAATGCTCGACTGTAAACCGAACTTTACAAGCCCTCACGGATAACAAGCTAACGCTCTAAAAATACGTATGTTGGCGTTATATCTTTAGGTATCAATTGTATAGCAACATTAAATATTTTAAGGTTATGTTCTGAGTAACTGTCAATTTAATATCTATATAATCTCCGAGCTTGCAACTCTCAATTATTTATGATAACAATTCCTGGCGTAATAACAAAACTATCATGTTGTCCGTGTTCCCGGGTGTAAATCTTACCTCTGCGGTGTGAAGCGGGCGTTTAAACTCCAGGGCAGCATTTATTATCAAACCGCGCCTTAAATTCCCAGCTATTCGGGACAATTGTCGGTAATTCCGTGTAGTATGAGTAGTAATTTACGCGATGACTGCAATTAGAGTAAGTTTGTGACCGCGCCACTGTATCTTGCGGCCAAGCCCGCTGTGTTATAGTGTCAGCAGTCGGAGAATGCTGCTTGCTGGCTGACTCTCTGTGAAAAATGATGAAACCATGGACTGTGTTTCACCGCGGTGTAGTAAACTCACTTGTTTAAAGTTACTTCTCGCACGGATTCTACAGAGGATTTAACTACACGAGGTCCTCAGTTCGATCCCCGCAGCCGACACTTTCTTTTATAGATTCGACGCCACATCAGGGATGTGATTTGACAATTCATACGCTAATATACCCAGAGCTGTTCTAAGCAGAGACCATATCCAGAAATGGGTAACAACTTGCTAATTGTGACAAAAATTAAACGTTTTTTGACAGTGAGTGAGATATTTTACATTAAAAGTTTCGATACAATTTCGTCACCATTTGCAAGTTGCTAAGATAATAACTTTATTAGAGAATATATCACATACCAAACTATACCATCCAAGAAAATGATTACACACTCCACAACTTTTAGAAATGAATCAGTCTTGCTTACTACACTAGTAATTGCTTAAAGTGATATTTATTACATAAGAACATGTTAAAAGTTAACAATAACCTCATGCATAATTTGTAATGTACAACTAAAAATAAAACCGCAATAATGTTTTATCAATTAATGCATTTTATTGAAATTAATATTACAGGTTTGAATACGGAAATATTTAAATTTTTGACTAATTTAAAATACTTGTTTTGAAGTCCCTTGAATTTGATTTGACCAATTTCTCAGTGATGCTTCTGTATATGTCTTGTTGTATGAAATGAATGGATGGATGAACATTCCGAACTGTAAATGTTATAATGATCATTCTAAATAGCACTAGATAGTGTAATAACAGGTTTTCGATTTAGTTATTGTAAAGTACAATTACACATTTTGCAAGAAGGCGTCTGTGTGTGTGTATTTGAGTGTGCAACTCAAAATTTAATGATAATATCAAATTTTATATTTAGAATTTGGATGGTCGATTTTTGAGCTGATTAGAGTTTGGTTAGGAATCTGTAAACTATCAGAAGTGTTATTGTTATAAAATTAATAAAAACTTGAAATTTTAATGTTTGATTGGTAATGGCAATTTGAAAATATATGAATGCTACAAAGTAAATAAAAAATAAATTACAAAAAAAATAAAAAATAAATACAAATCTCAACTCGTTAACATGGATATATTTGCATGGCCCCAAATTAAATGAAAATCCATTCGGATTTGTATTAAATCAAAAGGATCAGTTTTTCATGATGAATTAAATTATTTCATCAGCTATGGAGCTAATCAATCTGGTATTTTGACGAGTTGTATATATCACTGTATTTCAAACACCCACGCTTCTATAGTCAAGCCAAGCGGAAGTGCTTCTCGGATGCTTTCATCAAAAATTTTTCGATTTAGTTAAAAAAAAGCACCACTCTTTTTTATATATAGCATATAAATATTAATCATTCACAATCACTACAGTAATATGTCTATTCCAAACCTTTTAGAGGTTGAGAAATACGTCATTCCTTACTAATATATCAACTTGTTGGGTGGGAAGTGATAGATCATATTGATAATTTTACTCCAATAATAATAAGCTATAATGAAAAAACAATTTTATCGTTTTGATAGCGGATAAATAGGAAGGTAACTTTTTGTAAGTGATAAGTAGTTATTTACTTTACAAGAGGGCAAGAGAGAAATTTTAGCAAACGAAGCCGAAGGCTGAGTGTGATAATTTTATCGAGTGGGTAATTCCACTTTGCCCACGTGTGAAGTATAACGTTTTATCCAACATCTTTTAATAAATGAAAAATTAATTAAAGAAATATTATTTGACAGACATACGCTTAAAATTTTTAACTTAAAATGTCAATCGAAGTAGTTACCAAGGTGTTGCGTGTTATTATTATTGTTATAAATAAAAAAATACTCACTAGTGACTTTCCTCAAAATTATACCTACTAGTGGGTAATCTGGTCCTTTCCTTGTTTAAAATCGCCATAGTTATAGAGCATTTATTGAGAGGTATTGGATAAACGTTTTTTACCTTTCTCCTAGCAACCAGATCAAAATACTAATACTACATTAATGTCATTTGCATTATATGTCAAAAATATGATATATACTAATTGTATTTTCACCAATTGCACTATTAAACAAACATTTTCATAAATAATGTCGTTAAATTATCTCGCCGAATTTCACTCGAGCATTCTATTTTCTTCGGATAAATTTCAGTTTGATAACTCAACCTTGTAACCTGACAGCAATTTGACTCGAAACCTGTTTTAAAAATAAAATCACTCCACCTACGGTGTCCTGATTTTATTCCAACAGTTTTCTTGTCAAATTGCTAGGTATCAAGGTTTTCTGACAAACAGAAAATTATCCGGCAAAATAAAAAGCTTTTGTGTAATTACAGTTGATAAAACATTGTGAATACAGTAAAACATCAATAATTACAATATTATTATTCTAACACCTCTCAATAAATGCTCTATAACTATGGCGATTTTAAACAAGCAAAGTAACAGATTACCCACTAGTGGGTATAATTTTGAGGAAAGCCACTAGTGAGTATTTTTTATTTATAACAATAATAATAACACACAACACCTTGGTAACTACTTCGATTGACATTTTAATTAAAAAAATTAAAGCATATGTCACTGTCAAATAATATTTCTTTAATAAATTTTTCATTTATTAAGAGGTGTTGTATAAAACGTTATACTTCACACGTGGGCAAAGTGGAATTACCCACTCGATAAAAATAATAACACTCAGCCTTCGGTTTCGTGTGCTAAAATTTCTCTCGTGGACAATTCCTTACTTTGCCCACTTGTAAAGTAAATAACTATTATTGAATAGAAGTACATTTATTATAAAGTAATATAAAATTCTAATGTAATGCTGTTTTATTGGTATCTACATAAAAATTTAATGTCACATTTGAATTTCCTGAACTCGTCACATCACCCTAATAATTTTATTTTACCAACTGTCCAATTATGTCTGTATAAGCCTGTGTATTTATTTTTTCTCAATAGTTATTAGTTAGCCAGCAAAAGACAGATAAAATAGCATTTAATGGGCAGAATTTTAACATGCTTTTTACATAGTAATGTATGTGTTTAATCTATGGATTATCAAGAGAATCATAAACTGTATTTATTTGTATTTTTGTGAGATGTAACTGAGCATTATAGTGTATTGTATTGTGGTGTTATCAGTCGACCAAAATCAAAATGGCGTCGTGGATCGTCAGTCACTTGTTTCGGCGGAGCATAGGCCGGTGTAATAGCGTCGCTAATTATGTAAAAGACTGTAATATGTTCGGTACATTTGTGACTATAATGTAAGTACGGTACGGTTTTGTAATGACGGCCGTGTAGATAATATTGTGCGCTGCGCGACGCGGGGTGATTATTAGGGCAGATAAGGGTAGTTAGACACAGTGGCGGCCCCCAAGGGACTCAAATGGGGCACCGGTTTGCCGAAATTGAGGCCAGCGTACTTTTAATGATTTCTGTTAACTTTACAGATTTCGTTGACGGTTACTGCACACATTTACATGAATATTTATACAGATACTACGATTACCTTGCACGTACCCACCCACAATCATATCAGACCGGAAACTAGGCAACGAGATATTTGTCTGATAACACGGACAAGTTAAGAAAGGATCAAGCTTTTACAACAACATCCTTCCGATAGCTCGCGATCAGCAAAAAGAAATCAATGATAACGTACTTAATCTTCAGTGTTATACTTCACGGATCAGCTACATAAACGAACAGCAACTTTGTTATCTAAGTGTTAAAATTTAACTTGGTCAAGTCAAGATGCATGGCACCACATTTGAAATAAACTCGAAGAAAAAAAAAAAACGCAGCGCTAGAAAATGCACCAAAAATGTCTAATTTTCAGAGTGCCATAACTGGGTTGCATTTAGTAGAAATTGGATGATTCTTTGAGTTTTAGAAACTTCAGTGTGATGCTAGTCAATGCCAATTGAGTCTACAATTTTTTGGCACTGCGTACGAGCTGTCAAAGTTGGACATTTTTTGACATCATAATTTTTTTTATATGGGGGTGGGAGGGGGTGTAATGGATTTGATATCATATTGACTAGCATCACATTAAAGAGAACATTTAAAAGTTTCTAAAACTCAAAGAATCATCCAATTTCAACTAAATGCAACCGAGTTATGGCACTCTGAAATTTAGCCATTTATTGTGCATTTGCAAGTGCTGAGTTTTTTTTTCTCGAGTGTATTTTGTTATTATTTATTATTACTATTATTAACCGGTCTAACTGCTGAGGTTATATGCCGTCTCGGTACCTAGTTTTCGATAATGTGACAACGGCACGCAGTATGGGTTTTCGCAAAGCGGTCACCCATCCAACTACTAACCGCGAGCAGCATTGCTTAACTTGCGTTATCGAGTGAACCGGCTTTAACGCTACCTGCCAAGCCGTTGTCATTTTATTATATTTTAATTTTATTATTTATAATTATTTTCAGCTTAAAATGATCCATACTGTGTTTAACAATTAATTATTTTAATTTGATTGATAATATCGCAAAATACTTATATTTATGTAACCAAATGGGCCTTACTACATGCATTTTTAAATTCTGAACAACTTTTGTAACAATACTTTTGCTGAAAAGTGAATAGGTAAAAATTTACAGCAATTTCAAAAAAATTGTATAGAAATCCCTATGTTTTTACACCCATATAAATCTTGTGCACCAATTCACCAGGCACACAGTGATTTTTGTTATGATCGCTATGAGTACTAACAGTTTAAAAACATTTTATTCTGTTACTCGATCGGCCAGGTTTTTTGCATCCCGCTCTTAGAGTATTAAATACATGCTTCAAAAATATCAGTAATAAACAAAAACGTCACTTGTGATCCATCGTGATCTACAATTGCAGAGCTACTACGCCAAAAAAATAATTAAAGTTATAATAAACAACCAGGAGAACTATAAAGTCCTTTCTCTACATTTGTCTAAAAATAAACGAGCCGCAACAACATTTTTCTTTTCTAAAGAATAACAAAATTAACTTAAATACAGCTCTGACCAAATTTACCTCGCACAAACACACGAAAAAACACCTCCGGATGGAGACGAAAACACAGGCATTTACCCTCCCGGACCGGGTCCGGAAATGACGTCACACAACCGGAAAAACAGTTCCGTAAATCCTGCTGCGCCCGCGACAAGTGTGAACGCGAGAAGTACGACTCTGTACGAGTGCAGGGGTACATCGCGCTAGCGTTGCAATACGTGCATTTTACACGAATCGTAAGTTTAAAGAATCCGTGAGTAATACATTTTTACTCACACATTAATATGTGTGCCTAAGCAAAGTTCGAATTGTTCATTTCTGTTAAAAAAAACTATTTTATTCTGCGGCCACTTAGAAATCTGTTCATTGTATGTTTGTTGTTCCTTGGGATATGAGGTACATTGCAAGCATTGTGCGAAATGAATTTGTTTTGTACATATTTCAATACAGGTATGTTCATTTCAGCACAGGTGCCATTGCTAGGATACTTATTTAGAATTGTCAAATATTGGAATGGTGAAAGCGGGACAAATTTATTATTAAAATTAAATTAATTAGGAAATAATATCGTGGTCGTACAAAAAGTATGGAATGTTCATTTCATACTCGTAGGAAATAATTACCATTCCATGCTCGTTATACAATATACTATTTATTAATTAATAGAACAGTATTTTAAACATCCCTTTAGATAATATTAAATTAATTATTGGTGAAGTATGAACGAAATTTAATTTAAAAATAATAAAATTAGTGCATTTTGTTTTCAATGTTGGGATTCATTTCTGCCTGATATGAAAGCTCTTGACAGCAGTTAAAATGCATAACTTACAAACTAAAGGTAGTTAGATATTACTGGATAAAAAGATGCCATTATAGAAAAATAATTAAGCTAAAGACGCACGTTATTAACCTAAAATAAAACTTTATAAAATGCAAAATTTTTTCTTTCTCTAGATTAAATCACAATTTGACAACTTTAATTTTGATTTAAGATTAGTTGATTGGCAACACTGTTACATCGCCTTGCGTCTGATAACTTAACTTTGACGTGTCTGTTGTGTTGTCACAGTGTTTTCAAGGTCAGAGCAAATCGTTTTTAGAAACATGTGAAAAAAATATGGTGCCTAAAGCGAGAAGAATGTACTTCTTCCACTCTCGCTCGAATTGCCTCATGAGCGCAACCCTCAAGCTCTAGTGCGACAAAGAAGCGCTTTCCTCTCTAGTTCCACAAATAACTATTTGCGTAAGAAGTTTCAAGTCACGGTGTTTATAAAGGTTAATGTCGAGGAATCCATAGGGATAAAGCCCTCTATTGCCTTTGAAAATGTATCTTTACAAGTTACTAGTTGACAGCTGCATTGTAAACATTTTACAAGTTAGTAAACAAAATAAACAATGCACGTTGCCACAGTAATGCTTACAAGACTTATGCGAAATCATTTCAAATTATTTTTGACAGAACAGTTGTATGTAACTGACAGGACTTGGATATAATTTTAATTTGATTTACAAATGAGTAACAAGTAAAATGTTGTACAATACACGCAAGGTAACTGTTTTACCTTGCTTGTAATGTAAATAACTATAACTGTTGTCTGTTGGAACTGAGTATCATAGTGGACGTAGAAAATATAATTAAAGCGTCAACTGTCAGTACCCTTGTCCTACTATGCGATACATATATATTTCAGGCGTACAGCGCAGTTACCAACTGTCAAACCACGTCCCCATAGTAGTGTCACTGCGAAGCTCAACTGATCTCTAATTTTCGTGGTAACCCCGTCACAAAGCCCTCGCAACTATCCGTAGTTTTCCCGGGATTCATACTTTGGCCATTACCTTCTGACACACCTTGCCTAATCCCAGCTCTGCTGCCTGCGCAATTACCAACCCTTGCCTGGGTCTCCGGCTCGTCGCGCCTGATGCTAACTGCCCGCTGGAGAACGATAACCGTTAGCTCTGCCCGGCTGTTCACCAGCGAACACTGCACTTGATATTGCTCGCACATCGCACTCTCGCGTCTCCAGATGACGTTGCCGTAGCGACAGATAACAACTGAAAACTGCCGTGGAAACAAAAGTCGCCGCGGTCGATAAGTGTGTAGTGCGATAAGTGGAGAGAAGTGAAGTGAAATGTCCAGGAGTCTTGTGCCTCATTGCGCTGATAAGCAGATGGAAATGGGCCAAGGAATGGATAAATGATATTTATTTTAATATACGCATTGCAAACAAGGATGTTACTGCTGTTTACTGTTTTATCAACGGGACTCACAAGACGCTTATTGTTTTTGGGATTTTTTAGTTAAATTCAGCGAATGTAATGCTGTGGATAAGTCGCTCAACCAATAATCAAGGGCTTTCTAGTTCAAACCTAGGTCATATCAACTTAACTGCTATAATTATAATTTTTTTTAAAGCTATTGCATAGTTTTTATCGCGGGCTTTGAGTGCGGCAACCAAACCAAGAAATTCCGTAACGAAATAAACCTGACACCACCCACTCCGACCAGCACAGCGGTGTGGCGTTAAAAGCCGTGCATCGTCTAACGTCGTTTAAGTTCGGCAGACTTCGGCACGGTGTTTGTGTGCGTGCGACTAGACGTATGCCATTGACGCGGTATTTTCCAGATATTTAGAGGATATCAAGTCTCAAACTTATGTTTCTTATTTCAGTTACCATAAACCTATAGTTCAAGGATAACAATTCCTGAATAACCTACATATATTGTAAGAAAATAGAAATATTTTAAACAATATTAACTTCTCATTTATTCAATAAAAGAAAAATATTTGTTTTCTTATCGGTCACCACGCTCAAAAAGTGTAACTTGAATTAATATCAAAGAAAAAAACAAGGAAAAAAAATACTGCATAAATAAATAATTATAATTGCATAAGTTGATAAAAAAAATGCTATGCAATAGCTTTACCGCGGCAGTTGATTGCGTATTTCACAAGATATTTCAAGAAGTCAAGTTAAATGGACCAGCCGATATATGGAAGTTTTCCTGTTTTATAATTGAAAATTTTTCAAGTATACAGAAAATAAATGAATAGAAAAAATATAAATTAATTAATTAATGGCAGTAAGGGCACTTTGCTTTCAAGGATCTCGGGAAGAAATATTGCAGAATATAATATAATACAATATAATAAGAAGTATTCATGTCATCATGTTTTATAATTGGACAATGGGCCTTTGAAAATAGGTTAGTACATAAAAAAATTTAAATTGAAAACATGTGTACCAATTATTTTTAATAAATATTTCGATGATGATATTAATTCAAACAAATATTTTAAACTGAATATAAAAGAGCCAAACAAAATTCAGCAACATCGCCTGCGGGTAAAAGAAGCAATAACTCCAAATTGAAGGCACGGTGTTTCGCAACGAATTCCTCTTCTTCAGCAACGTAACCGACATACATATTTTCAGGCTCATTTTTCACGCAGCATCTCCTCTCCTGATCTCCTCGTTCAATTCCAGTCAAACTAACCCCAATGCATACCATCCGCAACCCAAATCAATATATGTACATCAGTGTATCTTGCGATTTGAATGGGGCGACATTCATCGCAGTTCTTTCACATCGGCTGCTTCATTACGGAGCAGCCGAGAGAGTATCAGCACCGGAAGTAGTTACCTACCGATGAAACCGGAAGCGGGAAGCGATATCGACTGATGTCACGGCAGTATCACACAGCCTGGCCTGAGCTGTACGCCGTGAGCCTAATAATGGGGAATGAAATTTTAATCTTTGGCATTTATCTAAATAAGGCTGGGAGTTGCTGCGACCCGGGCTGCCTCGCGCGATCACGACCGACTCGGAGGTGTTCTGTTTATTTTTTAAATCAATAGGGTGGATTTTTACATGTTACACTTTCTGGTACATTATTGTAACTCTTTGATTCTGCCCAGAAATCTATAAAAATATTACCTAATACCAAATATTAGGGGTAAATATATGCTAAGAAGTTCTAAGACAAAAATAAAAGAAAGACATCAAACAAACTATGAATTTTCAAAACAAAACAAAAATACAAAAAATAATTGTTTAGGATTACATAATTTTAGACTTTTTTCCAGAGATCGAACATTGTGAACTCGGTTACGAATAATTTCTCAAACTTGGATAAATTATATTTTAAGTAAAATTGTGAAAATTTAAATTATACATTGTTCAATGGTAAATAATAATTATTTACACACCAAGTATGGAAAGTCATTTTTCGAATTAAAATTTCACCAAAATATCTGAAAATTTACAAATTTACAGTAGTAAAATCTTAGCAGTTGTTCCCAGAAATTACTAAATAAATTTTTTAAATTTTTTTCTATCACAAAATCATTAGTGAGATATTATGCATTAATGATGAACAAACAAATACAGAATAGTATATTGTACAACGAGCAAGGAATGGTACTCATTTCCTACGAGTATGACAGTTTGAAGCATGAGCCGAAGGCGAATGCTGCAAATCATACGAGTATGAAATGGACATTCCATGCGAGTTGTACACTATACTTTTTCTACGACCACGATATTATTTCCTAATTAATTAAATTTTGATAATAAATTTGTCCCGCTTTTACTATTAGAATATTTAACAATTCGAAATATGTATCCTAGCAATGGCACCTGTACTTATATGAGATGACCTGTATTGAAATACTCACAAAATAAATTCATTTCGCACGATGCTTGCAATGTACCTCATATCCCTAGCAACAACAAACGTACAATGAGCAGATTTCTAAGTGGTCGTAGAAAAAAATATTAACCGTCCTTTTAAAAGGACTCTATATGGGAGTTGAACGGGGTAACGTTTTATGAACAAAATTTGATTATTTTTAAGATGTTTATATTGTAGAATGCCCTACTGTAAGGACTGCGTTTTTTTGTATATTTTACCGTACAAGTGCGCGAATTGAAAGTTCCTGCTAATGAATAACGTACGTAATATATTGTGAGTACAAAAAAAAATTGTAAAAAAGAGCAATTATTTTCATATTTAACTTTTTTTTTTATTGAAAAGTGTAAAATTTAGATATGTATAGCACCTTTATTTTAAGTATACATATTTTTTAATTACAAATGAATAATTCCATATTCATCCATAATCACGCCCAAAATCATTAAAAATTATTTACTCCAATACAGTTATTTATTTCATTCAATTAAACAATTACATTTAGTCATCAAACATCATGGTTAAGGGTGAATTTCATCTATAGTTTACCTGAAGTAAAGTACATCTTTCAAAATTATTTTTCTACAATCGTTGCACAATATCGACATTGTTATTCCATTTTTGGTTAGGAAATGTTCAAAATTGTCGCTCTAGGGCGACAAAGTGACATATTGTCGCACTAGCACGACAAACACAAAACAAAAATAAATTAGGTAAAAGAAGTAAATGATGCATTGGATTTTTCTGGTAATAACCTTGCTATTGCAAATGCAGTTGGCATATACGTACATACATACACTTCAACTTAATCACCATAAACGTATTCACTCTATAGACTTTATGTCAAATGTACTCCATATGTCAAATGTACTCCATGTGTCAAATTATGATTTCTTTGGGGTAAATAGCTCCGAGGTAACGTGTCGGACTGTGGATCGTGAGATCCTCACTTCGAATCCCACTGCCGACAGTTACAAATTTAAATTTACCCCTGTGGTTCCTCCTCCACTAACATCCTTGGGGGCTATGATTTGACGGCTGGTAACCGCACTTCATACGAAAAAATATATCACTTACCGTGATCTGCTTAAGCAGAGTGCCACACCCGTAATAGGTAAAAGGCGTGATGATATATTTTTTTTTTTTTTGAAAATTTTTATTTTGTTCATAAACGTTGTCATGATTACGGTAACATGGGTAATTACAATTTTACTGAATTGTTATAGGCGTGACCAAAGATAATTTTGAAAATTAATTTTTTTTCTACAGCTTGACATTGTTCAACGATTGTAGAAAAAATATTGTGTGTATCTCGCCGGATAGAGCTTGTTCGGTGCACTTGTCGAGTTGTTGACCTCGGCTTCGCCTCGATCAACAATTTTCTCGCCGCGTGCAACAAACAATGCTCTATCCGCACTTGATACACAAATAACTATTGTTTCAGGCTACGAAAATTTTTGTTTTACAAAAATAACTTTACTGTTCATTATTACGAATTTCTATTTTTGTCACATAAATATGAACCTATATAAAACTTACTAACTAATTTGCTGTGATTGGGAAGCCACAGGATTAATTTTATATGTTGTAAAATTTCTTGCCATATTTTTCAATAGCTGATAATCACTCGTGAAAGACAAATCATCATAATTTGTTTACCACGCCATCTTAGATTTCCTCGTCTACATCCTCGCCGTTTCCTAGCTCAATTCCCTAGCGCAGACCACCACGCTCCTCGTTCTTTCTTTCTTTCTTTTAATTGCCTACCTGTCTGGAAGAGTTGGTTAAATTGATAGAGGGTCTGCGCGCAGTTCGCTCACAGAACTAGCGCTGCGGTAATTGATGTACCGCCGCGACCGCCCCCACGTAATTGAGTATAGTGTTGACCGAACCTAATTGGCCTTTTTATTGCGGGAATGCACTTGGTCTTGGTTTGTTAGCAGCATACTTTGCCGACTCCGGCTAATTTGCCGTTTTATGTTGCGGTAATAGGATTGCGCGCTGTGATTCTTGTGTTGGTAATTTTTACTGAGACAATTCACCGCGGACACAGCTCAAGCGATTTTCTGTTTACTATGGATTATGATGTGAAAACCCAAGAACATCATATATTTACTGGTTTGTTCATATTTTCTCAACGCTATTCCTGGAGATTATTGCTAAAGTACTGCTATCAGATCAACATGTTAATAATTATAATAATTTATAATTTGCAGTCTAAAATTATCCATTTTTAAGTAAAAAGTGGTAGCGTACCAATGGTTCCAATAACAGGGATGAAATGAGGTCTTTCACCATTTTTTTTTAAATTTCTTTTTATGAAACTATATCTAAATTGAAGAATATCTGCACTTTTAAAAAGTCTTCATGTTATTCATTAAGCCACAATGATTTTTTAAATATGTTGTGACGTCATTGTAGAGGTGTTGGTGGATCTCAAACAGTAGAGATTATAATGATATATTTATATTTATTTAGAAGAAACACATTTTGAATTTGATTTTTGATCGAATCAAAATTCTTTGTTGAACTACATGTTTGTATTCCACTACGCCCTATTATCCTGAATTTTGTCAAATACAAAGTTCAAATTTGGAATGATTTGTTTTTAATATAGGGTTGTAATTTTAATTTTCTTATGATATTAGAATTGTACTGAATTTCATATACCGGGAGTTTTTTTTATCAGTATACATAGGGATGTGTCATTACCATAGTTACAGTTAAAGTGATTGACAGCAATGTATTACCGCGTTTTTTTAAGAGTGAACATAGGGATAATTTACATTGATTATTAATAATAGTTAGTCATATTGAAACAAACAATGCAAGTTTAAACAAATAAGAAATTTATTTTAATTGCTTTAGTACTTAATAAATTACATTGAATTGATAGGAATTATTATTTTTAATTACTGTAAATTATCCCTATGTGCACTCATAAAAAAAACGCTTTAATACATTGCTGTCAATCATTTTGACTGTAACTATGGTAATGACGCATCCCTATGTATACTGATAAAAAAAAAAACTCCCTGTATCTATTACAAACGTTGTGAATTTGTTTGTATAAAGAACAAAGTAATATACATAACTCGTATATACCGAAAGTTTTATTTATTTATCAGTATACATAGGGATGTGACATTAATTGCCATAATTACAGTTAAAGTGATTGACATCGACAGCAATGTATTAAAATCGTACAACTTTATCATAAAAGTAAATATAGGGATACCTTCGAAATAATAATTGCTACCAATTTAATGTAATTTATTAAGTACTAAAATAATTAAAATACATTTTTTATTTGTTTAAACTTGCAGTGTTTATTTCATTATGATTGAATATTATCAGTAATATATGTAAATTATCCCTATGATTACTTTTATTTAAAAAAAGTACTTTAATACATTGCTGTCAACCACTTTTACTGAAACCATGGTAATAACACATACCCTACGTAATTATGTGTAATAATAATAATAAAACAAACTTTCTGTACGTTCATTGTTCTTTAGATAAAAAATAACATCAAAATTATTGAAAAATGTACGTAAAATCACAATGTCCTACGATTTCTTTTTATCAGAAAAACGCTACCGAAATGAATGACACTTTGTGCACTAATTTGATATTTATAATCAAACGTATATCACTATAAAATTTGAATATTATTGGATGTAGGTAGGTAAAAATAATTGGATGGATTTAAATCATTTTTGTAAAAAATTATTAACTCAACGTTTCGATCTTACATAGGTTATCTTCAGGAGTAAAATGTCAAAGTAAAATACAAAAGTTGTCAAAATTGATAAAAAATATGTAAGAATTATAAAATTAGTGACAATTTACTCCTGATGATGATCTATGTAAGATCAACATAATTATTTACAAAGACGATTGAAACTCATCCAATTATTTTACCTATATATCACTATATTATATTATATTTCGTTGAATAATATATAGTATTGATTTGTATTTTGCATTATTTAAACATGATAAACCCCTGCAATAAATGCACGATTAAATATCGACTCAGAATAACAATGCCTTTGGTCATGAATAACGAAAATATATAAAAATATATAACAAAATATTAAATGTGTACTGTTAAAATTCCAATTAAAATCACACCTCATTTAACTTTAAAGCAAACTCGTTATTTTAGCTCTCCTCGTATTAACAGCAACACATCCAATATTATTATAACAAACACAAAAATAATCAAATGTGAATAGGCTACCAAATATTTTCACAAAAATAAAAATGTTATTTCCCAAACACGAAATAATTTCATATTTACACAAGTGGAAGTGAGACAATGAATGCTAACAACACTGCGAGCAGGAGAGAGACAAAGCTGGAAGGTTGGTAAGCGTTTTAATCGAATCCACAGCCGACTCGAAACACAGATCAAATTAAATTAATCCAATAAAGGCTATATCGTGATATAGTCTGGCGCTGTGCTGCGCGGAGGAAGATTACATGGCAAGAAAATTGAATATCGCGACCGGAAGTGGCATAATTATGCAGAACGGGCCGGAGAATCGTTGTTTCGTTACACCGCCACGGTGCGGTACGGTTCCACTTCCGCTCGAGGCCGTGACCATTCCAATGAATTTTCTAAATGTTTCTGTTTTCCCTGATAATTGTATTAACCAGCTCTTGCTATACTTTGGTACCCACAAATTTCAACTCTAATTTATTAATGCGGAATTCCATTTGAATTATAATAGAAGCCTCAAGATAAATTGTAAAATTACAGGAACAATATATTTCACACTAACATTACCCCCCTATGATTCTTCTTCCACTACAATATTTTTTTATTATACCTGCATCATAATCCGTGTTTAAAACACGTTACAGCGTTCGTAAACGCAAGATTAAAACACGCCGTGTTTTAAAGGTTGCTAAGCAACAACAAAAATATTTACTATTAATATCTGTCAAAACTGTAAATGTAAACAACAAATGGTAACCAGTCTCCATGTAAACGATATACGTCAAACGTCACACGCGCAAAATTATGAAATGAATCAAAATCAAAATGTTGCTTTCCAGTTTTTTCTAGAGTATGATGCAGGTATAATAAAAAATAGCGTATGACACACTAGCGACTCTTAAACTCGTCGTACGTGCTTTAAAAGCTTACTTATACACTTGTATCATAATATACTATTAAAGTTATGTTTAATCAGTTCTTGAAGAAAAAATACATAATTCCACACGCAACAATTAAAAACGCATAACAAAACTAGTGAAACTAACATGTTATGCGAACCCTGTTCAACAAGATTTAAATTTTTGAACGTAAATAAATAAATAAATATATCATCACGCTTTTTATCCATTATGGGTGTGGCACTCTGCTTACGCAGATCTCGATAGGTGATATATTTTTGCGTAAGAAATGCGGTTATTAACCGTCAAGTCATAGCGTCCTAAGTTGTTTGTGGAGGGGGAAATTTAATTGGCAACTGTTGGTAGTGGGATTCGAACTAAGAATCTCACGATCCACAGTCCGATACGTTACCACAGTGTTATTTACCCCCATAATTTATCAAAATCAAGTCTAATTTTATTTTTATGATATTAACTAATTTATGATTTACAACTTTTAGTTACAAAAATAAGTATGTGGCATACTTATTTAATTTATTATTTTTTATTTTAAATATCAAAGAGTTTATGCCGCATTTATTTTTCTCTGCTTATGTTATATTGTATTGACATTTATATTTTTCTGTCTTGAAATAAAAACATTTATATTTTTGTTCTGCAAATCATTTTTTAATTATTGTTTATAATTTTATTTTGCCATCAATTATATTGATCTGGTGGTTATAAGTACAAATAACAGTTTCAATTACTATAATGTTTCAAAGTTATTTAGGCGTAACTAATGCGGCTTGAAGCAGCCAATAATTTGACACTGCTAATCGCAGACAAGAAAGTAAGTCCAGTATCTTATTCTAATTTATATCAATACATTATCAAGTTCCCTCTGAGTCCGTATCTCCATAGTTCAGCACCGAACTCAAGTATCATTTCTCAGAATCAGTCCGTTTCGCGTTTCGGACTTGGAAAGCTGCGCGTCGCCGCTCTGCGAGTAGCGGATGATAAAGTTCAGGCGGTCCGTTTATCATCGGGAGTCACTAGACGCGAGGGCCGGGGACGTGAGATCACGATCAGCGGCGGCGGTGGAGCCTGTCCGCGCTAACGCTACCCGAGCTCCTGATGGATTTCCAATAGTCTGACCGACCGGGCTGCCCGACTGGATTGCAGGGGAGAGAGCAGTTTCATTGTCATTGCCAGAGTGGAAGCTTGGAAAGGAAATACTGGACACATTGGAATTCTACCACTCATAGTTTGCCAACTTGATTTTTATGCAATACAGTCCATATTATCCTCTATGATCGTACATATTAATATGTTAAAACTTACATATTCTAGCACAAGTATGAAATTCGAATAAAGGAGTACTTGAATAGTCTAGAACACTACACTATTTTCTCTGTTTCAGTTATTATTTATACTAATTTTTTTTTTATAGCGAAAATGGAAAGCGGACTAACTACTTCGGTTATATGCCGTCTCATGACTGGATGATAATGAATTTAGGTGAACACAAATGTCCATGCTCTTCAGTGGGATTTAAACCCACGACCTCTTCCGTACTAGGTTAGTGACATAGCCACTACGCCATTAAGATCGACTTGCATTTATTTATTTATTATTAATCACTCAAAAGGAACAAATATTCCCAATTATTTCTTTATAAAAATAAATGACAATTTCTAATATGAGAATTTTTTTGACAAAAAAAGGTAGATTGGTGACAATGATACGTGTTTGATATTGCCCGTTGATTAATGATCAATATGAAGTAATAAAGTTTTAAAATACATGGGTCCGAAAAGGAATTCTTTTCGAGATACGAGCAATTTTATTTTTCGATACCTAGCATAATTAATTTATGTTAAGTTTAAAGCTAATACACGTATCAAAGTTAGGTACTTTCGAATCATGTAAACTTTATTATTTAATACTGATTAAAATTACAGTCGGCCCAATTCTCTAACGAAGTTGTTATCATAGCAACTCGCTAATTGTTACAAATTCGCATCGAAACTTCATGTTTAATGGAGAATATTTCATTAACTGTCCAAAAACGATTAATTTTTGTTACAATTAGCAAGTTGTTACGGTAGCAACTTATTAGAGAATCGTCCCGAAATGACTTTCTATTCAAATGATGAAATCTTAGACATGGTTTTCATGTACGATCGTATAATCACCAACTGCCTCACAATGTGATGTTTGAAACAGTTAAAAAAACACATATATCTTCTTAGATGAAAAAGATTGATTATTGGACCAGGCTTCTTTACTTTGATAATATTATCATCAATAGCAAATCCCTAGAAAAACCAGGGCCTAAGGTAGGTGGTACTTGTTTCGCGACTAATTCCCCGATGCAGTCAGAATCCCAATCTGTGGCATTCGGTCACTAGAGTAATAAAAGCGACAACACAGAACGACCATCATATTAGAAGCAACAACAACAAATTGCTGCTATATAAATATAAAGTAATAAACAATGCCAGAGTCAGCAAGTACCAATTACATTGAAGTCATCGAAGATTTCAATCAAAAACCTTTCATATAATTGTCAATGCTTCCTGGCTTTTTCACAATTAGGTATTTCAGCAAATGCCTTCCATTAAAGAAGAAATCCACAGATTGAGTAGTAAATATGTACAGGCCGATCTCGGTAGTGTAGTAGAAAATTATTTGCTTCAAATTTCTTTAATTAAAAAGCTCAAAAATTTTCAAGTGCGATAATAAAATATGCGGATTGAATGTACAAATATGTCAATAGATATCATTCGATTGGAAAACTGTTTGAGGAATTCGCAGCTCAATTCAATATTCGATACATTACATGGTGATTTCCCCAAAATAGAATTCAGAATTCAGATGTATTTAGTACGCGAATAATTCGTTTACATCCTACCGCGATCACAAACACCCCCATTGATCACCTTTCGTCTCGCTGCCTCTAGTATTTCCCCCCGCCGCGCCGGCCCAGCAGCAAACAGCCCATTACAACCCTTCCGCATTTTCCGCGACGTCGCCCAGTGGCGTGCTACAGGGTGGAGGGCGCTAATTGAGGAAGCACGAGCCATTGACGTGACGGGCCAGTCTTGTATGCTACCGACACCACCGCGGCTAATGAAGTGGGCTATTCACGTGATCGTGACTTGTGATCCGTGATTCAAATCACCGAATTGTGGTCGTTAGTGGGGCGTAATTGACTGATTGATTTCACAGTTTTTTCGAGGGGATATCTGGGGTTAAAGGGAATTTATTTATTTATTCATTCCCAAAGATTTTGCCATGACTCGTCGAATAATTCTTAACACAATGGATATCTTCTTCCTACAAGAAGTCTCGACTTTTATTAACTTTAAATTCATCGTTCTTAAGGTTTTGAAATTGTAAGTGCACAAACTTCTTAAATTTAGTGACTTTGGTATCTAACGGGAGTTTTTTAGAGGCACAGAACTTCAAAAAAATGAACTAAAACATATACAAATCGTGGTAATGGTCAAGGTATTGGCTTTTTTGGAAAGATAACTTCATGCCATTAGTATTTGAATATGATTTCGGAAAGATGGACATTCTGGAAGTTTAATTTTCGATTACTTTTTTAGGCACCTGAGGCGGCGAATGTTGGTTTCCATGTCGTCCATAGTCTCTGGTTTATTGGCGTAGACTAACGACTTCAAATATCCCGGCAAAAATGATCCAACTGCGTTAAATCACAAGATCTTAGAGGCCAATTCACATATTTATTACCCGATATTATTCACTCATCGAATGTGTTCCTCAATAAATCGATTGAGGATCGCGCTGAGTGTCATGTTGTGCCTTCTTGTTGAAATCACCACTCTTCCACATTAACGTCATTCAATTTGGGAACCAATTACAATTACTACTGGTATGGTTAGGTGTTATGCTCTTTGATATTTCTGACAGAAAAACAGAAAGAACATGATACCTCTATTCCACTAATTGCAAGTGGAAAGATAGGAGTTTACAAGCTCTTACAATCAGTACATATAAATTAACGCCTTAATTTTATTGGTGCTAAGATATATTTAAACTACATGTTCACTAAGTAAGTTATAACATTCGGCCTATTGTTCAAGCTATTTTTCGAGAATAATTGTAGTACATGGATTTGTAATAAAGTAAGCAAGCAAACTAGCTGATTTATAATGCGAAACAGAACTTTATACTGTTAGCCAATCAGAGAGTATATTGCAATTTCTGTTTCTTTTGTTTAATTTCGTCGTCACAAATACTGTTTCCTTTTTGAACAGACTACCATGCCTTTCTATCTGTCTATTTATCTTGGTTTGGGATCTACAATTGCAGATTCCTTGCAGCATGTAACCTACGGTTAAAGATAATTTACAAGTAAGATTTAAAATAAATTGAATTTTTCTCGAGTAGAATCATTAGTTTTGGGATCTGTAATTGTAGAACTTATTGTTCATCAAAGTTTTCAAAGGTAGCATTTAAAGAAGAAGTAAATTAATTATAAATAAATAAATATATCATCATGCCTTTTACCCATTATGGGTGTGACACTCTGCTTACGCAGTTCCCGGAAAGTGATATATTTTTGAGCATGAAGTGCGAAAAGTTGTAGCCCCAAAGATAATAGTGAAGGGGGAACCACAGGGGTAAGTAATTTTAAAATGGCAACTTTCGGCTGTGGGATTCGAACTGAGGATCTCACGATCCACAGTTTGATTTGCAATTAATTGAACTTCTCGAGTATTATAATTCCCTTTACCTAATATTAATATAAACAATGATGGAATAAGAATGAAATTGAAATTTAAAATAACAAATTTAGTGCATTTAGTTACCAATGTTGGCAATAAAATTTGCCCGATATGATAGCTGTGAAATAGTACATAACCTACAAATGTAATGTTAGTTATCTCAATATAAATAAGAAACATAATAAATTTACAAGTTAATACAGTAAATATTATAAATATTTTAATTGTTTTCTAATATATTAGACAAATTAATTTGTGTTTATATTTATAGTGCAACTTTGACAAATATCAAAATAACTCCTTGAAGAACTTAATTTCTTTGTATGCAATGTTATTTTTTATACTTTTCGTACAAAAAATATTGTACAAACCTCTTGCGTTAAATCGGTTCCCGCATTTGGTATGTAAATAACTATTGGATTGTTGCACATCATATGATTCCACTGTACTATCGATAGTATTTGCCTTTAAATCATAACAAAATATTTATAGCATTTGAGTTAGATCATTTCACAGTTTTGATTTCTTTATATGCAAACTTCAAAGGTTACTACATCTGGGACTATCCGATAAAACTTTTGAAAAAGAACAATATTATCATCCTAACCAAATAAACAAATGTTAAGATCTAGTTTTACGCCTTTTGCTGTTACGGATGCAAGTAGTATTGACATTAACAGTACTGACTGAGTTGAACCCAGAACTTTTCAAGTTACAAATAATCTGCTTGTCCATCTACTCCATTAAATACCGCACAGTGTCAATTACAATCGCTGTCGGTAATACCGCAATTGTCAAAGTTATTCCCTGCAAATGGTCCCTACCTATATCTGATTCATACACTATTTGCTCTTATATGCATGCACTCGAATTGCTAGTATAGATAATTGTTCGTGGTGCTCGGTGCTGTCACAAGAGACGATTTATCTGGCAGCGTGTTTCTGCTCCAAGCTGTGCAGATCAAAGGAAATGCGAGTCGACGGATTATTTAATGGACGTAATCGGTAGTTACACTGATAACAGTATGAGTGGGCTTCTTCTGCTTGTGTCAATATTATATTTCCTTTATTGCGCGGTGCACGTTTCTATGTTCTCAGACCCACACAAATATTTTTGTAGTGTTGTACAAGCTGGAGATTTTGATTTGACAAAATAAAACGGCACAAGTCTTTCTATTTTATTATCATGCACTCAAATCTGTTTCTATGCGGTATAGTATATTCTACAACAAGTAATGGAATATGCCATTCCGTTACCTGTTGTAGACTATACTTTCTATAACAAGATTTTGAAAACTTATACAAAAAATACAAATATAAAACTGTTGAAAACGTCAAATTCAAATAAATAAAACTAAAACAAACAGACGTAACCATAGTAACTGAACCAAGATACTTCATATATCGCGCTAATATGCGGCTCTGATTCGTCGAAATTATTCCATACGCGGCGTATGGAATGATAGTTGTTCCAGTACAGTTTTTAGTTGTAGAATGTGTAGTTTCCAAAACAGTATTATAGAATAGCATATTCTACAACAAGTAATGGAATGGCACATATTCCACGCGAGCAAAAAGTTTGTAGTCCGAGGGCTGTGGTTTGCGAGTGTGGGATATGTATATATATATATATATATATATATATATATATATAAGAGAAGTTATTTGTGGTTATATTATTTATTGTAAACCCATTCATGCTGTTTACTTTTGTTAATATTTTCCAAGGTTTTTTCGCACTCCAAATTGGTTTACTTTATAAATAAAACGTTTGTCCAGCTTCGGAAAATAATGGAATGTAACGTCCAGATTTTTACGGGACTTATTGTTATTATTACACCCTTTTACTGCACGATTTTTCGCGGTATTAAACTACAATTTCGGTCATTTTTTATCTCCAAAATCGTTATTGTGTTCTAAAATAATCCGCTAGATGTTATATCACTACATGTCAGATCCCAATAGGATTGAAATTATTGCATTACATAAAAGAAGGTATAAATAGACAAACGTGGGCGATAAAGCCAAAATAAACTGAGACAAATAGTACGTGATGTCACATCAGAGAAGAAAACAAGAAAATAAAAGTAAACACGCAAAACATCTTAGCAGAGGGACATATGGCTTCAAAACAACATAGTTATCAGCCGTCAAACCTTTCTCCCCTTAACCTGGAACAGACAAAGGATACCATGGAGCTATTTATCTCGTTCTGGTGCAGTAAAATGTTTAAACTTTAAAACCAGCTAAAAACAAATTCTCAATAAAAGCAAGTAGTCCCCACAGCTCTCTATCTTCATAAGCGTCTATTTGCGAACCCCACCCAACAAATCTTCCGCGTCTTGTACATTTGTCGTTCAATCGAAACAAATCTTACATTTTAGTAAAAACACATAAACAAACTCCTTCAGACTAATATATCTTCGAAATCTAATTGCGGCGCTTGGAGGTAGAGAAGACACATCCACCTCGGCGGCGGCGTCTTGTACGAACACAGACGGAAACACCCGAAGCCCGCGGCGGTGAGGCTTTGAGCGCGAGCGAGGTAAACTTGCTTTAAACAAACAGCGTATTTTGTGTTTACCGTGTCTGCAATCAGCTCTCAGCGCCGGCGTTGCTTGGAAAGAAATACTTTGCTATGAGTCCGTGAGGTGAGATTACACTTTATCGTTCCAGGTTGCACAGTCTTCTTACCCTCATCTCAGACCGGGCGGAGAAATGTTGCAAACCGAACGAACGGGTTTGCTGATTTACGATAGTTGAGATGCTATCGAAAATGAATTCATTTTGTGGTCCTATGTAAACTCAGTATACAACACTTAATTTGAATGTTCAAGAATTATACTGGGCACATGTTATAGTATATTACGTACCGTGAACTGTAAGTGATAGTTTTTAGGTCGAGAATGTAGTTTGGGATATCGAGACCCGTAGGGTCAAGATTTCCTGAACATTCGAGTCCTAAAAAATCACTTACAGTTCGAGGTTAGTAAGTTATTTTTTGCAATACCTGCGTAAATATAAGAAAAGGAAAAATATGTATCAAAATTAACAGCTGACAGATTGAGGTTAGAAATAAAATTTGAATATATATATATATATATATATATATATATTTACTTACCGTCCACCTTGAACGGTAAGTTTCACTTACCATCCACCGTGAACGGTAAGTAACCATGGAAACCAATTGTGCAATAAAAGTTCCACTTACTGTGTTTAAATTTTGTTATTAATGGGTAACTTACAGTACAGGTATTGCAAAAAAGTTATTTATTTGTCCTCATATCAATTATGATTATTGAAATATATTATTAAACATAATATAGCATTTCTATCGATTATGGCATCCAGAGTTAATTCATACAGTTGACATTGCCGCTACTTTGCACTTTATCCTTGTGAGTGAGTGGAATACACAAAATGAATAAATAATTAGAGTGAAGATTTATAATTATCAAATTTCGTTATTCTATTTTTTCTCATTCATGAGATATTGTATGTAAGGTGCAGAATTGAAATGAATAGGGGTCTCAACTCAATGGTATTTTTTACAGTGCTGTATCTTATTACCTATATACTTTCCAACAAAAGTGCAACAAGAAAATTTGTTAAGAATTTAAAAACGTATGCAATAAGGCCAATTTGTTTATCAAAGTATTAATATTTCATATTGGGCTTCCAAAATTAAAATACGCTAACTAGAAAGCTAAACTAACCATAAGGTACATAAATTTCATTGTATTTTAAAATTAATTGGTATTTTTAAAAAATTAATAACAATAGTAGTTATATTAAGAGTATTCCAATGTAAGTATAATTTTTGTTTAAGCGGTATTTTTTAAATAAGATATAAAAATGAAAGGTACATTGTATTTGTAGATTATAGCTTAAGATTGAATTTTCTTCAAAAAAATCTATAAAAACAGGAAAATTTGCAGTGTATATGGCAACAGTTCTGCTACCAATAAAAGCAAACTACCAATACTAATGCAAGCATTCGCCGTCATAAGATATACAAAATGAATTTGACATGTACCTTTTGGGAATTGTGATCAACGCCATCTCTTGATCATTTGGAAACCCAATGCGGAGATTTTTATTCAGCCATATAGACAGCATTAAGATATTGATCAAAATGGATTCAAATGACTATCATTGTTGTTAACATTATGAACCAAATACGCTTAATTTATTATTGTAAAATTTAATATCATTCATTATTATATCATTTTATTTTATTATGATTATACAAAACGATGTTTAAAAAACACATACCTTTTTTAATGAATGTTGTTTCTTATAAGATGCTTTAGAAATAGGAGTGTTTTTTCGGAAAATTTCCGCACGCCGACATAACACATTTTAAACTAAGAATGTAGAAATTCCAATTAACGCTTCAAAATTATTTTCTAGCAAAATGCTTCAAGCTGAAGATATAGTATAAAGAAGTAATGTTATTCTAATAAAGAAAATGTTTACAAAGCTAAAAGAATTCTCTTAATATACTAAGAAGTAGAGATTGTAGTACAAACCATTTCTATAAACCTAAAGGAGAGTTGATAAGATTGTAAGTCGTCATAGAAATAAAAATATGAAAGTACTCCTTTCAAATTGTAATACTTGGTTTAAATTTCAATCTTCACAGTATGAGCCATCATTTTCGCTAACATTATTATTGACATTTGCGCTGACATTTAAAAGATATTTGATTTTATAATGTCAGACATGAAGCAGGGAGCCGGGGCTAGAATCACTATGCCCCGAGCTGTAATATCCAACACAGTGGAGCGTCTCAAGGGATGAATAATTTGACATTTCGTACAAATTTAGATCGAGAAGGATATTGCGATATCGATGACCTAATGATATTTGGATTGTATCCACGCGAAAACAATTTCTAACATATTATCTTCGTGTAATAATTAATAGTATCTACTTGATAGATTAAGTAAAATCTTTGTAAAATTCCTATCTTTTAAATTATTAATAAAGCGGGAATAATTAACAAAATTAACTTAATTTAAAAGTGGCGACTTTTATATAAATATTAATTATTTACGAAGCTATTAACATTTGGAATAAATAAATCATATTTGTTATTATTATTTATATTATACGAGAGTTTCTCAAAGTATCACTTATCGTTTTTATTATTGTTCTCCTATCCTTTCATTATATCGTGTTTAATTTTATAACAAACATATATTGGTATTTAATAAAAACCATAAACATTAATATAAATTTATCAATCTTGTTTGATGTATGAGATCATCAATTAGCAATATGAAATGTACTTTAAATTTTATTCTTACCAACCTATCAGGAAAACGGAAGAACTTATTTGGATTAAAGCCAGATTTCGTACCTGAAACAAAAATAAAAAATTAGTAAAATATTCACAATGCAACCTGTAACAAATGAAAATAGACAAAAACGAAAATTATTTGACATTTCAAAAGCACGTTAAAATTTATTTATTTATTTGAAATCAGCACTGAAGTGCTCAAAAATCGTCATTAAAAGCTCAGAAATCGTCTCGAAAGTAACCCATTATACGACGATTTTGAGCAACCCAGTGTTGGCAACCGTTAAATAATTATTGTACAATTAGGATAATTTTGGCAGATATATTGACGTACTATAGTAAATTTGGACGTAACATGAAACAAAATTTGCAAGAAGAATTATCTAATTAATGCCGATGACGAAATTGAGGACAAAACACATAATTTTGAGTGTTATTTACGATAACTTCACTTCTCAAGGTTGGCAACACTGACTGTCAGTTTCAATTGATAAGTGACAGGTGTATAAACTTAACCTATATTGTAATTTTTTTACAGTTTTTTCGAATTTTAGATTTCAAATAAAACTTAATATGTACCTCGGCACTGAAGTTCCTTTTTATCACTCACATGGTTTTATTACTCGGCCCTACGGGCCTCGGTAACTAAATTCCATATTCGTGATAAAAAATTGAACTTCAGTGCCTTGATACATAAATAACTATTATATGTTTAATACTGCAGTTGAATTTTTGGATATAGGTTGCAATGAAATTAATGGATTAAATATAATTTTTCCCTTTAGCATTGAGTAAATATATCTTATTAATATTGATTGTAATATAGATGTAATTATAGAGGTAATTACGTCAATATGATATTCTGCATTAAACAAATGCACCTATAGGGACAACGTTGCTAGTGGCTCGTTGCACGGCTATTAATAAATTTTAATTTTCTAGATTAATTAATTTGTACACCGGTAATATATTATGTCTCACACAACAGCGTCCGCGTATTTCAAGCTAAATAAAAATTTATTTCCACTAATAATGAAGCGCTTTTACTGATAAAACAAACAGAGTAAAATACAATTTATTTAATTAATTTGCAAGGAGATATTACGTCCCGCGTTAACTTTTTGCAAAAAACTCCAAAGTAAATTTGCATAAAGTGCCATCCAAGTGTATAATTAATACATATTCTTATTCATAAAGCAACTTTTATTAACACAACTAACTTTGTAATTAATTCATTCTTCTTTCGTTTCCCGTCCAATTTCTGTTATTCATAAATATTTATTTTGATTTATAAACGAACCTATACTCAATGGACGTTCGGTTTATAGTAAACTCGGGTACAAATAAAAGATACGATGCAAATTCTTTACGAATTTAATCGTAAATTTGAAAGTTGCACATGGAATTTTACAAGTTACCTAATTTTGTCGTAAAAGATTTACGAACTATATACTTCCAATTTGCTCTACATTTAAAAATAAAAATATTTGCAGCATACAAGCATATTTTAAAAGATATAAAATCGTAAATAAATATTTTGTACTCATACATTGAAATATGTTATTTAACGTTGCCTAAGCAACGTACGAAATGTCCATTTTCCAGGTCTCCGCCATATAGACAACCGGGAAATTTCGACGAAAACATTCCTATTTCTAAAGCGTTTATTAATAAATTATATTTATAATAAAATAATATAGTATTTCAAACATTCCTTTACATAATATTAATATAAACAATGATGGAATAAGAATGAAAATGAATTTAAAAATAACAAATTTAGTGCATTTGGTTACCAATGTTGGCAATAAAATCTGCCCGATATGACAGCTGTAAAATCCTATATACTAAAAGGCTTAAGTTCTATAGATTAGCCAATCTAACAACCATTATTATTCATCGCTACAGCCTAAACGGTACGATGGATTCGGGTGAAATTTTTTTTTACACGTAAAGGGCCATAGGGACTATGTGCTTTTTATAAATTCATATTTTTCTTACACATGATGTGCGAAATATTAAATAGTAAAGACATTAAATTTTTACATCAAGGGGTGCCTCGTGTTGCTACGAAAGTGTAGTTTGTTGATTATAGTTGTAACTTTTCACCAATTTTTGTTCAATTTGACATATATGACAGATCTGTTTCAAATTTTGAATAAAAATTACATTAATTCTAGACAAGTTGAAGATGTTTTGTAAATTTATCTGTGTTTAAAATAAATGAGTGAACATGTGTACTCTAATGTAAATATATTAAAAGTCAATTTAAAAAATTAAAATTGTGGCTGTCACTTTTCACGAATTTGTGTTCATCCTGTCATCTTTGACATATCTGTTTGAAACTGTAAGTATAAATTGAATTAATTCTAGACCAAATGAAAAGGTTTTGTAAATTTATCTTTGTTTAGAATAAATGAGGAAACATGTTTTCTATATTGTAGATTTTTTAAATGTGAATTTTTTTCTTATATTTTTTTTTCATTCAAAATAAATATGACAGATGTCTCTGTTCATCAACCTCGATTCATTTATGGATTTTAGGCGGTAAAATTCAAATGAGCTAACTTCTTATCCAACACAAAAAAGTTGAAAATTATTTTCCACTTCATATAATGGTTTCTTTTCTTTCTCAAAAAATACAACAGATGTCTCTGCTCGACAACCTCGATGCTTCCAAGTATTTTAGGCGGTAAAATTCAAATAAGTTCATTACTTATCTAATATAAAAAGTTCGTTTTAAATATTTATCAATTTCAGAATTATTTTTTTTAACATCAGTTTTTATTTCTAATCCTGCCGTGTTTGGTACTAAATTAAAAGTTTCACGTTAGAGATTTAAAATAAAGTGTCAAAAAGTTTTGGACGATTGTCTATTGTTTTTTATAAATGTTATTTAAATCCTACCGTGTTTGGTATTGAATGAAAGGTCTCGCAGAGGAGATTTGAACTCAAGTATCAAAAAAATTGTTTTCGACGTTTGTCAATTGTTTTCTATAAATATTATATAAATCCTACCGTGTTTGGTATTGAATTAAAGGTATCGCAGAGGAGATTAGAACTCAAGTATCAAAAAGTTGTTTTGGACGATTGTCAATTGTTTTTTATAAATATGATTTAAATCCTACCGTGTTTGGTATTAAATTAAAAGTCTCGCGGAGGAGATTTGAACTCAGGTGCCAAAAAGTTGTTTCGGACGATTGTCAATTGTTTTTTATAAATATGATTTAAATCCTACCGTGTTTGGTATTAAATTAAAGGTCTCCCGGAGGAGATTTGAACTCAGGTGTCAAAAAGTTGTTTTGGACGATTGTCAATTGTTTTTTATAAATATTATTTAAATCCCACCGTGTTTGGTATCAAATTAAAGGTCTCACGCAGGAGATTTGAACTCAAGTGTCAAAAAGTTGTTTTCGACGATCGTGAATTGTTTTTTATAAATATTATTTAAGTCTTAACGTGTTTGGTATTAAATTAAATATCTTACGGAAGAGAATTAAACTGAAGTGCCAAATAGTAGTAACATGGAAGCGAGGAACGAAGTGATGAGCTTGCTTCGCCGATGCACTGACTTGAAAGCGAGGAACGAAGTGACGAGCTTTCTCCGCCTAGTACTGACATGGAAGCGAGGAACGTAGTGACGAGCTTGCTTCGCCGATGCACTGACATGGAAGCGAGGAACGAAGTGACGAGCTTTCTTCGTCAATGTACTGACATGGAAGCGAGGAACGTAGTGACGAGCTTGCTTCGCCAATAGTTTAGTTTAAATTGGAATTTATTTAAGACTACTCAATTTATTTTTCTACTTCTTCAGTGATGCGGAGCCTAGGGGACAGACCTGCGAAGCAGGTCGGACCGCTAGTCCTATATACTAAAAGGCTTAAGTTCTATAGATTAGCCAATCTAACAACCATTATTATTCATCGCTACAGCCTAAACGGTACGATGAATTCGGGTGAAATTTTTTTTGGACGTAAAGGGCCATAGGGACTATGTGCTTTTTATAAATTCATATTTTTCTTACACATGATGTCCGAAATATTAAATAGGAAAGACATTAAATTTTTACATCAAGGGGGGCCTCGTGTTGCTACGAAAGTGTAGTTTGTTGATTATAGTTGTAACTTTTCACAAATTTTTGTTCAATTTGACATATATGATAGGTCTGTTTCAAATTTTGAATAAAAATTACATTAATTCTAGACAAGTTGAAGATGTTTTGTAAATTTATCTGTGATTAAAATAAATGAGTAAACATGTGCACTATAATGCAAATATATTAAAAGTAAATTTAAAAATTAAAGTTGTAGCTGTCATTTTTCACGAATTTGTGTTCAACCTGTCATTTTTAACATATCTGTTTGAAACTGTAAGTATAAATTGAATTAATTCTAGACCAAATGAAAAAGTTTTGTAAATTTATCCGTGTTTAGAATAAACGAGCAAACATATTTACTAATTTGTAAATTTTTTATATGTGAATTTATTTTCATATTTTTTTCAAATTTAAAATTAATATGACAGATGTCTGTGTTTGTCATCTACGATTCTTTTAAGGATTTTAGGCGGTAAAATTCAAATGAGTGAATTTCTTATCTAACACAAAAAAGTTGAAATTTTTTTTCACTTCATATATGGTTCCTTTTTATTCTCAAAAAATTAAACAGATGTCTCTACTCGACAACTTCGATGCTTCTAAGTATTTTAGGCGGTAAAATTTAAATAAGTTTAAAAGATCGTTTTAAATATTTATAATCAATTTCAGAATAATTTTTTTTATCATCAGTTGTTTTTTATTTCTAATCCTGCCGTGTTTGTTACTAAATTAAAAGTTTCACGTTAGAGATTTAAAATAAAGTGTCGTTAGTTATTTTGGATGATTGTCAATTGTTTTTTATAAATATCCTTTAAATCCTACCGTGTTTGATATCAAATTAAAGGTCTCGCGGAGGAGATTCTAACTCAAGTGTAATAAAGTTGTTTTGAACGATTGTCAATTTTTTTTTATAAATATTATTTAAACCCTACCGTGTTTGGTATCAAATTAAAGGTCTCGCGGAGGAGATTTGAACTCAAGTGTCAAAAAGTTGTTTTGAACGATTGTCAATTTTTTTTTATAAATATTATTTAAACCCTACCGTGTTTGGTATCAAATTAAAGGCCTCGCAGAGGAGATTCTAACTCAAGTGTAATAAAGTTGTTTTGAACGATTGTCAATTGTTTTTTTATAAATATTATTTAAACCCTACCGTGTTTGGTATCAAATTAAAGGTCTCGCGGAGGAGATTTGAACTCAAGTGTCAAAAATTTATTTTGGACGATTGTCAATTGTTTTTTATAAATATTATTTAAATCCTACCGTGTTTGGTATCAAATTAAAGGTCTCGCGGAGGAGATTTGAATTCATGTGTCAAAAAGTTGTTTTGACGATTGTCAATTGTTTTTTATAAATATTATTTCAATCCTACCGTGTTTGGTATCAAATTAAAAGTCTCATGATGGAAATTTAGACTCAAGTGTTAAAAAGTTGTTTTGGACGATCGTTAATTGTTTTTTGTAAATATTATTTAATTTCTACCGTGTTTTATATCTAGTTAAAGGTCTCGTAGAGGAGATTTAAACTCAAGTGTCAAAAACTTGTTTTGGACGATTGTCAATTGTTTTTTATAAACAATATTAAAATCCTACCGTGTTTGCTATTAAATTAAAAGTCTCATGAAGAAAATTTAAACTCAATTGCAAAAAAGTTATTCTCAAGTGTTAAAAAATTATTTTGGACGGTCGTTAATTATTTTTAGTAAATGTTATTTAAATCCCACCGTTTTTGACATCAAATTGAATTTCTCACGGAAGATATTTAAACTCAAGTGTCATACAGTAGCGACATGGAAGCGAGGAACGAAGTGACGATCTTGCTTCTTCAGTGTACTGAAATGGAAGCGAGGAACGTAGTGACGAACTTACTTCGCCGATGCACAACATGAAAGCGAGGAACGAAGTGACGAGCTTTCTTCGTCAATGTACTGACACGGAAACGAGGAACGTAGTGACGAGCTTGCTTTGCCAATTATTTGTTAATAATTGGAAATTATTTAAGACTATCAATTTATTTTTCAACATTTTCAGTTGTAATCTTCTTCAGTGACGCGGAGCCTAGGGGATATATAAATATTTCAGTGATGAACAAACAACTTCCCACAATAAAAAACATACATCTTTCGTCAGTGGTTAACATGCAGTTTCTCTCAATAAAAGCCAGACATTTTTCGTCATTGGGAAACACACAACTTCTCTCAAGAACTGTACTGACATAGAAGCGAGGAACGAAATGACGAGCTTGCTTCGCCAATTATTGGTATGAAATGAAAGTAGTTCAGTGTTTAACAAACAACTTCTCTCAATGGAAAACACACAACTGCCCTTAATGAAAAACATACAACTTTCGTCCATGAATAGCACACAACTTCCCTCAATGAAAAATATACAATTTTCCTCAGTGCGAAACACACAACTTCTCTCAAAACTTGTACTGACATGGAAGCGAGCAACGAAGTGACGAGCTTGCTTAGCCTATGTACTGACATGGAAACAATGTCAATTGTATTACTACTACACTTTTAGTTGCCATCTTCTTCAGTGTCGCGGAGCCTAGGGGGCAGACCTGCGAAGCAGGTCGGACCGCTAGTCCATATACTATTTTGGTTAAACGGGGCCTATATATAGATATATCTATAGATTCATCACGCAACTTTGCCATTTTCTAGAGCTTAGACGGATTGATGAATTTGAGTGAAACCTTCATAAATATTTAGAGTTTGATTAGGATTAGGTCCTTTTCAGGGTCTCAAATTTTTCCTTCATATGATGTGCGAGAAAACTTGAAAAAACCTACATTTTTGGGCCAAAATCAACTAAGAGTGTGGCGGCCGTGGAATTTTTAAGATGAACATCTATGACAGTTTGTCATTTTTGACAGTACAGTTTAACATTTTAAATATAAATTACATTAATTGTAGACAAGTTGGAGTTGTTGTGTAAATTTATCTGTGTTTAGAATAAATGAATAAACGTGTTTGATATTATGCAAATTTTTTAAACGTTAATTAAAATTTTTTTAGAAATTTCGATTAAAACTTTTTGCTTTGAGTGTATATTGACGTCCTGAGAAAAGTGGGTGTTACACGATTAAATTTAGAAAAAGTAAAGTAAAACCGCGGAATTTGAAGCTAATGTAGGATGCAAATTATTATTGACTGTAGATACTTTTAAAATGACAAGATGACAATTCACAGAAGTCTTTATTACATGATCAAATATTAATGTAAATTGTGTTTGATTTAATTATTTTTTTAAATCACTTATTGGGTATCAAAAGAAATGTCTCGAAGAGACGAAATAAATGATAAAATAAAAAAATTGAAGTTGACTGATTGTCGATTGTTTTTCTAAGTCATCAAAAATGTATCGTGTTTGGTATCAAATGAAAAGTCTTAAATAGACATGTTCTAACGCTTTGTCAAAAATATGGACAGACCTATAATATTTTCTTTTTTTTCTTAAAGTGAAATGAAATTAAATACGATGGGCAATTGTTTTTCTGAAATTTTATAGAAACCTGACTTGTAGGGTATCAAGTTAAATGTTTTAAAAGTGGGAAGTTAAAGAACGTAGTGACGACCCATCTTTACTTTCAAATCATTACGATTGGCAATTGTTTTCATAGAAATTTCCAAAACCCTAACTTACGAAGTATTAAGCGTTTTTTTTTTTTTTGTGACAGGAAATAAAGGAACGCAATGACGATTTTTCTTCATCGCAAATTGTTTGATCGGCAATTGTTTTTTGTTTTTTGTTTTATAGAAACCTGACTTGTGGGGTATTAAATGAAATGTTTTAGGAGTAGTAAGTTAAGGAATTTAGTGAGGAACATCCTTTATCACAAATCATTACGATCGGCAATTGTTTTTGCAGAAATTATTAAAATTACTTTTGAAGACGGGAAGTTGAGCGACACAGTGACTAATCATTTTTATCCCTAAAGGTTACGATCGACAGTTGTTCTTTTTTTTATCCCGAAGCGATATGGAAGTGAGGAACGAACGAACGACATTCGCAATGTTAATGACATGAAAGCGAGGAACGAAGTGACGAGCTTTCTTCGTCAATTTAGTTACATGGGAGGGAGAAATGAAGTATGAAATGTTATTAAGAAAGCACTATATTCCACTAGCCCATACTTTTAGTTGTACCCTAAATTAAGTTGAAATTTTCTTCAGGGGCGCGGAGCCTAGGGGTTAGACCTGCGAAGCAGGTCGAACCGCTAGTCCAAATACTATTTTGGTTAGTCGGGGCCTATATATATATAGATTCATCACGCAACTTTGCCAATTTCTAGAGCTCAGACGAATTGATGGATTTGAGTGAAACCTTCATAGATATTTAGAGTGCGGTTAGGATTAGGTCCTTTTGATGATTTCAAATTTTTCCTGCACACGATGTGCGAGAAAACTTGAAAAAACATGCACTTTTGGGCCAAAATCAACTAAGAGTGTGGCGGCCGTGGAATTTTTAAGATGAACATCTATGACAGTTTGTCATTTTTGACAGTACAGTTTAACATTTTAAATATAAATTACATTAATTGTAGACAAGTTGGAGAAGTTTTGTAAATTTATCTGTGTTTAGAATAAATGAACAAACCTGTTTCATATTTTGCAAATTTTTGAAACGTTAATTTAAAAAATTTTTAAAATGTCGAAAAATATTTTTGGCTCTGATTGTATATTGACGTCCTGAGAAAAGTGGGTGTTACACGATTAAATTTAGTAAAATAAAGTAAAACCGCGAAATATAAAGCTAATGTAGGATGCATATTATTATTGACTGTAGATACTTTTAAAATGACTAGATGACAATAGAAGTGTCAGATTGACAGAAGTCTTTATTACATGATCAAATATTAATGTAAATTGTGTTTGATTATTTTTTTTTAAATCATTTATTGGGTATCAATAGAAATGTCTCGAAGAGACGAGGTAAATGATTATATAAAAAAATGGATGTTGACCAATTGTCGATTGTTTATCTAAAAGTCATCAAAAATATATCGTGCTTGGTATCAAATGAAAAGTCTTGAATAGACATGTTCTAACGAATTGTCAAAAATATGGACCGACTGATATTAATTTTCTTTTTTTTTTAATGAAATGAAATGGAATACGATGAGCAATTGTTTTTTCTAAAAAATCATGGAAACCTGACTTGTGGGGTAGCAAGTGAAATTTTATAAAAGTGGGAACTTAAAGAACGTAGTGATGACCCATCCTTAAAACAAATCTTTACGATTATCAATTGTTTTCATAGAAATTCTTAGAACGCTAACTTATAAAGTATTAAATGAAATTTTATGATGACAGGAAATGAAGGACAGAAGTGACGAATTTTTTTATTCCAAATCGTTACGATCGGCAATTGTTTTTTTTTTTTTGTTTCATAGAAACCTGACTTGTGGGGTATTAAATGAAATATTTTAGGAGCAGTAAGCAGGAGAGGAATGTTAGTGAAGAACATTCATTATCACAAATGATTGCGATCGGCAATTGTTTTTGTAGAAATTACTAGAAAGCTAACTTATAGGGTATTCAATAAAAAACACACAACTTCCTTCTATGGAAATCACTCAAATTTTCAATATGCAATTTTCTTCAGTGCAAATCACACAACTTTTCTCAATGGAAAACACATAACTTCCCTTAGTGGAAAGCGCACAACTTCCCTTAATGGAAAACATACAACTTTTTACAATGGTAAACACATAACTTGCCTCAATGCAATATACACAAATTCCTTCGATAGAAAACACACAACTTCCCTCTTTGGAAATCACTCAACTTTGCATAACGGTAAAATACGCAATTTTCTTCAGTGGTAAACACACAACTTCTATCAATGGGAAAAACATAACGTCCCTCAATGAAAAACATGGGAGACACACAACTTCCCGCAAGGAAAAATATGGGAGACACGCAAATTCCCATAGTAACATGGAAGCGAAGAATAAAGTGACGATATTCGATGTGTTAATGTCATGAAAGCGAGAAACGAAGTGACGAGCTTTCTTCGCCAATTTAGCTACAAGAAAGAGAGGAACGAACTGATGACCTTTTTTCATCATGGTCTCATATGAGATATTAACAAAGTACTATTATCCCATAATTATAGTTGGACCCTTAATTAAGTTGAAATTTTCTTCAAGGTCGAGGAGCGTAGTGATTAGACCTGCGAATTAGATCGAACCGCTAATCACCTTTCGCATATTATATCATTATATACATAAGTTTTGTGAGATTTTCAGAGATGGCGGAGCCCTAGCTGAGACCCCCGCCGTAGGCGGGGTCGACGCTAGTATATAACCTACAAATGTAATGTTAGTTATCTCAATATAAATATAATAATATAATAATTTACAAGTGAATGCAGTAAATATTATAAATATTTTAATTGTTTTCTAATATATTAGATGAATTAATATATGTGTTTATATTTATAGTGCAACTTTGACAATTATCAAAATAAGTTCTTTAAGAACTTCATTTCTTTGTATGAATTGTTATTAGTTTTATACTTTTCGTACAAAAAATATTGTACAAACCTCTGGCGTGAACTCGGTTCCCGGATTCGTTCTATGGCAGCGCTCGAAAGCTCGCGCCGCCAAACACTCATCCGGGAACCAGGCGTTCCCGCATTTGGTATTCTGAGTTAAATTATTCCTGTGTTCTATGCAAACTATAAATTCAGCTTAACTGTCAAAACGTTGGCGTAGGTTTTTTAAATAAGTAAATGTCTGCTAGTCTGTTTGTTTCGATTCTTCCCAGAAACTGGTAGTGTTCGGAAAAGTATGATTGTAGGTTGTTTCAAGATTCATGCTACCTTACTGTGTGGCATACTGCGTAGTTATGTATGTATTTATGTATGTTTAAATAGCAAAAGAAATCTACCCAACTTTCGCGAGCCCTAATTTCTAGCTGCGCATCAAGCATTTCCCTTGTTTCACACAGTCAATGGTGTTGCCAGTGCTAGTTGCAAAGTCAGACAACAGAAAAAACTCGAACTATTAATTCCGGATTGGAAGCCATCAATCGCCGCTAACCACTTAATTTCTCTGCGTGGCTAAAAAACCAGCTAATCAAGATTTCTGCAACACACCAGCACTCTGCTAGACACGCACGTGGAAAGAAACGTCGAGCGGACGCACAGACAGACGTCAAGCGTCCATTTGAGAAAGAATACTCATTGATCGCTGTTACATCCCTCCAAATATTAAGTAATGTCATTCCGCCGTAAAAATAAACACCTAGTATTTGTTTAATGGATCGACAACTATGTTTTGGAAAGGATAAATGTTAATGGATGTCTAAGAGTTAACTGAGAATCTTCTATAATATTGAAATGTTACTGCATTTGTATTATCTGTTAGAATTATAATAAGAACTAAATGTAATAAGGTAAAACATCAATACCTATGTTTATATGCACAAAAGAAGGCAGGGTAAGTATGTCATAACTCTATGCTGTACGGTAATATTACCATACTGACCTGTCAAAACAGTTAAGAAAATGAAAATAAAACACAATGATAATACAACGCTATTTATTAATACACACGGAATTAAGCTGTTCAGAGCTTCACCGGCTGCGTTCCAAATATTTTCAGGCATTTCAGCATCGCCAAAATCCACATTTTATCTAACCATTATGAACACATTTATCATTTAAGTAAAAAAAAAATATATAAATATGATACAAAACAAATGTGACCATGGTGTTCAATAAAAACAAACAGACTTACTTGATCACCTTCTAAAATTATGACATAAGTTAATCATAAAACAATTTCAAAAAATAAAATTTATTAATGAAATTAACGTCTTCATATTCTGAAACCGGTAAACTGTTGAACAAACCACGGATGTTATGAGTCATAACAGGCCTTAGATGTCTTAGAATTCTCGCTCTACGAGCTCGAATTTCAAACTGACATCTGCAGTTGTTATGAAAAAAAAATACACGTAACCATAGTAACTGAATCAAGATACTTCATATATCGCGCAAATAAGCCGCTCTGATTCGTCGATATTATTCCATACGCGGCGTATGTAATGATAGTTGTCCCAATACTCTTATTAGTTTTAGATTGTGTAGTTTCCAAAACAGTGTTTAAGAATAGTATATTCTACAACAAGTAATGGAATGGCACATATTCTTCGCGAGCAAAAAGTTTGTAGTCCGAGCCGTAGGCGAGGGCTACGGTTTGCGAGTGTGGGATATGCCATTCCGTTACATGTTGTAAACTATACTTTCTATAACAATATTTTGGAAATTATACAAAAAATACAAATATAAAACTGTTGTAAACGTCAAACTCAAATAAATCAAATTAAAACAAACAGACGTAACCATAGTAACTGAATCAAGATACTTCATATATCGCGCTAATATGCGGCTTTGATTCGTCGAAAATATTTCATACGCAGCGTATGGAATGTTAGTGATTCCATAACAATTTTTAGTTGTGGAATGGCTAGTTTCCAAAATGGTGTTATAGAAAAATAGTATTATGTATACTGTACCAGATGGTTGTACAAAACAGTATGTTGCAAATCAAATCAAACAATGAACATAAACTATCCCGATTTTCAAACCATTTCTCATTTCTCCCAAGAATTTTTCCACATTTACATCAAGTATCCGTTATCAGCCGCTGCGACTAGCAACGCCATTTTCCAAGCAAAATAATAAAAATAGAGTGATCGTACAGCAGCTGATACCCTTTGAAAATACCCAGCGGTACGACACTGTCTAGCACTCATTCGGCCAAGACGAAAAAAGAACACATCCACTCACATCACCATACACAGTCCACAAAGGACCGGAGTAAACTCAATGCTTTTTTCCTTATTCCCTTTGTATGTTATCTGCGTTGCTCGAATGTAGAAACGCAGTTCCCGAGTCGTGATGTGAGCGGGGCAGGCGGGCGACCAGGAACCGGAAGTTGTAGCCCTTGCCCTGCCGGGTTCGCGTCCCCCGGGAGCCGCACCGCACCAACAGGAGATATGTGATGTGTTATTACATTCTGTGGCTTTCCGAGAAAATTTGTGTAGAGAGCAAGAAGAGGAATACTGCTTGTTATGGATAATTGATTTTAGGAATGGTACTTTTATGGAAAAGATAGTGGCTGAAGTTAAATATACCGTGTGTTCCAAGTAAATGTTGGCATAGGCATTTAATATGTAAAATCAGTTTTTTGTAAATAAAAAGTGTCCGGCAAAAATTATGCAATCACAATACAGCCAATATCCCCACATCTTATTTATTTATTTTGATACCGTAATTTAATGAAATTAATAATTATAATTCCTAATTTTCTGCCTACTGTTTTTTAATCTGTCACTGTCATCATGAATACATAAAATGTCGAGAACCGTGTAAATATTATTAGAATGTATTATAGGGGCTGCAGTGCAAGACAAATATCTGAATGCATCACAGGAATGAACGCTGAATGGTTTCTATCGCCAGAAATTGACAGTGACAGATTAAAATATTTAAAACAAATTGCAAGCACTAGCACTATACGTCAGTAGCAATAAAAAGAGTATACAAAAATTAGGAATTATTATTATTAATTTGATTAAATTGCTGTATCAATAGTTATTTACTTTACAAGAGGGCAAAGTAAGGAATTACCCAGGAGAGAAATTTTAGCTCACGAAGCCGAAGGCTGAGTGTGATAATTTTATCGAGTGGGTAATTCCACTTTGCCCATGTGTGAAGTATAACGTTTTATCCAACACTTCTTAATAAATGAAAAATTTTTTAAAGAAATATTATATGACAGTGATATATGCTTTAAATTTTAAAATTAAAATGTCAATCGAAGTAGTTACCAAGGTGTTGTGTGTTATTATTGTTGTTATAAATAAAAAAATACTCACTAGTGGCTTTCCTCAAAATTATACCCACTAGTGGATAATGTTACTTTGCTTGTTTAAAATCGCCATAGTTATAAAGCATTTATTGAGAGGTGTTGGATAAAATAAATTAATCTGTATTATATAAGATGTAGGGATATTGACAGTATCGTGATATAAAATTTGGATGCATAATTTTTAGGTGGAAAACAGTTCGCAAACGATGAAGACCAAAGAAAAAGTGACATCAAAGGCAATAGAGGGTTTGGGTAAATGGTGTTTACAAGTGAGTAACAAGTAAAATTGATTTCCTGTGGTCAGGTTTTCATATTACACCCGGTATAGCGGAACCCAAACTTTGCTGTAGTTGTATTTTTAGACACATGTATGAAGTAAACGAGGCATGAACCCGCCACTCATGTTTGACAGGCAGACGTTCTAACTATAGTAGCAACTGCTCATGAATGTTCTGCACACATCTTCTGACTGTATTACCGAGATTACGTTCTTTTCTAATAAATTAATCAAGAATTTCAAACATTCTGCACAATTCAAGTGACTTCACATGCTCGGGCAAAGTATGAACTAAAAATAAAAATAAAAATGAAGGCTTAAAAAAGAATTGACTCTTTGATCGTCAAATCCGAAGTAATGCTTTACAAAAGATGTTTCAATTTCATAAAGTGCATTGCATAAACCAAAAGGAAATTCTATGAGTTGCGAGATGAAAGAAAAACGGAAAACTCAATCGGAAAATTAAAAACATACTGGCAAATATAACTGGCGAGGGATTTCATTTCAATAACATTTGTGCGGCGCGGCGAGTATTAGTGTCTAGAAAGCGTTGGAAATTTAGAAGCAGTTCATAAATAAAACTGTATATGTCTTTATAAACAAGAATATAAAATTCATTAAATTTTGCGCAGTTATGGAGCTTCGTTAAGATGCCACAGTGAAGTTTATTTAAATGGTTATAACTTCATATTATTTCAAGGAGAAATGGCAATTTAATAATGCGCAGCAACTGTTCTAGGGTTATTCCAACAGATGGCACAACAATTGCACATCTAAATTCAGGTATGTAGGTTAGCATAAACGAATATGTTTTGTCAAATACAAACAATTATAAAACAATGAGAAGTAATTCATATGTAATACAGACAAAAATATATGGGTATTTAATTTCGTTCGAGTGAATTATACGCTATGAAGATAGCAACAGTTTCCTCAATATTACATAAATGTGCCAAAAAGTTAGTGAATTTAAATGTTTAAAAATAATAATTTATATATTGAATATTTGTTTTAGATATTTAACAGTTTTTATAGTAATAATAGATATTTATGTATCAAGGCACTGAAGTGAAATCTAAAATTCGAAAAAACTGTATAAAAATTACAATATTGGGAAAAAAACTCGAATGTAGGTGGCAGGTCGGACAGTGGCAAAATGGCGTCGGAACGAGGAAAACAAACTATCTGTCATAGTTGCATGTACATGTTTATCGAAGAAAATACTGTTAATTAACCATTCTAATTCGATATAATTGCATTTGTTGTTGAATTGGAGTATTTGGTAGTTCGGTATGTAGAGGTTTTTTGAATAAACCTGGTTATTTACCGTACTAATTCGATACTATTGCTGTTGTTGCTGAGTTTGAACATTCGTAGTTCTTGTTTCGAATTGTAAACATCTACACATTTTGTGAAATTATGGAGAAAGTTACTATTGAGTGAAGTGATATTTTTGAGTATATTTAGTTAAAATAATACAAATTTTCTTTTCTATGCTATTGACATTCAAAGTTGGAAATAGCTTCAAAGTATTTATCACTAATTTCTAAATAGTGTTAACTTGTACACTTTTGTCAACATACACTGTTTTATCTACAGCTACTAATTTAGCATCTAACTGTCGAATGCTCGAATGTCTTCAACGAATTCTGGAGTTACTAATATTTCTTCTTCCAACTCTTCTGCACCCAGAACATCTACAGGTTGGTTTTAAAATTCTCTAAAACCAATAGAAATATATATTGTTTACAGACACTTTAAAGCAAAATATATGAATACAATAATATCCTTTTCCTCTTTTTTCTTTAGTTCTAATCATTCGTTTAAAACTGATCAGTAGCCTGAAAGTGATCAGCACAAATAGACATTGCTTTTGAGACAGACAGGTTTCCCAATTCGGAGAACAATTGCCCATTTTTTTGATAATAATGGATCAATGGATCTTTAGGGAAGGAGTGTATACTGATATCAACTGTTTTATAATTATTACACTGTGCCAGTGAACAATATATCTTGCATTTGCTCGTCATTGTTCGATTTCAAATCTTCTCATATACTAACTAAACACTACTATATACACTATTAACACATTTAATACTACTTAAAAGTATTAGACTAATACTAAAACACTATCTATTTACTATAATAAACCTAAATATATTTGTAAATTTGAATACAATTCTACAGCTTTACTACGTATTTCAAATGGAGTAACGAATGTTTTCCTCGTTCCTTTAGTTTATATTTTTGCCGCAAGGTGTCAGCTACTTTGATTTTTTTCCCCAATAAGTTAAGTTTATACATCTGTCAGTTGCCAATTGAAACTGACAGTCAGTGTTGCCAACCTCGACAATTAAAGTTATCGTATATAACACTCAAAATTATATGTTTTGTCCTCAATTTCTTCATCGGAATTAATTAGTTAATTCTTCTTGCAAATTTTGTTTCATGTTACGTCAAAATTTACTATAGTACGTCAATATATCTGCCAAAATTATCCTAATTGTACAATAATTATTTAACGGTTGCCAACACTGGGTAGCTCAAAATCGTCGTATAATGGTTTACTTTAGTGACGATTTCTGAGCTTTTAATGACGATTTTTGAGCACTTTAGTGCCGATTTCAAATAAAATATGATATTATACTCGTATTTTTCAAATATTATTCCTAATAAATGTTATTTCCAATTTGTTTCTTGGCTGATTTTATACGTAAAATAAATTATATTGTTTTGTCAGTCAAGTAAACTATTACTTTTAGTTTTGGAATCGTTTATTACAAAAAAATTGTTTTATAATTTTTAGTGACGTGCAAACGAAATAATAATAAATTATTCATGACATCAAAAAAATACCCCCGATAAAATTACAAATTTGAGTCTAACGAGTCCAATATCCATATTAGTAGCCCATGTATCTTCATACATTCATTATCGATCCAATCTCTACCCCGAGTTCGTCAATAAACTTCTAGAGAAGTTCAAAGCGGCGCAAGAACCATACAGCTATAAATCCGACAATAATGGAAGAAATTAGCCATAAATCTCCCTCCCCCACACACTATACATACTTAAATTTCTACAAGAAATAGTTTACTTGTCGTTCAACCCCTAAATGCAGCCCGGCAGGATGACTCACCCTAATTTATCTGTCGGAGACTCTTCTCCCAACTCACATAGGATTCGAACCCTGAACTTAACTTGTAAACACATTGTGATATCCGGGATATCCCGCTGCAAATGGGATTGATTCAATAAAGATAAAATTCGTACATGCTTCTGATTTTGATACAGAATTACAACAAAATGAGATTTTATTGTAGCAGGGAAGGAAATCGAGACTAGTTTAATTAAAAAAATTATATAACGACCCGCCCAATAAACTCTTAAACGGTACCAGATAGTATGTGATGATTCAGAATAATACCTTCTTATTTGTTTATTTTCTATTTATATTTGAGAAATTTACTTTTATTTCGTATATTTATTTAATTTCTTTGCCACATATTTTACTAAGGGCCGGTATTTCCAACCTCAAATAATCTATAGAATAAATTATCAATGGAGTAAACAAAAAATATTGCATCAAAAGATGACAGCTGGAATAATAATCAACATTTAAGATATGATTTTGATGCGATATTTTTTGTTTATTCTATTGATAAATTTATTCTCTAGGTAACTAAGTTTGGAATTACCAGCCCTAAGGGCGGATATTTCCAACTTCAAATAAACTATACTAGAGAATAAATTTATCAGTGGAATAATAAAAAAATACCGCATCATAAAATGACAGTTAGAAAATAATCATCATTTAAGCTATGATTTTGATGCGATATTTTTGTTTATTCCATTGATAAATTTATTCTCCATTTCATCTGACGTTAGAAATACCTTTCCTAAAAACAGCTACACAATCACAATGACATGTGTCACATTTCGTAAAAAATTGAAAATTTTTAAATGTTTCCATGGTGCACATGGAACGTAAAATTTATGAAATTTGATTTCTTTACATTTTATTATCTCTGAATCTAGTGAAAATTAATAAAACTACTGTAATAAAATCAGGTGTAAAGTTAAATATTCCACAATTTTCAAAATAACATAAACTGTTGAAAATTTAATTTAACCGTGTTTTTTCACGGAAAACTGATAAAGCCTTCTAGTGAACTACTACTTCCGATAGACCAATTTTATCGAAAATCTAATCAGCTCTTCATATAAATAAGAAGCAAAAAACACAAAATTGTATTTTTTGTATTATAATTATAGTATTTGAGTTATACATTTATACATACAGACATCAAGGCGAAAATAGTAAAATCGTATTGTAGGAACCCTAAAACGTGCTTATTCATTGAAAACTCACTACCCAATTTTTTAACCAAAACAGAGAATTTTTCAAAAATTTAAGTAAATATCGAAATATAAAGCTGAGGGCGAGGATTACTACAATTTATTTCTTTTTTAAACAAAGAACGAAGCCAGTCCTACCAAAAGTCACTTTGCTATTTTCGGGCGATTCATATAAATTGTAAATACGAGTATATCCAAATAATATTCATTCGAAACTATTACAATCTACGTGAGCGATACAAATTTTTCGCTCAATAAGTTTAAACATACAAAGCAAACATAATAAAATTTGTGCGATTCATTTAACGTAACCAGTCCACACTCCACGTAAAAGGGCCGCCGTCTCCGACATAAGAGACGAGAACACTACATATATGGATATTTCTAGTGCATAAAGTTCTATGTGTTGTTTTTACAGCGCGCGTCATTTCGCGACTCTATGGCTTGTATGAATCTGATTTATTTCTGTTTTCAGGACGCATTGTTTGAAATTACCCGCGCTAATACGGACTAATGTAGCTGAAGCGGAATATATTTAGTTTTTGCAAGTGATGGGACACTAGCGATGAAAGAGGGACGGATAATTGATAATTCACTTTGAGCGACAATGGTTCGTTGCTAGAATGAATGAATGAATTGCGCAGACGGTTAAATGTTACTGTTTCTGTATGCGTCATATACAATATTTAATTAAATTTGAATACAAATTAATGGCTTTGGCAACACAAGACTTCAACATAAGATTTTATGGAGAAATTATGTCAAAAGAATTATTTACGATGGCTGGTACCATGAGCTCTGTTTTTAGGTGTTTTAAGAGCAGTGTTTTAGCTGCTGTACAATGTTCTAAAACTATTTTATAAAAAAATGCTTCAAATAGAAGTTACAGAGAAATGTATGGTCTACCAGTTTTATTTGAAGTATTTTTTTATAAAATAATTTTAGAACATTGTACAGCGCTAAAACCGAGCACAAAACTCTTAAAATACCCAGAAACAGAGCTCGTGGTATCAGCCATTGATATGTATCAAAAGAAAATGGGGTCATACAGTTTTTAAAAAAAGTCTTTATAAATTATAATAATTTGTATCATTTCAGTCATATATTATTCAATATTTCTTATAATTTTTTAACTTTTCATTCATAATTTCCTTTAAAAAGTTTCGCGGTTGCAAAATCGTGACGTCATCTTGTAATGGAATGTACAGTATGGCAAAGTAAAAGAGGTGTTGATAACAAATAATAATTTGCTTTTCAGGGTTGTAATAATTACTTAGTATTATTAAAATTAACACTGCGATAAATTAAATTAAGTATTTATTAATTATAACGCTTTTAGACAAAGAGTTTAGGACGTGATAAAATAAAAATGCTTTGATGTACTATACCTTGTCGCTTGTCGGAAATGTCGGTAATGTCGGTAGTCTCATTATCACACCTGTCATGTCAATTCTCAATTCATATGTTGCAGCTAACAACGATTTTCAAGTTAAACGTATGTTTATTATATTTGTTATTTTATTTTGTCCAGGTAATGTAAATAACCTATATTTGTAAAAACCTTTCAGCAAATAACAATGACAGATGACAGTCAATCTGACAGTAGGTGTAGTTTCTCGTTCTCCGCAAGAGTAGAATTGTAGAATTACAAGATTACGAAGGTGAGAAGAATTTTATAAAAAAAAGTGTTGAGTGAAAGGTTGATGAAACTAAAATATACGTGTGAGAATGACGATGAAATGTTGCGTGGGCGTCTGGGGAATAATTAGCTTACGAACTTTTTTTTCAATACTAGCTCTTAATAGTATATTACGTACCGTGAACTGTAAGTGAGAGTTTTTAGGTCGAGAATGTAGTTTGGGATGTCGAGACCCGTAGGGTCGAGATTTCCTAAACATTCGAGAGTGATAAAATAAAAATGCTTTGATGTACTATACCTTGTCGCTTGTCGGAAATGTCGGTAATGTCGGTAGTCTCATTATCACACCTGTCATGTCAATTCTCAATTCATATGTTGCAGCTAACAACGATTTTCAAGTTAAACGTATGTTTATTATATTTGTTATTTTATTTTGTCCAGGTAATGTAAATAACCTATATTTGTAAAAACCTTTCAGCAAATAACAATGACAGATGACAGTCAATCTGACAGTAGGTGTAGTTTCTCGTTCTCCGCAAGAGTAGAATTGTAGAATTACAAGATTACGAAGGTGAGAAGAATTTTATAAAAAAAAGTGTTGAGTGAAAGGTTGATGAAACTAAAATATACGTGTGAGAATGACGATGAAATGTTGCGTGGGCGTCTGGGGAATAATTAGCTTATGAACTTTTTTTTCAATACTAGCTCTTAATAGTATATTACGTACCGTGAACTGTAAGTGAGAGTTTTTAGGTCGAGAATGTAGTTTGGGATGTCGAGACCCGTAGGGTCGAGATTTCCTAAACATTCGAGACTTAAAAAATCACTTACAGTTCGAGGTTAGTAAGTTATATTTTGCAATACCTGCGTAAATATAAAAAAAGGAAAAATAGGTATCAAAACTAACAGCTGTCAGATTGGGGTTAAAAATAAAATTTGAATGATATATATTTACTTACCATCCACCGTGGACGGTAAATAAATGAGGTAACCATGAAAACCAATTGTGCAATAAAAGTTCCACTTACTGTGTTTAAATTTTGTTATTAATGGGTAATTTACAGTACAGGTATTGCAAAAATTTTATTTAATGAAAGTTATTTTAATAATAACATAATCAAGTTCTGTAAAATATTTATTAAATACAACAGTTTCGATTTACTAAACGTAAATCTTCATCAGGTTATAAACAAATGAAAAACACAAACAAGTAAATAGATACTGTAACTACCGAAGATTTAAGTTTAGTAAATCGAAACGTTGTATTTAATAAATATTTTACTTTATCCAAAAGCCTTTTTACTTTATAAGCTCGTTGATAGTTTTAACATGCTGGCAATAATCGGGCACTTTATTGGAAAATGGAAAAATGATCTTTTAATGTAAAATATCTACACAATTTTGAAATGCACCTCGCAAAAGTATCAAACACAGTATGTATAAAACATAGGTACATGTGATGGTTATAAATGTAACATGGAGACTCAGGAGATGCTCTAAGACTTAGGTAGGCTTGGGCTGTGTTCCACGCTCCTACACAGCGCTCCAGCTCCAAGTGCGCGACGCGCGAATCCGTAAAATATCTCGGGAACCTTCTAATCTTTCACAATCTCCCAAATCCTTTGAAATGTAGTCGTGTGCTCAGTGCATAGCTTAGTAGACACGTGAAAATGTTGCGCGTTTCACACAAAATTGAAATTACATATTTCCCGACCATATTCAATTTTACACGAAGTGTGGGTACTTCGAAATTTATAATTACGGTGTAAAGTGAGCATCGGTCTGTAGAGGATGAGATCTTTGTTATTTTCTTCTTCAGTTTTCTAACCTTAGTAGGATTTGGCTTCCTTCAGCAATTTCCTCCATTGTATCTTGGACCGTTTGTCTTCAGTTTTATATGTACATCTTCAAGTCTTTCTCAACTTTATTTTTCGACCTTTTGGTTGTCCTTTCGGTCTCGTTCCTACATAACTTAACCAAGTATATAACATATATATTTTCGAGGTGAGAAGCGAAGCGACGAACCGAGTACATAATTTAACCAAGTGTATAACCTATATATTAGCAAGGTGAAGAGCGAAGCGACAAACCTAGTACATAACTTAATCATGTGTATAACCTATATATTAGCGAGGTGAAGAGCGAAGCGACAAACCGAGTACATAACTTAACCAAGTGTATAACCTATATATTAGCAAGGTGAGAAGCGAAGCGACGAACCGATTACATAACTTAACCAAGTATATATTAGCGAGGTGAGGAGTGAAGCGACGAACCGAGTACATAAGGCGATTTCGACTGGCACTGGTTACGTGTTTGGTTAGTTTCAAACAATGACGTCACACTGACCCAACGATTACTAAAAACGCGCGATCGATTTTGACATTAATAAAATTTGACAGAAAACATGAAAAATATGACAGCGTACTAGTTTGAAGCCACAAATAAGTTAAATTCAGCCAATCATAATACTAACCGTTGGACAAACCGAGCTCTCGAGGATGTTACTGATTTGACATACCAAAACTGTCACCGTTTACATATGATATAATAAAAGTGTCAGTCGAAATCAATTGGTTACTCTATTTACTAACCATTCCCGTGACCAAGTACTAACCGGTGCCAGTCGAAATCGCCTATAATCTATATATTTGCGAGGTGAGGAGCGAAACGACGAACCGGGTACATAACTTAACCAAGTATATATAACCTATATATTTGCAAGGTGAGAAGCGTAGCTACCAATCGAGTTTTCATTCCATATATACATACTACACGTGAATGCGGTCCACCTAAAATGCGTTCTACCAAAGATAGATGACCCATTCAACTGGTTCCTATTAAGTATTTGTAAAAGTTTTTGTTTACCATCTGTGTCGTCCATCCGTCGCAGATTTGCGAACCATAGCAGCCTATTCATTTTGATTTTTTCAAATATATCATTCCAGTGCCGAAACAGATTCATGTTCATTTACTTTTTGTTTGGCGTGCTTCAAACGTCGAGTTATTCTTCCTGTTTAACAATCTCCCTGCGAAGACATGAGAAACGTTGAGTTCTTTCACAAATATTATATCTTTCATGGTTTATTTAATGTCCATTGGCCAATTTCAAATACTTTCTACGGATTCCACGCGGAAATGCTTAGAACCAAGGAAAGGGGACCAAACACGAAACAATTTAATCCACTCTCCACAATTAAATACATCCGCATGATTGGATTAATATTACTGTTATTTAACAGTGTCTTATCAAAAGCTGATATCATTCAGCGAACCTATTCGTCACTTAGTTTTCATTGTGTCACCACGAGAGATCAATTAATGCATGTGGGTCAGAGTGAGCGCTATCTTGTTTAGGATCACCAGCGAACTAAAGTGATTTTTATATTGCGTGCCACACAAGTTGTGACTGCTGTTATCTGAGGCTTCGCACGCTATCTGCAAGTTATAAATGAGGGTAACTACATGTTATCTGCACCGTAGAATACTAGATAGGGAATTGTCACTATGCAGTCTAGTTATCCATGGCTTTGAAGAAGAATAATTGTACATGTACTTGTTTAAGAGACTTACTTTTAACATGCAAGTTCATTCGGAAAAGAAACATTGTTATCTTAGCTGTTAGCTTGAAATAAATAAATTTAATATTACGCCATTATACTTCGCCTATATTATAATAACATATAAATGTTTTTTTTATTATTTTTTTTTAATTGGAAGCAGTATAAGCCATTTGAGTAATGCCATAACATTTACAGCTATGAAGTTTCATTACTATTTGTCCTCATTCATGACTCACAGAACATACGGATATATATCCATCCTTCCATTCACACAGACCTTAAAGAAAAAATCTACTACTCTTAAACGATACAAATTAGTATTTGATGATATTTATTTTCTATTTATATTTGAGAAATTTAATTTAATTTCGTATTTTTATATAATTTTTTGACATATATTTCACTAAGAAAACAGCTTCACAATAAAAATGACATGTGTCACATTTCGTAAAAAATTGAAAATTTTTAAGTGTTTCCATGGTGTACTAGGAATGTAAGATTTATGAAATCTAATTTTTTTATATTTTATTATCTCTAAATTGAATGAAAATTAATAAAATTAGTGTAATCAAAACACATGTAATATTAAATATTCTACAACTTTCAAAATAACATAAATTGTTGGAAAAGGAAATTAAAATTTATCTAGGGCTTCAAGTAAAATGCTACTTCCGGTTAACCAATTTTATCCAAAATCTAATCAGCATTCATTTAAATATAAAAAGCTAAAATTTACAAAATTGTATTTTTTGGTATTATAGTATTTGAGTTATGCGAGACGAAAAAATTGCCAGACCACACCACACATACATACATACATACATACAGACATCATGGCGAAAATAATAAAATCGTATTATAGGGACCCTAAAACGACTTATTCATTGAAAACTCATTACCCAATTTTTTTACCAAAAACCATACCTCCCTTTCCTAGAGGTAGGCGGGAGGTAAAAATGATCAAATTGACTTCAGACGACGAAAATAAAGATGCACAAGATCAAAAATACTTTTTTCTAAGGCCACTGAGAAATCTGCTCATTGTATGTTTTTTGTTGCTAGGGATATAAGCTACATTGTAAGCATTGTGCGAAATGAATTTGTTTTGTATTTCAATACAGGTCAGGTTAGGTGCAGGTGCCATTGCTAGGATACTTATTTAGAATTGTCAAATATTGGAATGGTGAAAGCGGGATAAATTTATTATTAAAATTTAATTAATTTTGAAATAATATTGTGTTCGTAGAAAAAGTATAGTGTACAACTCGCATGGAATGTCCATTTCATACTCGTATGATTTTCATTCATTTTCATACTCGTAGGAAATGAGTACACCATTCCATGCTCGTTGTACAATATACTATTTAAAAATAAACAAGTCGAACTGGAGACACGTGAATCACGAGAATACCCATTAAGTCTTAAAATAAATAACTTTAAATCCTGAAACCAATTCGGATTCATCTTCAGCAAAATCAAAAGGAGTACGTTTCGTTAAATAATTAATATTTATTTAATACATCCTGATACACAAGGTACAAAAATTAAATTTTACTTTTAATTAATTAATAAATACGTGTCTCGCCGCTTCCAACTAGCAGTGTTAGATACAAAACTCACAACACCAGTCAAAATACCTTTCGATCACCGCGTCAATATTTCCCTGTTACCAAACCGCATAACTTGAACATTACCACAAGATGCACCCCTTTCCTCTCTATACACATACACACATCCACCATCCACTTTCCTCTTCCTCCGCACCGGCGTTACCTCGTGGCGGCGGACAAGAAAATTTACTTTCCGGGCGCGCGGCGCACATCTTGCACAGCTGCCGTCGCCGCCGCCGCCGTCCCAACGCCCCGCTCACGCGATATTGCGAAACTCTGCGAGCTCTGTGCGAGAACTTGCGCGAATTTGTGTAATTTATGTGCAGCGAGGCCATGCTGCCGTGCGCTGCACACCGGCGGAATTTTACTTTTTGCGAATTAATTTTTCAGGGTTTGCAGCGAGTTTGTTTACCAACGAAGGGGTAAATATTATAATGGGGTAAGGGATGAAATAGTAAACGATGTGGCGATGGATTAAGGAAACCAGTGATGATCAGATTTAAGTGCGGTTGCTGAAAGGATACAAGGTTGCTAACCAATCAAAAATTATCTTATAAATCAATTTACTTGGTTATAGGAAAAATATTGATTTTCGATACGTTAATCACATTGTTATATAGATTAATATCGAAGTTATCAATATTTGTAACATGCATCCGGATCTGAAAGTTCAATATCTGTTCATTTCTTATCAAACTAGGTGTACAATAGTATATTGTAAAACGAGCATGGAATAGTACTCATTTCCTACGAGTATGAAATGGACATTCCATGCGAGTTGTACAATATACTTTTTCTACGATCACGATATTATTTCCTAATTAATTTAATTTTAATCATATATTTGTCCAGCTTTCACCATTCCAATTTTGACAATTCTAAATAAGTATCCTAGCAATGCCACCTGTACTGAAATGAATTGACCTGAATAGAAATACTCATAAAACAAATTAATTTCGCACGATGCTTGCAATGTACCTCATTTCCCTAGTAATAACAAACATACAATGAGTAGATTTCTAAGTGATCGTAGAAAAATTAAGTAACTAGTGGCCCTACGAACCTGTTTCTATATCCTTTTCTGCATTTCGATTGCTTTTTCCAATTTTGTATTTTTGCTTGTCTATTCTACTAAACCGTGATAATTTGTAATTCATTGTACATATTTTTTAAAACAATTTAGAAGAAACCCTATATACAATTGATATACCTGATTTCAAACACGATAATTTATAAAGATCATTTAGGTCGTGGGTTTGAATCCCACTGAAGAGCATGGTCGTTTGTGTTCATAAAGATTCACAACTCAATTAGCAAAAAAATAACTTCTCTCCTACTACACAACTTTTAAACTGTATGAAATTAGAAGTTACAAATAAATATTGAAAAATATTATATTTCATCTTTTTTGTTTTAACAAAATTTACTAACTCAAACTAATTTAAAGAGGTACAAAATAAGAATTAGCTCGTAACATAAACATCTAAAACCTAAATTTGAAAGGACCCCGCACATTCCTTATGGAAAAGTGGCATCCGTCAAATTAGCTGAATTTTATAAATTTTGTTCTTGAGATATTTCTGAACATAAGTGTACCCTAAATAAATTATGAAATATGCTGAAAAACCTGATAGGCCTTCAAGTAAACTACCAGTCGTGGCTTTTGCTACACAAATCTAAAATGAAATTAATATAATATAATTAATAGGCATGATATTTGAAATATCATTAGGTTTTGAGTGTAAATGAAAATATCGTCGCATATATTGCCATTGTGAAAATAGAGAAAACGAATTCTAGGGATCTCAAAACGTGTATCCCCGTTATAAATTCACTATTGAAAATTTAAAAATATATGGGTATGTACGAACGCTCAGGAACAGTGACAAAATATAAATATATTTAATAATGGACCGAGCATGGACAGAGATTTTATAAGACACCTGTATAGCTATCAAATGTACAATTTAATATTAATGTCAGGAAGCGAAAGAATCCTAGATATTGCGTATAATTTTATAAAAACTGCAGTGAAATATTAATTCGTTTTTCTGTGTAAGTACATTAAATACTTACAAAACTGCATTGTCTTCGTTTCATGAAATGAAGAGATTTTAAACTTCCAACTTGAATTTAATTCCACAGAAACTGGATTTCTGCAATTAGAGGAATAATTTCTTTCTTAATTTGAACTTTAAACTTTTAAAAACTGCATTTGTTCAAATGATACTGTGGGAATAATAAAATTATGTATTTTAATTAAATAAGGAAAAATTATGTTGAAAGAGGCAGACTGCGCAAAACGCAAAATTGCAAAAATGAGATCAGGGCAGTAATAGAACGATTCAACCCTCAACATGTTTAACAACAATATCTTTTGGGACATTATTTGACGGTAGTGAAAAACGCCAAAATAGTCGTTAAAAGCTCTGAAATCGGCTCCAAAGAAATCTGTTATACGATTTTGAGCACCGTATAATAATTATTGTACAAGTACAAGAAGGGGTACAGCAAATGTACGACGTATTATAGTAAAATAAAACATTGTGTACAAGAAGAACGAACTATTTAATTCCGATGTGGGTTGGCAACACTGACTGTCAGCTCAAATATTTGACTTAACTCTCAACTGACGGATATGTAAACGTAACCTATAATAGTTACTTTGTATACCAAGGACGCGAAATCACTCTTTAGCGTACCGAGAGAAAAATTGTTGCCTAGGTCGTTTGCGGCCGATAATCTCGCGGGCGATAAAGGATTTCGCGAGCAAGGTGTACACACTATTTTTATGCAACCGTAATATATGTAATTGACAAATTTTATTCATTTTGAACAGTTTTATTGTAAACAGAAACTGGTTATGGGATTGACATTTGGTAAACAAAACAATTAGTTTTGAAAATTTAATTTCACATTCGTGATAAAAAGTAAAACTTCTATGCCCTGATACAGAAATTACTACATGGTAAAAAATTTATATCTAAAATTGACAAATTAAAAAAAAAATTAGTCCCAGACGATCCACCGTTAATTTTTGTTAATTTAACAAGTTTAAAATTTGTTAGCAAGTAACAAATAATTTTTGAGTATTTCGTAACTAAATATATTTGTGCATATAGTAATTAATAACATTTATTTTTATGTGCTTTTGACTAAATATTTTAGTAATTATATTGAAGCAGAACAATAAATCGTAGTTATTATAAAAAATTAAGTTGTCACAAAGAATTTAAACTTTCATTAACAATTTCAAATTGATAAGTTAGCTAAATTTACTTGTTATTATTGACGAATCTATTTGTTAAATTTTATAAATGTAGCAAATAAATCGAAACAACAATTTTTCTTGTTAAAAATTCACAATGGGATCTTTCACCATTTTTTTATGAAACTTTATCTACATTGAAGACTATCTACACTTTTAAAAAGTCTTATTTGTTATTCATTAAGCCAGTACAGATTGTAAATAATTGTAGGCATATATTTTATATGTGACAAAAATTATTTAAATCTCTACTGTTTGAGATCCACCAACACCTCTATAATGACGTCACAACATTTTAAAAATTCGTTGTGGCTTAATGAATAACAATTAAGACTTTTTAAAAGTGTAGATAGTCTTCAATATAAAGTTTCATAAAAAAATGGTGAAAGATCCCATTGACAAAATTTAATTTATCGAATTGTCATATTTGTTCCAATAAAAAATACTTAACAATCGTAAAATTAATAAATCGCAAATCAATTTTTTATTGTGTATTTTCTTCAAAAATAATTTTCAAATTCTTACCTTACTTCTTTTGCGTTATCTACCTCACTTCATTACTAATTGTAGTAAGACAAGTTTTAGTAAAATAGCATATTAAAAAAAGTTAGCATTAGTTTGACACGAACCATAAAGCTTCAGAAATATTTGGTGGAATAATTATGTTGATGAAAGTTATTTGTGGCTGACCACCAAAAATCGTTGAATAATAAAGCTCATTGCAGCATCAATAACCGTGCGAGAATATCCCATTCTAACACCCAAGAAACACAATTTGAAATATAGAGCAATCCAGTCCTGCGTGACTCCTGCCAGCGTTATCATATCTCAGCCGGGCATTCTAAGAACACGGCGATGGCGTCGTTAGAGCGGGGGGCAGGGGAAGGGGTTCGAGGGTTAGCAGGAAATAGAACTGCCACTTCCGGTTTTGCGCGCTGATATCATAGGCTATTAGAGGATTAGCGCCCGCCGAGCCGCGACGCCACGCCGGAGAAATGTCAGCGGCTGAAGTGAGATAGTCGCGGTCGCGAGATGGGTTTAAACCTAACAAAAACTGTGACAAGTGGACGAAGATCTTCGCGTGAGGTGGAAATTAAACAGGATAGAATGGTTATAGTAGGTACGCGCCGGACTTGATATTACAAATAAACTATTTTGTAAATGTGTCGAATTATTTGCGCATAAAATGATCGAAAGAAACAATTGTTGTTGATAATGTTAACAGACTCACCAATAACAACGCAACGATGAAGACAAGTTGTGAGGGGGGCGGGGTTATGTATTTGAAGACTCACCTAAAACAAAACAAAAATTTATTAATTATTTGTTCAATATATGTAGGGGAGATTGAAGGTGAACGATTTTGTAGGCGTCCGAGGAATAACTGGTTGGGTATGATTGATGGTTTGTTGCGTGAACAAAAGATTCCGAGTGTGAAGAATAAACGAGCATGTATGCATGTGGACGAGGCGAAAGTGGTGTGTCAGGATAAGAATGTTTGGAGGAGATTGATTGTTGGTTGACTGTGTTTCTGGGTTCGTGCTACCCCACTAAGTGGGACATAGCGTGATGATATGTATGTATGTACTTGTTCCAGAAATGATAATCTGCGTCGTTTATCTGTTGGATATTCGTCAAATATTATAATATTTATATCTTGGATAAAACGATGCAATTATAAAGTGGGCCAAATAAGTAAATAACTTATTTGTTACGAAAAAATTACCAATTAATATTAATACAAAAATATTTTAAATGAAAATTGTAAATAAATAATTCAGTTGTGTATTTGACTTAATTAACAATTTTAATAAAAAAGATATACGAGTAGCCTAGAAATAATAAAAATGCTGTTGCAATTTCCTAATAATAATAATAATGTATTCATTCCTTTAGAAAATGTATTAAATTTTATAGGAAGCGTCAAAGTAGTATTACATTAATATACAAATATATATATATATATATATAAAATTAAAGTACTTGTTTAGATCATAGAAGCACTGTTCTACAAGAAATTTTTTCCGTTTTTGTTGAAATTTGTGACAGTTTTTGAATCTATTATAGATGAAGGCACATACTGTAATACGCGAGTTAATATATCATTTGAAATATTTAAATTTAAAAACAATATTTATTTTGGAAAATACTGTATTTCACAGAATATATTGTATAACTAGTGGTAAAAGTGCACGTATTGTACACGCTATTTTTCCGACGACCACAATTTAGTAAAAAAAAAAAAATATGTTAACATCATTGCTATCAAAATTCATAAAAAATAAATTAGGGTCTAACCTTCTTAATCCGAGTAAATTCAGCAAATTTTCTACAATTGTCAAACTTTTAAATACAAATTTTTACGAGTAGGTTAGTTTGCTCAGTTATCGCAGCGTGTGATAAAATCATATGACACAGTTGCGAATGCATCTGATTGGCTAACGTGCTAATAAGCTTTCATATCACACAGCATTGATAAAAAAATTTCAATCCAACTCAAAATACTGTTGATAACCATAAAAAAATAAATGTATTAACACAACAACCACCAATATATAACAACCAAAACTAATAAGACCCCAATGGGAGGGTAGCGTAAGACTCAACCCCCATTAAGAGCCATTGCAGCATTCCTCAGATATTTCCACTCCCGAATAATTTTAATTTCTCCCCGTACGGCGCGGAGTTTATCAGGAAAGTTTCACGTGCACGGCAGCAGTCGAGAGAGGAGAGAGCGGGCGAGTAAAAAGGGTAGACACGACATCAGGACGTGGCGGGCGTAGCACAGAGCAGGAGAGGAGTGGAGAACACGGCAGGAAGTAGGAAGCGCATATGGCAGGAACGCAGGACAGCTGAACATCGACTGGTGACATCTGTGGCTGACGCGAGACACTCGTATGGTGCCATGTGCGGGGGATATTAAAGAGTTTTACGGAGGATGGGAAATATACCCGCGATTGTTTCTTGTTTTGATTACTCGTTTAGGCAGGCGTGATAACTGTCAAATTATTTCACCTACGATCCCTTACCTCATATTCAGTGTTGGCAATTTAAAAATTGTATAAATAATATGGGGTAAATAGATCTGGATAATATGATTCCCATAACCGATTATTTTCCATTTGTTCTTCGTTCACTAATGGTTAGTTGCACCAAGAAAACTTAAACTTTATACTTGGTTTAAATAAATAAAAGCAAATCAAAGTTACATGTCTTATGAAATATTTTACATTGCTGTGAAACATTCGATTTGCTTTTGCCCATTTAATTCAAGTTTAAATTTTAATGTTCGTTGGTGCAACTGGCCCTAACATCGTTTATCTAATTCCGTTTTGTAAAGTTGAATTTTACCTAACCTTATGACGTTATGAAATGTCACTTTTTACATAATTGCTATGAAATGAGTTAAGTAATAGTATATTCTACAACAAGTAATGGAATGGCACATGGCACATATTCCACGCGAGCAAAAAGTTTGTAGTCCGAGCTGAAGGCGAGGGCTACGGTTTGCGATTGTGGGATATGCCATTCTATTACATGTTGTAGACTATAGTTTCTATAACAAGTTTTTAGAAATATACAAAATATACAAATAAAAACTGTTATAAACGTCAAACTCAAAAAATTAAAACAAACAGAAGTAACCATAGCAACTTAATCAAGATACTTCATATATCGCGGCTCTGATTCGTCAAAAATATTCCCTACGCGGTGTATAGAATGTTAGTGATTCCATAACAATTTTTAGTTGTAGAATGTGTACTTTCTAAAACAGTGTTACATAAAAATATTATACAACCGATATTCAATAAAATCAAATGCCATGTAGATGCCTACTTTAACAATAAATAAAATAATTTAATGTTTGTCAAATACTGACAATGAATAATTTGGAAGGTAGATGAATGAAATTACGGAATCAGATAAAATATTGTACGTAATACGTTATGAAAAGCGATATTGTTTAACTCGCGTAATTTGCAAAACTCGTTAAACAATATCGTTCTTTTCATAACTGATTACGTTCGTAAATAACTATTAAAGGACGAAATTTGACAGCTGATAATTGCGCAAAAAAAATCATATACTCCGACTTAGGCTTTGATCGTATTTGTTGACATAAGATAGGTTTTTAAAAAATATTAAACACGTGTTTTTTGTTTTTTTTTGTTTTCTGATTCGATGTGTATTTCTCGTGATATTTTACCGCCCCTGAACTTTTTGAACACATTGTATATCCCAACTAGTGGGATATAGAGTGAATTTATACGAGTATACAAAAACCGAATTTGTAAAATAGCACGTCAATAATTACGATACATATATTTAATATAAAAAATGATCGTATTGTAAAAAATGATAATTAAACATAATTTAGTATGAAATTAGGCGGTTACCAGCTGTCAAGTCACTGTCCCCAAAGATTTTAGTGAAGGAAGAACCACAGGGGTAATGTAAGCAAACATCACCAAGGTACCGGTTACGGGATTAGAACTAAGGATCTCCAGATCTACAGTCCGATGTGTACCTCGGAGCTATTTACCTCATTACCTAAAGAAATAATCGTTTTAATGTTGACTTCCGCTATAAAATTAACACAAATAACAATAAACTAAATATACAACTTCACAAACAGATTTCAACCATATCAACTAAATTTAATTAAGTTAATTACAGCTATTAAACTACAGTTAATAATATTACAACTAATGAAACATTCACATGACACTCTATTAACAAATGATATCAAAAGAAAAATACTTCCAAATGAAATAAAACAACATCTCTTTTTCTCGGTAAAGGCTCCGCATTATTTTTAACAAAGTAAGAACCAAGTTTAAACTCAATTTAAACGCTTTTTCTCTCCATGCAGAGAAAACAAAAACCCTCATCTCCTAGTATACACTACACAGTTTTTAATGAAATGTACTTTTCGCGTCAGCCAAGTAAAAAGCATCTTTCATGAGGAGATATTCTCGCAAGCATGAGTGAGAACAGGGCTGGACTGACATGATTGTGACCCCAGCAAATAAAATTTATAGTGGTACTCTTTGGTAGGTACTACTAACTGCATGATATAATTTATTATCGGTTTAAAACGATTTTAAAAAATTCGCAATATTGAACATTATTTGAGAGTACCACTGGTTTCAATTTAACTCTACATAGGTACTTTTAATTTATTTAATTTTTGTTATATTAAAAAGAACCATTTAAACGAAGTGAAACAATCAAATGCTTTCGTATATTTACACACCGGGAGATCCATCGTTCTAATAAATTTTATATTTCATTTAAAATATTAAGAACAAGTTTTCAAAGTTTATTTTAAATTAAATTGATCAAGTTTTTCTATGAGCTGTTCCATTTTAACGCAACGAGACATGCAACTCTATAGTTATTTGTCAAACTAGAGAGGAAAGCGCTTCTTTTTCCCCCTCGTGTTCGAAGTTTGCCTCATGAGCGCAGCGAGTGAGGCATTTCGAACGAGAGTGGAAACAAAGCTTTGCTCTCGTGTTAGACACAATATTTTTTTCACGACATGTTTCTAAAAACGATTTACTTGAACCTAAATACACTTTTAGAACAACACTGACAGACTGAAACGTTAAAAGTTAGGTTATCAGACACAAGGTGGTGTAGCAGTGTTGCCAATGAACCAATCTTAAATATCTTTAATAAGTTGTCAAATTGTGATTTAATAAGATAAAGAAAAATATAAGACATAATTGTAAGATAATTTAAAATATGTATATCACTAAAATAAGGATTTTCAATAAAATTATGAATTTATTTATAATTTTCATAATATTTTTTTTTGTAAATAGCATTCACATTGGTAACACTTCTATATTTTCCTCTCTAGAGAGGAACAACACATTTTCCTCACTATTTCGGGAGAAGAACAGTGGAGTTTCCTACCATGTTGTGGAAAAATTATTTTATCCAACACCTCTCAATAAATGCTCTATAACTATGGCGATTTTAAACAAGCAAAGTAACAGATTATCCACTAGTGGGTATAATTTTGAGGAAAGCCACTAGTGAGTATTTTTTTATTTATAACAATAATAATAAAACACAACACCTTGGTAACTACTTCGATTGACATTTTAATTTCCAAAATTTTAAGCATATGTCACTGTCAAATAATATATAAAAATTTAAAGCATATGTCACACAATATTTTTTTAATAAATTTTTCATTTATTAAGAAGTGTAGGATAAAACGTTATACTTCACACTCGATAAAATTATCTCCCTCAGCCTTTCGTGAGCTAAAATTTCTCTCGTGGGTAATTCCTTACTTTGCACACTTGTAAAGTAAATAACTATAAAGGAACAACCTATAATATTTGCAATATTATAAGGATATTTTGTCTCTCTTTTAACAGTTGATTTGGAACTTTATAATAATTAATGGAACATCCTATAAATAATATACCGCTTTTACAGTAACAATACAATATAAAATAACCATTATTTTGACAGATGCCATATTTATTATCAAATTTCATTGTTAATATGAAGAAAATTACATTTCCAACTTTTATGGCAGATCCGTTCCTGAAAGTGTGCTCTGTTAGGGTTGTCATGGAGACCGACAGTAGCGGCGAAAGAGGGTTTTTGTCATCTGAGAGGCGGTAGCCTCCCCGACTCCTGCTGCTCCCTGCTGCGAAGCCTGTTACAACCTGTTGCAGGATAATAAAGCAGGAGTGTGGAGTCTTGTGCAAGAAAACGTTAAATGGTTTTAATTTCTCAGACCTCGTGTCAGGATAAATAAAATAGCGAGGTGAAATGCTTTGTGACATTTAAAGACATTTTAGTACCAAGTTTAACTCATTTTCTAATACATTATTATCTGGTAAAACTAACTAACTAAAACTAATATAACGTTCAAGAACTTTACTACAGCCGAAATTACTACAGAGATTTATGATACTTTGTTGACTAATTCAGCAACTTTAATTTATTACTGTTCTTTAATTTATTACAGTTCGAAACTGAACAAATAAATGAGGAAAAATAATAATTAATTGATATTTATCTGCAATGTAAAGTAAGTCATGTTCAAATTTTCATTATGCCATCGATTGTTCCCTATGAATTTTAGAACAAAAGAGTAAAAATAAAAAAATTTCTGTAACAAAAACTGCACCAAATAAGCCTAAATTTATTGGTGTGATACATTTCTGTCATGAGATAGACGTAAAATAAAATTTATATTTTTTAGCTATTTCCAGAGTGCCATGGTAAACAAAACATACAAACAGTCGTATTGTTTGAGTTTGACAGATGACATTTGAAATACTTTTTATTATAATTAACTTGTTTACATTATTTCTCAGTAATCATGGACACATTTACCACTTACAAATAATTTAAGCAAGTCAATAATCATCAAAACTATGCCAAATGCCATCTGTCAAACTCAAACAATACAATTTTTGTTTTGTTTACCATGACACTCTGGAAACACCTTAAAAATAATAATTTTATTTTTACGTCTATCTCATGATAGAAATGTATCACATCAATAAATTTAAGCTCATTTGGTGTAGTTTTTTATTCTGAACATATTTTGTTTTCACACTTTCGTTCTAAAATTCATAGGGAACGAACTATCGCCTAATGAAAATTTTAACATCGTGTTTCTTATGTCCTATAAAAAAAAATAGACACTTGGTACATTAATTTACTTTAGTAATATGAACATTTTAGTGAAGGGGGAACCACAGGTAAATTTATAATTAATTTCGTATTATGTTTACCTAGAAAGTATTCTCCTTTAATCTATAATTTCTCTGCTATAAAATCTGCAAAACTGTTACATTTGAATACAAATTGCAAGATTTCTTTATCAAATAAACTCTTTGAAAATCATCCGTGATTTCTGAAAAGAGATTTAATATCTGTTTAAATATTTACCGGCTTATTTCAATATTTACTTTTGAGATAAGACGAAATAATATTTATGAAATGAATTCATAATAACAGCACAATTTCATTTAAAATTGGTTTTCTGATAAATCTTGTTCTTTCATCTAAATAATTTCTCATTTTGTTATCACAGCATTCACCCTCGCAACAAATAAAATGTATCCTAAATTACAATATCCCGCTATTATAATCAAATTATGAATATATTTCCTTATTTACTATTGTTCCATCAATTACTGGTTCATATATCATGTTATTGTTTTAACGTAAAACAGGAATTTTCATATCCATAATTACAACTTTCACAGCAAAGTATTAGAAATTAGATTATTTTTCAAATGAAACATACGGAATACATTTAAGTAATTAATTTTTCTTATTTCTTAAAGGCAATGAAATTATTATTGTTTGTCAGGTGTTTGCGTTTCAAGCAATCTTGTCATTATTAGCGAGAATAAAGCTCTAAAGATTATTTCCGAAAATAATTTCTATAACGTTGGTTGACAAATGTCAAATAGTTAGGTACATACATACGCTATGTCCCACTTAGTGGGGTAGCACGAACCCAGAAACACAGTCAAACAACAATCAATCTCCTCCAAACATTCCTATCCTGACACACCACTTTCGCTTCGTCCACATTCATAGTGCGATTCATACATGCTCTTCTATTCTTCTCACTCGGAATCATTCGTTCACGCAACAAACCATCAATCATACCCAACCAGTTATTCCTCGGAGGCCAACGCAATCGTTCACCTTCAATCTCACCCACATATATTAGTTTCACCAACCTTTCATTCGACATTCGCTCAACATGTTCAAACCACTTCAACTGACTCACTCCCACTTTCTTAACAACATTCTTCTCAATCTCACACTCATCATACACCAATGTATTCCGGATACGATCACGTCTCGTATACCCACATACTCATCTCAAATATCTCATTTCTATAGCAGTTATACGTCGTTCATGCTTCTTCATCCACACCCAAAATTCAGAACCATACATCAATGTAGACACTAAATCGGTTTGTCGACTTAAATAGTAAAATTAAAATATTGGTTTCTTTCTTACTGGTATTTCGAAATACATATAATTCGAAAACAGCGCATGAACGCGACCAAAGAACATTATTTACTTATATTACTATCTAAGTTTTTAAAAAATGTAAAAAATTAAATTCTCTATAAATGTAATTCAAATAAATAATTTTCCGCTAACATTATTAATGAATCAATGACAGAGGAAAAACATGTTTCCCATGTTCACCACCAATGATATACTCATCTTAAGACCATATTTATTATTTTTTCTACGCCCACTTAGAAATCTACTCATTGTATGTTTGTTGTTGCTAGGGATATGAGGTACATTGCAAGCATCGTGCGAAATGAATTTGTTTTGTGAGTATTTCAATATAGATCAGCTCATTTAAGTACAGGTGCCATTGCTAGGATACTTATTTAATAAAATAAATAAATATATCATCACGCCTTTTACCCATTGCGGGTGTGGCACTCTGCTTACCCAGTTCTCGGTAAGTGATATATTTTAGCGTATGAAATGCGGTTACCTGCTGTCAAGTCATGGCCCCCAAAGTTGTTAGTGGAGGAGGAACCACAGGGGTAAATTTAAATTGGCAACTGTCGGAAGTGGGATTCGAACTGAGGATCTCACGATCCACAGTCCGATACCTTGCCACGGAGCTATTTATTTATTTTTTATTTATTTATAATTGTCAAATATTGGAATGATGAAAGCGAGACAACTTTTTAATTAATATTAAATGAATTAGGAAATAATATCGTGGTCGTAGAAAAAGTATAGTGTACAACTCGCATGGAATATCCATTTCATGCTCGTTGTACAATATACTATTCCGTACACCGGCAATATTTCGTATTAACCTCCCGAGAAAGCGAATCCAAAAAAGGCGACACGTGTTGAAATACTGCAGCAAGGGCTACATATTTATAAATATAAAACGCGGCACGTCGTGAGTTTTACGTCTTCCCGGAAGCAAGTCCGGGGTTGGGTCCGGGTCCGGGTCCGGGCCATTCTAAATAACCAGCGCGGCGCAGCGTAAGTGGCAAACGGGTAACGGGCGCTTTCCGGGCGCCGTGAAAACTCAGCGCTCCGGCTCCGGCACACTCGGCAATACGTCTTACCGGAATTTGTCCGGACTCTACTTGTAATGTAATTGAGCGTTTCCTCTGTGCGCTCTGTGTGCTTCCGCGTGCAGAGGTTCCCAAACATACACTCGAGCGACTATGGATGTTTATTAATTGCATAATTTGCAACTAATAGCTATTTGTTTAACTATATAAACGCTAAGTCACCACACAGAGATTCCAAAATTTAATAATGTAATAAGTAATGTAAGTTGGTCCACGGATTGAAGTTTTATTGTTGCTGACTCCCAGTCTCGACAGGACCCTCTCTTATTTTAAAAAAGGGTTAGAGGGTTAGAACTAGGCACCAAAATACCAGGTTTACAGCAGAGGCTATCGTTTCATTGACGAGGCCACGCCAAGGCAATGAATGTTGTAGAAGCTGTAAATGTGTTTGGTGCTGTTTTGAACATATAATATTTTTTGCCGATTTGGAATTAACATTAATTTAGTTATTATTTTTAATAACCATAATAATTAATTAAACACTTAATGTAAATTCAATAATAGTATATTATTTTAAGAGGGATTATAGTAGTCATTATTCCCAAAGATAAAGTCCTAATGAATAATGACCATAATACCGAATATAAAACTATACTTTTTCTATTCCTGTAAATTTGAAAATCACTTTAGAAACTGATCTAAATTCGTTGAAAACACGTTGAAAAAGTCAACTAACAATTAGAACTGACTACATGTCAACTGTCAGACGGCCGTTGCTAGGTGATCACGTCCTTAAAATAACAGTGAATTATGAATTTCTGGCTTTGTGATTGGTCGATAAGAGTGAATTATATAAAATATATATATTGTTGCCATTTTAAAAAAGATACATATTACATACATTTAGTTATTAGTATATCTGGTATTACATGCCATTCCTACTAACTTTTCTTTTATTATTCACACCCGAGTTACTGTAGCTTATAATTTATATTACAGGGAAAAAAACAATTTGAAACAAAAAAATCTTGGATACTATAATTCATCGAAAAAATTGAATTAATGGAGTAGAAAAAAAGTTTTTTACGACCGGGAGAGGAACTCGGTTTCTGTCATACCAAAATCGCGACAAAAACAGTCAATTTCATATCAACGGGAGATATGTGCACTTTCTCTCACGTCGAGAGAAAGTGCTCAAATAATAGCATTTGTTGTGAAAAATTAACCAAATAAAACAAAGCAAAGGTAACTATCATAAATTATATTACAATTCAAATAATTTTAAATTTATAGTTAAGTGTATTTTTTTCCTCGTCGTATTTTCAGTCCTCGCCTACGACTCATGCTTCAATTTTACTTCACGGAAAAAAATCATACACTTTTCTCCCTAAAACTATAATGTACTATTATTAATTATTATTATTCTAATAATTTTTAAAACTTTGATGAAAAAATATTTCAAATAATACGTTCGATAGTATTTATAATAATACAGTTTTATTTCGAATATATGTTAAAGATGTATTGGGGGAAATTTTACATATAACTTACCTGTTAATTTTTAACGGCTGTTAAAAATATAAACCAATAAAAACATATGTGTTAAATGAAATTTTCAATTTTTATTCGGTGACCTCTGTTATCATTGGTTAAAATTTTTAACTGCCCGTTAAAAATTAACAGGTAAGTTACATAATAGGCCCCCATAATTTGTTAAAATAAACCTCTAATATCATGTGTCAAATATTAAAAATTTACATAAAAAAGTGACGATAATTCAGGAGAAACAACTATTTGATTTCATTTCATATGAAACTGATTAGAACCAGGCATGTCCATATTATAAATGCTCGGTTTATCCCGAGTAATATCGTTTAACAAATTTGCTTTGCCTTAAAATATAATATGTGATATCATAGTTAAATACAACATCCGAATTATTATACTGGTATGTTGACATAATAAATATTAATATAGCTTATAACTTCATGGCAGGGGGCTATTTTAATTTGACGGTATGATTTCTACTGAATGTAAATATATTTGTGTTAATACAAAATGTTTACAAATATCAACTTGCACTTCAATTAAAATTTGTTACACGGCTTTGATTACAATGACAATATATAATTGTTGAACAAAAAATAGCAAATATCCATATTATTGCAAAATTAAATTGGATTTGGTTAATAAAATATTCATAACAAATCTAGTGAATTTCGTGGATGAGCTAAATTAATAATATTAATATCATCATGGCAGCTTGTTTGAAATTACAGGATCGTACTTTCCACTTCAGTATAAATCAAATATTCAAAAATAGTAAAAGTTTATGGAAAATATGAAAGATAAACGACAAAGGATGCGGAAAATTTCATATTTTTAATTATAAATTACTCCGTTTAATAAATACGGGATGTTTTATTTTTGATGACGTAGGACATGTGCGCGTCTGAGCAAATGGGATTGAAGTATTAGCTTCTGTTTCGCCCTAACTAAGAATACACATATTTGGGCGTGTCGGATCTGTCCGGATTCTGCTCGAGTGATTTTCTTGTCTTTGCGTGGTTGCTGTTTCATATGCAGCACACACTTTGAAATTTATTTGTGGGTAAGTGGTTTGAATTCGTCAACTATTCAAAACAACCACCAAATACCAAATGAAATGAAAAATGAACCCTGACCCTGTGAGTATAAACCAAGCCAAATCAAAATCATCTGTAAAACTGTACGATACTAGCGCCACCAACTATCTAACTTCGAGAATGTCAAAATATTTTGTAAAATGAGAAAAAAAGTAAAGTAATTAAGTGTATTAATATATCGCTTATTTGGAGGAATTTTTAACTCGAACTTTCACATGTACTCTGATATTTTCATGTCCTTCAGGAGAAAAAATCTGGTGTGGGCACCACACTACTTCCTTATACAAATAAAACCAACTGAACACGTATGACTTGTTCTTTGCGTATGACTTTATTTTGACAATTATTTGATATATAGATATTAAACCTGTTTATATCTAGTCTTCAAAACTTTGTAACTATTAATACAAATATTACTTTTATAATATTTCACACGACTCGTATTTTTGACACTTCACAATTATTTGACACGTTTGACACATACCATACCTAGATATTAAAGTTTTAGTTTTTGTTCCCATTGTAACTAAGATTATTGAAATATATTCTTAAATATATTATTTACTTTTTCTCAAAATTAGAACCATGTACAAGAAAAGTGCAAATAACATTTTGTATTCCAAATATTTTTACTAACATCTTTTATAGGAAACTTTTTCTCACAGCTGATTTTATTTTTAATAAAATGGAATTTATTGTTTTGTGTCCAGCAAACTTCCGGTTTTTCAATTTCATTCAAAATCAACTCAGCTCTTCATTTTTTTATGAAACTTATAAATTCAAAGTTTCGTTTACATATCTTGTCTCGTTCATGGTCTTAACGGATTTAGTGGACGTTAAAATATGTATTTCCGTTAAAATCCCGTCAGCGATTTTTTCGTGATTCCAATACTTTCTTATACTTTGCATAAGAAAGTAAAAATACTACTCGATGCTTTCTGATTCTCTTCGACCAGTAGGCATTACAGTATACGTATAAGAAAGGAAAAAAATATATATAAAAACTGTAACTGTAAGTGGTGAAAATTTCATGGAATGAATTTGTCTCACCCTTGGGAAGGTGAAGGTCGCAGGACATAAAAATAAAAATACAAAGATTAAAAAATCGAAACATATTTCCAATCAGGCTAAAACTTTCCAAAGCCAGTATATAAATTCCCCCGTCTTGCAAAACTTAAAACACACGTTCTGCAACAACTTCCACCGTTTAATAAATCTTGCACTCAAATAATAACCCCCTCCCCTCGCAGCATGCTCCCTGCTCGCCGTGCAACTTACAAACTTACGCTTTTAGTTCCTGGCGCGGCCGCAAGATGGGAGCACTCGGCAATAACGCGCCGCGTTCACCACGCTTGATTTAACACCAGCACGAGTGGAAGGAAGAGGAGAGGATATTCAGTGAGTCCAAGAGAGAAGGGAACACAACGTGAAAGTTGCCGTGACGTAATTAAAGTTTGCGTTTTTGATCGGGGATGACTTTGACTCTTTCACTCTTTGATTGTTTGTGAAAGGAGGTTTTTATGTATGTACAGGGTACTGATTGTAGATTGTAGCTAAAGGGTGAATAATAATTACATATGAATAAAATTAGATATGAAGGGAATCGCAATTTTGCTACTGCGCATGTTCAAAAATACAACGAAGTGATTTTCAACAATGAGTTTATAGAGAAAAACGATGACGAAATATATACCGTGTGTCCCACGTAAATGTTGGCATAGGCAGTTAACATGTAAAATCAATTTTTTGTAAATAAAAAGTGTCCGGCAAAAAATTATGCATCCAAATTGTATATCACAATACTGCCAATATCCCTACATCTTATTTAATACAGATTACTTTATTTTGATACCGCAATTTAATGAAATTAATAATAATAATTCATAATTTTCCGCTTACTCTTTTTATTGTTACTGACGTATAGTGTTTGCAATTTGTTTTAAATATTTTAATTTGTCACTGTCAATTTCTGGTGATGGAAACCATTCGGCGTTCATTCCTGTGAAGTATTCAGATATTTGTCTTGCACTGCGCCCCCATAATACATTCTAATAATATTTATACGGTTCTCGACATTTAATGCATTCATGATGACAGTGACAGTATTACAAAAAAGATCATTGTAACACTAATTGTTCAATATACTATTCTATAACACTGTTTTGGAAACTAAGCATTCTACAACTAAAAATTGTTATGGAATCACTAAAATGGAATATTTTCGACGAATCAGAGCTGCGATATATGAAGTATTTTGATTCAGTTACTATGGGTACGTCTATTTGTTTTAATTTAATTTTTTGAATTTGACGTTTTCAACAGTTTTATATTTGTATTATTTGTATTTTTTGTTTAACTTCCAAAATCTTGTTATAGAAAGTATTGTCTACCTACAACATGTAACGGAATGGTATATCCCACACTCGCAAACCGTAGCCCTCGCCTTCGGCTCGAACTACAAACTTTTTGCTCGCGTGGAATATGTGCCATTCCATTACTTGTTGTAGAATATACTGTACTGCCTCAGTAATGCACTCGAATATATCTTTTGACTGCAGAACTTACATGGACCGAGTTAAAACGCATACCGGTTTGCCGACTTACATTACTTGTAACATTTTGTTATCCACTGCTCTCTCATTGCATGTATGTGTGCGTATGCCCATTCCTGGTCCCGGTCCCGGTCCAGGCCATTCCAGGCCGCGTACCAATCAGCCTATAGACAGGTAAACGGGTCCCGCAGGAGCCAACGCGCACGTAGCTAAGTCATGGCTCCCCAGTGGTACAAACACACGCACACATACGCACATGCGTGCAAACATCAGCGATCACACGAGGTCATATGGAGTCAGCGAGGGAAACTAGTACACGGCTATCGTATTCAAAGGGAAGGAGGATGGCCGATCGAATTGGGAATAATTGGAATGGAATATATTCCCGAGTTATGTCAACAATTTACTTTACTCAAAAATTAATATTTCTTTTGTAAATATCACACAATAACAGTAAATTTTTACCCTACGCAAATATACTCGGTGTTGAATTGAAATGGGGCGTATTGGTCTTCCAAATTATCAAGAGATGGCGTTGATCACAATTCTCAAAAGGTACATGCCAAATTCATTTTGTATGATATCTTATGATGGCGAATGCTTGCATTAGTGTTGGTAGTTTGCTTTTATTGGCAGCAGAACTGTTCCCATACACACTACAAATTTTCCTGTTTTTATAGGTTTTTTTGGAAAAAATTAAATCTTAACCTATAATTTACAAATACAATGTACCTTTCATTTTTACATATAATTTAAATAATACGGCTTAAACAAATGTTATACTTACATTGGAATACTCTTAAAATAACTACTATTGTTATTAATTTTAAAAAAAACAATTAATTTCAAAATACAATGAAATTTATGTACCTTATGGTTAGTTTAGTTTTCTACCACTAGTTAGCGTATTTTAATTTTGAAAGCCCAATAGGGATTTCAGTGCTATTTTTTTATTGTTACATCTTTCTACCAATGTATTCATCCACTTATTGGGCTTCCAAATTATCAAGAGATGGCGTTGATCACAATTCACGAAAGATACATGTCAAAATCATTTTATATGATATCTTATATGATGACGACTGCGTGCTTTAGTATTGTACGAAGAAACTTCCAAAAATTTGACAGTTGGTGTGCGGAGAAAAACGTTGGGCACATTACAGAAAAGGTAGTTTTAGCCTATTTTTCGAAATTATCATCCATTTATAAGCTATCCACTTTATGGAGTAATTACTCTATGCTCCGAACTAAATATAACTAAAGATATAAATTCCGAGCATAGAAAGAATAAAAATCCTTCAAATCCTTCAAACTATGATATACCTTAATAAGATTTACCAATCTTATTGCATTCTTAAAAAGAAAAGCTCGTGGATATAAGCCTAAAAAATCAAAAATATTCACTAAGAAAGAGATAGTTCGTTTCATGAAGTAAGCTGATGACAAGAATTATTTATTGGCAAAGGTTGTGTTAATTGTTGGAATCTATGGGGCATGTCGCCGGGAGTAACTTACGTTTTTACGAGTAGGAAATACTGCAGATTCTACTTCTTCTATAAAAATTAATATTCCAAATACTAAAACGAATATTTCACGATGTTTAATGATAACTGAAGGGTTTTCGATGGAATCAAATGTTTAGCAATGTTTCGCAAGTTCGATTAATGAACATTATAAAAACAATACATCTATTTGGCTGATATCCATGAGTTTTTATTGTCATGTAAAATAATATTACCTACAATTTTTATTTGAAACTTTGTTCCCTATTTTACACCGTATGTTGCCATTTCAGATTTTTTGTAAACGTATCTCACATTCTTATACGTTATGCATAAAGTTTAAAACTATCATTCAAGTACTTATAAAAGCACGTATCGCGCAATCCTATTAAAGATTTAGTAAACTAATCTTGTTCTCATATTCAATTCTGTTCGCAATGCTAATTTAAAATAGGTTAAAACGAAAATAGTTAATGTAATCTGTTAAAACCACGGTACATTAAATAATAGTATTAAGAACTATCCAGATCGACTTGCCATTTGGTTTGTGACAGATTTAGAAACAAGTATAAAACACGAAGATTCATCTCAACTTTCTAAATGTTCTAATATACTTCCAACAATATTTCCGGAATGTTAAAGGTTATACAGAAGTATGTGAAGTATTGCAAATACACATTTTGAATACAAAAATGATATACGGTACATACCAAACTTCCTATATTGATAAGCGAAAGTAGTACACCACCTAACACTTCACAAAAACAATAAACACTGAAATTTAGTCTACAGTGACGCTGGCCAGCAAACAGAAGCACGAGTTTTGCTCGCTGACCAACTGAGACATGTTTCGACGATAAATTTAATGTGTAGTTCGAAACAAAATATATGCAATTCCTTTTAAAAATCCTACGATAAAAATTATTATTATTACAAAATTTGTGAAAGCAAAATTGGTAAATGGCGAGATGATACAATAATATATTTTTTATTTAAAATTATTTCGACTATTAAAATACAACACTTGATAATAACTAATAGACTATCTGCCGATGACATACTAATTATTTAATTAATATTATTCGTTTTAAATTTGATGTGAATATATCACACATTTATAAAATAGATAAGAATCTATATTATTTTGGCATTGCTATAAATAAATATTTACGTTGAATTCGAACAGAAATAATCCGTAGGAAATTACATTGACGGACTGGATTATGAAAATAATTTTGTTGATCACGATTTTTCATTTTTAAATAAGCTCAATTTTATATTAATCCTCCAATTTTATATCGCGAACGAATAAACAAATATAAACTATTGGGATTTTTCAACTACATGCATAGTGCGTACCAAACAATACAGGCTGGGTTTTTTAAAGCAACTAATCAGGTTTACTGGCTAACCAATAACTTTAGAGAAAAAATAAATATATAGGCTTATACAGCAAGGACGGGGACATAATTGTATGATTGGTAAAATGAAATTATTAGGGAGATGTGACGGTGGGGAATATAAGTTATATTTTTTGAATGAAAGAGGGTGCTTTATAGCCGAAAATATTCCTTTTTCAACGATGTAACATCACAGTATAAGAATAACAATAGCGATACTTCAAATATTTCATGATTCTAATATTTCAGTGGTGCGCAACCGAGAAGATGGCAGCTTAGTGTCCGCTTTTTGGCTGATATCTGAAACTTATTTATCCAACACCTCTCAATAAATGCTCTATAACTATGGCGATTTTAAACAAGGAAAGTAACAGATTACCCACTAGTGGGTATAATTTTGAGAAAAGCTACTAGTGAGTATTTTTTTTAATTATAGCAATAATAATAACACACAACACCTTGTTATACACTTCGATTGATATTTTAATTTAAAAAAATTAAAGCATATATCACTGTCAAATATTATTTCTTTAATAAATTTTGCATTTATTAAGAGATGTTGGATAAAACGTTATACTTCATAAGTGGGCAAAGTGAAATTACCCACTCGATAAAATTATCACATTCAGCCTTCGGTTTCGTGTGCTAAAATTTCTCTCGTGGGTAATTACTTACTTTGACTACTTGTAAAGTAAATAACTATTATTCACAATCACTATAGTAATATGTCAATTCCAAACCTTGTAGAGGTTGGGAAATATGTCATTCCTTACTAATATGACAACCTCTTGGGTGGAAAGTTACAGATTTATCCCATGGGTGGGAAGTGTTTATATAGAATTGCCTAGCAACACAGTCATAAATCTCTGAAAGTAAGTTGAACAGTGCTGTCAAACATATTGATAAAACCTTATAATTACAAACATCAATAATTACAATTTTAATATTGAACAGAAGCAGTTTTATTATAAAGTAATATAAAATTCGAATGTAATGGTTGTTTTATTAGGATTTGAGTTTCCTGAACTGTTGACACATATCAAATTATTGACATATGTCAATTTATTGAAATAAATTTAAACTTTTGTTTTCATAGACTACTACCATACATCACCTTTGTTTTTTACCTCCCGCCTACCTCTAGGTAAGGGAGGTATTGTTTTTGGTTAAAAAATTGGGTAGTGAGTTTTCAATGAATAAGCACGTTTTAAGGTCCCTACAATACGATTTTACTATTTTCGCGATGATGTCTGTATGTATGTATGTATGTATGTATGTATGTATGTATGTATGTATGTATGTATGTATGTGTGTGTGTGTGTAGTCTGTGGCAATTTTTTCGTCTCGCATAACTCAAATACTATAATACCAAAAAATACAATTTTGTGAATTATTGCTTCTTATATTTAAATGAAGAGCTGATTAGATTTTGGATAAAATTGGTCAACCGGAAGTAGAAGTTTACTTGAAGCCCTTAACAGTTTTTTGTGAAAAACACGGTTAAATTTCCTTTTTCAACAATTTATGTTATTTTCAAAGTTGAAGAATATTTAATTATACATGTGTTTTGATTACACTAATTTTATTAATTTTCATTAGATTTAGAGATAATAAAATATAAAGAAATTAGATTTCACAAATCTTGCATTCCTAGTACACCATGGAAACATTTAAAAAATTTCAATTTTTTCTTCGAAATGTGACACATGTCATTGTAATTGTGAAGCGGTTTTTTTAGTGAAATATATGTCAAAAAATTCAATAAATATACGAAAGAAAATTTAAATTCTCAAATATAAATAGAAAATAAACAAATTTAGAAGGTATGATTTTGTATCAAATACTATTTTGTACTGTTTAAATATAGGAATTCCTATATTTCAGTGTTTAAGAGTAGTATTGGGCGGGAGGTTATGTGCTGGCCACATCAGATTTTTGGATATACAAGTAGAATGAGAAGTTAATTTGGATAATTAAGGATGATATTGAATATAATAGTATACATAGTTCAGTGGGAGTTTCATTACAGCCTTGCGCTATATCTGAGCCTCTCGGTCATGTAATAAACCCTCGGCTGGAATGAAACATTTCCCACCTCACATGTAATATACTATTGTTCAACTGTAATTACCCAAGAGCTTTTTATTTTATTTTATAGTGAATTGGAAATAATATTTTTAGATTTTATCTCCTTTGCAACTGACAGTTATTCATATTTACCGTCGATGTGACATTTATTGTTGTAAGATACCTAAATACATAAAATTAAGATTAATGTTACAAAGATAAAAAAATATGAACATCTTCAATATGGAAAATAAAACGAAATGCTGTAGAATATAACACTGTTTCAAAATCCAAACAAGATTAGCGAACACATTTTAATATTACATCTTTCGAATCCGTTTTGACAGTAGATAAATCGTATTCTAACAAAACATCTTGTTACAGAAAGAAGAGTGCCACACCCAAATTGAATTTTATTTTAATTTTTTTGTTACCTCCGTATTTTAAATAAGCTTTGGGACAATTAACCAGGGGTCAACGAAATTTAAAAAATTCATACTTCCGATTACGCAAAGATACAGACGATAAGAGTGCAGACACGCGACATAAAGTATAACAATAATCTCGCTCACGCGCCCCTTTCATAACACAACACAGCATCCCAATGCCATGCCCCAACACCAACACGACACAAATGATTAAAACATTAAACCGGGGCGTCGCGGCGTCGCCATCCCAGCGCTCATTTTCATTCCGGGGCAATAAACGCTCACTGGCTAAATTCACACCGAAATACGCGTTAAAAACGAAACAAATATCGCATAAATAGGGGGTTGTGATCACATTCACAAACACGCGACGGCCGCCGCTGTTGCTGATAATATCGGCAAATATGTGTATGATATCGTTCGGAACGCGCTGCTGTATGCCTGGAACATTGGGAGGCAATTACGACAAACGGCCAGTGTAAAAAGCGGGTGATGGTGTGATGTCACACTGGCCTTCACATGCGCGGTACACGACAGTGCCGTGTGCCGTGCGACTACATGGAAGCTTTGTTGCCATTGTGGTCATTTTGTAAATATATACCTACTTTGAACTGACAAATGTACTCCGTTATTGACGATTCTTATACTCGTATTGAACACAAGGATTAAATGAAAATAAATATATCATCACACCATTTACCCATTTAGGAGGTGGCAATCTGTTTTCACAGATCTATTCTTACTGGAAGGGTAACCACAGGACAGGGATAAAGACAAAATGGCAACTATCGTCTGTGGGATTTATTCTTAGTAGTCCACGATAACTCAAAATCTAATAAAAATATCATTTTAAAATTTCATATTTAAAATTTGAATATTGAGGTTACGAGCTGATTATATTTTGGTAGTAATCTATAAACCGGAAGTGGTACTTGAAGACTTGTCAGGTTTTTTGGGTATATCTCAGTAAATAATTGAGTAATAGTAAATTTTGTTAAATAAAAAAGATGTATAATAGCATTGGCTACAATTTTTATTTGAAACTTTTTTCTATATTGTGCACCGTTTTGAAATTAAAATTTTTGGGATGTTATGTAGTGGCCACATCAGATTACAATACAATACGATTTTCTAGCTTATTTATACCTTGCATGTTCAAATTAGGAACTAGTTATATTAATTCCAATTTGATGAGCGCATTTTTAGGTTGTTTGAATATACTATTGTAATTTGTAAATTATTGTAATCAATACATTTTTGTCATGAATACACTGGTGCAATTTGTACATTAGTGTAATCAATTATTATTTTGCAATTTTTCTCAATATTTGATTACAGTAATGTACAATGTATTGATTACAACAATGCATCTACTGATTAATCAAAAAGTATATTTATTTGTATTTCCTTTCAAAATTATTTTAATATTTTTCAAGTTTTATGCAGGAGGTTATGTGCTGGCTACATCAGATATTTTTACAATTTTAAAGATTCCGAGGTTATGTGGAACATGAGATCCTCAAAAACATTGGGAATTTTTATATATTATAGAATTAGTCAGAAAAGACAGAATTCTTATATTAAGCCAAACTATAAAAGTATTGGACAAAGTCTTTAGAAAACTTACAGAATCGACATCTACATTTGGTTTGACAGTAAACTCAGAAAAAAAATGTCATATGTATGGCAAAGACAGTAGCCCAGAAATAGTTCTAGAAGACTATTCCTAAAACTGTCAATGAATTTATTTATCTTAGATCCAGGTTAAATTCTATTAACAGCATTGGTAGTAGTAAGGAGCTATAACAGACTGTGAGTCTGAAGAAAATATACGGGTTCATAAACGAAAACGAGCAGTGGTAAATACTCAAGAAAAAGGATATAGTGCAATTAAATAACGACATCAGCATTGTAGTACACATCAAACATTGACGCAAGAATATTTGAAGTCCATTCGTGTCAGAGGAAGACCAAAAACTCGATGGAAATGTGAAACAGAGAAATGTAATATTAGAAAGCTAGGAATAATCAAATGGAGGTCTGTTGTTACAGACTAGGAGATTAAAGACAATATACAAGAAGAGATTTGTTCCAAGCGGAAATGCGTTATTGGGCGCATCGCATTAATTCCCTCGGTCATTTAGTAAAACCAGCGCGATGCATCGGTGATAATCTGCATCAAATTAAGATCGGCAACACAATTTAGAAAATCCGTTGTTGAAACATCGATCACCGCGGCACGACACTGGCGCCACTAACTAACAAGCCGTGCGGATGGCGCTCTGCGCGGCGCGATCCGATCCGATAGATACCCAATAACCATACATCGTCCGCGTATCTCTCCCAAGAGAGAATCACCGCCGTGTACACTCCAGCCGAGTTGCGCTCGTATATTACACTACAGCAGACTCTCTGGGGCTGGCTGGGCTACAAGCAGCGACCGACAGCGAGATGTGAATAGCACTGGCCAACTACACAAATTGTGAATTGGTTGCTGAATACATCAGCCTGGATCTAGAATACTGCGGAGCTGGATGACCTCCGAGTGGAATGTAAACACATACAAAATACTACTCAACAACTTGTGCTTCGGAAACTGAAAGTCGTATAAATTCTGCACTACTGGGTTGTAAAACTACTATACTACAAATACATATTTCATCACTAGTTTTATAGACTACTACAGGTAGTATATTCACTTTGTAGTTTTGTGGGTATCAACAATGTTCGTAGACAGTTGTAGATATCTCTGTAGCACTGAAATTTTTATCATTAACATTTCTAACATTCTTTTCATATTAGTTATATTGGGAATATAAATTGTTTTGTAATAAACTGTGTTGGGGTTTGTGAACATGGACGAATTTATGGACAAAATTAATACAAATTGCGAAGATCTTTCATTAATTATATACCTCGTCTAACCTGTTAATTCTACATGTTGTTCAAAAATTGCACAAACCACTAAGAATAAAAATCTGTTGTGGGCAACACAATACCTCCCGCCATAGATTTCTTATCAAATGATGTAGGAACACGGACCACCATTATCAAGAAACGCTCATCCCTTCAAAAAATTTACTTTTCACTTATGACACATGTCAAAAATAGACATTTTCAAGCGTTGTTTTGTTATTTCAAGGAGCACGAAAATGTAGAAATATAATGTTTTATAATACTGTTTTGGAAACTACACAATCTACAACTAAAAACTGTATAGAAACAACTATCATTCCATACGCCGCGTATGGAATAATTTCGACGAATCAGAGCCGCATATTAGCGCGATATTATGAAGGATCTTGATTCATTTACTATGGTTAGTCTGTATGTTTCAATTTGACTTATTTGATTTTGACGTTTTCAACAGTTTTATATTTGTATTTTTTGTATAATTTCCAAAATCTTGTTATAGAAAGTATATTCTACAAGTTACGGAATGGCATATCCCACACTCGCAAATCCAAACATCTTTTTGCTCGAGTGAAATATGTGCCATTCTATTACTTGTACAATATACTATTATTTAATGTAATTCGTAAATGAAGTAAAATGTTTCAAACAATAATTGTGGATAATAATATTTGAAATATTATTCTACATAAATAAATATACCACGCCTTTTACCCTTTATGGGTGTATGCGAATACCAGCCGTCAAGACATAGCCCCCAAAGTTGTTAGTGGAGGGGGAACCACAGGAGTAAATTTAAATTGGAAACTGTCGGTTATGGGATTCGAACTGAGGATCTCACGATACCTAGTCCGATGCGTTACCACGGAGCTATTTACCCCATATATTATTCTAATAGAAATTGTTATTTAACCATAATTTACTGGATATTTCAAAATAACTAGATAGGGCTTCAAGTAAACTACTACTTCCGGTTATTGGATTATCACCAATAATTAATCAGCTCTTCCAAAGGGGATACATGGATACATCATTGAGAAAATGGTCGAACAGATTCAAAGGACCATAAAATATTTTCGCGAAAATCTTACTTGATTCCTAACTTACTTTAGATCAAAAATGTTAATTACTGATCATTCAAACATTTCATATTATATAAAATTGAGACAGCGATTTGATAAAAACACATCAAATTAATATGATATATCCTTGGTTGATACATTGACTTTTCACTAAAATTTAGAGTAATTTCGACGTCTAATACACCAAACAGAATGAAGATTAAATAGGTTCAACCCGAAAAATTCTACTCAACCTCTATCCCTGGGTAATGTGTAAAGTTCTGCGAAAACTTTATCAACTTCTAAACACGAGTGCATATGCCAATCAGCAAACAAGGTTCGCATCGGGATTCGCGTGTCCCGCTGCATACATTTCCACTCTCATTTCGTAAATAACAGTCGAACAATCCTGTTCTTCGCCGGCTTTCGTGCGCGGTGGCTTCTCTGATTGCACTTTGGAAACCGCTTCCAGCCTAGCTGGAGCTTGACCATCTCGTCACCGTCGTTCCGTCCAAGGTAAGTGCTTGCCGAGTAAGTGTCGGAAAATTGCTTTTCCAATCATTTTAACTTGATTTCCCTGGCCACTGGCCATTTCCACATTTCCATCTGTGAGAGAAGTGACGGGAAAATTCGACCATGAATTTTCATGAACTGAATCTGAGTTGAAGTGAAAAATTTAGTCTTGAACAGCTGCTACTCGGAGAAATACCTTTCTTATTTACCATAAAGAACGCATTACCGGAATACGATTCGTGTGAATTCCATCATTATCATTCATGAATAGCGGATTATAACCATTCGCTAATGCTTTACAATGCACACTTTACGAAGAAACGAACTCACTTTATACTCTATTTTTTAACTTATCCCTAGGTTAATAATATTAATATAAATTTGAATGATCTTATGAGTAGGTCTATGCAGTCTACTTCAGGGATGGCGAACCTTTTTGAGAGGTGGGTCAAATTTTGTTCATATTTTTGATAGTACTATCTCGTGCGTCACTAATGTCCATTTGCACTAGAGTTAAGTTGAAAATTTTTAACTGAATATTTTTAAAACTAAACATCTTTAAAATTCAATTGGTTTAACGGGTATAGAACCTTTGACGTTTTAAAATTTTTTAGTGGGGCTAAAAATTCTTAAATATTTGGTGCAAATGGCAATAAGTGTTTGGATGAAAGCAATTGCGGGTCAGTTAAAAAGCTTGCGTGGGTTAGTGTCTGACCCACGGGTCATAGGTTCGCCATCACTGGTCTAATTCATATCTAGATAATTCTGCTATTATTGTACGACATAATTATTGAATTCTCTCTAAAGAACCGTAATTATTGCACAAATAGTATCAATAACGGAAGCACAGTTTACTGATGTTCGCTCAGTCTCCAATTTTGTCTAACCGATAATTCCTTAACACAAAACCCTCAATAAAAAAAATCTGTTGTGGGCACCATAATACCTCCCGCCATAGATTTCTATTTTGTATATATCAATTGTAAACCTTTTGGAAGAGCTGATTAGTTTTTGGTGATAATCCAATAACTGTGTAACAAGGCGAACATTCAGAATACGATTTATTGTTTTTACTGGCAAAACGATTTTAAAATATCAAGTTTCAAACGGCGCTGGGACTTGAACGCATCGAAAATCGCCTTGACAGGAGTTCTTGTTTTCTTGAGGTTAATTTATTGCTACACAAGTGTGTTAGAAATTTAGTTATCATAAATAGTCATTTGAGATTATCGCGGCAAATATTCTGAAATATCGGCTTGAGATGCCATTTGCAGTTGACAGATTTACAGATCCTGGTCGAACCCTAGATAAGGTTTTAGTTTTTAAGTGTTCTAGTTTTTATGTAATCTTTGTGTTGGTCCTCAAGAGATTTCCTACCCCCCCGCGTACCCGCTTATGGGGTAGATGCGTGTGTTTGGCCAGCACAAATGAGAGTTAGTTGGTGATTCTTGAACTGAGCAGACGTCTTCGCACGTCTGCAGTACGCTACAAGATGTAGAATTTTTCATAATTTTGTTTTGCTAAATATGTTTTGGTAATTGCAACTAAGTAACATATTCATACGTTGTCGTCGCTGTAATATTTGTAATTTGTTTGTTATTTATTCAATACATCATTTCACCATTTCAATTTAATATAATTCTATTTATCATTTTAAAAGTGTTAGTGTTTTATTTGTCAACCTAAAGTTTCAGTAACAGACCGCCGTGCTACAACTGGAAGCGGTAGTTTACTTGAAACCCTATCAAGTTATTTTAAAATATCTCAGTAAATTATGGTTTAATGAAAATTTTGTCATTAGAATAATGTTTCAAATGTTATTATCTACAATTATTGTTTGAAACATTTTCCTCTTACTGTCACCATTTACGAATTAGAACAAGTTAAAGAAAAATTAAATTTTGATATTTTCGTTTAAATCTGCTAACCTGTTTTTTGAAAAAACAAAGCAACGGTTGAAAAATGTCAATTTTTGACATGTGTCATAATTTTTTGAAGGAATGAGCGTTTCTTGATAGTGGTGGTCCGTGTTCCTGTATTGTTTGATACGAAATCTGTAACGGGAGGTATTGTGGTGCCCACAACAGATTTTTGTATCTTGTGCTATAATTATGTTTATTTAAATTTCGCATAAATAAGCCTTTCTTCTTGAAAACATAAAGACAAACATCGAATAGATGACAGTGAGAGTGAGCAGATTACATTTTCACTTCCTTATACAAAGTATAAAAATCGTTGACGAGATTTTTGCGGAAATACATATTTTGACATCCACTGAATCTGTTAAGACCAATTTCTCAATGATGTCTGTGTGTGAGGATGGATGGATGGATAGATGGATGGATGGATGTCCGTGTGCGCAATATCTCATGAACGAGACAAGATATATAAACGAAACTTGGAATATATTAGTTTCATGAAAAAATGAAGAGCTGAGTTGATTTTTAATGAAATTGTAAAACCGGAAGAGGAAGTTTACAGGACACACAAAACAAATTATAATTTTTTCAAAAATAGAATCAGCTGTGAGAAAAAGTTTCAAATGAAAGATGTTAGCTAAAAAATTTGGAATTTAAAATGTTATTTGCATTTTTCTTGTATATGCTTCTAATTATGAGAAAAACTAAATAATATATTTAAGAATATATTTCAATAATCTTAGTTACCCTGGGAACAAAAACTAAAACATTTTTAATATCTATATGTCAAACGTGTCAAATAATTTTAAGTGTCAAAAATATGTGTTTTGTGAAATATTATAAAATTAATAATTGTATTATTAATTAGAAAGATTTGAAGACTAGATATTAATTGGTATATCAAATAATTGTCAAAATATAGCCATGTGCAACGAACAGGTCATATGTGTTGGTTTTATTTGTATAAGAAAGTAGTGTGGTGCCCACACCAGATTTTTTCATAAGTCTTCTAAATGATGTTTTATTTGTAACTTTGAACATGCAAAAAATAATATATTTGACAAATAAAAATGAGAATATCTTGCGCTTACGCTTCAAAATCGCTATCTTTTGATAAAATGTAACAATCGTGAATGACGTCATCTTATAACAATAGCCCTGAATTAGGACAAGTCTCTAGGATCCTCATAATTAGGAAATAATGCGTGTAACAAAGAAATTCCCTTGGTATAATATTTATTATTTAATATGAAAGATCGTTCTATAATCGAACTACATTATAACTCAAGATTGTCGATATACCGTAACAATTTTCCGCGCAAAATATCGCTTACCTCAAGCATGCACTTTTGAAAACACGCAACACATTAAAAATAAATTTCTCAAGCCAACTTTAAAATTGACATATACACTTACTTATTTGCGCTAAAAAGAGAGGAAAAAATCAGTAAGTAATATTGATTGAAGGGTACGTCACAGCTTTACACTTTAAATGACAAAATGCTTCTTAGAGTTGTCGACAGGGGTTTTCAGCGGGGCTCAAGGGTGGCTCCGGGCGTGGGGAGGGGGAAGGGGTAGGTTCCGAAGTTACCCGAAAGCGCGCGAAGTGTACCCGATTGCCACAAGCCATTAGCCACACTTCATCAGTACGTTATTTGAGCCCGAACACCTTTCGAACGAGAGGTAAGTTTTTGTTGGAACTTGGAGCTTTTCTTTTGCAAATTTTCCGAGTTTTTCTTGGGTTTTTCTTCCTTGTTTTGTTGGTTATTTTCCCCTGTTGTTATTATTGACGTCAGGTTTAAAAGCTACCTGATGTTTCGCGGAAAGTTGGATGTTTTGTTTTAGCGAAACTTTGTAAGCTAACACGGGGAAATTTTCAGCTATTTACTATAATGCCAGATTATTCACCATGACAGGGCAGATCAGAACATAAGCTGGTGATGATTTCCGAAATCTTTTAACGAAATTACAGAAACTGACACTTTACAAAAAAAGTTATTATTGTTATTACTGTGTGTCCACTATCCACGGATTTTTAAGTATTTTATTTATATTACCGTACTTCAAAAAAATACTATTCACTGTCAATTTTAAGACCGGTTTAGGGATATTAAACTTATGTTTACAAAAAAATGAAAATAAAACACAATTATAATATTATAGCGTTATATAACGCTATTTATTAATACATACGAAATTAAGCTGTTTAAAATTTCACCTGCTGCGTTTCAAATTATTTTCAGACAATTCAGTATCGCCAAAAACAATTTTTTTAACATGTTTGACGTTTAGGTAAAAAAATATTTATAAATATGTTCCACACAAGTGTAACTATGGTGTTAAATAAAAACAGACTTACTTGATCACTTTCTAAAATTATGACAGACGTTATTCATAAAAGAATTTCAAAAAATAATATTTATTATTGATATTAACGTCTTCATATTCTGAAACCGATAAACTATTGAACAAACCACGGATGTTATGAGTCATAACAGGCCTTAGATGTCTCTACGAGCTCGGATTTCAAACTGACATCTGCGGCTGTTATGATACTCATAACATCCCTAGGTATGTTAATAGCTATTACTGACTATTGTTGCTTTGGTGAAACAACATATCTGACATATATATCATCAACAACAGAAATTTGCATACATACATACATAACATCACGCTATATCCCACTTAGTAGGGTAGCACAAACCCAGAAACACAGTCAACCAACAATCAATCTCCTCCAAACATTGCACCACTTTCGCCTCGTCCACATTCATAGTGCGATTCATACATCCTCGTTTATTCTTCTCACTCGGAATCATTCGTTCACGCAAAAAAACATCAATCATACTCTACCAGTTATTCCTCGGACGTCCACGCAATCGTTCACCTTCAATCTCACCCACATATATTAGTTTCACCAACCTTTCATTCGACATTCGCTCAACATGTCAACTGACTCACTCCCACTTTCTTAACAACATTTGCATCTTCCAAATATATGTAGACGTGTTCGTGTACTTTCGCCTCGTCAGTGAAACGGCTTCTACTGTAAATCTGGTATTTTGGTGCCCAGTTAAACAAATAACTGTTTGCTCATTATAATTGTTTTGTAATATATAAATTGTTTGCTAATTTAACTATCATCGTAATTCTCAATAGTTCTCGAAATAGCAATGGTAACACACTTTAATTGAACATCCGGCACAAAAAAAAACTTTACTACTCAATTTCAATAAATTAACAACTATAACATTTTTTAACCTGTAAATTTTTAAAATATGTCAACAATCTTTTTCCATAAACTAAGTAACAAAGTAATGTTAATGTTTAGATTTTAAACAGGTCTCCAATCAAGACAAAAAGTTTTTATTTTAAGTGAAGAACCCCGCAGACAAATCAGGGAATATGTATACACACTTATTCCCATTTAAAAATTCAGTCGCTCAAATTATTGCCGTATTTAATTTTCTCCGTCCTCTTATCTCGTCTCTCTGTCCCGCTATTCGCTTCTTCAGCCGCGAACTTAAATTAATTTTCATGAATTTTTCATGCGCTGTTTTCTACCAGTTTTTCTGCGGCTAAGAAAACGTATTTGTGTGAAAACACACCAGTTTTCATTATTAATTTGAAGTTAATTTAAGTTGGTAGCCTTGTCCTCTAGTGTTAATAACTTCTTTTTGTTTTTTATGACAGCGCGGAGACAGAGATGGCGCGATGGCCGACAAGAACGAAGATGGCTCTGGGTTTTGCCCTAATGAATATTGTAGTTAGATGGAATTCCTTGCATAGATTAACTTTTTGTCGACATATTGCCGCCAACGCTAAGATTTACGACAGGTGTAGACAAAGACAATGTCTGACGAGATTTTATGATGGAATACGACTGCACCGCGCTGTTGGAATTATACTTTCTGCAAATATATTGCTCCTTATAAGACAAATTATATTTAAGAAATTTTCTACTATATAATATGTTTCTTTTTTCAACCACCACAAAAAATCTACTATCATTTAGCTCTGTATCCAGTGCTAAGGAATCTTTTTACGTGCTGTTGTCTTAAAACCCTAACAACATACATATTTATTGTATATATTTTCAATGGATATTTACCTAGCAAACACAGTTGTATCGTGAGTACGTTATATATACATAACATGGATAGACCTATGTCCGCAACATGGTCTATGAGACATGACATCCCATGTATGTAGACATCGTAACGTTAATGGTACATAACAAAACTATTGGTATAAACAACTTTGAATATACGAATAGAATAGTTGTTTTTGTACATTTTTGAGTAAGATCCCTTTGAATATGTTTATTTAATCATAAATTAACAATTTCCTTCACATAAATTACGTTACGGAAATATATAACCACTTAACAAAATTAAATTAAATATATTTCAAAGTTGTTCAGTGTACACTATAAAATATTTAATACTTCTTTGCTATATTTTTATATAAAATATATAAAACTTTCTAAAACTGTGAACATGTTATAAGTACTGTAACATAACATATACATGTTGTAGGTATGTACCATGTCCAAGACCAATGTGACATACCAACAATATAATTTCACGCTCTCTCAAGAGATGTCCGACATGGTATATGTATATTACGTTATTAGTATGTATTTAAATGATATACTACTTAGGTTTCAGATATTACATACCAGGTACATCAATGTTACAGCTGTGTTTGCTGGGTATATACCAAGGATCGCACATGAAGTTTTTTGGGCGAGAAAGCATTTATTTAACAGAGAGAAATGAAAAAATATGGACTAAAAATTCCCAATTATATCAATACAATCTTTCACGAAATTTCCATAGAAAATAAAACAACACTGAAATAAATAAATCTAAATCTGTTTTCTAAAATGTCAAATATTTTTCGTTTTTGTTTAATTTTCAATGAACGTGTTACAATTTTTCTAATAAATATTGATTTTAATTTGATTGATTTATCATGAAATACTAATATTTAGGTAACCAAATGGACCTTATTGCATGTATTTTTAAATTCTGAACAACTTTTATATTTAATTTTGCTGCAAAATGAATAGTAATAGCAATATACTTTGTATAAGAAAGTAAAAAGATGTAGAATAATATTGGCTACAATTTTTATGTGAAACTTTTTTGTATATTAAATTTTTGAGGGGTTATATGCTGGTCCCATTACAATGTTAAGTGTATTTCAATTTTGTAGAATAATTATAAACAAATAGATAAGTAAAAGCCATCTTCAGGTTCGAGGGGCTTGAAGACAATCCTACGAAAAATTGTATCTACCAACAAAAGGTCACATGATAGATAAAAATTATATTGTCTTCTATTCCGTGTAAATCCAAAAACAGGGGTTCCCTGGTGCTAGCCGTAAAAGAACTCTACAACAAATTGTCCCCAATTACCCCAGAGGCCCGCGGTACTGACCACAGCCCACCACAGCGCGAAGTTCCTTCGAAAGGAGAATAAGAATAATACCCTATTCCGCAAATAGCGAGTAACAAACGTACGGCGAGGGCCATCGAAAATAACGAACCACCGACCGTATTACCATAATTATGACGAAGCGCAAATCGCTAGATCTCGAAACGCGACAATTTGCGAGTTATTATCTCAGCACCGCTAAACGTCGAGTGCTGGACTCGAGTTCTCGTCTCGTCGCGACGGCGTGTCTCGAAAGCCAGAGTTACACTCGACAAGTATTAATATTTATTAGACAAGTTGTACTGAGTTTGTATATATTTAAAACTTTGTGAAATTTGTTAAATTAAAATTTGTTTCTGCTCGTGATGCTGCTTTAATTTTAATAAATACGAGTGTATCGCGGAAGGAGGCGTCGACACCGACGTCGACGCCCGTGACGTCGGCTGCAACAGACTCTGGCAGGTGATGCCATAAGAAATCTCTTTATTCAGATATCTCGCTTATTTATCAACATAGCAATTTATTTCACATAAGAAAATTTGTACAACATATAAGCTAATTGGTAGCGGATGTACATTCATGATATTATTTCCATTTTACTAGTAATTAATACCAACTTTGAAATTTCAAATGAAACATACTATATTTTTTTTACAAATTTAGAAAGTACGTCAAATTTGCATCAAAATCATAGAAATTAATTCATATGTTATATTGTTAAAAAATAAAATGGCGAGCACTTTAATTATCTCTAATCGGAGAAAGAATAGTAAACCATGACGCTGCTTTAAAATTAAACTATGTGGACGGTGTGGACATTTTTGTCCACAAAGTTCTGTAACTATGCGATTATTTATTAAACTCCGAAAATACACATTAAGTATATCAACTTTTTTCTAAGGGCCGGTATTGTCAACCTTAGACAAACAAGAGAATAAATTTACCAGTGGAATAATAAAAAATATCACATCAAAAGATGACAGCTAGAATAATAATCATTATTTAAGCTATGATTTTGATGCGATATTTTTTTATTCCACTGCTAAATTTATTCTCTAGTTTATCTAAGGTTGGAAATACCGGTCCTAAAAGAGCTAAATTAATTTTTATAATTAAGTAATTTATAAAGTTCTACACTGAAACTTGCTGATAAAAAAGAAATAACAATTAGTACTGATTGTTGACAGATAACATTCACCATGATTCCATTGTTTTAGAAATTGTTTTATTTAAATTAAATATTTTATTATTTTAAACAAGTGTCATGGCTTACTATTCTTTCCAATCAAAGTTGATACTAATTACTAGTAAACTGAAAATGATTTCATGAATATACATTCGCTATCAAATTATTTATATATATGTTGATGTATAAATCATGTTATGTAAAATAAATTGCTAAGTTGATAAATAAGCGAGATTTTTGCTGGATCCATTTGAAAATAACACCCTGTATGTAGTAAAGCAATCAAGAACAAAGCGAACGATGAGATTTTCGCGGAAAAATTCATACAATGTTTTGAGGTCTATCAAATTCATTTTGAGCGATTTATGAATGACAAAGAAGCGATAGAATAGTAAAACCGAGAGTAAAACTTCATAATTATAAGTTGATTTGGTTGCAAAACCGAACTTGGTATTGGTAAAACAAAAGAACAAATTTATTTTCAATGTTGTATCAGTTACGAAATACAGCTTCAAGTTATTAGCAATAATATATGAAATAAAATAGGGTGAACCTTGCAATGGAAGCGGCTTATCTTCAGATAAGTTTAATTAAAAATGATTACTGTGATTCGAGTTTGTCGAGCGTGACTTGCATAGGCTTAGGGTTTGTTTGAGAAAAGTGTGAGCAAAGCGAGTATAACATGAGAAAACAGATTTTTTTGTAAATGAAAATTGTCCGGCTTACATTCTACCATATTTCACTGGACAATGATTTAAAACATGCTACTTTATTAAAATAGGGTTATTTAACGTAAGTAACACAAAAGTCTTACTTTTTTCGCTCGTTTTTTTATTCCTATTAATGAAAGTTGACAGCCGTTAATTCGTAGTCAATGGACATAACAACGGACAACGGAATTAAAATTTGTTAGTTCGATTCGGACAGATGTAACCGAAGACATGCGAATGTAAAGAAATATAAAATGCAGTGTGAAAGAATGCGAAAAGTCAGCAACCCAGTCGTGTGTCGAGTTGTCTGTAGTGAAAGGTAGATGCTATTGATCATTACTCCTAATATCGTCCAATAATACCTCCGATATATAAGCGCAGAGTCGGATAACTCCGGCGGACTCGTCAGCGAGATTACATTCTCCGTTCTCCGCTTCGATTTTTCCTTTTCAGTGGGAGCACCGAGCATCGAGCAGCGCCAGTTAATTGAATGCCTGTTCGCCGATTGCTAAAGACCTTATTTAAATCTGATCGAACCAAGAAGCAGCGAGGGGTTCATTTCGTTTCGTTCAGTCGACGCTCACTGCTGATCATTTCAAGTTATTAAAATCGTGCGCTTTTTCTTCAAAACGATTTCAATTGATTCTTAAATTGGCAAAGGATATGTTGAAAGAACGAAAGTCGCCCGGAAGATTAGTGGACGACGTTCACTCGACAAGTGGCGAAATTTAGAGCACACTTTATTTTGTATACGAACATTCACAAACTATACCGTGTGTCCTACGTAAAAGTTAGCATAGGCAGTTAACATGTAAAATCAGTTTTTTGTAAATAAAAAGTGTCCGGCAAAAAATTATGCATCCAAATTTTATATCACAATACTGCCAATATCCCTACATCTTATTTAATACAGATTAATTTATTTTCATACCGCAATTTAATGAAATTAATAATATTAATTTCTAATTTTCCGCCTACACATATAGTGCTTGCAATTTGTTTTAAATATTTTAATCTGTCACTGTCATCATGAATATATTAAATGTCCAGAACCGTGTAAATATTATTAGAATGTATTATGGGGGCGCAGTGCAAGACAAATATCTGAATACATCACAGTAATGAACGCTGAATGGTTTCCATCACCAGAAATTGACCATTATGCATTTCACACGAGTGCAATAGACGTTATATCCAACATCACTCTTAAAACGTCTTAAATCGTTTGTATATTTTCGTTTGACACTAACAAGACATTTGATATGCTATTTATAAAATATAGAAATTACAAAGTAGCCATGGAATTGTTGTTTCTGATCTGCATTATTAATTGTAAACACAAAAAAAAAGGTAAACAATAGATGAAAATGTGGAAATACCTCTAAATATCTGATTAGAAGCATGTCTGAATTTAATTGCAAAAAAATTCAGAGACAAAATTCAGACAAAGAATTTAGTGAATTTAATCAGCAATTATTTTCTATAACACTGTTTTGGAAATTACGAATTCCGTAACTAAAAATTGTATTGGAATAATTATCATTCCATACGCCGCGTATGGAATAATTTCGACGAATCAGAGCCGCATATTAGCGCGTTTGTTCAGTTACTATGGTTACGTCTATTTGTTTTATTTTTTATTTATTTGAGTTTGACTTTCTCAAACAGTTTAGTATTTGTATTTTTTGTATAATTTCCAAAATCTTTTTATAGAAAGTATAGTCTACAACATGTAACGGAATGGCTTATTCCACACTCGAAAAGTTTTTGTTCGTGTGGAATATGTGCCAATCCATTACTTATTGTAGAATATACCATTCTCCGTGACCTTTCTATTATTCTCTCACAGACTGAGAAATGTTGGATATTATTTATTTCAAATAACCATAGTAATTATATAATAAGATTAGTTTTCAAAATACGTATTTAGATATTTTAAAATGACTTTAAATATTAGGATTCAAAGTATTTTTGTTAAATTCTGGAAATCAAAACAAATACCAAATTATCTCACAAAAATTGGATACTGTCCAGTTTATGAATTTTGATACCTATCCCGATAAAGACGATAAAGATTTATTAATTTCCTAAATACTTAGTAATGCGAACATCGATGTTGTATTGTATTTCATCAACGATTTAAAATTTAGAATAACAGTTTCAAATGAATACAGGTCTTATAACCAACATGTGCTCAAAATACATTCCATGTCGATCATAGCAGACAAACAAATTCGCAACTACAAACTAACTTAACATCAACATATCACAAGTTTCATCATCATCTACGAGCTAGAGTAGGGCAGCTTACAGCTTCGACGTTGCGCTCGGCGTCACCGACACCAAATTCATAAACCAGGATTAGCGCGATTGTTTCGCAAGTGGCAAGCGGTGTATTTATTTAGTAGCGCGAGACTGGCTACTAACCCTCACTCTAGAATATTATTTTCGGTGGGTAAATCCGGAAGCGAGGACTGCTGACACGTTCGCGAGATTTCCTACCTTTTATCGGTTATGCCATGTAAGTGTACGTGTATGTACTCACGGGGATAGTTTTGTGTTTGAGAGAGAATGTAAAGTTTTGCGCAGTACTGCATTGTATTAATAGCAACACTCCTATTATATTTCACCTTAGAAAATATCGTTGAGTAAGACGGAGAAAATAAAAAGTATAACAAGTTACCTATATAAAAAGTTATACAGGGTGGTGCCTTGGACGACGCAGCATAGGGATTTCAATACTAAATTCTTAGCTTGCAATTATTTGCATAAAATAAAACATAGTCAGATAAAATAAAAAACGTTACTTTTACACCCAACGGAAAAAAATTGACTCAAGTGTGTTTGTTAGTCCATATTTATATATTTATTCATACTTTTAACATGTTTTGTATTAGTTTCTGATAATATCACCCCCTGAAGAAGACGCATATGTCGTCGAAACCAGCAGAGGTAATATTTTAATAAACCATTGGCTGATAATCAAGAGTTTCATTTATATACATCATCCAGCCAAAAACTAGTCCTTATCATTCATAATCTCGTAAGTATTTGTTTTAATTTCCAGAATTTTTTGCTATATCAAGTTGTTTTACTTGCAATTAGATAGTATAATGAAGTATAGGAATGTTGAGAGGTCCCCCAAATAAGTTTTGTCATCTCTTGATTCTCTGATCAATAAGATCCGAAAGAGCTGCAGATCAAATCGTTCGTCAATATCCCTACTGGCACACTTTGTTCACACACAGTTCAATGGGATCCTTCACCATTTTTAAAATTTTTTTATGAAACTTTATTTAACTTGGAGACTATCTACACTTTTAAAAAGTCTTAATTATTATTCATTAAGCCACAATGATTTTTATTAAATGTTGTGAGGTCATTGTAGAGGTGTTGCTGGATTTTAAACAGTGCAGATTGTAAATAATTGTAGTCATATATTTTTTTACTTATTTTATTATTATTGTTAAAATAATATAGAACATTTATGTGACAAAAATTATTTAAATCTCTACTGTTTGAGTTTCCCCAACACCTCTATAATGACGTCACAACATTTTTAAAAGACTTTTTAAAAGTGTAGATAGTTTCATAAAAAAAAATTAAATAAAAAATGGTGAAAGACCCCATATCCATATCTTTACGTTTCCAATAATTTTCAAAAGTCCCTAGATAATAGCAATCAGATTTCCGAACTTAACAGACCATCAAGCTACTATATAACTAGTCTAGTCCCATGACTTTAGCATTTACTTATTTATCGGATTGACTCCACTCGCCGTGCGCAGCATTAGCATGTTGATTAGCCGGTAACAAAGTGGCCGATACACCGTGGCGATGTCTCGGATTTATGGGCGCCATCGTCAAAGCGTCCAGTGTGCGGTGTCGCCATGGCAACCACACCACCGCGACCCCGGTATCGATTCGGCAACACTGACTGAAACGATTGTCCGCCGGCGGCGTCCGACGACTCGCATCGCGTCTTGTCACACTAACACCCGGATGTGAATAGACACCGGAATGCAATTCGTGCTGGATGATATGCGGCCGCCCGACATAATACAGTCATTTGACAACGCTAAGCTGGAGTACAGTCAGCTGCGACTGATGCACTTTGTTTTATTCACATCTAGGTGGCACTTGGTAAAACTGTCGATGATGGATTTCACGCCAGATTGAATTAAAAATAAGTATATGTTACTTTTCCATGTAATATCAATATTTAATCAGTAGTTATATCATGAGTGCTAAAAATTTAATCCATTAAATTTGACATGTCTAGCTTATGCAAAAAAATTTGCTTAAAAAGTGTTTGAGTATATAATAATTTGAAAAAATCCCGAGACCGTAAGTCGAGGGGTTTTATCTTAAATTATTATGTACGATAACACTTTTTTAAAAGCAAACTTTTGTCTAGACATAAAATTAAATCGATTAAATTATTTAGCACGAGGGGTATATTTCAAGATTATTTCATGAATTCATAGCATAAACTTTAAAACTTGCCGAAGAAATTGAACTAAAGCGTTTATTTTGACACATTTTCACATAAATAAATCGGTACACACATAAACAAAAAGCACCATAAAATTTTGTTGTTATATTGTAACTATAGCAAATTGATTGTTTTTCTTTTTACTTGTCAAATAAATGTCAAAAATTTGTAAATAAAAATAGCTTGAATTGAATAATTCAGCATGTTTAAAGATATAGAATACAACTAAGGTAAAAAAACATGTAAGTATCTTGCTTTTGCAACTAATTATCCAGCTAAATATGCCTTCAAAATGTTCAAAATTTGCATATAAAAGCTAGCTTCAATTTAATCGCGAATAAACAGCATGGTGCTGTTTAATCACTTATCTAAAATGCACAACAATGGAAATTGAGACATTCTGATTGGTCAAATTTGTAATGAGTGAAACAATCACTAAAATTTGCTAAATATATCTGTATAGATAGATTGTAAATATTAATGGGATCACAAAAAAATGTTATTACCCTAAAGAAATATTTAATTAAAAACTTTAATATGATGGGTTGTTCTTTTTTTTTCAGGGATACTAAACCAATGATGTACAAATAATGTTTATGTACATATCATGCTCGACAAACTCAAATCACAGTACTCATGGAAAATGTTTAGAAAAAGCTATAGGCGATTTCGACTGGCACCGGTTAGTACTTGGTCACAGGAATGGTTAGTAAATAGAGTAACCAATTGATTCCGACTGACGCTTTTATGAGGTCATATGTAAACAGTGACAATATTGGTATGTCAAATTAGTAACATTCTCGAGAGCTAGGTTCGTCCTACGGTTAGTATTTTGATTGGTAGAATTTCACTTGTTATGATTTCAAACTAGTACGCTGTTATATTTTTCATGTTTTCTGTCAAATTTGATTAATGTCAAAATCTACCGCACGTATTCAGTAACCGTTCGGTTAGTGTGACGTCATTGTTTGAAACCAACCAAACACGTAACTGGCAAGTAACCAGTGCCAATCGAAATCGCCTTATACTGCCAAGGTCTAAATTAACAAAGTTCGTCAAATATTTAAGTTAAAAGGGTATTTTTCTCGCCCATTTGGTACCAAACTACAACAGTTCCACATATTATTAAGTTATCTTTGACCTAATCACCTCCAACCAAATGTATCCGAAGCAGGAAGAGGAACAACTTACTGACAACATGCCTTCCAACTGTTTTAACGATATATTTGATCCCTAACCCGTACGTAAAGTGGATTTTATTATGTACCCAAGTAATGTTAACGAACAATGATCAACGATTCTTAGCGCAACTAAAACTTTTAACAAAACTCTAATGAGAACAAAAGCTCTGGCATTCATAATTATCGGATGTCTGGGCCACGAGTAAAGTTCAGTTCAAACGCTCAATATCACATCTTGATACGAATAATGATATCGGAACCGAACTTATTAAGAACTTTGTTTCAGAGCATAGCGGAACTACCAGGAAATTTTACTTTCGTTGGAAATTAATAGCCGTTTGTTGAACGTATATTTTTAGCAATACAAGATGAAAACTCACCGGTAAGGCAGGAAAAATAAATGGGGAAGAAGACTTTCACGTACCTGTAACAAAAAGAAAACATCAATTAATAAAAAGAACCTTTTAAATTGATAGTGTTCATTTATAAGTGGCAATATCTAGGAGAATATAAATTTCTCATTTTCTGCACATTTTACGAAATCATCAAATTAACTCCCAATAACTTTTGTAGATTGTAAATAAGAGCATGGTATGACTTTTTTAAAACCTTTAACGCAGTCACTATACGTCCACCAATACGTACACCATCAGTTCCATTCAATGCCTTTCGTAACAACACATCCATATACAAATTAAACAACCAAGGAGACATTCCACAACCCTGTTTCGTACCAACATCTATACGAATCCAATCACTCAATCTACCATCAACTCTCACCGCATCCTCACTTCCATCATACAACGCTCGAATCGCTCCCAACAAATTACCATCCAAACCGTACTCTACAAGTACATCCCACATAGTCTCCCGAAGAACACTATCATATGCTTTCTTTAGATCGAGGATGTCACAGAACACCTTTTTGTTTTTATCAAGTGACTTCTCAACAATCATTTGAAATTTTGAAGAGAAAACAATTTATCCATACAAACTGTCTCAGGCAAAAAACATCCTTGTATATCACTCAACTTATTAGAAATTGTTAAGGCTCGCACCTTATGAATTAAGATTTTTCCATACAACTTCCCTACCATACTCAACAAACTTATCGCTCGAGAATTTGTACATTCACTCGAACTGCCTTTGCCTTAAATAAAGGACAAATGACAGCCCGTTTCCACTCATCAGGAGCCAAGCAATGTTTCAAACAAAATCTGAGCAAATAAACTAACCAATCAAATAATCTTTCACCGCCATATTTCAACATTTAATTTGTTATACCTTCCAAACCAGGAGCCTTACTATTCTTTAGACGCATCAATGCAAAGCTCACATCACCTTCATCTATATCCCATTGAACGTTTCTAGCTTTCTTACATTTCCTCCTCTATTATTCACTCCATTTACACCACCATACAATTCTTTAAAATACTCACACCGTACAACTTATTTAACAAACTCAACAAACTTATCGTTCGAAAATTTGTACATTCATTAGAACTACCTTTGGACCAATGATAGCACGTTTCCAATCATCAGGAGCCAAGCACTGTTTCAAACAAAATCTGAACAAATAAACTAACCAATCAAATAATCTTTAACCACCATATTTCAACATTTCATTTGTTATACCATCCAAACAGGGAGCCATACCATTCTTTAGACCTGTCAAGGTAAAACTGACATCACCTTCATCTACATTCCGTTCAACATTTCTTGCATTTCCTCCTCTATTATTCACTCAATTTTCACCACCATACAATCCCTTAAAATACTCACACCATTTATTCCGAACATCTGATTCATTCCACAACTCACTATTCGCACTATTGGTTACATATTTCAATTTAACAACTGGTATAGCCATTTATTCCTCGGATACCATACGCTATAGTTTATTTTTAATCTCGACAATGCATTTATGTTCTATCAACCTGCTGCCTCAACTGAGTTACTCCTAATCTTTCTAACAATGTTCTTCTCAATCTCATTCTTCCTTGGGTTCCTAGGGTTACGACTACAAATTTATACCTATATATTTTTGTATATATTCCACTGCTTTATGTATTCAATCAAGCTAACTTTACTTCCCAACTAATTCTAAATAAGAATACAAAACTTCATTAGTTTCAAATGCCTACAACTACAAGTATTTGTAAATACACAAATAAACCCTTATGTATACAAAATTATAAATCAAAGATAAATATACCATCACGAATTGTGGTTACCAGTCGTCAAGTCAGGGCCTTCAAAGTTGTTAGTGGAGGAAGAACCACATCAGGGATAAAGTTAAAAGTGGAAATATTGTCGATTGTGGAAGACTCTTATGATGTACAAATAATCACTAGTTTCATCATAGAATGCTTTATAAAATTTCTAAATAAGTTAAAAGATACTGTCAAAGGTCTATCAGTAGAACCAACCGCTCTTTTCGAAGAAACCCCAAAGAAATGAATAGAAACACGATGTTGCAGGCGTGCAAGCGTTCAATTCATTTTATAGCATTTTAATGACAGAAGATTTTAAGTCTGTGATCGGTTTGGTTACAGTTGGTTACTGATACGCGTTGGAAGCTCGTTACCGGGTAGTAAAAACGGTTACTGATGGTTGGGACGGAAGCCTGTTAGATTCGCCAGATACCGGAACATAAAAGGCTATGCCCTGGCCTAATGAGAAACTTTGCGGAATTACTTTACTGTGGGGAGATTTTGTGCAGATTGTGATCATATCTGCTACATACGATTTACACAAAGAATTCCGTGCATTTGCCCCTAATTACCTACCCTAATGAAACATACACGGATGCTTTGAATTTAGTTTCTGCTAGTATGATATCTGGTTTAGTTACTACGTATTAATTAATGCAATATTAAATAATATGTTATTTGATATTTGCAGCAATGTGCGCATTATTTGACAAAAGCAAATCCATGGTTTCTAATGTAATAATATGTATTTAATGTACGCATAAAACAGAAAGGACTAGTATGTGAATATATTAAATTTCATGTGCTGTCATAATCGGATTTCAAAGAAAATAATACTGAAATAATAAATAATAGTTATTTATGTATCAAGGCACTGAAGTTCAACTTTTTATTACGAATATGGCATTTATCTGCCGAGGCCCGTAGTGCCGAGGAAAATAAACCATGTGAGTGATAAAAAGGAACTTCATATTAAATTTTATTTGAAATCTAATATTAGAAAAAAAAATCTGATGTGTCCAACACATAACCTCCCGCCCAATACTACTCTTAAACGGTATAAAATAGTATTTGATGATACAGAAACATACCTTCTTATTTATTTATTTTCTTTATATTTGAGAATTTTAATGTTCTTTCGTATATTTATTTAATTTTTTGACATATATTTCACTAAGAAAACAGCTTCACAATCACAATGACATGTGTCACATTTCGTAAAAAATTGAAAATTTTCCATGGTGTACTAGGAATGCAAGATTTGTGAAATCTAATTTCTTTATATTTTATTATCTCTAAATCTAATGAAAATTATTAAAATTAGTGTAATCAAAACAATTGTAGAATTAAATATTCTTCAACTTTCAAAATAACATAAATTGTTGAAAAAGGAAATTTAACCGTGTTTTTCACGAAAAACTGTTAAGGGCTTCAAGTAAACTGCTACTTCCGGTCGACCAATTTTATCCAAAATCTAATCAGCTCTTCATTTAAATATAAGAAGCAATAATTCAAAAAATTGTATTTTTTGGTATTATAGTATTTGAGTTATGCGAGACGAAAAAATTGCCACAGACTACACACACATACATACATACATACATACATACATACATACAGACATCATCGCGAAAATAGTAAAATCGTACTGTAGGGACCCTAAAACGTGCTTATTCATTGAAAACTCACTACCCAATTTTCTGACCAAAAACAATACCTCCCTTACCTAGAGGTAGGCGGGAGGTAAAAAAACTGTAAAAAAATATTATATAGGTTAAGTTTATACATCTGTTAGTTGTCAACTGGAACTGACACTCAGTGTTGCTAACCTTTAACATTGAAGTTCGTAAATAACATTCAAAATTATGTGTTTTGTCCCTAATTTCTTCATCAGAATTAATTAGTTAATTCTTCTTGCACATATTGTTTCATTTTACGTATAAATTTACTATACCTGTCAGAATTATCCTAATTGTACAATAATTATTTTACGGTTGCCAAAACTGCCTTGCTCAAATCGTCGTATAATGGGTTACATTAGCACACACACAAAAAAATTTGTACACTGTTCCAACACTAGGTAGTGTACTCTCGAGTCCACACTATTTTTAGTGTTAAATTTAGCACTATTTTTAGTGTTAAATTTAACACTATAAATAGTGCTTTCACATCTACTTGGTTGAATTAGTGTGAAAATCATTTTTTGTTAGAGTTAAATTTAACACTAAAAATTTTAACAAAGGCCGATTTTTTCTGTGTAACGATTTTTGAGCTTTTAACGACGATTTTTGGGCACTTTCAAATAAATAAGATATCATCCATTTACTCAAGCCTAACAGTGACATCTGTATTGTGGATTTACATTAGATAGACATTTTATATCGTAAAATACCTAACATTACATACATACATAACATACGGGTCATTGGAAAAATGGTCAAATCCAATTCTAGAACTTCAAAACATTTCCGCGAAAATCTCGCCATCTCGTGTCATTAAAACGCTATAAAATAAATTGAAGACTTGCACCATCGTATTTCTATTAATTTCTGAGTAGTTTTCCTATTTCTTGTGTAATTTTTTTGCACCGAACGAGCGGTTGGCAGCACTGGCAGTTATTTGATAGCATCTTTTAACTTATTTACAAAGTCTGTAAACTATATTATAAAACGCTTCTATAGACGTGGAATTTTAATATCGACAAGGATATTTTTAGCTGGTAATTGCAGAATTGAGCGGAAAATTTAATTATTCCTGCATCCTGCATTGAAAATAAATCAGAGAGGAAAACTCGACAACTCGACAATATTTTTATGCGAATATTAATATATATTTTTTACATTAAACATTAAAACACAATTCATGATATACCTACTTACTGCATGCGATTATTTATTAATAAAAATATAAATAGTTCCCGTACTAATCATTTTAAGACTATAATGAATACGAAATATTTTAAATAGAAACAAAAGATCTTTTTTTACAATAATATATTGGGTGCAAAATTGAAATGTGGAATGTAGAGATTTCAATACTATTTATTGATATAAGTATAAATACAAATAAATTGTGTACTAGAAAATAAATTAAATACTCCTCCACACTTATCTTGAAATGTATTACTTATGTATAAATTAAACATGAATAAACTCATTGCTGTAGCACGCATCGTAATATGACTTATATTTCTCGAAATATGGCGATTTGTAATATTTTTCAAAATACGGAAATTTCCCCAAATGACTTAAAATTGTAAATTTTTTTTATTACATTTCTTTATAATATTCGCGCCAGGAAACCCATTGCAGCAGAGCGCATCGTCATATCTCTAATATTTTTCGAGATATGACGATTTTTTATATTTTCCGAAGAGCAACTTTGAGGGGCTGTAACTCGAAAACTATACAATATATCGAAAAATATCACCAGCTTTGTGTTTTTCGTGCCATTTATAATAAATTAGTAAATTTTGAAAATTTTGAAATTTTTTTGAATTGTTTTCAAAATTTCGTTTGGGGATATCTCCACAAATATGAAAGATACAGTCATTCAGTGTTTACCAGTCGATTCAGCTCGACGAAATACATACACCCTGAAAATTTCAGAAAATTCGGACAACCGGTTGAAATGTTAGAGCAAAAAGTCTGAAAATGGCCAAATTCAGGCCAAACGCCATTTTCAGGCTTTTTGTTCTAACTTACCATCCCGTAAAGCGATTTTTATGAAACTTTGCATACTTATGTATTTCGACGAGCTGAATCGATTGGTGAACACTGCAAATCTGTATCTTTAATATTTGTCGAGATATCGCCGATCGAAATTTTGAACAAAAATACAAAAAAATTTCAAAATTTTAAAAATTTGCTAATTTGTTATATAAGGCACCAGAAACGCTAAACTGAAGAGAATTTTTAGATATCTCGTGTAATTTTTGAATTACAGGCCCTTAAAGTTGCACTTCGAAAAATACCAAAAATCGACGTATCTCGAAAAATATTAGAGATCTGACGATGCGCTCTGCTACAATGGGTTTCTTAGCGCTTATATTATAAAGAAATGTAATAAAAAAATATTAGAATTTTAAGTGAGGATATTCCGTGAGTCAAATTTTTTTCGTGATTCCAATACTTTCTTATATTTTGTATAAGAAAATAATATTGAAATCTCTATATTCCACATTTTCATTCTACATCTGGTATATGATGTTCCATTGAACCGGTATTTCCAACCTCAGATAAACTAGAGTACTAGAGAATAAATTTATCAGTGGAATAAACAAAAAATATCACATCAAAAGATGACATTTAACACAACAATCATTATTTAATCTATAAATTTGATGCAATATTTTTTTATTTATGTTAGTGATAAATTTATTTTCTACTTTATTTGAGGTTGGAAATACTGGCCCTAAGAAATGCAAATTCGAGCAACTGGCAAAAAACTTATACTGCAGATAAGTCATAAGTAGGCATGTTAATATAAAATAAATTTTTTCTTCAAACGTCATAAAAGTACGTTGTTATGTATTTGTATTCAACAAGCAGAAGTTCAATATTGTCGCCGCCGGCGTAAAAGTGTTTCCTTGGCAACACATTTACTCGAGAAAAACAAAATATAGACCGAAGAACCAGTCGGTATAGCGTTTAACACTAAAAAATTACCCATGAAAACGTCACTTATGTCGCGTTGACATCGGATTAACTATTTGGAAATGCATTAATGCAAAGATCTAAATATAAATACAGACAAACTATGACGTAAGCCATGCAAAATGAATATTTATTTGTAGATTGTCACGTGGCAATTATAATCGCAATATTGATGAACTGCTGACATATTAAACTATCACATGAACGACATTTATTTTTGACAGACGTATCACGATTTCAATTGAACTCGTTTACGTCAAGTTGGAATCAATAACACATATTCAATCGCCAATAATCAATCGTTATCACAGCTCCAGGCACAAAGCCCGCGGCGCTAAAGCTCTAAAGCTTGCGGTGGCAGCCGGAAGCAGTCAGCGCCAAAAACTAAAAGCACCCGTCAAATGAACTACTGACACATTCGGAAATTAAATCCAGTTGGCGAGCGAGAGAGACGCCTCCACGCCCGCCGGCCAAATTTAAAACTAACGCACTGTCAGCTGTTTTCGGATTCGGACACGGCAGAAATCACCCAATCACTGGGATGACAATGAAGACGACATAGCAAAAAGGTTCAGAATTTTTTTTTACGTATGTGCCAATATGCGATCAATGGGGATGCCAACGTTTTCTGTTTCATTCTTAGATTTAATAATGTATATGGATGGAGCGTTGGCTATGCTTTTAATACAGAAATCTGTAACCAACATAAGAGAGAGATAGTCATCTATAATGGCGCAGTGGGAGAAGAACGGCACATTTTCATGCCACCCAGCACGTGGTACGAATGTGCTGTTCTTCTCCCACTGCGTAATTTTAGATCTCACTATCTTTTATATTGGCATTAAACTGCTGTATGTAAAAATCAAGAAAATGTTTCCCACAAATTCATGTAGTTTCATTAGGTTGAAAATTTTCTTGTTTTATAGTTAATATCCATTTCTTGCTTAAATCCACATTTTTCGGAAAACTGTAATATATATATATATATATATATATATATATATATATATATATATATATATATATATATATATACATCGTTCTAACCTATAAGTAACATATTTACTGTCCGTTTTTTTTTTTTAATTAAATATTAAGAATAGTTCAAACTTAAGTGTTCAAAACTAAATTGAAAATGTCTCTGTTAAGTAACCTATAGTTTGTTGCAGATTGTAATATAACTGCTATTGTTTTTGGATTTAATATTTATATTTTATTATCTTTTTATTTTTCTTATATATTTCTTTCAAATTTTAGTGAAGTTACTCTCTTAAAAGTCATTGTAAATAAAAATATTATATATTGTTATATTGATGTAACTAGCATGAAGCTAAATAAATAAATATATTATTTTTATTATATACAAACAGGATTTTACTATATTTGATATATTTAAATATGACATAAATAATTGATAAAATTATAAATTAGGGACAAAAGCTCGCGCAAAAGTCTATCAAAACAGTATTTTACTCACACGTCAAACCATGTTCTTGTTATCTTGAGATGAAAGTCACGTGTCGGGTGGACTTTCATCGCTCTATCTCTATCGCGTTGTGTCGGTTACAGTCCATCTTTGTTTATACTCCTTCCATACATTTTATTAGTTCCATGGCTCTTCACAATGTGATACAATTGATATATACAAAACATCAAAATTATCAGTTTATTAGTAATTTTTAGCAGGTAGGTAAGAAACTGACAACAAAGAATTAGTTTAACATCTATTTTATATGTCAAATATGTGTCTAGTATAAGTTTAAATTTAGATTTGTACGAATATGGAAGGATTTTACGTAGGCATTCTTATTGAATATTTGCTGCAGTTAGTACTCGCGGTTTCCTTGCATCTAAAGGAAAAAAAATCGAAATAGGTGCGCTTGATGTTTTCTTCTGCGGAGTGTTTTTATTTTTCGCGAGTGGAAATGCACGTAGGGTAGAATCCAGAACCTAGCATACATACATACATTCGTGACGTAAATCAATAGTGCGCGCAGTGAGATTGTGCTATCTTCGATTTCCTTAATGGGGAAAAGTGCCGCGGGGCTACTTTCAAACCTCTTGGATGGAAAAGGGTTAAAACAATAAAACCAAATCCGAATAGTTTTTTTTTTGTTTTGTTTAAAACAAGAAATAACTCACTCTGTCTCTGGAATTTTAAGAGCATAAAGGAAAAAGTATAATTGTATTCCTATGCTTTTTACCTCCCGCCTACCTCTAGGTAAGGGAGGTATTGTTTTTGGTAAAAAAATTGGGTAGTGAGTTTTCAATGAATAAGCACGTTTTAGTGTCCCTACAATACGATTTTACTATTTTCACCTTGATGTATGTATTTGTAGTCTGTGGCAATTTTTTTGTCTCGCATAACTCAAATACTATAATAGCAAAAAATACAATTATATTTAATGAAGAAGTCCCGGGAATAATCACAAGAGTTTTATTCTCAGTAATAATATAACAAGAGGGTGAGAATAAATTGAAAATAATTTGACAGTTCTTTCGAACTCTCGAGTTATATTTAATTAGATTATTTTTTGATTTCATCATCAGGCACGCCACTAAATCTATCTTTTTTGCTCATTTTTACTTGTGTTGATGATAACTATCTAACATCTGACATCTGTCAACAAAAACAAATAAGCTACAGAGAATATTGCCGGGAATAATCACAAGAGCATTATTCTCAGTATAATAATGACAGGATTGGTTAAAACGCAGACACGTGACATACAATAAAGCATTTCATTGGTTAGAGAAACGTCAAAAAATAAACAGTATAATAATGATAGGATTTGTTAAAACACAGACACGTGACATACAATGATGCATTTCATTGGTTTTATGAAACGTTAAAAAATAATCTCTATAATAATGACATGATTGATTAAAGCTCAGACAACTGACAACGACAATTCTTTGGTTGTAAGAAATGTAAAAAATAATCGTCAAAATTAGTGGAAAAGTTTTCGAACCGCCATTTTTTAAAGTCAATAATCTAACTTAAAATGAAAAAAGTATTGAACTGTTTTACTGAGAAACAATTTGGAGAGTTTAGACAGGTCTAGCACCACAAATCAATTCCGTGACTACAGCAATGCAGGAATTTTTAATTTTTAGTTTGCACCTCCAATAAATCGTGTAAAAAATTCTAGAACTATATTGCGCAAACATAAATCTACACTACACCGTCGAAAACTTAACAGACAGGTGGCTATGCCATCGCCTCTTCTTGTTTATACCAACAATTATACATCCACCATTTGTCGACAAATTTAGCCGGCAGTAAATTCAAACTTGCCGCCATAAATAACGGGAAATCCCGCAATTGTTTTTAGCACTAGCGGTAGTGTAACTGTAACATAACGCAGCGCGACACGGGGACGTAGCGACATAGCGTGGTCGACGTAGCGTATTGAATTATCGACTGGGAACGGGGTTTTTGCTTGCTGGCAAAATCTACGCTCTAATTTTGTAATTGGTGAATTAGAACGCGCGATGCAAAATAGCTATTGTCTAACAGAAATTCAGTCATGTAAAATGGATTATTAGTTGAAGAATGTTTTGTGCCTTGCTTTACAAAGGGAAACATGGACATTTTTGCCAAATTCATTGTTATGTTAAACAATAACGGACATCCTTATAAAGAGGATTAAATTTCGAGTTAACTAACGCTACTTTTATTCCAGAGTAATTACTGGTTACCTTCAAAGCAAAATATTACTTATATTATAACTTTTTTACTTTCATTTACGCAGTGTAATCAAGAACAAAGCAGATGATATTTTCAGTAATAATATAACAAGAGAGTGAGAGTAAATTGAAAATAATTTGACAGATCTTTCGAAAACTTGTTGCCAGACAGTAGCCACGAAAACCTGTAGGGCTTGAGTGGCTATTGCCAAATGGCAACAAGTTTGAGAAAGATACTGGATAATTATTTTCTAATTTATCGAACTCTCGAGTTATATTTATTTTGATTATTTTTTTATTTCATCATCAGGCACGTCACTAAATCTATCTTTTTTGCTCATTTTACTTGTGTTGATGATACCTATCTGAGATTTGACATCTGTCAACAAAAACAAAAAGCTACAGAGAATATTGCCGGGAATAATCACAAGAGCATTATTCTCAGTGTAATAGACTGGATTGGTTAAAACGCAGACACGTGACATACAATAAAGCATTTCATTGGTTTAAAGAAACGTCAAAAAATAATCGCGGAAATACGTGTTTTGCGGTACACTGGATTTCTCTTGATTATTTTCTCAACAACATTGTATGAACTGGATGATTGAATGGATGGATTTGTGTACTGCACGAACCAGAAATCAGGTTGTAATTTTAAACATTTTTAATAATAAATTTGAAAATGATATTATTTGATTTTGAAATACCGTGTTGAAAACTATCTATCAATTTTTTACCTGTTTCAGTACCTACACACATTTATAACATCATACTATATCCCACATAACTATTTTAATCTGTCACTGTCATCATGAATACATTAAATGTCGAGAACAGTGTAAATATTATTAGAATGTATTATGGGGGCGCAGTGCAAGACAAATATTAGAATACTTCACAGGAATGAGCGCCGAATGGTTTCCATCGCCAGAAATTGACAGTGACAGGTTAAAATATTTAAAACAAAATGCAAGCAATATAGGTCAGTAGCAATAAAAGAGTAGGCGGAAAATTAGGAATTATTATTATTAATTTCATTAAATTGCGGTATCAAAATAAATTAATCTGTATTAAATAAGATGTAGGGATATTGGCAGTATTGTAATATAAAATTTGGATGCATAATTTTTTGCCGGACACTTTTTATTTACAAAAAACTGATTTTACATGTTAATTGCCTATGCCAACATTTACGTGGGACACACGGTATATACGTACGGAAGGTAATAGCCAACATATTGATAGTATTAATAAAATTAAAACAGTGGCCTCACATGTAATAGAATTTGTATAACACTGTTTTGGAAACTACACATTCTACAACTAAAAACTGTATTAGAACAACTAACATTCTATACGCGGCGTATGGAATATTTTCGACGAATCAGAACCGCTTATTAGCTCGACATATGAAGTATCTTGATTCAGTTACTATGGTTACGTCTGTTTGTTTTAATTTGATTTATTTGAGTTTGACGTTTTCAACAGTTTTATATTTGTATTTTTCGTATAATTTCCAAAATCTCACAAACCGTAGCCCTCGCCTTTGACTCGGACTACAAATTTTTTGCTCGCGTGGAATATGTGCCATTCGATTACTTGTTGTAGAATATACTATTCTAAACTTCCCGTTTGTGTGACTAGTGAAAATTATGTGTTGGTTTTTGATTAGATGTATCCAGCAGTATCCCAGGAGAACGTTTCATTCTCCGTTAAATTTATAATTTATTTTCCATGAAATAGTTGGGTGTAAGTTTATATTAAAGCTAAAAGTAGGTAGAGTAAACTAAAAGTTGTAAACCATATCTGCTTGCGATAACTCCGATGTACAACACTCCAGGCAGCTCATTGTAAAAAATCTGCGAAGCTGTTTAGCAAAGTTGAAAGAAGAGCGTGTAGTAGAATATTGTGTAATTAAGTGGCTCTAAATTAGTTGACTTAAGTTTTTAAAGTTTCCCCGGTGCGATGATTGATTATCGTTTAAAGTCTGCGGTGAAAACTTTGTACATTTGTCGGGAAATAATTAATGACTTATAGTTAATTAATAAACTGGAACGATTAGTCTTAAATAAGTACAAAATTACACTGGTTTCAATCTTGGCCGCTCTGCAGTGTAAACAATACCAGCAAGGGAATGAACCAGACACGAGGCGGAGGCATATCGTAAGGGATATGCCACACACACAGCAGCGGTTTAATATACTCCTGCAAGCAAATTTGCTAGAGAATTAAATATGGAATAAACTAATTGGATTGCTGTACAGAAAAAGATTACAGATATATTTAAATATACTACTTGATCTCCAACAATAATATCAATTTAGATTATGGGCGGATCTAGAAAATGTTTATTGAAAACATTTTTGTCAAAATTTCTAATCAAAATTGTTATATACATTACAAAAAAATTAATAATTGTAACCTAACTTATGTATGTTTTTATCTTCCCTGATGAAGTTGCAAATTTGCTACGAAATATTGGAATTAAATAAAGTTGACATTTTAATGTGTTTCAACATCTATTAATTCAAAGAAATACTGCCTCAATATCCGTGATATTTAATTTATCTATCAACAATTAGGCGTTACTTCCTTCAACATATTATTTTTACTTGTTACTCACTTGTAAACACCAATTACCCAAGCGATCTATTGCCTTTGAAAATGAATCTTTACAAGTTACTAATTGACAGCTACATTGTAAAAATTTTACAAGTTAGTAAACAAGGTAAACAATGCACTTTGCCACAGTAATGCTTACAAGGCTTATGCGAAATCATTTAAAATAATTTTTGACAGAACATATGTGTGTAACTGACAGGACTTGGTTATATTTTAATTTGATTTACAAATGGGGAACAAGTAAAATGTTGTACAATATACGCAAGGCAACTGTTTTTACTGCTTCAAGGAGGTGATAGGCTCGCCAGTCATTTCCTCCATTCAGCAGTGAAAACTATTTTACCGTACTTGTAATGTAAATAACTATTATGCTATTTAAATGATTTTTTCCATAACAACAGGTAAGAATGATTCAGATAAGAAATGAGAGTTTGGACATTTTTTTTTAAACAATTAATAATAAATAATAAACAAATCGGTAACCAAACAACATAAAAAAGCACCTTCGAAACTATCAATTTTTTTCACGTCAACGTCATGTATCAAATGTCATTACAGGCTAAAGAAAAAAAATCTGCAATGCAGTTAAACGTAATAGTTATTTGTATACCAAGGCCGCGAAATCATTCTTTAGAGTACCGAGAGAAAAATTGACGCCGAGGCCGCTTGCGGCCGAGACATGAAATTTAGAGGACGATAAAGAATTACACACTAATTTTTTGTGCAACCGTAAAAAATATTTTTCCAACACCTACTTGTAAAGTGGTATCCACTAAATTCTCGATACTAAAATAATACTTTAATAGTAAGGATGGATAAAGTATTACTTTATCCACTAGTGGATAAAGTAACACGTTGCCATAGTAATGACAAAATGTAGATGTATATATTTTCCATATTTTAAGCAAAATCACATAGCAACTTATAAGATATACAAGTAAGCGTTGGTAACAAAATAAGATGAAACATAAATATGCAAAATTTTTAGTTAAATGTCATTTTAATTTGATTCAAATAGCATATTAAAGGAAGATGCTGGAAAAAATATTGTATGCATCACGTAAATAAAGACAAATTAACCACTCGCGAAAGTTAGATCACTCGACTAACGCCTCGTGTGCTAAACATTCTGCTTCTGGTTAAAATATGTCTTTATTCACTTAATACATAAATAACTATTAGATTTATTTATCACAATGTTGTTCTATTTTCTATATAATGGGCACACATTTGAATATTTCAACTTTTGTAGTTACACTATTGTTTTAAAGTGAATAGGTAAGAATATACAGACAATATAATAAAATTTTATTGAAACCCCAATATGCCACATTTTAAATCTACCGGTAATAATCTGTGTGATATTGTGATATATCATATTTTGCGGAGTCCTTAACTAACTTATATCCAAGTGAAGTACATTTAAGAAGGATTTGATATTTCAACACACTTCAATCTCAATAAATAATAAGGAGCGAACAGAGTGTGATACCCGTACGCTTCTCCAATAATAATCGATCACTTAGGCCGTGACATCAGAGTGGCATTAGCTCGTGCACCGTGCAGGTATTTGTGCAGACATCCGCGAGGGCCGAGGGGCGGTCGCCGCACGTATATATTATATCGCACACCATTTGGCTTTATGGGCGAATCGATAGGTGGTAGTAGGCCGTGCCTAGCACACTTATATTACCGAAAAGATACAATGTGGAATATATTACAAGGCACATTGATCCGTCTATAAATACACTAATGTATCATCACGCCTCGCCGCCCTCCGAATGCGAGTGGTACAATACAGCCGCAGTCACGCGGCATTTACAGTTTCCGAAATGTGGAAACGAAAAGTGCCAGCCGAGGGGAACTAGCGTTAAGGACTCTTAAAGCACTGTTCGGAAACACGGAAATGGGCGGGTGTTGGCGACATTGATAAGGTAACGCGGAATGGTGGAATATTAAGATGAAAAACTACTCCAAATTATAGTTCTTTAAAATACACGATATTGGGCTTCCAAATTATCAAGAGATGGTGTTGATCACAATTCACATAAGGTACATACATGATCATTTCATTTTGTATGGTATTTTATGATGGCGAATGCTCGCTTTAGTATTGGTAGTTTGCTTTTATTGGCAGCAGAACTGTATCCATACACACGGCATATTTTCTTGTTTTTATAGGTTTTTTTGGAGAAAATTCATTCTGAACCTATAATCTATAAATACAATGTACCTTTCATTTTTACATCTTATTTAAATAATACGGCTTAAGCAAATGTAATACTTACATTGGAATACTCTTAAAATAACTACGATTGTTATTAATTTTTAAAAATAACAATTAATTTCAAAATACAATGAAATTTATGTACCTTATGGTTAATTCAGCTTTCTACCACTAGCTAGCGTATTTTAATTTTTGATGCCCAATAATATCCAATAACGGTATGAAAGCATAAAATATCAAATTTACTTGATAAAGATTCTTACTTTCTAAAGAACTTCAAATTAGACCTGATTTTCCATAATCAAAAAGTTCTAAATATGTCATTTCAAAATGATTTCGTTATTAGATTCTAACTTTTAACCGGTACCCAGCAAACACAGCTGTAACATTGATGTACCTGATATGTAATATCTGAAACCTAAGTAGTATATCATTTATATACGTACTAATAACGTAATATACATATACCATGTCGAACATCTCTTGAGAGAGCGTAAAATTATATTGTTGGTATGTCACATTGGTCTTGGACATGGTACATACCTACAACGTGTATATGTTATGTTACCGTACTTATAACATATTCACAGTTAATTAGAAAGTTTTATATATTTTATATTAAAATATAGCAAAGAAATTTTAAATATTTTATATTGTACACAGAACACCTGTGAAATATATTTAATTTAATTTTGCTAAGTGGTTATATATTTCCGTATCGTAATTGATGTAAAGGAAATAGTTAATTTATAAATAAATAAACATTTCCAAAGAGATCTTACTCAAAAATGTACAAAAACAACTATTCCATTCGTATATTCAAAGTTGTTTATACCAATAGTTTTGTTATGTACCATTACCGTTACGATGTCTACATACATGGGATGTCATGTCTCATAGACCGTGTTCCGGGCATAGGTCTATCCATGTTATGTATATATAACGTACTCGCGATATAACTGTGTTGACTAGATACAAAATGTAGAAAAAAAATTATACTGCTGTAAGCTGTAAGATATACTTTTTCTGTACTGCAACATTGTATTGTAAATAAATAAAAATATCATTACGCCTTTTACCCATTACGGGTGTGGCACTCTGCTTACGCAGATCTCGGTAGGTGATATATTTTTTCGTATGAAGAGCGGTTACCAGCCGTCAAATCATAGCCCCCAAGGATGTTAGTGGAGGGGGAACCACAGGGATAAATTTAAATTTGTAACTGTCGGCAGTGGGATTCGAACTGAGGATCTCACGATCCACAGTCCGACACGTTACCACGGAGCTACTTACCCTTGTGTTATATAGTTTTTTAAGTTTTTTGAATTATTTTGGGTTAGTTATCATGTATGTATGCTGGGTGTGGATGAAGAAGCATGAACGACGTATAACTGCTGTAGAATTGAGATATTTGAAAGGAGTATATGGGTATACGAGACGAGATCGTATACGGAATACATTGGTGTATGATGAGTGTGAGATTGAGAAGAATGTTGTTGAGAAAGTGAGAGTGAGTCAGTTGAGGTGGTTTGGACATGTTGAGCAAATGTCGAATGAAAGGTTGGTGAAACTAATATATGTGGGTGAACGATTGCGTGGGCGTCCGAGGAATAACTGGTTGGGCATGATTGATGGTTTGTTGCGTGAACGAATGATTCCGAGTGTGAAGACTCAGCTTTACGTAGGAAGTATAAACTGCAGATAATATACGGAGAATCACTTTACAAGACCGTATAATGTGATTATTGGGTGTTTATGAATATACCTACGGAATTATATCCCGCTGAGTGTACCGTTGCTGAAAGTACATTATCCTGTATGTATCTTGATAGGTATCGACCTCCACAATAAAGTAAGTAACGTGAGAACTAAAAAATTATCTTATTGTTGCAAATTTTTACGGAGCGTATACGCATTGTGTTCTTCTTTAAGAGTCAGTGGGCGTGATTAAGATATCAACGCCCACGTGTTCAATTGTTTCGAGCATTCAACGATATTTTGTTCAGCACTTGTTTCAGTTTTTATTTTGTGCTTGTAAGTAGTAACAATGGATACAATGGAAGTTTCTTTATTTTATGCTTAACAAAGTTGCCTTAAGGTGAAGTGTTGTTATAATAAGGACGCGAATGGAAGAAGAAGATTGTGTTGGGAAACTGCGTTGATATAATGATGCCAGCTGCTTCGTGATTCATTCTGACATATTTATTTCACAGTGTAGAGAACCTACAACTTATGAAGGATTCTGAACCAATCGGATGCAAAACTCTAATTTAAAGAGATCCAAATCAACTAGTTAATTAAACTCCCTTTGTGGTTTTAATAGATGTTAAAAATAATTAAATTTTACATGTTTTTAGGGCCGGTTTAGCAATCGTTTGTTAAGAGTGACTGATACGTGCCAAGCAGATAAAATGTATGTTCTTGGTAAACCTCCTAGTAAGATTATACTGTCTATCGTACATTTTACAAGTTCCTGGTAGTTAATAGGAAGCATAAGTTTTTACTAAGACAGTTGGTATTACTATTTCTGATATTTGATATTTACAAGTGACAATTGTGAGATTATAGTTCTATGTTTAGCGGCAATATGAGTAAAATGGCGCAAAGAAGGAAAGATCTAGAAATTTTTCACCAAGTAAAGTTGAATTGCTAAATAATTTAGTAATGAAACATGGTAAAATTATTGATTCAAAAAAAAAAACTTGGAAAGATAAGGAAAACAAATGGGAGAAACTGAAAATAGTATATTACGTACCGTGACCTGTAAGTGATAGTTTTTAGGTCGAAAATGTAGTTTGGGATGTTGAGACCCGTAGGGTCGAGATTTCCTAAACATTCGGGACCTAAAAAATCACTTACAGTTCGAGGTTAGTAAGTTATTTTTGCAATACCTGCGTAAATATAAGAAAAAGAAAAATAGGTATCAAAATTAACAGCTGTCATATTGAGGTTAAAAATAAAATTTGAATGATATATATTTACCTACCGTCCACCATGAACGGTAAGTTTCACTTACCATCCACCGTGGACGGTAAGTAAGTAATGTAACCATGGAAACCAATTGTGCAATAAAAGTTCCACTTACTGTGTTCAAATTTTGTTATTAATGGGTAACTTACAGTACAGGTATTGCAAAAATGAATTTAATGCATCGAATAGCATTTGCCAATGCACGTTAAAATGCTTGAAAACGAAATATGAAGGTATGAAAAAGACATTAAAAAGAAAAGGGCTTTACAGAAACAAAATTTATATAAAATTGGTGGTGGTAATTTTGAAGATGTAGTGTTTAAACCTGTAGAAGAAAAGCTTCGTAATTAATTTCCACTAAATATTGAACGGTTTTTTTGCTTGACCTAAATCTCTTTACAAAATCGGTGTCGTCCCAATATTCTAAGTGATTAGGCCGTTGTCTAATAATATGTATATGGTTTTCTATGAACTATATTAATATAGTCTAATAATTCTTCATCGCTAATTGAATCGATTTCAGCCATCATTTTAATAATCAAAAAACACTTTGTTATCAAAATACTAAAACTACTCATATGACAGTTCTTTCTGGTAAGCCTTACCAGTCACAAATATTCTCTAGCGCAAGTTCTTGGTAACTACCTGCCAGTTAAATAACATTTATCCTTCTCGTAAATATTAACAGTCGATTGATAGACAGAAAAACATAGTTACCAGGCAGATAAGTTTAACAGGATGTTTAACAGTCGATTGGTAAACCGGCCCTAAGGAATCTGTACCATCCCGAACTGTTAAATGTAGGATGACCAATTGTAATATTCGCACCGCTTACCAATGTACTATTTTGCAAAGTACGAATACGGATGAGAGAAATCTAAAATATCTAGCCAATTTAAATTCTTAGCTGGCGAACAATAGAAGTTTATTCTAGTCTGTAAGTTGATCTAATATATCCAAATTAAATCTGCTGAAAATTTCATAGTCTGGCGCGCAGTATATCACCAAGATAATCAAGTTAGTTTAAACCGTTTAAATTATAATAATTCCCAAAGTTGCAGATGAAAAGCTCTTGATTTAGTAACAAGAAAAACTTATAAAAGGAGAAGTTTTGAAACTAAATGATTCAGGCATTATATGGTGAAGTGATCTCCGGGTCGGGCAAAGGCAAGGCAAGGCAGGATATACCGACTTCATTAGAAGCGGCGTGGTGTGTTCCGCGGAAAAAATGGCAGTTTTTGACTTCTTTTTCCATATAAAACATTCGGGGAGTTGATTAACTTTTGAGATTTATGAGGCATACGAAATAATGTGAACTTAACTTTCATTGCCTTTTATTCTAATGGTAAGGGAGGGGCTGCGATGATTTCTTGCTGTACGAATTCACAAGATTATACGGACTCACTTCCAAATAGCTTTAGACATTACAATACTGTCAACATCAACTTATTATTACTGACTTTTTCGCTAAACAAAAATTGCAGTTCGAAATTTCTTCAAATAATTTGACGATACACTACACACATAAAAAAAACTTTAAATAATCGACAATCAAACGTTCTTGTTCACATGTTAACTAATCCGATGTTGCCAACACATAATCTCCCGACTAAATAATTTTTGAACGAGACAAAATAGAAAAAAAATCTGCTATGGTCACCTCACTATTTTCTTATACATATAAAACCTATGTTGCGTATGACTTTATTTTGACAATTATTTGACATGTAGATGTTAAACCTATTTAATTTTTTTCATTGTAAATATAATTTTATTTTAAATAAGTATTAATAAATATCTAGTCTTTAAAACTTTCTAACTAATAATACAAAAATTGCTTTTATATCAAACGACACATATTTCTGACACTTCACAATTATTTGGCATATAAATGTTTTAGTTTTTGTTCTCATAACATACGAGTATAAATTAGAAGCATGTACAAGAAAAGTGCAAGTATTTTATATTCCAAATATTTTTGCAAACATCTTTCATTTCAAACTTTTTTCACAGCTGATTCTATTATTGTTTTGTGTGTCAAGTAATCTTCCTCTTCCGGTTTTTTAATTTCATTCAAAATCAACTCAGCTCTTCATATTTTCATGAAACTTCACAATTATTTGGCATATAAATGTTTTAGTTTTTGTTCTCATAACATACGAGTATAAATTAGAAGCATGTACAAGAAAAGTGCAAATATTTTATATTCCAAATATTTTTGCAAACATCTTTCATTTCAAACTTTTTTCACAGCTGATTCTATTATTGTTTTGTGTGTCAAGTAATCTTCCTCTTCCGGTTTTTTAATTTCATTCAAAATCAACTCAGCTCTTCATATTTTCATGAAACTTATAAATTCAAAGTTTCGTTTACATATCTTATCTCGTTCATGAGATATTGCGCACACGGACATGCATCTACTTTCACACACAGACATCATTGACAAATTGGTTTTAACGGACGTCAAAATAAGTATTTGTAGATCCTCAGTTCGAATCCCATATAGCCATCAGTCGCCAATTATAACTAACAATTTACGCACAAAAATATATTACTTAACGAGATCTGCGAAATCATAGTGCCAGACCCACAATGGGTAAATGACAGGATGATATATTTATTTATTTATGATATACACCAAGAATTGAACTAGTGAAGCAATGAATAAATAAAGAAAATTCCAAGACGGGATATGAACATTAACGTAAAATTTTGCGATTCTGCTAGGGTTTCTTAAGGACGTGAAAATAGGTCACAACGCACGACTTTTTAAAAGCCGAATCAAATAAAATAGCAATGGTTTCCGGGCAACGTTTGTTATTATAATGTCTACTTATTCCCTCTTTTCTTTCCAGTTCTTTCTTCTTTCCGTCGTATAATAATCCGCTTTCATATCGTCTTTATCTTACATTACTTTCGCTTTTCTTTCGTAATTGGGGCAATGCATTGAAATTTCTCCCGAAATTAACAAAGGTAATTTGCCGTGGCACACGAAATTGTAATTTTAAGAGGGGGAGGGGGTCACAGAGCGGAGGTCACAATAAACCAGTCTTACGATAACATTAACCTTTCGCACTCACCAAGTCTAATTTTACAAAGCTAATAACCCTTTGAATCCTGAAATTGGGATTTTTAACAACTAATAGATCCTGACGCCCACACACGTTCATTCACTATGCGTAACATTACTGACCAGTGTTGCCAGATGAAATTTTAAAAATTTCCTATAAATTTCAGGAGATAAATGAAAAAAATAAGTAGATTTATATTATATTGTTTTAACTAGCATAAATTTAGTTTTTTATTACAAATTTTGCGAAAATAATTATCAGGCCACAATCCTATACAGTTTATCTTTAAATCAATAATTTTGCGGTAAATTTAAATTATATGTATTGACATATAAATACGCCACTAGCAAGAACCGCGAACTATGCAATAATAGGTCGACTATCAAAATCTACAATAAAAATCCTTAAGCGAAAACTGAACAAACTGAAATTAACTAGCATAAGAAAACAATGTCGAAAACTTTACGTATGTATAGTTTAAATGAGTGTATAATTCTTTGAAATTAAATTCAGGAGATTTAATAAAATTTCAGTAGATCAGGAGCTTTCAAACAATATCAGTAGATCTACCGATTTTTCAGGAGGTCTGGCAACACTATTGCTGACATTTTTGTTGTCCATGAAATTGAAAGGATTTAAAAACTATTTTTTACATTTACTGTATCTTTTTACCCATTCACTTTAAAGTAAAGTTTTACAACAAAAATGCATGCAACAAGACACATTTGGTTGCTTAATGTAAATATAAATTCAGAAATTTTAATAATAATTTAAAAAAATAGACTACAAATACCCTTTTTGCCTTCTGTACATACTGAATGTTCAAAAAGTTCCGGGGCGGTGAAATGTCTCGAAAAATACACATCGAAACAAAAAAACAGAAAAAGAAGTGTTTAATATTTTTCAAAAACCAATCTTATGTCACCAAACATCCGCTACCCCCGGGGGTTGAAGCGGGGGGGGGGGGGGCACTTTGAAATCTTTAAACCCTTATTTTTATTGTAAATGCATAAAATAATTCAGTTTTTTGTGCATATAATCCGGTCTCTAATAATTAGTAATATAAATCCAAATAGGAAGAGAAAAATTTAAAAACTTACGAATATTATTGACGCAGGATAATAAATAAAGGCTCTTACCTGTAACAAAGAAAAACAAATATTAGTATTAAAAATATCTTCAAGAATACATATAAAACATTGACACAGTATATTGCACATCCAATAAAATAAAAAAATTGGCTTTAACTTGAAAATATAATATAATAATATAAGCCCCGGAATATGAATGTATTATAAACATCTTTGGCAGGTAACATAAACCTTCTACGGATGTTACAACGTTTATACATTCCTTGTAGCTTAAATAACTATATTTTCGGTGTGAAACATTCCAAAGTTATGTCACAGAAATATTTTCTAAAATTACATAGAAACGCCTCAATACGAAACAAAAAGTTAAATATTTAATGACTGCTAACTGCGTTCAAATAATGAAATATATTATTTAAAATTTTCGAATAAACTTTGTTCCGCAGAAATCGACTTCCAAGTCCACGTCAAACAAGTATTTCATATCAGTTAATTTTAACGTTGGGAAACCGTAGCAAAATATCGGTCTGCAAGTTTGCAAAAGTTCAATAGAGATAAACACGTTTTGATTTACAGTAAAACTTGGGAACTCGACTCAAAACATGTGAATATATCTCCTTATCAGACGTATTAAGTTTCCGGAAGTTTATATGAAACACACTTGATTTAATATCTAGAAATATACGCGTAGCGTACAGCAATTTCATTAATTTTGATACGATTATTTTCTTCGTCATTTACCCATTAGTTAGTAGAGGTAAAATTAAAATCTACGTTACCACGGAGCTATTATATATCTGTTCAAATAATTTGATAATTATACAAACACAGTCCAGTATTTCATTAATGCATAGATTTTCAATCCTATTTCACCACATAGTGTATAATTGACAGTTCAGATTTAGATGAATAATATATAGAAATAAATTAATTTATTATTATTCTGTTCTAGCTTTGTATAATGGGTAGAAGGTGTAATTTTTTAGTGATCGTAGAATAGCACATTATTGAACAAGAGTAGTTAGAAACATATCATGCACGAATTGAAAAAATTGTAATTCCACTAATCTTTCTAGGACCAAAATATCTAGTCCAGTTAGTCAAAAATTCAGAACTTTGATACTGTGTCTCTCATTCCCATGAATGACTACAGTAAATGGAGAATGATTGTTGGTTGATTGTGTTTCAGGGTTTGTGCTACCCTACTAATTACTTTCTCTCCTATACGTTGCCAACATAATATAGATAAATTATAAATTCCCTAGTTGTGCGATCATACGATTTTACGCACGGTTGTGCGGAAACAGAGGCTTACACAATACAAGGATTGTTTCAGTTTTCTTTTTGCATGCATTCGTTGAAGAACATTTTATTTCTCACAAAATAATTAGGTATAATTCAATTAAATTCAAATTTTGTTTATCTTCTTTTTCTGTATTGTATTGTAATGAATATATTTTAAATTTTATTTGTAAAAGTAATGAAAATTGAAACAAATTAATTTTCATACAAGAATATTTATTAAATCTACAAAAAAATTCAATAAAAACAGTATCGGATTGGCACTATTCAAAACAATTTTTCTATAACACTGTTTTGGAAACTGGGCATTCCACTACTAAAAATTGTTATGGAATCACTAACATTCCATACGCGGCGTATGGAATATTTTCGACGAATCAGAACCGCTTATTAGTGCGACATATGAAGTATCTTGATTCAGTTACTATGGTTACGTCTGTTTGTTTTAATTTGATTTATTTGAGTTTGACGTTTTCAACAGTTTTATATTTGTATTTTTGTATAATTTCCAAAACCTTTTTATAGAAAGTATATTCTACAATCTACAACATGTAACGGAATGGCCTATCCCATGCTCGCAAACCGTAGCCCTCGCCTTTGGCTCGGGCTAAAAACTTTTTGCTCGCGTGGAATATGTGCCATTCCATTACTTGTTGTAGAATATACTATTCTCTTCATTAAAGAGCAATCTGTTTGTTCCAAGAAAACATTTTTATCAGTGTAGTAGTGCTAGTAGAAACACTTTCATGTATTGGAAGTAAAAGTAAAAATAGAAATAATGATTGTTAAATGAACCATATTCAGTATTTGTAAAAGATATTCTATTCTGTCAGCCAGTGATCCTGACAGTTCGCATAAAATAGGAACTTCAATTCCTTTAATAAAATAAAACTAATTACGAACATATCACCTGTCGGGATCTATTAATACATGGAGCTGTCAACGAGAGAAAATCGAAGTTATTATTCTAGCATACAGCTACTAATTTTACCATTCCAATTATAAAACGTCCACTTCAATTGACAAAGCAATGTTATTGAGCACTTCCTAGAAACCTAGAAATACATACTCTTCCCGATATTACCAATATCTGGGATTGGTGCTCCAGAACACAAATTCCGGGTTCGGATCTCCACCTCGCACAATAAATCTCAGTGCAGTGTTCATATCTCACGTTAAGCATGTACGGAGGCAATTAATTTTCCGGTTGGAAAACTCGCCCGCTCCGATAACTTATCGCTTTTCTGTGCCGAGCCGCCGTAACAGTTGTTCCAGAGGAAAACTCTAAGTGAAAGTTTACTGAACTAAGATTCTAAGGACGTATTTATCGAGGTGGCGTGTGCCACAAGCGGGAAACTTCGGATCTGGGCCCGGAGCGACGCAGACGCCGCTTACAAACTACAAAAATACGTCTTCATAACTCGCACGTATTGTTCTCTGTATACAAATACAATAAAATGAAAATAAACAGCCAGTAAAACGAAGGGACGTTGCTAACTCATATGGTGTATTTATTATATTTTTATAGCAGTTCATATCAGCCGAGATTTATTTTATTGACGTCCCAAGGCATAGTATATTTTTGTGTCCTCTCTTTAAATGTAAAAATAATTTAAAATAACCCAATTACCATCATACCACTCAAAATAAAAATTGTAGCCAATATTATTCCGGATTTCATCCAACACCTCTCAATAAATGCTCTATAACTACGGCGATTTTAAACAAGGAAAGTAACAGATTACCTACTAGTGGGTATTATTTTGAGAAAAGTCCCTAGTGAGTATTTTTTTATTTGTAACAATAATATTAACACACAACACCTTGGTAACTACTTCGATTGACATTTTAATTTAAAAAATTTAATCAATGTCACTGTTAAATAATATTTCTTTAATAAATTTTGCATTTATTAAGAGGTGTTGAATAAAACGTTATACTTCACACGTGGGCAAATGGAATTACACACTCGATTAAATTATCACACTCAGCCTCCGGCTTCGCATTAAAATGGTGGTGACAGATACCGAAATCTTATTTCATAAAAATCTAAAGTTTTAAGAACAAATAATACTTTCAGAAAGATAGCATAGGCGCGTATATAAGAACAAATAATACTTTCAGAAAGATAGCATAGGCGCGTATATAAGTTTTCAGTTCAATCAAATTCAGTCTTTTCGAGCACCGCTTAGTAAACAATTATTGGGCGCTTTCAGTCGAACCTAGCGGTCATAGCTGAACGTATCGCTAGGTAACCGCTAGATTTCAGCAGCTAGACTAGCGACCTACCGAAATAAATTTGCGCTAGATGAGCTAGAGAACCTTCTAGAACTGTCAACTGTCAAAAATTAATTTATAATATCATCAACATTAACCATTTCTGCAAAAAATCTATAAAAATAACTTAAGTATCATGAAGTATTTGATAACTATTAATTACCAATTTTTAGACTGTTTTAGATTTGTTTTTGGTCAGAATTTGAGGTTAATTCCACCAAACTTGTCTGAAATAAGATGACAGCATCAGGAAAATTCCGGTCATGTTTATACTACTTTTCATCTGCTAGAATCTAGCACTAGCGAACTGAAATCTCTTTGAGGGTTTGATTTATTACGCTACTTAATTTCCGAATGAACTACCAACAACAACCATCAAATTTTAAATGTACAGGTCTCCATTTTAGACCTATAAGGTCGTACCCAAACAGTCTTAAATCTACAATGTTATGCTTGTATTTTAATGACGCCAACATCACCCTTAATCGCTCTATCTCTATAAATATCACCTCGACCTTAAAACACAAGTCCCGGAGGTAAATCTCCTCCGGGTTGGACACCTCGCAGATTCTTTGCTTGATAAGACAGCGTATCTCCTGTGAGTGACTCGGTGACTCCACCTCGACTGGCCACACGGTGGAGACAAATCAATACTATTGGTGGTTAACCTTCACGCCGGCTATATTTTAAGGTTGACACTAAGGTTAAGAAGGGTTCTTGGCACCCTTACAACCTTCAGGTTCCACATCCACGAACGACGGATATCAGATCAATAAGATTACGGTATTAGAATGGTTGAAAACATTTCGTGAAAAATATCAAGCTATATGTCTGTAAATACAGGATTACTAGGATACTAGCGACGCAAACCATTTGAGCAGGATATTTTCCGTGAACATTTTTACTGTATTTTTAATGTATTTTTTTTATATTCATACATACTCATAGATCATTTCCATATAACCGCATTCATTGGAGAGTCCTGGCACAATAATGTCCGTTAAATTCGCTCATCCAATTTCTTATAGAACAACTAGAAAATGAAAGTTGACGTTTATTTTAAACTCTGTAATTTCTTTTCCATAGGTTTGTGCTATGAATAAAGTTTCAAAGTAATATGACCTTTATGTATTTTGATATGAAACAACTACTGCAAGAAAACCTAGATAATATCTCTTGTTTTCGAAGTATAATCTGCATACCCAGTGAAGTGGTGAATTAAAAAATTCCACAAACACATTAGCATACTTATCTTAAAATAGTACCTGTACCTGCATACAGGGTGTTTCAGGACTAGTGTAACAAACTTTAACAGTTTATTCCTGAGGTCATTTTGAGCCAAAATTGTCATATGTCCTATTCCTTCTAGTTACCAAAATACAAAAGGTTGAAGTTCTACAAATAACACGAAATTTTTTAGTTTTTGTAATCAAGGTACTTTCGGAAAACAAGCGTTTTATTGAAAAGTCATACCTTATTTGTCATAATTAATTTTATTTATTAATAGTAACGAATACAATTTATAGAACAAAACACACAATGACACAATTAAATAGACAAATAAATAAATTCTAAACACAGAACAACATGGGAAGGTTGGCGTCTGTTTGGGTATCTGTCTTGGTATTCTCTAGACGCATAACGGGTATTACCATTACATAATCCATAAATAAAAATCATATCTGCATATTCAGCAGTACTATAACCATCCATTATGAAACAAAAATACAATCTAAAGTACAACAATTTTTAATTAAGACAAATAAGGTATAACTTTTATACAACTCTTGTTTTCCGAAAGTACCTTGATTACAAAAATTAGAAAATTTCGTGTTATTTACAGAAATTCAACCTCTTGTATTTTGGTAACTAGAAGGAATAGGACCTATATACATATGACATTTTTGGCTCAAAATGACCTCAAGAATAAGCTGTTAGAGTTTGATACATTAGTCCTGAAACACCCGTACATCACGTGTTGCTAACTATTTTAAGATAGACATGCTAATGTTTTTTCTGGATTATTCAAATCCAACTTTTGTTTGGGTATCTGGAAACAAACTCTTATATGAAAAGAAACTACGACTATAAAGTAATTTAAACTGGCATTCCCTAATTAAACTATATTGATATTGGAATTTTGCAGCAGCATCATATTTTAAGATGAGCTCCGATAGTACTTACTACCTTTGAATGAAGAAATCAAGAACGGATCACTGTGGGTATTATTTGGATGGGTGACCGACAGAGAACAATCGGTACCCAACACCGGAAGGTAAATAGAGTTAATCGATTAGGATATTGACCTTAAAATGAGTCGAAATTTCACAAAAAATACTCTTCCCTGGATGAAATACTTGTAGTTCAATCGGAAATAAACTAGACACGTCAAAAAGATCCCAATAGCGCGCTAAAAATTGTTTGATAAAGTATATTCGATAAGACTAAATTCGATAGAGTCCGAACTTCTATAGATAATATAAATTCATAAACAGATCCCTCTAAAAACTAATATCCAGGGCTATGCTACCTTTTATAAGGTCAAACATAAGTGTCGAAGAACGAATCCTTTATTTTTTAATAAAACAGCAAATTCTGTATTCTTCATTAATTTTCATGTTCTTTATGGTCCAACAACCTCCTTCCGTCCAAATTTCATGGATTTTTACAGTAACTTGTACATTGCAATGTCAAATGAAGTACATTTCACAGGCTGGGTTCATTCATTTCCATGAATTTTGTTTTGCAAATTCAAATTTAAATAAATTATTTATTACAATTATTATTATCGAAAAACAAAACAATTATTACTGTGAAGTCTTTGAACATTATAGTATTTATACATGTGGATGAAAAGAATAGCTAAAACATGAAACTATAAAAAAATATTCGTTGAAGTCTAGTTGGTCAAAAATTCAGAACTTTGATACTATATTTCTCATTCCCATGAACGACTACAGTAATGAAAATAATTCGTATATTTATAAATATGCTCATCTATAACATACTAAGTTTATTTTTAATTTGAATTTCCAGTTTTTGAGAAACAAATAAAAATATATCAAAAAACACACTTTTTGGTATATTTTTATTTGCTTTCTATTTGTTGCATCCCTGACAAAAATACAATACAGATCTTGCAAATTTTGTTTTATTATCCGAGCTCATTTCCGAACGGACTACAGTCATATTGATCCCAATAAATTGCACAACAGTTGCAAACTCTTTTCTCTACTCTATACCTACACAAGAATATTGTATTTGCATTGGGAGAAGAAGAAAGAAGTTCGACTATTTTATTTTCTCAATATCGAATTGTTGGAATACATTCGCTAGAGTGTGAACTAGAAGCAGAAACCGAGAGCTAGTGTGCCTTGCCTCGACTATCGGGTGCACGTGTCGTCACCGTCAGGTTCACAGCTCTTCAACCCGGTAACGATTATGTTTATTACAAGATTGAATATGCAATTACCGGCAAGATGCTCATTAGTCGAGTCGGGCAAACGCTAATATAAACGCGAGGCGCAAAGCTAGCTACGAATAGATTCCTTGGACGATGCTGAAATCGTTCAAGGTTAAACAATACCTATTAAACAATAATGCAATATTATTTCAAATAACTAAATAGTATATTACGTACCGTGAACTGTAAGTGATAGTTTTTAGGTCGAGAATGTAGTTTGGGATGTCGAGACCCGTAGGGTCGAGATTTCCTAAACATTCGAGACCTAAAAAATCACTTACAGTTCGAGGTTAGTAAGTTATTTTTTGCAATACCTGCGTAAATATAAGAAAAGGAAAAATAGGTATCAAAATTAACAGCTGACAGATTGAGGTTAAAAATAAAATTTGAATGATATATATTTACTTACCGTCCACCTTGCACGGTAAGTTTCACTTACCATCCACCGTGGACGGTAAGTAAATGATGTAACCATGGAAACCAATTGTGCAATAAAAGTTCCACTTACTGTGTTTAAATTTTGTTATTAATGGGTAACTTACAGTACAGGTATTGCAAAAACAATATTTGAGTAGAGTTCTGCAAAAAAATAATTAATATAACGACGTTTCGACAGCAAAGTGTTTCCTTCATCAGATAATTTACAAATAATAAATACATAAAGTCAAGGTTACATGTTTACTAAACTAACATGGATCAATTGGTTCCATAAAAACACATAAAAAATGAGAAAACAACTATTAAACCACGACTTATTCAGCTGGATTTATAGTTTGCATAGAACACAGAAATAATTTAACACAGAATAACCTAAAATTTTGGTCAAATGAAAATGTATACTTCCATGTTATAGTTTTCATAGTACACAGACATAATTTAGCACAGCACACGAATTGAGCAATGTTCAATTGTCTGTGTCTGTGCTGTGCATTCTATGTTTTCTGTATACTTTCATCATATTTTGTATTAGTTCTGGTAAGTGTTTTCTAGTAAAAGCCGCGAAAACGTATGGTCAAAGGCAGATATGTTTTCTTCTGTCACTTCGTATATCGTTCTGTGCAATATATAAAACCCCCTATTTTTTTATATTAAATTATTCTGTGTTCAATGGGGTCTTTCGCCATTTAAAAAAATTTTTTTTGTATGAAACTTTATTTAAATTGAAGACAATCTACACTTTTAAAAATTCTTAATTGTTATTCATTAAGCCACAATGATTTTTTTAAAATTTTGTGACGTCATTGTAGAGGTGTTGCTGGATCTCAAACAGTACAGATTGTAAATAATTGTAGTCATATATTTTTTACTTATTTTATTATTATTATTACAAGAAAATAGAGCATTTTTGTGACAAAAATTATTTAAATCTCTATTGTTTTTTCGCAGTGTTTAACTATAATTTCGGTCAGTTTTTATCTCAAAAATCGTTATTCCCATTTGTCGTAATGTATTTCTAATAGAATCTTCACCCTACTTTGTGTTCGAAAATAATCCGCTAGATGTAGAAACGCACGTGGTCAAAACCATTTCCGAACTTTATAGGTATTTAAATAAAATTCCAATTAAAAACATTTCGCTTTTATTTCCTAGCCCAGTTATTAATAATTTTGAAACTGTGCCAATTTTATTATTTGCAGCTATTTAATCAATAACGAATACCGTGTTTCCGACCTCCCACTAAAAACTACGCGCCATTTCCATGAAAAATATGAACAATTTTTCAAGTACGTGAAACAATTCAGAATCACTGCGCGCTCACAACTCGGTTTTCCATTTTCTCTAAACATAATCAAAAGTCATATCAAGCAAGTAGACCATTTTTCACTTTCAAACTATATAACCAATTCTATTCTACAATAATTTACCGAAACCCTCGCAGTGACATCGGGGCACATGGACGGGGAATGGGTGGGGGCGAAGGGGTTGCACCCCTAAAAGGAGAAAAGTTGGAAGAAGTGGATATTGAAAAAGTTTGCCGCACATACGGGAGATATGAGATAAGAATATTCGATACAACACAGCGGAGAACTACAACTTGTGCATTCTCCAAACGGCTTTTCGCTGCGCGGAATTTTACAAAAACGCATACATTTTTTAGAATGCGGTCTAAAATGTATTAAGAGTATTTATAAAGTTTCGTAAGCGAATATTTGTGTCACGGAAATGAACTCGGGTCAAAGTCCTGGCTATTTTTAACATAAACATAAATCTTTTGCTTTCCTCAATTCGGACTGACACACTTGAGTTGGCAAAAAGAACTATTGCGAAGTCAAATACTTTTCTGGAAAGATAAGGTCTACGACGTATAATAAATACGAGATATGTCATGATAAATATTTCTATTATTTACAATACGAAATAGTCTATTTAGTAAAAATGTTGTTGCTTTCTTGATGTAGTGTTCGAATGAGAAAGCAAAGAAATGTTTTGAACTCCCCTAAATCTGTATTGACCATTTCCTTAATGAATTCTGTGTGTGTGTATGTGCAATAACTCACCAGGAAACTTAAAAATTGTTAGTTTCATAAAATTAATTATTTTTTAACGTTTCTTTAAACCAATGAAATGCTTTATTGTATGTCACGTGTCTGCGTTTTAACCAATCCTGTCATTATTATACTGAGAATAATGCTCTTGTGATTATTCCCGGCAATATTCTCTGCGGCTTTTTTGTTTTTGTTGACAGATGTCAGATGCCAGAGAGGAATCAGCAACACAAGTAAAAAGATAGATTTAGTGCTGTGCCTGATAATGAAATAAAAAAATAATCTAATTAATTATAACTCGAGAGTTCGATAAATTAGAAAATAATTCTCCAGTATGTTTCTCAAATATGTCGCCATTTGGCAATAGCAACTCAAGCCCTACGGGCTTTCTCACTCTCTCGTTATATTATTACTGATAAAAACTTAATTGATTTAATTGCAAAAACTGTAATAATTTTCTTAAATTTATGAATAATTATTAGTTAATAAACAAGATACAATATGAAGACAAATAATTTATTTCTGCATTTGATTTGTTTTCTACCATGGCAATCTTTGTATATTTAAATAGAAATGATACATTTTTAATTTTGTATTTTTCTCAAATATTTTGTATTATTAAGTTATAACATGTGGATATCCCTTGCATACAGAAAAAAATACTGAATCGAATAAGCAAATAAAAAAATAGGTTGATATTTAAAATAAGAAAGTTGCACCCCGCATTTTGAGAACCACTGGTCTAAAAAAATTCTTAATTCGCTCATTTTAATTGTCTTATAATATAAAAATTGTATACTAATTTATCCGACATCGTAGCTCTTATAGTTGTCGAAATAGCAATGGTGTACCACTAAAAATGTATATTTTGTGAACATCCAGTTGCACCAATGTTATGTCTATCTTAAATAAATAAAAACCCATTGAAGTAAAATGTCATACATATAATGCAGTTTACATGGCTGTCAAATATTCGATTCGATATTGTCATGATTGATAAAATCTTTAGTGCAAACAATCTAGATGTCTTACATTTATTAATATTTAACCGATCCAAAAATAAACAAAAACCAATTATTATTGCGTAGGCCTCACTTTCACATCAAGACAGCAATAACCACGATTAACTATGCTGGATTAACTACAGATGATCCACCATTCATTCTCACTCACCATTCATTTCACTCGGGTTCACCATCAGCGGTTCGCTGTGTCCGATATATCGCTATCGCTTTCTGGCCAAACACTTCGATAACACGAGCTATATTCGGCGGTATTGATTCCGTGATGGCCCTCGTCCTGGGCCAGGACTGCGTAAGGACGCCTCGGGATGTGGTGATAGCGCGGTGCTCTGTTTGCACTCGATACAAGATGATCTAGTTATGATGTGTTTATACGGTGACGGGGAGGTGTATTGATACTCGATGGCCCTCTTGAAAGAGGGTGAGAGTGATTAAAGATATATGAAAATGTTAAGGATAATTTGGTGTTATCTATGAAGCGTGTTTGACGAAGAGGTGGTTCGTTGAAAGATAAGATGCGTTGTAATAATTTAAGTTGGGTACCTAATTTATTTTTAATAGGTACTTCGATATTAATTAGGGAAGGTATTAAGACCTTGATATTCTGATCCTTACAAGGATAACCACTTATCTACGCCTAATATATTCAGTTCAATATTCAAATTTCTTTTTTCTAATATACAAAAATATTTAGGAGTTAACTTAGAGATCAAGAGTTACGAAGATCTATCTATATCCGTATGCATAAAACTATGAATACAGGTACACGCTATACTGTAAAAGATAAATATAATTTTATAATTGGCTTCCAGTTTTGAAATTTAAGTACGAAGTTAGCACAACGATAGATATTAATTCTAAAACAGTTGTGAATGTTTAATAATTGCTATTATTTCGAATAAAGAATAAAAAAGTAATCGGGCCTAGGCAAAGTAAAATGATAATAGTATATTGAACAACTAGTGTTACAATGACCTTTTTGGTAATACGAGTATAGCCCCAAGTTTGACAGATTGTTAAATTTACAAATAATAAATTCCCCAAAAACAGTTGCACAAAATTCAATTTTGTAGCATTGGTTTTGAGAAAAACAGTGTCACAAAATTAACTTTGTGTACGTGAAATAGGAAAAAGCATTTTGAGGTTAAACCAATGCGTTAAAATGTTATAGGACAACTAACGAACTTATATATGTGGAAATATCTGAATCTGAAAAACATAAATTTCTAAAATAAAATAGAAAATAAACAAATAAGAAGGTATTATTCTGTATCATCAAATACTATTTTTGCGGCGCCGTCCGTCATTGATACAATTACATATCTCTAAATCGGCCGGAAATCATGTTTTTTGTCGTACTAGTTTGACAAAAATTGCTACCTTTTTATGGTTATATGTTGGCATCACTTCACTAATTTTAGCTAACTTCTGACGCTAGAAATGTCAAAGTATTACATTGAAATAAAAATATTATGGTAATATATCTACAATTGAATATTTACAATACAAGAAAACAGAATATTTATGGATTTTAAACATATTTGTAAGTAATTATAATTGTATTTGCAGTGTAAAATAAAAATAAAAATATGTAGATATTTTTGGTTATGATACTGGAAAATAAACATAATTGACATTCAAATATTGTGAGGTTAGCAACATAAAAAAATTCCCTGTCATTAAGAAAATGAGTAATAAATTAAATTTATTTATTAAATTTACATAAATGTTGGCGCGAAAAATCTTGTGTATCCCTCGGTTGGAAACTATTTTGCGAGTGCTCGTATTTGTAGGACTCGCCTACGGCTCGTCCTATCACAATAAACTCGCACTCTCAAAATAGCAGTTTCTAACCTTGTGATACAAATAACTATTGTACCATTCTACCGTTTAAGAGTTGTATTGGGCGGGAGGTTATGTGCTGGCCCATCAGATTTTTCTTCAGTACCTTCGATTTTTCTTTTTTTGTACGATGCGTATTTTTCGAGATATACAAAATTCCAGGTTAAATGAAACACGCTGTAGGGTACGGACGGGAGATTATTACAAAGAAATTAAAAAAGAAATACAATAGAAATTGAGAATATAAAATAGAATGACAGTAATGGTATAAGAATACAGTGCAAAAGTAAAATGATCTTCAATGCAACTAGAAAATAACGCTTATTGCTCCATGTGCAACTATCTCCACTCACCCAACTACACTCCACATTTTGTTATTAGATTGAAAGAGTCATTAAGTCTGCAGCACGCTAGAAGCCCATCCTGATTCCCATTACGGAGTTCCAGTTCTCCGGAACTTGAGAATCGCTGGTAATTTCGTAACGACGCGCGGAACGTTTGCTCGGATATTCTTTGCGCAGTCGACCGTGAAACTGTGACAAAATATCGCAATATCTATGACCGGATCTGATTGGGGCTCATAAGCTGCCCCGATACACTTCCTGCACATCGGCGAGAGATTGTTTAGCGGAAGTGATCGCCGAGATCGCCGAAGATTCTTTAGAAGATGCTGGGACACTGACAGAGGACAAATATCAAAAAGTAAACGCTTTTTGTATTTACCCAATAAATTCTAATAACACTAAAACATATGAACTCTATAGGTACTTTTATTGAAAAGCATCAGTTAATAATAGAACAAATGTTTCATTTGTATTTGTTTGTCCTCATAGCAACTATAATAATCGAAGTGTATTGTAGCATCTAGGGCGAAACTGACAATTAAGGATGATAACTCCAATATAAAGTAAGCCATAAAGCAAAATAGTTATTTACTTTACAAGTGGGCAAAGTAAGGAATTACCCACGAGAGAAATTTTAGCACACGAAGCCGAAGGCTGAGTGTGATAATTTTATCGAGTAGGTAATTCCACTTTGCCCATGTGTGAAGTATAACGTTTTGCCCAACATTTCTTAATAAATGCAAAACTTATTAAAGAAATATTATTTGATAGTGACATATGCTTTAAATTGTCTAAATTAAAATGTCAATCGAAGTGGTTACCAAGGTGTTGTGTGTTGTTATTATTGTTAAAAATAAAAAATACTCACTAGTGGTTTTTCTCAAAATTATACCCACTAATGGGTAATGTTAGTTTCCTTGCTTAAAATCGACATAGTTATGGAGCATTTATTGAAAGGTATTGGACAAACAATTTTGTTGTTTTGACAGCGGATAAATAGGACGGGAAGTTTTTGCAAGTGATCAAACAGTATTTACCTTTCTCCAAGCAACCACATCAAAATATTAATGTCACTTGCATTATTATGTCAAAAATATGATATATAATAATTGTACTTTCTCAATTGCACTTTTAAACAAAGTTTTTCATAAATAAAATGTCGTTAAATTATCTCGCCGATTTACACTCGAGCATTTTATTTTCTTCGGATAAATTTCAGTTTGACAACACAACCTTGTCACCTGACAGCAATTTGACTCGAAAATCGTTGGCCAAATCTGCAAATGTCAACCCCAGATGGTATCTCAAGACGATATTTGCCGCGATAATCTCAAATGACTATTCAAGAAAAAAAATGAAAAAAAAATTTAACAAAGTTCCTCACACATGTGTGGTAATAAATTTAAATCAAGAAGATTTTCGTTGTACAAACACAGTTTGAAACTTGATATTTAAAAATCGTTTTGACTGTTAAAACAATAAATCGTTTTCTGAATGTTCGCATTATTACAGTATTATTAAGTATATATTTTTTTCCTAAAATTGGAAAAAGGTTCAAGAAAAATCCAAATAATGTTTTTATTACAAAAATTATTTAAATTATCTTTCATTTCGAGTTGACTCCTAATTTAAAATAAATTGAATTTATTGTGCGTTCAGTAAACTTCTTACATCTGATATTGCAAATAAAACAAAAATTGATTGAGTTCTGTGTATCATCATGATTAGTGAATTATTTAATTATCTAGTTCCATTTCCCTCTTTTCTTACGCTCACGTCTCATAAGTTATTGGACATACTGAACGAATTCAACGACGATTAAAAAATATGATGTAAATAGGTCACTGGTAACGTGAATTATTAGATCTTCATTTTGATTGAAATAAAAACAATTTCTGGATTTCAGTCACAAATTATAAATTTTATTCCAACCTCTACCGGTTTCTACCCCACTTGGGTCTTCTTCAGGAGCTACAAATAGTTTTTTTCAATTAATTACAGAACAGCAGAAAAAAAATGCTTATTTAACATAACAATTACTTACGAAAAGGTTGGAATAAAATTTTTAATTTGTGACTGAAATCCAGAAATTGTTTTTATTTCAATACAAATCAGATTCAAGAAGCATACATATTATCAATATAGCAGAAATTAGCAATCATTTTGATCCCTGAAGCTAGCCAAATTTAGATATAAATTTCTGAAAATTGTCACCTAATTCTACATGTCATCCAGTTTTTCAAATTATTAAATAATGTTCTGTCGTTTACGATTGGAGTAAATAATATATTATTGACCACTTTAAGGCTAGTAACCCCATTTCATACCAAACCTACAAATGGATAAATGTCATGATAATAAACTAATTAATTAATTAATTTCATTCCCCAATATAAACATCCATAGACTAAATAAAGTTCACGTGCAATTTCGTACATTTTTCAATCCAGCAAAAATAGAACATAGCATAAACCTCGGAAGAAATTACAAATGAAGGCAGTAAGACTGTGCGCGTAGTAGCTGCAACCTTGCAGCTGGAACCCATTGCGGCAATATCTCATTTCTAACGATTTTTTCCGCAGTGGCATAGCAATTCCCGGCACGGACGGACACGACGGCGGGCTTGGTTTTATTTGTCTCGTGTCTATCGCGGCAGGCTGGCGTCGGCGGCCAGTGGCGTACCGTGAGGGGCTGGCGCCAGCCCCCACTACCCCACTGCCCCCGTCCCTGCCCGCCAGGACAATACGACCGAGGAATACCATGAATTTTTCATCGATTCGCCGAGGCAAGTTCTCGCGATATCTGCATTTCGCGTTGCTCTTTTTCTCCGGCGCGAACGCGAGCACGAATGCCATTTCCAGTCATTTTGGTTTATTAGGTTTTTTATTCAAGTGTTTTGGGCACTAATGCATATGAAATTTTGTTGGATATTTCATCCAGGCGTTAAGGAACATAAATATATATACCTATCTTCAACGTAATGCTGCTGGAAAGAAGAAATATACATAATGTGCTCTGGTGAAAGTTTCAACGGATAAACTGACAGATGAACTACTCGAATACAATGATCGCTAGTAAGAACGCTGATTAAGGGCGACTATCATTTGACTAACTGTGTTTTTCAACTGTCAAACCTTCTTACATTATTATTGAGAAAATTATTTGAAATAGAAGTGGTAGAATATTTAATTCTGTATGTCTTTTATTTGAAGCTTATATCTCTAAAATAATTTAGGAACGCTTGACAGCGTAAAATAAAGTTAGTCAACTGCTTGTTAATCACTCTTAATCGGTTGTTCTTACTACGAGTTTCAAAACTCCAGAAAAAAAATTAAACGACACCTTCTAAATTGTTAGTAAAATTGTACATGAAGTGGTTTATTAATTTGTTAATTACATAATTTTTATTGTAAATAAATATACCTATTTTGGGAGTGTTGATCTCTTTTAACAAATTTCGGTTAATAATAGTGCTTTCTGATATAAGTGTTAGAAGTGACATTTTATGAGTAAGTGGGGAAGTTTGTGAAACGAAATTTTATCTACAATTATTAGTAAATTCTAAAAAAATTTCGAATGATATTTTGACAGGTAGGGTTAAATTTGTTGATTTATTGATACAAATCGTTAGCAACGTATTAAAAGTAACAATAAAATAACTTTTATCCAACATCTCTCAATAAATGCTCTATAACTACGGCGATTTTAAACAAGGAAAGTAACAGATTAGCCACTAGTGGGTATAATTTTGAGAAAAGCCACTAGTGAGTATTTTTTTATTTATAACAATAATAATAACACACAACACCTTGGTAATCACTTCGATTGACCTTTTAATTTAGACAATTTAAAGCGTATGTCACTGTCAAATAGTATTTCTTTAATAAATTTTGCATTTATTAAGAGTGGAATTTACCCACTCGATAAAATTATCACAATCAGCCTTCGGCGTCGTGTGCTAAAATTTCTCTCGTGCGTAATTCCTTACTTTGCCAACTTGAAAAGTAAATAACTATTATCTACGATAGCGTATAAAATTGATGTTTAGTTGTTAGTTTTGAGTTTGTAAAACGCCAAATTTGAAAAAATTTTGTTATCATGGCAAACTTCTCAATTAATATTGTGTTTCTAATTCATAAATAAAAGTTTTTTTTATATTTATTGGGTTTTTTCATTATATCGTAGATAAAATATTATACGATACACATACGTAAAGCGTCTTTAGTCACTCAGGGGTCTTAAAACACTCGCTACGCTCGTGTTTTAATTGACCCATTCGTGACTAAAGACTAGCTTTACGTACTTGTATCGTAAATAACTATTATCTACGATAGTGTGTAAAACTGATGTTTAACTGTTAGTTTCAAGTTTGTAAAACGGTTGTTTAGTAACACGATTCCATTAGTCACGGGTAGTCACGGGTTGCCAAGCAACGAGTGATAAAAATTTTTAAACACGCCAAATTTGCAAAAAAATTATTATCATGGCAAACTTCTCATTTAATATTGTGATCCTACTTCATTAATAAAAATATTTTTTTTATATTTTTTGGGGTTTTTCGTTATATCGTAGATAAAATATTGTACGATACACATACGTAAATAACTATTAATACGTTGACTAACTTTACGTACTTGTATCGTAAATAACTATTAATACGTTGCTATGTTACTTTAACACTAGTGTTAGAAAGTGACACTTTTAATTTGCTAAGCAACTGTTGAAAGGGCCACTTTTAACAACGATTGTAGTTAAAATAAATTTTACACTTGAAATTTGCAACAAGAAATATTTAACTCGAAAGAAATAAGTGCTGCATGCTGCATCAGACCAGTCGGAAAATGTGTTGGGTCCGTGATACACACAATATTTTTTGTAACCCCTGCAAGGAAAACTGTCTTGCTGATTTTCGTTAATATTAATATGTCACTCTTTTTACCAAACTTTACGTGTGATACATTCCTCCAAAGAATACAAAAATGTCGGCCGAATTCTATTGTCCGACAAGGTCAAATATGTAATTTCCAGTATATAATTTAATTAATTCGGTACAGTTTTAATAATTTGTAAGTAAATTGATATTGCGCCCAGAAATTCTCATTTCAGCCTGATGAAAAATATCGCTGCGACCTTTTCGAAAAATCCGCACCCGATGATATATTTATTTACAAGAAACGAGTGACCCGCACGATGAATTTAAGAAATGTGTGCAATAATCTCTTATCGCGAATGCCGCAAATACTTGCGGCAGAAAGCGAAGTGAGTGTGTATATTGTATTCGGGTCGACGGCGGCGTCTCCACCGTCGGTCTGCGACTGGACTTGTGCTCTGGCTTGGAAACCAATATAAAACGTGATGGTACTTCAATAATTCCAGCGCAAGACAACGCCATTGCCATCGCATTGCGCACTACGTGGCCGTGGACTGCGAGGCTTTGTTCGACGAGTAATAACTGTCGGTGTCTGGACGTCAGATGGCGTGGTGTCAGGGGGTCGGGCTGCCGTGACGGTGATGATCACGAGTAAATAAGTAAATATCTCACGTTGCAGAGGCAGGACAATGAACGGAATGAATGATGTATTTGTGCACTGGACCAAACTATCTTATTGCTGATGCTGGCTAAATATTTACTCATCATTTAGGGGTCCTATAATATTGCTTAATTTGCACAAAGAAAACGTGCATTAAAATTGAAGACAAGTGTACATAAAAATTTGCAGTATCATACGAACTTTACGCATATAGAAATCAAGTGGACCCAGAATTATAAGATTTTGAATTGTTATTTTATCTTTACCCTTGTTGTTCTCCCTCCATTAACATTTTGGGGAAGTGACTTGAAAGCTATCACTTATTGAGAACTGTAAAAGCAGAGTGCTACGCTGACTCAAAATGGGTAAATGCATAGAACTAATAAAATGTATGGAAGGAGTATAGAAAAAGATAATCTGTAACCAACACAGTGCAAAAGAGATAGAGAGATGAAAGTGACGTGATGGGTGGCAAGATGACAAGAACTTGGTTTGACGTTTGACGTGTGAGTAGAATACTGTTTTGATAGACTTTTGTGCGAGATTTTGTCCCACATTTAGAATTTTGTCAATTATTTATGTCATATGTAAATAAATCAAATATAATAAAATCCTGTTGTACATATAATTGTACACAAACGGGCTGCAAAAGACGGTGTTCCATTTGACAGGTAAATATGTCACTTTAGGTTAGATCGCTGTAATATACATATTTATTACAGTTTTATAAAAAATGTGCCTTTAAGCAAGAAATGGATATTAACTATAAAACGAGAAAATTTTCAACCTAATAAAACTACATGAATTTTTAGGAAACATTTTCTTAATTTTTACATAAAGCAGTTTAATGCCAATATAAGAGAAAGATAGTGATATCTAAAATTACGCAGTGGGAAAAGAACAGCACATTCGTACCACGTGCTAGGTGGCATGAAATTGTGCTGCTCTTTTCCCATTGCGTAATTTTAGATACAACTATCTCTGTCTTATGTTGGTTTGGTTGGTTGATTTCTGTATTAAAAGCATAACCAACGCTCCATCCATATATATTATTAAATCTATGGGTAAATGGCTTGATGATAAATTTAATTATTTTATTATTAAATACATACATATTGTAAAACAGATGCATCATATTTATAAATTATGACTAATGTATTACTTTAAAAAATTGCGGTGACAACTTTTAATACATGCAAACGTGTATTCAAATTTTTAATACACTTGACATAATGTTTGCTATAAATATATAAAATAAATGATAACGTTAATTTTTGTTATCATAGCAATTAAGCATGTTGCATTTTTTACGACATGCGAGGAAACCCCACCGTTCTTGTCCCGAAATAGTGAGGAAAATGTGTTTTTTTCTCTCTAGAGAGGAAACTATAGAAGTGTTACCAATATGAATGTTATTTACAAAAAATATATTGTAAAAATTAAATAAATTCCAAATTTTATTTAAAACCTTATTTTAGTAATACACACACTTTAAATTATCTTACGCTCTTCTTCTTCTCGCTTGAATTTTTTTTAACAACATTATTTTCAATGTCAATTTGTATTAATTCTCAATTATGAACCTACTACTACCTTTAACCTGTAATCTGTATAACTCCACTTAAATAAATAAAACTGATGCACTAATAGGCCCTCTATCTTAGGTTCGTGCATAGATTTAAGCAGATATAGAACTGTAGCATAAGTTTTTGGGTCCTATTGCCTCTCAGTGTTTATGTCTTTTTAATACAATAAATTTAGGAAACCCTCCTACGACCATGTCAATGTTAAAGAGGGCCTCCTTATCAATGTGTTTCGTTCACCAATATTTACAAATTTCCATGAGCAGCGAAAGAAAATAAAATCCGTCCAACAGCGTCTTGGCGACGTCTATGAAGTGGCTGAGTACACGTGTTCCTCGCAGCTAGGATACAGTTTAGCCGGGCGACGTCCTGCGTCCTCCGCGCTACGTCCATGAAATAAACAAGTGAAAGGGCGTTACGAGGGCGAAGGGAGCGACAGCGGCAGCATTAAGGGCCGACGTGTCCTGAATAATGCGCGCTGGCGCAGACATCACAAAGAAACTACCCTGTACTATGGAAATGCAATAATGAAATCAGCAAAATGCAAAGTTACTCAAACGCGGACAACTTTCCAAAGAAAAACGTGCTAAGTTCATTGAAGGCAGTTTTTTTGTGACAGGAGAGAGATGGATGCAGGAATTATGCAGGTGCGGCGACAGAGATAGCAGCTGCTGCCGGGAAAGGAAAATGAATTATTTTCGTTAGCGTCGAACACTAGTTGCAGGTGGAAACTGCATAAATGTTAAAGTTCCTCTCTATTATTTAATAGAATGTGCTTTATGCTTTACGGCAAAACAAGTACATTATTATATTATCTAGTTTTGAGACGAGAAGTTGAATTCAAACCATGGTTTATCAAAAAGTATCAGGATCCAATACGCCAATGAGCATGTTTAGGAGTCACGTGTTCTCAGCTCATCTTGTATGTTTACAGTAATTCTGTAATTTTATGCGTGTTTTATTGTTCAATGCACTTATCATGTACCGAATTATTTAATACTTCTTCATATTCCTGTTTGATTTCTAACAATAATTCTAATTTCCAAGTTAAGGAAATATCATCTTCATCGGTAGAAGAACTGGTGCTTATATTTGATAATCGGGATATCAGAATACCATATTTATTTTCTAATTGGGGCAGTTTTTTAGTAGACATGTTGGAATTCACTCGCTAATAAGATCAATCCGGCTCGAAGGACCAAAATTTATATATGCGAAAAGAAACGATTGCGTTGGTTTTGGATAAATGCTTTTAATCTATTCACACACATAAAATTTTTTTTTGACAAATATCCATGACGATAACAATAACGTAACGGTCGGGCATTAAAAAAATTATTGTTAATGTCTACATCTGACATTTCAGAAAAAGAAATTAAAACATGTTTCGAACATTGAAACTGGACTGTGTTTGACTCAGAAGTGGACTTATTTTATTTTATTGCATGTGTTATAATTATAGTCCGGATACTTCATAATATGTCTAAAATTGTAGAGATGTAAGAAGATGAATGTTCCAATATGGCGGTGCTAGAACTCCTATAGGTATGTAGCTCAAGTTACTATCTTACTTAATCCTATGCTTCTCTTCCTTGCGGTAGTAGGCAAGTGGTTTTTGGTTGTTCTTCCACATTTTCATCGGGAGATTTTACCGTACTTCCATTCATAATTTCCTGTCTTACATCTATTTCGTAGTTTCGTTCCTTGTTAGACCTCTGATTTTTGGATCATATTTTATGTCGTTTTCTCTAATTTCTTCCCTGTCCTACCTTGTTTCCATTGTTTGGTGTGGTTTTGCTCCATAAATTTGCTTCACTAACTAAACAGTTTACATCCTTTCTATTACGATGTTCAGAACGCTTTAGTATAATAGTATTCCACTACTTAATCGTCCAGATTTTTTGTTAGTTCAACAAGTATTGGTTTGTAGAATCTACCCAAGCATAATGCTCCAGAATCTACAAATATTCGTCGGCCATCTTAAAACAAAATGTGTACATAAAATTAACATGTTTTTATTAAAACTGTAGTCTTCCAGAAAAGTGTCAGATTTATTACTCTCGCCCCCTTTCTGCCAGTATCAATTGTTTTATTTGCTTCCTCCCCCTGCTCATCGTTCAAGTTTGTTTTCTCTTTTCGGCGCCGGTCTCTCGGTCCGGCAATCACAATTCCCAGCAAACTTTGTATTTGATAAATCAATTCCAGGAACAGTTTGACTCGTTACGTCCGAAGATGACCGTGGCGACGTGATTCGGTTACCTTCGGCCATCTCCGCCAGACGTCGGACTGGAGACGCAATCTACCGTCGGTTGTGTGTGCCCACTCGTGCGCGACTAAGTGTGTCTCGTGCTTTATGATTTTAGTGATTGCACCGGAATTGAAAATTTTTGTTGCAGTATTTGAAATGATTACAAAAGATTCCTGGGTTTTCTTTTTGGAACACTACAGATTTGGGATGTACGGGCACGTCTGTACCTAGAATAAATTGGATATGGGTCACAGAATTTGTAAAATTTGTTCTGAAACACATTTCGACAACCTGATTTCTTGGTGGATGCTCTGGCTTTCAATGCGGTCATTTGACATACATTTTTTAAATGAAATAATGCATAAAACTGTTTATGTTATATCATATTTTACGTTACAAATGTTTACCTTTCAAATTTCAAAGTAACGGGACTGATGCTGTAAAACTTTTTCTTTTGAAGTTGTACATTTTTAATTATTATTTCTTTCAATATCCAGTCTTCCTCTTTCCCTACACCGCTCCATACGAATTTTCCATTGTTCAAAACAGCGTTCTTCTGTAAGCTCCTTCAAGATGCGTGCCACTTTTTTTCAGAGCCTTAACGGTCTGAAATATTTATCTTTTAATGCAGATTTGACCTTGGGGAACAGATATGTCACATTGTGCCAGGTTAGGCAAATATGGCGGATGGAGTAAAAAGTTTGTAGTCCGAACCGAAGGCGAGGGCTACGGTTTGCGAGTGTGTAAACAAAATAAACCTCCATCACAAGTATTCGAATCTCCGCAACCACAGACCGGTCTCTCCTTTACACTTTTCCCCTTTTAAGAGCGAGTTCTTGCCTCAAAGAGGCTACTCTAATCTGGCAACTCAGGTCCGAGTCTCCGGCCAGTCCTCCTCGACCGTACTCGAGCGCCGAGAACCGAGATCCCAATCCCGCCGAGGCAGTGAATACAGCAAGATAACATCGAAATTAGTCAAAATTCGGATTGCTTCGCGCTTCCCGAATACTTAACGAAGAATCTGCGGTCGATCGAAACTACCGCACCGCGGAGTCAGAAAGAGGAGAGTTTACCCGACGATAGCGTCGATAGAGAGGTTCATTTTTTTAACGGATTTTAAAAACTTTAGTTTATATATAAATAAAACTACTGGAATTCAGCCAATATTTATTCAATACTACCTCGACCGGTTTCGACGCCACATACGTCTTCTTCAGGAGGTGGTTATTATAATTCAGCAAATGTAATTTGTTTTGTATTGTGGTGTTTGACATTTACTTCGTAAGTTGTTTAAATTTAAAGGAAATGGTGCTTTATTGTGTCGTGTCAAATTGCAACGAAAAATACAAAAAAAGACGAAAATTTCGTTTCAAGTGTAAGTAATTTAGAAACTAATGTATTATAGGTATGAAATAATAAAGGTATAATAATAAAACAATACAAACTACTTCAATAATTAGTAATAGTCTTTAATTTAAGATAAATATTTGAATATAAACGTTAATTTTAATTCTATTTACATTCCTATATTACGGAAAAGATAAGAGTGGGAAACAATAGCTGTATTCTTTTTGTAAAGTTTTAGCTCAACTCAGTTGACAAGTGAGTTGAGATGAACTGAGCTGAGTTGAGCTGAAAGGCATCCAAAAAGAACAACATTTTATGTAGAGAAAGGTGGGTTTGAACAAGAATATATAAACTTATGTTATTAAAATTGATGACACTGAAAATATTTTACTATAAGTTTACACATTTAATATATCAATGAAATAGATCAACATATTTGGTTATTGTAGCAATTTAGTGCACATAACTTAATAAATATGACAGTTCTCCAGACAACACAAACCAAACATTACCCCTTCCACCGAACTGAGTTGCGTAGATCATTTTGAGTTTATTTCGCGGGTGGTACAGCATCGCTAAGGGGGGAAGTGAGTGCTCTCAGTTTGTCTCAGTTGTAACAAAAAGAACAACACTTTACTGAGTTTATCTAAAGTGAGTTGACTAACTGAGATTTTGACCAAAAAGAATACAGCTAATATGTCAAGTACTGTAGCCTTCAATACACGAAGACTTTCCGTCCCCGAAATCCTCCTAACGTATATATTCCGATCACACCAAACGATACAAGGCGACCTTTAGTTAGACTGTGTTAATTAGGTTAAATAATCTTTCATAAACAGTTTAAAAAAGTTGAAATTAAATGAAATATTACAGGAAATTTATATTTATAAACGTCATGAATACCAGCGCTGAAATATACTGTGACATATTCGAAATCCATCAATTTGTGTTTAAATCTCTTGAATGTCAACAACTTATTTTGTTTTATGAAACAACATTTCATGATAAACTGAAAACATATCGGCTCCAGCTCTAGAACAGCCGCTGCTGCAACATTGGCAGCAGCAGCCAATATACCGCGGGTAAAACACAAAATACAAAGACACGATTCTCCTTTCCAAAAAGGCTTTAACTTGTGTCAGCTTTCCAAAAACTTTTCTGGAAACATATGGCGCAGTCTTCCAGACTTATTAGCGGTACAAGCACGTTTTACACCGCCGAAACTTTCGCCCGTTTCACACTGGAACATAATACCCTCGCAGCGTGCTAGATTGAGCCATCAAAACTTTTTACGAAACGCTAACGACATTTGCGGTATTGGTCAATTATGGGGGATCAGTGAAAAAGTTTGACAATCTCTGGATGGAGCTGCCGGTGTCGGGGAAAGTTTCGCTACTGCTGGTTGCTGCAGGGTAGTATGATAATGAAGGATGGATGTTTTTAAACTGTTGATGCTATGTTGAAGAAACATGTGGTCAAATCTCGTTATACTTAAACGAAAGTTTAAAAAGATTGCCCTTCTGTTCACCCCAGAAGATTTTTACGATTTTAAACTGACTACTTTATTTACTTCTTTTTATTTAAATATTTAAACAGTACTAAGTAGTATAGGAAGATTTTCATATATAATATCCCAAGTGCATATCAAATTATCGACAATTACATGCACGGGGGATATTCGAAGGACAATTTCCCGATTAAAATTTAGCCAAACGCTGTTTCTCTCATAAAAAAATAAAGCAAAATTTAAATTCTTAATTTGACAGCAGGTCAGAATCACATTGGTAATTTGCACTAGTGCGAATTATAGATAATTTGCACTATTCGCGACTCAAATTACCACCGCAGCGCTAGTGTGCTTTTCAACATGGCCGCTCAAAAAGATACTCCATAAATGACACCTGCAAGTGTTTATGATAAATCATCGGTTTTGTAAGTCAAATTAATAGTTATAAAATTTGTTATTTAAAGTGATTTTTGGCTGAGGGGTCTATTATTTAATTATAAGTATTTAACAACATGGCAACATTTTTATTTCAGTTAAAGATGAATATGTTTGAAGGAAAAGATTATCGATTAATATCAACAATATTATTTTCGTATTTACAAGACAAATGCCTCAAGCAATTATAGGGAGAAACAAGAAGTGATAAATAGTGGTCATCGACATTGTCATTTTCTTCAAAACATGTAGATGTAGATGGTTCATCTACAGAATGTCCCAGATTTAAACGGCCTAACTTAAAATTAAGATTAATCACCTAAAAATAGGGTGACAAGTTCATTTGAGCAAATGTCCGTAAATGCTTTATTCCGGAGATATTCATGTTTTTTTTTATTGAGTAGCGCTACTTTAAAAAATCAACTTCATAACGAAATATCCAGTATTATCTTATTGAGGGGAGACATAATGATTAAATTAAATTAATAATAAATTGGTTATTACCTAATTTTAATACAAAATTTAGTTTGCTTGCACTGATGTCAAAGAAAAAATGAGAAACTATCAATGAATATAAGAAATTTTTTTAGGGTGCCATAAAAGGAAAAGTCTTTGAAGAACCGATAAATAATTTAGACTCACTACGTAGAAAAATTATTCAAGTTTGCGAAACCTTATCTCCCGAGCAATGTCACGCAGCAACCAATGCAGTGGCAGATCATTGTCGTGCTTGTTTACGTGCTGCAGGTGAACATTTTGAAGATATATTATTAAAAAAAAAAATAGTTTATGAATTTATGTTATTACTTTATTATTTTAAACAATAAATTTCTTTAAATTCATTGATAGTTTCTCATTTTTTCCCAGACATCAGTGCAGGAAAACTAAATTTTGTTGAAATTAGGTAATAAAAAATTTGTTATTAATTTGATATGTAACTCCTCAATACGATAATATTGGATATTTCATTATGAAGTTGATTTTTTTAAGTAGCGGTACTCAATAAGAAAAACATTAATATCTCTAGAACAAAGCATTTACGGACATTTGCTCAAATGAACTTGTCACCTAATTTTTAGGTGTTTAACCTATGGATTAAGTTAGGCCGTTTAAATCTGGGACACCCTGTATATTTGACGTAAACTTGCTTCTACATCTTGAATGAGATAATGGTCTTTCTCCGGCTTTTCTGGAAAGTTCTTTCTTTTCTCCTGCTATTGGGAATAAATGAAAACTAAAACATTTACTTCATTTTAGAAAAATAACCGTATACACAACAATTTGTGTTTGCTTTTCGAATCTTTCTCGGAGAATTCTTTGTTATAGGTTATGTTCCTTAAACCGTAATATTAATGAAATAAGAAGTTTTAAATAATAGCACCTATAATAATATGAAAAATAATATATTATAAACAAAAATCAGTTTAATTACTTACCTATAAAATACCACAGAATACAAAATTTCAATCAACAAATCTTTTCATGTACTACACTAACACAATAGAGTACTTCTTTGAGGAGTTGTGAATTTCCTCGCTAGGTGGCTACGAGTTAATTTTAGTCGCGAATTGTAAAAATATCGTGAACTTCTACGTTGATTGGACGACATTCAGAAATGTCAGAATTCTAATTGACTTAAATTTTATGAGGGAAATAGTCACTGAAATATATGTTTTGCGGTCCTTTAAATACGTTTTTTTTTTTTTGTCAGTAACGACTATATGAAAAATAGAATCAGCAAAAGCGGAGTTTTACTCCCAAAACAGATAAATAAAGTACAGATTTTATAAATATTTTGTCTTAAATGTTTAGTTGAATAAATTATAACCCGTATTATTTTAATTTTGTTAAATATTGTTTTATTTCCTATAGAATAATTTCACACTAAGAATTTATCATTGAAATCCCTATGCTGCGTCGTCCAAGGCACCATCCTGTATACCTATTTACATTTTATTCGATGTGCAGATAGAAATAACATTTTGATATTTTGTATCAAAATGAAATTACTACGAAACTCAATTGTATACCAAAAGAATTTTTTTTACGATCACTACAGAAAATTAAAATTTCTCCACATTAAACAAAGCTTGATAATTGTATATTTCGCACAGTCGTGTGGAATAACGTGCGCAATTATTCCACACGTAAGTGTGATCAACTTACTAATAATATATTACTGTATGATATTAATATGTCAAGTATAATTAATTACATTTATATACAATAAAATAATTAATAATTATTTCAGAGTATACATAAATCTTCGTGTTCAATATTGAGATTACAAAGAAAATATGTCTTTAGTATTTATATTACAATCAATAGATTTATAGTTGGTAACACTGCGCATATCTGCGCTTGCGCCACTTTCATGCTGTAATCATAAACGTCAAATAGTTTTGAGTTTGAGATATCATTTCTTGTTTCTGAAGAATAAACATTATTATTATTAAATCTTGTCAAAAGTGTGATACTAGAAACAGTATAGTGTGTAACTTGTACAGAATTACCTATTTCATTTTAGTACAAGACGAAGTCGAGTGTTGGAATCACACCAGCATTATTATTATTAAATCATGACAAAAGTGTGACCATAGATCGTAGAAAAAGTATAGTATGTAACTTGTTGCATATATACCATTTCAGCATTGTTAAATGTTTCGTTTGTATTACAATCTCATATCGTTATAAATTATTTCGATACGCAATATTTTGTTTTATAAAACTTGCTTAATGTAATGTGATACATAATTTAAAAATAGTTTAATTGCTTATTTCTCTTGTATGTAAAATGTATGTATTGGTTTTTTTTTCTCTCTTTATTGTATATGTTGAAACTGTTGTATTCTATGTATTGTTCTCCAGCCCTCAGTAATGGAGTCTTACACCATTTAAATTTTTTTTTTTTTTTATGAAACTTTATCTATCTGTAACCCAATGGGGTCTTTCACCATTTTTTTTAAATTTTTTTTTATGAAACTTTATCTATATTGAAGACTACCTACACTTTAAAAAAGTCTTAATTGTTATTCATTAAGCCACAATGATTTTTTTTAAATGTTGTGACGTCATAGTAGAGGTGTTGCTGAATCTAAAACAGTAGAGATTTAAATAATTTTTGTTACACAAATGTTCTATTTTATTGTAATAATAATAATAAAATAAGTAAAAAAATATATGACTACAATTATTTATAATCTGAACTGTTTTAGATCCAGCAACACCTCTACTATGACGTCACAACATTTTTTTAAAAATCATTGTGGCTTAATGAATAACAATTAAGACTTTTTAAAAGTGTAGATAGTCTTCAATATAGATAAAGTTTCATAAAAAAAAATTTAAAAAAAATGGTGAAAGACCCCATTGGGTTACAGTTTTTGTCAGGGTTGGCAGATATATATCAAGTGATATATATCATGATATATATCTTGATATATATCCGATATTTATTGATTGATATATATCATGATATATATCACTTATTAATTTTTTACAAAATAAATACCCAGAGTGAAAAATTCTTGATATTTTAAATCAAAACACCGATAAAAAAGCCAAAAGCTTGGACTGGGTCTTCTCAAAAAGTGATGAAGTCGTGTTACGTGAAGATAATGATGATGATGATGATATTCCTTTGGCCCGGTTGTGCGAAACTTAAAAACATGTCAAACGACAAGTTATTTTGATATTTATGTAATATAAATATTTAGGAAAATGTTACTTAAATAAAAATATGAATATTTTATATCATATGTCAAACTACAATAGTATTTACTCATTTAGGTATTTACTATTTATATAATATATTTAGGAAAAATGTTATTTCTTGTTACTTAAATAATAATTTTTGTCTTGTTTTTTGTTATTTTAAACTAAAGTTTTATTTTTGTTGTTTACCAAAATAAAGGTATTTTACGTTTTATGTTTTTTTTTGCATATAGCCTAAGAACGAAATTCCTGATATATATCGGATATATATCGGATATATATCCGATATATATATCCGATATTATGATATTTTGATATTTATATAAATATCATGATATTTGCCAACCCTGGTTTTTGTAACCTATTGAGCGGCTGTTAATAATAAATAAATAAATAAATAATATTAGTCTGTAATACAATTTATATTCGTATAAATAATTTAAAAAATTCAGCTCGCTACATAAATAAGCAGACGTATAAACTAACAAAAGCTTCTAAAAAATGCGTAAGGGTACGGGTTATATCAAATTACGAACTAGGCAAAAATAGTTAAAACAAAGCGTTTGGCTCAACGCAGCACGCACGAGAGTAATTTTAATTAAGGTGTGAAATTCTTGTGCCGTTTATACGTGCCAGTTAATTTAGTTCTTCAGAGGTGAAAATTACATGTGCTTTGAAATATTTTTACAACACCGTTAGAGTGGAACACTGGGGCATAAGGGGCCGGAGCTCGGAGAACAAAAGATCAACACAACGTTCAACTTAACTCACTCGCCCACTATTTGCTCTTTTGGTTTTATTTGCTGCAATTTCTAGATTTAACTCGGAGTTGATAAAGTGACAAACAAACTTCTTTTTTTGCAATTAAGTGCAGAAAAATTTTTAAGAAGTTCCAGTCGACAAGTTTTATATAATAGTAATTGTTAGAATTATTGTTAACTCACCGAGCGCAGACTCTGAAATCTCTCTTTAAAGATTTGTTTACATCACGGTTGAATGCTTACCTGAAAAAAGACACAAGAATTAGATCATTTGTTCAGCGTTACAAAGAAAACTAGGACGGTATTATAATAGCTTAAGTAAATCAAATCCCTTAACTCTTAATCCTTAAATTATAGACACAAAACTCATTTCGAAGGATTCAATCATGTGTAACCTTGACTTATCACTTTTTGACTTTATTAATAATTAAAACTCAGTTCTTAAACTACGTACACTCCTGGACAAAAAAATCTGGTGTGGGTACCACACTACTTTCTTATACAAATAAATCCAATTGCACACATATGACTTGTCCATTGTAACTATGAATATATATTAAAATAGAAATCAATTAATAGCTATTCTTCAAAACTTTCTAACTAATAATACAAATATTACTTTTATAATGTTTCACAGGACACATATTTTTGACCCTTCACAATTATTTGACATATTTGACACATAGATATTAAAAATGTTTTAGTTTTCGTTCCTATTGTAACTAAGATTATAGAAATATATTCTTAAATATATAATTTAGTTTTTCTACAAAGAAAAGTGCAATAACTTTTTATATTCCAAATATTTTTTCTAACATCTTTCATTTGAAACTTTTTCTCACAACTGATTCTATTTTAAAAATAAATGGAATTTATTGTTTTTTGTATCCAGTAAACTTCCTCTTCCGGTTTTTCAATTTCATTCAAAATCAACTCAGCTCTTCAATTTTTTCATGAAACTTATAAATTCCAAGTTTCGTTTACATATCTTGTCTCGTTCATGAGATATTGCGCACACGGACATCCATCCATCCTTACACACAGACATCATTGAGAAATTGGGCTTAACGGATTCAGTGGACGTCAAAATATGTATTTCCGCAAAAATCTCGTCAGCGATTTATTTCGTTATTCCAATACTTCCTTATACTTTGTATAAGAAAGTAAAGAGGAACATTTTTTATAGTTTATTTAATTTTTTGGTTCGGCATAAGGAATCCAAAGGTGATGAAATTATTTCAGATATTTTATTGTTTTTCACTCGTATATTAATATACTATTAATTCAATTCATCAAAATCTACAACTTTATTACTCCGACATCAACAATTAGATAAATTCGCGATAACATAAAAATTTTATTTTCTACAAAATGTATATTTATTTACGTATTGTTCCTTGTCACGTGCGTGTTTCTGTGTTCAAAGAAACAAAGTAAATTTAAATTATATCCTACAATAAAAGAAAACTCGACAAGGAAAGAGAGGACACAAATACATCTTGCTGATTATAACAGCAATTTGTCCAAACAATACGGTAGGTAAGGGTGTCCCGCGCGATCGTCTGTGTTCGCGCTTCAAAAGATAAACACCTCAACAAATTTGCTTTACAAACTTCACCCAGATTTTATTTGGTACGGAGATTCATTATTCTCACCGTAACTACACGAAATACATTTAATATAAATGTTCAGAATTTTTAATAAGTACAAATGTTTATTTATTTTTTGTTATTGTTTTTACAAACAGAAGTAACCGATGTTTATTGTGCGCGATGAGATAAATTTTTATTTTAAATTTGCGATTACCTATCTGGTTCATACTGATTTATTAAATTTAAAATCTGCTAATAAAAATTAGGCTTCAGACTTTTGACTTTTGACATATGTATTAAACATTTTTAAAGTTTTGTTCACTATTGGGAACATTATGAACAAATTCAACTTACAATAGAACTTTGGTCTATTGGGTCGTCTTTGTGTACTATACAAAATTGCTTGATAAACAACCTCTTCAGGAAAACATCATATACAAATTTTTTTTGGAATTTTTGTAAAGGTATTTTTAGCTGTGATATATCAGCAGGTAATAAGCTGCTTCCTTCAAATTTTACATTTTCTATTTCAATTTCTGTAATTATCCTTTTTCCACTTCAATTTTTTTTTTATGTTGGTCACATTGGGAGGAATGACCTAATTGGCAATTGACAAAGTGTATATAATGTTCCCAAATGGTTACAACATGATTGCCATGAATGTAAACTGCATAAGAAAAGAAAAGAAGAATTTTAAACTTTATGTTCTCGAACGGGAACAGTATGCAATAGAGGGTTAAGATTTTAAAACTTAATAAATGTATAAGAAAAACAATAAAATCATACGGGATGGTTAAAGTGCCATAATAACGGAATGTGGGTATTCTCGTATTTCTAGTTCTCCATATTTGCGTCTTATCTATTTCGCATAATTCCTAAAACCCTTATGCTTATATAAACTCAAGCACATCACAAAATAATAGCATTTAACCATCTACATCAAACCGTTTGCGTTGCACAAACGTCAATCTGTTAACCTGTCAGAGAGAGACACCCTCCGCGTTTGCCACGTGCGGGAGTGCGACAGAACCACCGCGAGAGAACTTCCGCTTGGCAGCGAGACAGAGATACACCGATGCGGATAACAGTCCACGTGAGGCAGACGGCAACAGGGAACTGAAATAGCCCCGGGGAACACGTCAGGCGCGTGAGAACGCCTGTGTCAGGTAACGCGATAGATAGAAACAGGATTAGCGAAGTTGAGCTGGTAATCTGGCGATAGCGGGGTAGGGATTCCGCCACTTGGAGCTGATGTTGTTATTAGAGGCTGACAAGTTTTATTTATTGTTGGAGTGATAAACTGATGTGACGGCAGTAACCCGATCGTTTATACATAATAAGCTGTGTTAATCGACAAGTCGCTTTTCATTTGTAAACTTCAATTGATACTACGAACACCAGTACACGATTTGCCAACGTTACCTATATTATTTTATTAAAATTTATAATTTCTCGTAACAGTAAATAATATAACAAATATACTAAAATGCTAACACAAACAATATAATTATTATTAAAATAAATTAGGTATTCAAATGCACAGTTGAATATATCATCAGAGTTTTTTGGTGGAGGCGCCTAAAAGTTATTTTAAAACATAATTTTCTATTATTATAATGAATCTAAATTTTATAGTTACCACTATCATATAATCTATTAACCCTCTATTGCATGAATTTTTTTTTAAGTTTTGTTCACTTTTGGGTACATTATCAACAAATTCAACTTATAATAGAACTTTGGTCTATTGGGTCATCTTTGCGTAGTATACAAAATTGTTTGATAAACAACTTCTTCTAGGAAAACATCAGATAAAAAAAATTTTTGGAATTTTTGTAAAGGTGTATTTAGCTGTAATATATCAGCAGGTAATAAGCTACTTCCTTCAAATTTTACATTTTCTATCTCAGTTTCTGTAATTATCCTTTTTCCACTTCAAAAAATTTTTTTTGTGTTGGTTAAATTGGAACCTAATTGGCAATTGACAATGTGTATATAATATTCCCAAATGTTACAACATGATTGCCATGAATGTAAACTGCAAGCAAAGAAAACAAGAATTTTAAATTTTATGTTTCCGATCGGGAACAGTATGCAATAGAGGGTTAACATTAAAGAAAATAGATATTTACGATATGAGTGGGATAAGAGCATTATTAAGATACGCATGTGAAATTTGTACAACGAGGCGATAGCCGAGTTGTGTAATCACATAAGTATATTAATAATGCATTATCACACAATACACACAATTGTACAATATTTCATCTACGCCCACCCAAAGTTAAAAAATTTAAATAATTTGTTTTTATTTTTTTTACAAATAGAAAATAAATCCAAGTAGTTCCTGTAAAAATGGTTTCAAATCCATGACAACCACAATTTGACATTAAGCAATTATGTAGTTGTTTTTCATAATTTTTTTAAGGATTTCGTGAAAATGAGTGATTTAGATAGTATTTCGTTGAATATAAAGGAAAAAACATTAAAAATTATTAATTAACATAAAAAATGTGGTCTTTCACCATTTTTTATTTATTTTTTTTATGAAACTTTTTATAACTTGAAGACTATCTACACTTTTAAAAAGTCTTAATTGTTATTCATTAAACAACAAGTAGTGGTGTTGCTGGATCTTAAACAGTGCAGATTGTAAATAATTGTAGTCATATATTTTTTTACTTATTTTATTATTATTATTACAATAAAAAGAACATTTATGTGACAAAAATTATTTAAATCTTTACTGTTTGAGATTCACCAACACCTCTATAATGACGTCACAACATTTAAAAAAAATCATTGTGGTTTAATGAATAACAATTAAGTGTAGATAGTCTTCAAGTTAGATAAAGTTTCATAAAAAAAATTTTTTTTTAAATTATGAAAGACCCCATTGTAAAGATTGTATTATCAACATTTTTAATAAATAGTATGTTAATGAATGCTTTAATGAAGCTCTTAACCCACGCAAAATGAGTGCGTTAAGTGACATTTAACTCACGGCCGTAGATAATAGTATATTAAAGAACGAGTTTCATAATAATCATTTTATTTTGTGAGAAGGAAGTTTGGGTCACCCAAAGTCTAAACATTTTGTAAGAAATAAAATTTTCTTCAACGAATGCACACTAAAAGAAAACTGAAAATTTACCTGAAACAAGAAGTTATTTTTATGAGTGCATCAAAGACTACGCTCGACCATGTATGTTCAACCTACAAAATCAACTTAGAGAATTCTGCATTACATCTTACCGAACAGTCAATTTCCAGTAAAACACAATGAATTCCAAACAAGGCTATGCTTTGTAAATTTATGCCCATTGATTCCCAATTCCCGGGAGATTTATTCATTAGATACCTGCGGCTACTTCAAAGCGTATTAATTAATTCACTTGATCAATTTTTTGCGGCAGAATCTCACGCGTATTTAAAATTTAAATCGCAAACCTAATAATAGTGAAAAATAATTTAGCACGGAGCGGGAATCGTTACTCAAAAGTTATAAATATTGCATGTGCAGTGAATGCGCCCGGTTGAAATGCTAACCGGCAAAATTACCGGTTGTAAATAAATCAGCTGACCGTGCGCCAAACGGAATCCGTAAAATATTACCGCTACGCTGAGATAGCACCCGGGAAATATATTTCCGTGCAGCTGCAATAAGCAAACTAAAAGAGAAAATTACCTCTTCAGCGGAAAATTCCGCTGATTTAATGTGCCAGGTGCTGAAAATACTTGTGAAGATATCCCAACTGAAATACTGTCACGTGTACACTACAAGTAATATAAGTAAACTAATATAGCATCACGACATTTACACATTTTTATTATAAAAGTATTCTCGGTAAAATCATCATTTTTATCTTACGCACATGTTTATGGAACAGAGGTATTGTGACAGTCAAAATTTTCGATAAATTTAAACAGATAAACACGTTTTTAGGATCCCTAAAAATCAATGTGAACTGTAGGAGGCTCGCGCGAGCCCTTCCTTAAATGGGGTCTTTCACCATTTTTTTTTATGAAACTTTATCTAAATTGAAGACTATCTACACTTTTAAAAAGTCTTAATTGTTATTCATTAAGCCACAATGATTTTTTTTAAAATGTTGTGACGTCACAGTAGAGGTGTTGCTGGATCTAAAACAGTAGAGATTTAAATAATTTTTGTTACATTAATGTTCTTTTTATTGTAATAATAATAAAATAAGTATAAAAATATATGACTACAATTATTTGCAATCTGTACTGTTTTAGATCCAGCAACACCTCTACTATGACGTCACAACATTTAAAAAAAAATCATTGTGCCTTAATGAATAACAATTAAGACTTTTTAAAAGTGTAGATAGTCTTCAATTTAGATAGTTTCATAAAATAAAATAATAAAAAAATGGTGAAAGACCCCATTGATTTCTAATTTTTGAGCCTCTAAAATTATTTTCATTACACACATTTTTAAAGCGATAAAATCTTTTTATTTGAAATCGGCACTAAAGTGCTCAAAAATCTTAAAAGCTCAGAAATCGTCACTAAAGTAACCCATTACACGACGATTTTCAGCAACCCAGTGTTGGTAACCGTTAAATAATTATTGTACAATTAGGATAATTTTGGCAGATATATCAAGGTACTATAGTAAATTTGGACGTAACATGAAACACAATTTGCAAGAAGAATTAACTAATTAATTCCGATGACGAAATTGAGGACAAAACACATAATTTTGAGTGTTATTTACGATAACTTCACTTCTCGAGGTTGGCAACACTGACTGTCAGTTTCAATTGACAACTGACGGATGTATAACTTAACCTATATTGTAATTTTTTTCCAATTTTTTCGAATTTTAGATTTCAAATAAAACTTAATATGTACCGCGGCACTGAAGTTCCTTTTCAGCACTCACATGGTTTATTACGGGCCTCGGCAACTAAATCCATATTCGTGATAAAAAATTGAACTTCAGTGTATTGACACATAAATAGCTATTATTTTAAAAAATTAATTATGAATTAATGACAATTTTCATTATTAGAATTATATTATAAATAATATTATCTACATTTGCTGCTTGAAACATTTTTCTCTTACTGTCACTATTTACGATTTATTTTTTTAAATAGAAAATTGAAAGGATAACAAATTCTATATTTAGAGCATTTGAGATAATTTCAAAATTTCTCACGTTGAAAATCTTCGGTGAAAAGCAGAACTAATTGTCTAAATTAATTTTTGAGATGTTTAAAGTGAATTACTCGCCTCCCGTCTCCTTATTACGGGCCTGGTAATTGCTTTAATAAAAACATCAGAATGATTCGACTCTGTCAAGTTGGAGTTAAGCTAACGGAACGGCAGAGGCAACGGAGGAACTTTTCGAGTAGAAATACAATTGTTATTGAAGTAAAACTTCACTAATCAAATGAAATTTGCTTTTGTTAAATGCGTACAGAAAAGACTAGCTGCTAGATTTCATTGTAGGTACCCCATTAAATGATGACGTTTTCTTAATTTGACACTTGATAATGGGGGAAATAATTGCCAAGTAAACGGTTTTCTTTTTACTCCAAATGCCAGTATTTCATATTTACTGAAACGTCATTTTCTTACTTTAGTTATAACGTAACTCCTTTTTACTTTCTTATAACTTAATAGATATATTAGGTATAATCAATGCCTAGAACCTAGATATTAACAGAATTACAATTTATTTTAACGTGAAACTTAGGATTTTTCATATCCAAGATTAAAAAATTGACAGCAATGTATTAGAGTGTACATTTCAAAATGAAACATAGATAATACATTTGAATACTTAATTGTTTTGAATTTAAAACAATTAAAAGTTGCACCACTCTCACTTACTTTAAGAGTTCCTTAAAATTAAGTAATCCGTAAATATAAAAATTTCGTGGCACCAGCCAAATTTCAGACTTAAATTGACTTAAGGAAACCTTAAGTTAAGTGTCCGACATTGGCCACTTAACGTCTACTTAACAAAGGAACTGTCAAGTATTTATATTTGTGGTGAGGAAGAATGTTAAATTATTATGATATTGATTACGACGATGACGATATGGATGATTTGGAAGATATTCGACTTATAAATAATCGTCGGAGAATAATATATAAACGCGCTGAGCATTTTCATAATTTGGCGGATGGACAATTTCTTGAACGAATCATATTTCTATAACACTGTTTTGGAATCTAGGTATTCCACAACTAAAAACTGTTATGGAATCACTAACATTCCATACGCTGCGTATGGAATATTTTCGACGAATTAGAGTCGCACATTAGCGCGATATATGAAGTATTTTGATTCAGTTACTATGGTTATGTCTGTTTGTTTTAATTTAATTTATTTTAGTTTGACGTTTTCAACAGTTTTTAATTTGTATTTTTTGAATAATTTCCAAAATCTTGTTATAGAAAGTATAGTCTACAACATGTAACGTAATGGCATATCCCACACTCGCAAACCGTAGCCCTCGCCTTCAGCTCGGACAACAAACTTTTTGCTAGCGTGGAATATGTGCCATTCCATTACTTGTTGTAGAATATACTATTCTGTGATTGCTAAATAATATTATTGCATATTTATTAACTTTACTTGATAGTTGATAATCCTTCACGATAAATTAATGAATTTCCTGAACGTTTGAAATGTCACAAACAATAAACAAATCTTCTTGACAGTTCGTATTAAACTTACTAAATTCTAACATTAGTAAATGAAAATTTCGTTAACATTAGAATGCCCGAACAGGTCAAAGTGACCGTTTATATAATTTAAAATGTTCTTAGTCACAGACATTCTAGGCACTCTAATGTTAAGTTAAAAAAGATTCTACTTCGTTTTTGAAATTCAGTTTTAGATCTCTAGTTTTAGATACAGAATGTAGAACTAAGCAATGACTAGCTAAGCAATGCCTAAAGTCAACGTGAGTAACAAACTTAAGATATAAGGATTACTTAGTAATAAGTAATGCTTAGTAAAGTTTAATTTTAAGGAAGGGCGGTGCAACCAGGCATAAATTTAAAACCTTTCTGGAACCATTACAGTTACCAAAATATATAATATTGTTCAAGAGTTTTATAACCGAATGGGTAATTGTTTAGCAGTGATAAAGGGATTTCATAAAACTTATAATTATAATTATTATTAATCATTTGTTTGTTATTTCGTTTATTTGTTTGTTATTTTGTAACTTGCTTAAATATTCAAATATAATAATTAAGTTAAGTTTATTCCATATATATTATTAAAGAGACACTGAAATACATTCCTGTATTGCTCTGAGGCTAACCTGTACGTTCTGTACTTCTATATTCATATACGAGAACTCAAAGTATCAATGCTTAATTGTTATACGTATAAAGTTATAGCAACTACAATATTATTCATACATTATACTATAAACTCTACCTAAAGTACTTTAATACAATAATTTATGTCTAAATTCCATAATAATTTTCATATAGGTACCATAACCATACCATTCACTGTCCAACTGCAGTCTGCAACATAATTCTTGGCGTTCTAATGCACTTATTACACACTATTCAATAATCTAACACCTTATAATTTTGTTAAAGATTTAATTTACAATAAGAAAACACTGAAACAAACTGTTTATACACTACTGACACATGCTTATATTGCAAATCATTACGACATATTGTTTTATTCACTAATTAATTGACAAGAAATTAGCACGATTGTGGTCGTACCGTTCTAACAAACTCGAATATATAATATAGGTATCTAAGTCTACCGTTACAACATAAAGCTGGCACTTAATCTTATTTTAATTTCTAAAAGTATAAAATATAGAAAAATACGTGTCAAATAAAAATTGTAGCGAATATTATTCTACCCCTTTTTGAATATAACAAAATTTACTCTTACTCAATTTTACCTCCCGCCACATCCTGTAAGGGAGGTATAGGAATCATGCTAAAAATTGTATAGTGAGTTTTCAGTAGATCAGCACGTTTTAAGGTTCCTAGAATACGAGTTTAATAGTTTCGCGATGATGTCTGGAGTTACGGTTTTTCAAAAACTACCAAACTGAAAATTTTTATATTTTGTATGTATCAATTTTATACTCTTTGGAAGAGCTGATTAGTTTTTGATGATAATCCAATAACCGGAAGTGGTAGTTTACTTGAAGCCCTATCAAGTTATTTTAAAATATCTCAGTAAATTATGGTTTAATGACAATTTTTTTATTAGAATAATATTTCAAATATTATTATGTACAATTATTGTTTGAAACATTTTTCTTTTACTGTCACCATTTACGAATTACAACACGTTAAAAAAAATTATATTTTGATATTTTCGTTTACATCTCCTAACCTGTGATTTTGAAAACACAATACAACAGTTGAAAAATGTCATTTTTTTACATGTATCATAATTTTTTGAAGGGATGAGCGTTTCTTGATAGTGGTGGTCCGTGTTCCTGCATTGTTCGATAAGAAATCTATGGCGGGAGGTATTGTGCTGCCCACAACAGATATTTTTACTAAGATATGAGCAAAAAACTTGATTGGCCTTCAAATAAACTACCACTTTCGGTTAATGCATTACTTCCAAAATCTACTCCGATTATAACACGAACATATAAAATCTAAATATGAAATTTGAAAATGATATGGCCATTACATTTTAATTTGTCGTAGACAAAAAATCGGCACACACACAGATGTCATTGAGAAAAACTGAAAATAGTGAAATCGTATTTTAGAGACCCTATAATGTGCTTATCCGATGAAATCTCAATACCTCCCTTGTAATATCTATAAATAATGTTAACTACAATATTTTTCTTTGACCACTTAGAAATCTACTTATTGTAGGTTTGTTGTTGTTAGGGATATGAGGTACATTGCAAACATCGTGCGAAATTAATTTGTTTTGTGAGTATTTAAATCCACGTCAGCTTATTTCAGTGCAGGTGCTATTGCTAGGATACTAATTTTGAATGTCAAATATGGGATTGGTGAAAGCGGGACAAATTTATTAGGAAATAATATCGTGGTCGTAGAAAAAGTATAATGTATGTACAACGAGCATGTAATGTCCATTTTATACTCGTATGATTACGCAGCATTCGCCTTCGGCTCATGTTAACAAACTTTCATACTCGTAGGAAATGAGTACCATTCCATGCTCGTTGTACAACATACTATTAGTTGATACTTTTATTTATCTCTCGCTTTCTTTCTTTTTAAATTGTTTAGCTAAGAGGTTATCATCAGGAAATATTATTGCCAACTTTTGAACCTATTACATTATCAGGAACAAAATTGTGACTGGTGCCCATTAGAATTATGTAATATTGCAAGTTAAAATGTTGTTGATTTTATTTTTTCGCACACCGAAACATAACCTTACATTTTAGCCAACTTCTGGTTTAATAAGATTACCTCTTGACATTACCCCATCAAATTTGATAGTAAGATAGCGTTATTACATCATAACCCCCTTTTATGCGGTTTGCGCTTAAACTGTTAATACCAGCAGCCCGGCCTGTTTGCAAAAAAGGATTGAAATTTAAAGCGAGTGCTCGTTAAAAGCGGATGTGAAGTGAAGTACTCGCTTTTAAATGTACCTACGCGGCCCGGCGCGGTGAACAGTTCCACGTGTACATATTCCGCGGCGCAAATAACATAATGCTAATTAAAAGACATTAAGTACCATAATTACAACGTTTAATTAACCTACACTACAGCGAAATTTTAAAGAATATTAAGTTGTTAGCCATAAATTTTTAATAATCGCTACGGTATAACACTATTAAAGTGGAATAGATGGAAATTACTTCAGATAAATTTATACTGCGATACCTACAAGTTTACCACATTACACGAATTCTCTAAGTTGTAACATAATTTATTAATAAAGTATTAGGTTTGTTCCAAGTGGTCATTTCTGACATGTTTGTAACATGTTTGTGACAAATTTCACTGCGCCTGTGATAAATGTAAACAAGTTAAGTTAGAAACATAGACTGGAACGGCGAATGGAATGAAGCGCATGTGCATATTCATTTTTAGTTTTGACAGCTAACCTTAAATATACATATAAATAAAGAAATTCATATATTTTTCGCTACAAAAAAGAAAATGAAGCTTATGTTTCAAACTTAACTTGTTTACATTTATCGCAGGCGCACTGAAATTTGTCACAAACATGTCACAAACATGTCCGAAATGACACTTGGAACAAACCTATTATAAACTGCGTAAGACTGCCTTGATGTTTATAATGGAAAGTAATCTCTTAAGAATAATTTATTGATATTTGACTGAACTTCATTTTAACAAGATTTCGTAAATACAGTATGTACTTAATACAGTTAGTAATATTGCTATGGGTAGTACGGAACTCCCCTACATTTTGTAGAGACTTTTGACAATCTTATCTGCTTAATCATTTAGTTTTAGGACTATATTGTTTGTATGTATTTGAACTAAACAGTTCATTTTGGCAATATAAATCTAAATATACAAATTTTCGTTATCATCGTTGTCATTAGAAATACAGCAAAAATTTATTAACAAAATTTATTCGACCACTCAAGAAGCGTAACGTAAAATTATTTTCACATATACAGGGTGTTACGTAATGGCTTGGCGAGAATTGTTTGTCTATTTTCAAATGAAACACCCTATATATTTTGAATTGTATTTTATTCACTTATACGGACATATGAATTTTGTTTTAGTTTTCCACGGCGTTATCAAGTTTTTCCGTTCTTTCTCTAAAAAAGGCAGAATACACGCAATGATTTATGAAGGCGTACTGAAGTTATTTCAATAGTAAAATTTAAGATTTTTTTTTTCTGTACAACTGTAACTTTACTCTATGTTTCTATATATATTTTTTAATGTAATTATACAGGTTGTTCAATAAAGCGAATCAAATTTACTCTACTTCAAATGACTAGAATTCGTAATTTTCAAATGGAACATCCTATATTTTATTATTCTGTTATGTGTCTTTTTGTATTATCTTCATTTATTATTAAATGTATCCTATGCCTAAAATCAATAATTTCGGGGTTTTTTTTACTATTTTTACTAAATTTATTTATTCAATTAAAAATTAAATCTAGTATACCCTGGATATTAGGGTGGGTCGAAAAAAATTAATTTTTTCTACGCTCACTATCGAAAATCGCATTTTCGAAATATCACTGCTCACTCCGAAAATCGATTATTACAAACAACAGAAAAGAGCATGAATGTAAAATGCACGAAAGTGCATGTATGGACGCTTGTAAAATGCACGAAAATGCATGTGTATCTATTCATCTTTGTAGGCTTTGTTTTAGTTACCTAGGTTACCTTGATATCCTGTTTATTTAAATGTCAATTTAAAACTTTTCACTGAAATAAGAATAACAAGATAACAAGAAAATGAGTGATACAGAAGAAATTTTTGAATGTACACCTCCAGATATTATTGCAGCAGCCAGCAATAGCTGCAATAATTTATTGCCCGAAAAATCTCGCAAAAGGTACGATGACATTTATCGGAAACTCATTGATTGGAAAATTTATAGAAGAACAAAATGATTTTTGGAGAACGTATTTAATACATAATTTAAAAAAATGATCGTAGAAAAAGTATAGTGTGCACCACGTGCGAAAATGCTCTTACATGCTCATGTTTTTCTGCAGCACTCCCCTTCGGGTCGTGCCACAAATAAAACACTCGCATGTAAGATGCTATTTTCGGCACTTGATACACAATATACTATTACCGGCTCGGTTCTAAAACGAAAGTTTTTGACAAAAAGAATGTAGAAAATAAATCAAACTTTTATAAAAAAAAAAATTAGGAGGCGCGCGGGGCCCTCAAACTTGCTATTTTTAGTACTTTTTTCAGTATTAAGGCTGTATCTCTTAATGTATTTGTCAAAAATGGCTGATTTATTTATATGTTGTGCCAAGAATGATACCCTTCAATCTCATTACATAGAAAAGCTAACGAGATTATATGCTGATGAGATATTCTAACCTAAAAATCAATTTGATCCCATTAAAATATTGCTAAATATTGTTTAGAAATGATATATTACCGTAAAAATTACTGTAAAGTACCATTTATTGATGCATCAAAATATAAGTACAAAAGATACTAAATATTTAATTACTCTATTGATATATTATTGCTTGTATATATTTATGCACGCGACGTAAGTTTACCAGCTGTAAAAAAACAACCCCTACAGATAATAGTAAAGAGAAACCACAAGGGAAATGTTTGTGTTGGCTCCAGGAATTTTACTTTGCGCCCAATAGTTAGATCTTGGGAAAAAACTGAAACAGAATTTTCGTACATCGAATAAAGTTTTCGCGAAATGTTCGCACAGGTAAAATATATTGTATGAAACTAGACATGTTTAGTGCAACATAAAAGCGCAATTAAATACAGTATTCGTGGCCCGAATAGCCGATACTGCAGCACGAGAGCTTTCGAACGAGGTGTGAAACGCAGTTTGTAGGTTTTCACGGAATGAATTCACGCTTGTAATGGAAATGAAATGAGTATGGAAAATGCAGCTGATTTCCCAGCGCGGGACTTCGGCTTCGTGGAAATTGAATGAAGTTTTTCTGATGTATTGATTGAAATTAGGAAATTGTACTCCTTGGGAGCCGGGTAGAAGTACTTAATTTATCACCAGTGGAAAATATTTTGTCTGCAGAGAGCTTAAACGAAGTGGAGACATTTTAAAAAGTTTTTTCTATTACTAATAGACAAGATGAGATTTTTTTGTAATTTTAATACGAATATTGACCATTTTAACAATGACGTCTTTGTGGATTGATGGATGGATGGATGTGTAACCGTAGTTCAATAAATCACGAACGGCAATACGCAAAACTGAGTTGACTTTGCTTGTATTAAAATAACAGGGTAGGAAACATAACAAACAAATTACATTCTTATAACAAAGAATTCAACATTTTGCAATTCATCCAACAATATAAAAATATAATTGGTTCTAAATAAATAATACGAGTACTTAAAATTTTTCTAAAAATTTTAACTGTAGCACGGCGGGCGAAGGCTGAACTTAAGGGTTTACAAATAAAACACAAACACGAACTTGAATGATAAAAAATGGTATTTAATGAAATGAGAAATGCTGAATTGAACAATTAGAAATAAATTACAAATATTAACAACGACGACAACGTATGAATATGTTTAAACGTTACAATTACCAAAACATATTTAGCAAAACAAAATTATGAAAATTCTACATCTTGTAGAGTACAGCAGACGTCAGAAGACGTCTGCTCTGTTCAAAATCTAACAACTAACTCCCATTTGTGCTGGCCTAACACACGCATCTTCCCCATAAGCGGGAACGCGGGGGTAGGAAATCTTTTGAGGACCAACACAAATATTACATAAAAACTAGAACACTTAAAAACTAAAACCATATCTAGGGTTCGACCAGGATCTGTAAATCTGTCAACAGCAGATGGCATCTCAAGCCGATATTTCAGAATATTTGCCGCGATAATCTCAAATGACAATTTAGGATAACAAAAATCTAACACACATGTGTGGTAATAAATTAACTCAAGAAAACAAGAACTCCTGTCAAAGCGATTTTCGATGCGTTCATGTCCAAACGTAGTTTGAAACTTGATATTTTAAAATCGCTTTGACAGTAAAAACAATAAATCGTTTTCTGAATGTTCGCCTTGTTACACCATCCGCGCCCTAAATACAATTATATCTTTGGATATAATTTATAAAAACTTAGCCTAAAACAAGGTGACATGCAACAATTACATTACTAACTATGCAGTACCTGCTAAAATAACTAAATTACTGGACAATAAAACATAACATACTTTTAAATCAACTATAACAGCAATATAGCCCGAATTAAAAATATCTAATCAGCATTGCGCTTTGCAAGCTGCACAAGTTAACGAAATACAAATGACATAAAAAAAAACCAATAACCAAAGGCATTGGTCACAATTCCTACCAAAAAACAAGATCTATAAAATAAACATTCAACATACATACATAAACATAATGGAAAAAATACTTTAAAAAAAATTATTATCTAACGTATAAATAAACTTAATTTCTAACATGCACATATACATAGAACCATAAAAATACAAAAAATAAAAATAAAATTGTCTGAAGGCAAGGGACGTGTCCGCGCGGGGTAGGGACACACAGCTGGAGGGCATAATGACCACTACACACCACTGTCACTGTCACATCACTGGGGGGTAAGGGGGTACAAGGGGGTGGTTCTTCACAAAACAAGGGTCGAAGACACTTCACTACGATCAGCTGACTCTGGTAAAACCAAAGACAAAAGAACCAGCTGATCCCTCGCTGCTGAAATGACGTCAACACCTTGCTGGGCCGGAACAGAAGTCGGACTCTCACCTGGCGTGTGCTGGTGGAGACGGACTGCTGCTGGATGTTCCCTCCGATAGAAACCACGTTCACCGGGTGTGAACCCCGTTCACTGTTTGTGAACCGCTCTTCAGGTAGATCGATGGTCTCTACCTGCTCCGTGCTGCTGGTATCAATGCACGGTTCCGATTGTTCTCCTCTGCTATCTTCCTGGGTACTCTCTTCTGCTTCCTTCGCTGCCATGTCGTTTATCCGTATTTCGGCTGTCTCCGTTTTTCCAAAAACAACAGCAACCTGGCGCTCAGCACGTAGCAACGACTCAAAATCAGCCGCGCTGATTCGTGCTACCTCCGGCTGAGCTGGGATTCGATGGTGGAGGTTATAACCATAACTGTGTGGTGGCACCCGATACACTGTGGAACCACCCACACCAACTCCACCCCGCGTCGAATCCCCTGTGACCGACATCGGTCTAGGTTGCTCTTGTTGTTGCCCAAGCGAACTCCACGGCATCGGAGCTGGCGATGGACAGCCGTTCCACCAAAAACGACATGGTGCACAACCCAATGGAAAGGGCAAATACCTGTCGTACCCAGGCAAGGTATGATCCAACTCGTAACCGAGGTTTGGAAACATGGTTACGAGCGGATGCGGCGGCACAACAACACTCGGACTCCCGTACATTTTTACTAACACACTGAACTATGCACTGAACTAAATATTTTTGGTAACTGAACCAACATATTCAGTACGTTGCGTCGCTGAACACGGAAAAAAACGAAAATACAAAACGAATAAAACAATATTACTAAAACGCAAAACAAATGACTCGAAACTAAAGACAACGAAACTTACAATGTCACAACGAATCAACACAAAATAACTCAAACCAAGTGACTTAAACACAAAATTACTAAAAACAAAATGACTTAAACAAAATGACTGCGCCAGTAATCACGATTGATTACGCTAAACACTTATCATCGCGAATAAAAACACTTTACACGAAGGGAACACATTAATCGAACGGGAACGTATGAACTTTTTATACCGCGCGAATTTTAAACCACAATTAAAATTCTTGAACGCAGTATCCTACCGACTGCGCCAATGTAGCACGGCGGGCGAAGGCTGAACTTAAGGGTTTACAAATAAAACACAAACACGAACTTGAATGATAAAAAATGGTATTTAATGAAATGAGAAATGCTGAATTGAACAATTAGAAATAAATTACAAATATTAACAACGACGACAACGTATGAATATGTTTAAACGTTACAATTACCAAAACATATTTAGCAAAACAAAATTATGAAAATTCTACATCTTGTAGAGTACAGCAGACGTCAGAAGACGTCTGCTCTGTTCAAAATCTAACAACTAACTCCCATTTGTGCTGGCCTAACACACGCATCTTCCCCATAAGCGGGAACGCGGGGGTAGGAAATCTTTTGAGGACCAACACAAAGATTACCTAATAACTAGAACACTTAAAAACTAAAACCATATCTAGGGTTCGACCAGGATCTGTAAATCTGTCAACAGCAGATGGCATCTCAAGCCGATATTTCAGAATATTTGCCGCGATAATCTCAAATGACAATTTAGGATAACAAAAATCTAACACACATGTGTGGTAATAAATTAACTCAAGAAAACAAGAACTCCTGTCAAAGCGATTTTCGATGCGTTCATGTCCAAACGTAGTTTGAAACTTGATATTTTAAAATCGCTTTGACAGTAAAAACAATAAATCGTTTTCTGAATGTTCGCCTTGTTACATAACTTTCAAAGGATGAAGTGCACTTTACTTTAAAAAATAAAAAGGGTATAATTTACTATTTAATAGAGCTGCTATGCTTGATTTTTTTTTATTTAAGCGGTCTCAACTGTTGAGGTTATACGCCGTCTCGGTACTTCGTTTTCGGGTTTTACTTTCTTATACAAAGTATAAGGAAGTATTGAAATCATGAAAAAATCGTTGACGAGATTTTTGCGGAAATACATATTTTGACGTCCAGTGAATCCGTTAAGACCAATTTCTCAATGATGTCTGTGTGTGAGGATGGATGGATGGATGGATGGATGGATGGATGAATGAATGGATGGATGTCCGTGTGCGCAATATCTCATGAACAAGTCAAGATATGTAAACGAAACTTGAAATTTATAAGTTTCATGAAAATATGAAGAGCTGAGTTGATTTTGAATGAAATTGAAAAACCGAAAGTTTACTTAACAAACAAAACAATAAATTCCGTATTTTCAAAAACAGAATCAGCTGTGATAAAAAGCTTCGAATGAAAGAAAAGAATGAAAAATATTTGGAATATAAAATGTTATTTTTTACACTTTTCTTGTACATGCTTCCAATTTTGAGAAAAACTAAATTAAATATTTAATAATATATTACAATAATCCTAGTTACAGTGGGAACAAAAACTAAAACATTTTTAACATCTATGTTAGGTCCGAGGGTAAGAACCGCTGAGTATCTTTACTCCCTACCATTATCCCCACCCACACCAATAGTATTTAAGGGATGTTATGCTACAAATACGGGGTTGTTCGACTGTTAGCGTAGTAAATATATCTTGTAAATAAACTTGTACATTTGAAATACTCATACTTGAAATATACCCAGCTCTCCAATCCTTGAGCTATCGAACAAACTGGTCCTTCGAGCCGGATTAAATTGTACACATATGTGTCAAACGTGTCAAATAATTATGAAGTGTCAAAAAAATGTTTCGTTTGAAATATTATAAAAGCAATATTTGTATAATCAGGTATAAAGTTTTTAAGACTAGATATTAATAATATATATTTTAAAATAAAATAATAGTTACGAGAAGAAAAAATTAAACAGGTTTATCATCTATAATAAACATCAAAATAAAGTCATACGCAAGGAACAAGCCATACGTGTTCAGTTGGTTTTATATATAAGAAAGTAGTGTGGTGAGCTCACATCAGATTTTTTAAAATTCATATTATCCAATTTAGAAAAAATCCCTAAATTTAATTTCCCCAAATCATTTATGAGTCTATGAAAATGGATTTATTATGAACCCTTGATTCTGTGCCTAAAAATGGAGGCGAAATATTCCTTCATAATATAATGTGCAACCTTAGTACTGTTTTCTAATGCTAGTAAGTCATCGATTGTTATTTACTGTGTTAGTTAGTTAGGTATCTTTCAGAAATGAACAGTCATCACGGTATAAAATAACATATAGTGGCTCTAAAAAAGATGTCAACAGAAGTCTACCCTTTCTTCTACATCGCACTTTATCTGTCAGCGCCCCCTGCGAGCCGGGGGTGGGACAAGGACAGCTGCAGCCACTCGCAGGTGCAGACGACATCGTCACAAATAACGGTCTTCGCCGCCACCATGCCGCCTCCGCCGTGCTCTCAGATAACTTCCAGCGACGTGAAATTTAATTTAAAAGCGACGCAGTTTCGCCGCTGCGATTATTTGATTTGTGTGTCTTTGCGTTGTAAGTTTCAGTGCCGTTTCATTAACTGGTAAATCTTATTTGTGTTAATTAGTCGGTTCTGTGTTTTAAATAAATAATTGTTAGCGAGTTTCTTGCTGAAAACTTGCTATTTGCGCTTTTTTGTGTGGAGCGGAGTTTTGTGTTTGCAGCGGGCAAACGCCACGGATCTCAGACAGACTCAGCGGGCGGGAGATACTTGCAATGATAACTTACTACTTACGTCTTAGCTTTTGCTTTTCAACATACAATGCTAATCAAATTAAAAATCGTGTTTCTCACGAAAGCTTTACAATAACATTTTAGTTAATTATAAAATGAAGAATTTATTGGCTGGCTCGGAAATATGAGATGTACAAAATACTCGGGAGACTGCAGTCAAGATGTATTTATTAATCAAAAGCTGAAGTTTTGTCAAACATTTGTCTTATTCAGGGCAAATAGCTAAAATAGTTAGTAACGTACTAAAACAATAAAAAAAATAAATCAACATAACATAAATGATTAGTAAAAAATTTAATACAAGTACGAAGTAGGGAAATCTGTCATTGAATGTTGACAAATGTAAAGTGTTAGTGTTTGAGAAGAATGATTTGGTGACTGATTGTAACGTGTTTCAGTGAATGGTGTGAGAATGAGAAAACAACAACAATGAATTTATCTACTTGAGAAGTGTTTTCGAGGGATGAACGTGAACGTATTGACCGAGAGATTGCTCTGGATACATTTGCTCGAAACGTGAATGTATCTAGAGATGCTCGATTGAGTGTTTATAATTGTGTGTTTGTGCCTATATTGATGTATGGTTCTGAATGTTGGGTGTGGATGAAAAAGAATGAACGACGAATAACTGCTGTAGAAATGAGATATTTGAGAAGAGTGAGTGGGTATACGAGACATGATCGTATACGGAATACATTGGTGTATGATGAGTGTGAGATTGTGAAGAATGTTGTTAAGAAAGTAGGAGTGAGTCAGTTGAGGTGGTTTGGCCATCTTGAGCGAAAGTCGAATGAAAGCTTGGTGAAGCTAATATATTTAACTGAGTAGCATAAAACTAAGGGTTAACAAACAACACAAACTCGTTTAGGATGATAAAAATGATAATTTTAATAAAAAGGTTAAAACTGATGAGATTGATATGTGTCACACATTCCTCATCCACCAATACGAGTAGGTTTAGGTCCTAAACTTTAGGACTTGTTCCTATGGGTCCAGTGAACTAACAAGTGCAGCAGGACCTAGTGTCAGTGTTTGGGGAGTAGGACGTCAGTGGTCACAGTCCACGAGGCACTGGAGGGATTTATCGGCGGCGGCGTCTCGGCGCACCTCCGACGCGCTTGGCTGGACGCCGTCACGGGTAATCTCCTAGCGACAATCGCCTTGGCTCAGTCCGTCGCTCGCTCAGCCCAACTCATTTTGGGTTGCAAGGCAATACGATTACTGCCGGCACTGAGATGCAGTAAGTGCACACTACACGAAGAAAAAACCTCGCTCCATCCAAAATGGTTTGCACTGCGGTGACTTCTCTGTTTAGTAGGACAGTAGGTTGTTTATCAGAATACGATTTATTGTTTTACTGTCAAAAAGGATTCGTAGAATGCCAGTTTTAAAATATGGTAGCACTTAAACTATTGTTTGGAGTTGACCCAAGCATGTTTGGGTTAATTTTGTTAGATTTTTAGTTGTCACAGACACGAAGACATTGAGACTAACGCGGCAAATATTCTGAAAATTCGTCTTGAGGCATCATCTGTATTGACATGTTTAGGTTTCTGGTATAGGTATACCGAACCCTTGTTTAAACTTTATTATTTTTAGGTAATCTTTGGATTGGCCCTTGAAGAGATACCAATCTTTGTATAGGATAGCTGGGTGCATTTGGCCAACCCAAAATATAGTTGTTGTTTAGCAATGGTAAAGACAAAACCTGTTCCTACATCTTCGATTCCCTGCTAGCTTTAAAAATACTCAATGTTGTTGTAATTTTGTAAATGTTTGTCTAATCATTTTGTTTATTCATTTTCAGCCTATATATAGTTTTATTAAATATTCAAATGGATATCATTCATTATGTTTTCCATAATTTGTCAATCTCCCTCCCGGTTGTCTTTGATTGTGTTCCCTATGAAATTTCAAAGCTGATATTAATTACTAGTAAACTGGAAATAGTGGAAATGATATCATGAGTGTACATCTGATATCAATAAGATTATATTATGTTGTTGTATAAATCATGTTGTGAAATAAATTGCTAAATTGATAAAAAAAGCGAGATATTTGCTGATTACATTTGAAAATAACACCCTGTAAGGCAGATATTGGGACGGGTCACGATTTCTATAGTGAGTTTTCTACAGATAATCCCGTTTTAGGATCTCTAAAATACGATTTCACTATTTTCACGATGACGTCTGTGTATGTCACATCATATTTATGTCATATTTTGAATTAAAAACGTAAGAAACTATGTAGTATTTTTGATCGCTCTAGCGCGAAAATCCGCATAATTTTTTTCTTTAAGAAAATCAAATCGATTATCGACTATTTTTCAACCCTTAAAATCAAAATTAGGGTATGAAGTCATAGGGGTAGAGTGCTAGGTGTTAGATATTATTTATTATATATTATTATATTATAATGTACGAACAACAAGGAATAAAATTCATCCATAAAATATACTTTAACAATTTTTTGGATTTGCTCTCTGTTTCGTCCAGATTTTTTACTGGACTATAAATTATATTACAAATACGAGCACATAGATGTGATTATACGATGTATAAGAAAGTAAAAATATTTATAAACTGAAAAACATTAAACTCAGGCTCAATGAAATTATCTTTTTAATGATCCTGAATGTCCTGTTTAGTTCACAGTTTACTAAAGCAACGACTAATCCCCATTGTTACCAACTTTAATTTGGGACCATTTCATGAATAAATCTAAATGAAGTCCGTTTAACACAGCTAATATAAGTTAGCAGGCGCAGTTCATATGAGTAGCAATTTCCAGTTTTTCAGCAGGAGTTGATGAGCTCGCGCGCTCAACTTGCACCGTTCACTCTCGTTCAGTGTTCTCGGGCACAGGACAGAATCCCGGATCAGTTTTGCAAGTGTGCACATCGTGCTCGGTCTCTTTCTACGGCTCGTTGCCTCGCCTAGCGGTGTCCTTCTCAGCCATTTCCAGTAATTAATAGCGTTTTAAAATACGCCCAACGTATTCATTTCGTGTAATTGGTTCTCAAAATGAATTTTGTTCGCCGTTCGTACAGTTGTCGTAAATTACAAAGGGAGAGGTGCGGCGCGGAAGGGAGGGGAGATTTAGTACGCGGCTACTGGCCTTGAACACCTACACTTATGTGCATGTGCGTATTCTCAACTTCCTAATGCTTTGCAGAAGAAGCATACAAGAAGTTAATTGTTATTTTCTAAAAGAAGACAACTGTAATAGAATTTGCACTTATTTACTTTTCACAACCAAACAACAGATAATATGAGGGTAAGATTGAGGGATAGGTATAATGTATATACCATAGATGGTTTGTAACGTTATCCAATGATACTGAGTTTAAAGAATCGACGTGCTTGTATGAAGATGGATAAGGCGAAAGTGGTTTGTAACACTGTGCGCGTCTGCGCACCCTGTTATCGTTAACGAGAAATAGCTTTGGACGTCACTTCTCACTTAAAAATTAGTTATTTACATACCAAGTGCGGGAAGACATTCTTCCTGCATTAGCGCTTATTTGAATCACGAGTGATTTTGCGAACGAGGACTTCATTTGCGCGTATGTATGAATCAGTGTTGCCACCAGGTCGGTTTTCACTCGGCCAAGACGGTTTCAAGGTTCTTGGTCCGGGACAAAATTTATTTTGTCCAGTTTTCAAAATGATGAAATTATGCATTTTTAAATATACATATTTAAAGCATATTATTAACGGATGAATTAAACTTGACAATGGTGTGAAGCTAGATGACGAAAGTAACAAAACATTTTAAAGTAGTAAATAAAATAGTTATTTACTTTACAAGTGGGCAAGTAAGGAATAAACCAAGAGAGAAATTGTAGCATACGAAGCCGAAGGCTGAGTGTGATAATTTTATCGAGTGGGTAATTCCACTTTGCCCATGTGTGAAGTATAACGTTTTATCCAACACATCTTAATAAATGAAAAATTTATTAAGGAAATATTTTTTGACAGTGACATTTGCTTTAAATTTTTTAAATTAAAATGTCAACGAAGTGGTTACCAAGGTGTTGTGTGTTATTATTATTGCTATAAATAAAAAATACTCACTTGTGACTTTTCTTAAAATTATACCCACTAGTGGGTAATCTGTTACTTCCCTTGTTTAAAATTGCCATAGTTATAGAGCATTTATTGAGAGGTATTGGATAAAATAATTTGTATTTGTGTTTATTATATCTATTATTTATTTTCATATATAAATATAAATAAAAACAATTTCTTTACTGCAGTCACAATTTAAATTTGTTTTATTTCAACCTCTACCGGTTTCTATCCTACATGAGTCTTCCTTAGGAGGTAAAAGTCAAACATTAAAAATACAGGATGGGCCATTTTAAGTTGCGTTCAAGAATATCTCGGAAACGAAGCATCGGATGAAAAATCCAAAAAACACGACTTAAATATTTTCGAGGGGGACATCCCATGACACCAAATTCAACCCCCCCGCCCCGACCCTGGTGGGGTGGGGCGGGGGTAAGTTTGAAATCTTAAATGGGAACCCCAATTTTTTTTTGCAGATTCGCATTCTACGTGATAAACGGAATTCAGTGACATCAAAATTTTCGCCCCCGCCCATACACCACCCCCCCCCCCACCGGGCCAGTTGGGTGGTGGGAAACTTTCAAATTGGTTACGGGAACACCCACTTTTTCTCAAAGATTCGCATTATACGTTAACAACTACATGCAGTACCATCAAAATCAATAATTATTTGTCCATTTTGTGTTAAGTACGATGTCTGATTTTAATTACTTATTAATTATTTTTTGTATGCCGGTAGAGGTTGAATAATTTTTTTTTTTTTGTAAATTGTGACTGCAATCCAGAATTGGTTATTATTTTAATACAAATCCCAGTCAAGAGGCGTGTTCTTTTGTGCAATATAAATAAGTGGAAATAAATAAATCGTTTTCTTAGTTTTAATTAAATTTTTGTTTTTTTTCAAATTCACCGAACCCGAGTAATGAATAAAATGTTACAATATTGTGCACATTTCGTGCAAAATTTACTCTTTCACTTGAAATTGGTAAAATACTGAGTCACTTGTTGCACAATGTATATCCACTACCTTTATTTCTTGAATACGTAAAAGGAGTCAAATAAAAGTCACGGGCCACAAATATGTACAGTATTATTCAGAAGTCGCCCCATAACCCCTCCACAGGTACCAGAGCCGAATGAAAAACCAACATACGTTCTCGCTGGTCGAATGAGAAAGATAAACGATACGAAATGAAGGACAGGTATATTATCTAAAGTGGTAACTGTCAACTGTGAGATTTGATCAAGATTTCATGATTTTGAAAAATAAATTATTGTTAAATAAATGCGTAAACTTTAGTAGTCTGAATTTATTATAAACATATGATTGCCGAGTAAGGACCCTGAAAATATTAGAGACATCACACAAAGGGTGTTTCGGTTGCCATCATAGAGAATTTCATCTGGAGGAAGGAAGAGAGAAAGGAGACAATATGAGTTCAGATTACCCGACTTACACAATCATACTAGAGAGAACAAAAAATTTGTATAATTCCAGTATCAAAATTCAATTTGAAATTTGTAGAAATTAGCAAGTACTTCATTTTAATGAAAATATCAGTGAATAGAGTTTATGTCTAAATGACGGTATCTATAACCCTTTGCATTAGAATCTCACAAAACAGTTTACAGAAACTTTTAAATTCCTTCTGTTGCAGCAAGTTATCCGATCCGCGCTCGGGCACTTCCGGCAGGAGCCGAGCTAATATTCGGTAATGAAACCTCGCGTTTTTGCAAAGGAAGCAGTCTGAAAGAATTATGGACTTATCTAATTAGTTCTGCGGTTCGCCGGGGTGGCAGCACCAGCACCAGCGCTCTACAACGGGCAATTATGACGTTTCGAGGAGGATGAAACCGGAAATCGATGCCACTTCCGGTTTGAGACGCGCGTGGTTTCAAATAGAACAGAAGGGGACGGTTACAGATACTCTTGTTGGCGGTGCGCTATGGTTATTGCTGCTCGCAGAAATGGAATCGTGAAATAATTTATAATTAATTTTGCAGCGAGGCGGGTGTTTGTAATGGAGCCGCGCCGGTCTCGGTCTTGTTTCATTTTTGCCTGACTGTGGCTTATCAATGAAAAACGGCAAACGGCTGCGAAAATGTTACTAAAAGCAAACTAAACTAGAATTACATTCGGCCAGCCAAGTTACATGCTCTTTCTGCTGCATATAAATTTAAATTAACAACCATATAAATACGAACACAAAAAGAAATGAAGTACATCTTTGATAGGAGTGATTTAACTGCTAGTACCTACACTTCAAGTACATAGTTATTTGTATCACTAGGTTGGAAACTGCTATTTTGCGAGTGCGAGTTTATTTTGATAGGACGAGCCATAGGCGAGTCCTACAAATACGAGCACTCGCAAAATAGTTTCCAACCGAGGAATACACAAGATTTTTCGCGCCAACATTTATATAAATTTAATTTTTTACTCACATTATTAATGACAGGGAATTTTTTATGTTGGTAACATCACAATGTTTGAATTTCAATTCTGTCTATATTTTCCAATATCATAACCAAAAAATCTGGTGTGGGCACCACACTACTTTCTTATACAAATAAAACCAACTGAATATGTATGATTTGTTCCTTACGTAAAACTATTGTGACATTTATTTGACATATTATACCCGTTTAATTTTGTGTTCTCAGCTATGGTGTTATTTTAAAATATTAATTAATATCTAGTCTTTAAAACTTTCTAACTAATAATACAAATATTGCTTTTATATTATTTAAAACGACACATATATTATAAAGAAATGTGATAAAAATTATAACAATTTGAAGTGAGGATATTCCGTGAGTTTCAAATTTTACTATCGGTATGTGAATCTGTATTTAATGATTAATAATTACAGTTTCTGTTATTTCTTTGTTCCCATAGCAACTAAAATTAGTTTATGAAACATATAATTCAGTTTTGTCAAAAGAAGCAAACAAAATCAATTCTGTCTATAATTTCCAATATCATAACCAACAAAATCGGGTGTGGGCACCACACTACTTTTTTATACAAATAAAACCAACTTAACACGTATGATTTGTTCCTTGCGTATGACTTTATTTTAAAATAGAAATCTATTAATATCTAGTCAGTAAAACTAATAATACAAATATTACTTACATTTATAATATTTCACAAGACACATATTTTTGACACTTATTATTTGACACATAAATATTAAAAATGTTTTCGTTTTTTTCCCATTGTAAAACTAAGATTATTGAAATATATTCTTGAATATATAATTTAGTTTTTCTTAAAATTAGAAGCATGTACAAGAAAAGTGCAAATAACATTTTATATTCCAAATATTATTATTGCTAACATCTTTTATTTGAAACTTTTTCGCTAAACTTATTCTATTTTTGAAAAAAATTGAATTTTTTGTTTTCCGTGTCCAGTAAAGTTCCTCTGTCGGTTGTTCAATTTCATTCAAAATCAACTCAGTTCTTCATTTTTTCATAAAACTTATAAATTCCAAGTTTCGTTCACATATCTTGTCTAGTTCATAAGATATTGCGCACACGGGCATCCATCCATCCATCCTCACACACAGACATCATTAAGAAATTGGTCTCAACGGATTCAGTGGACGTCAAAATATGTATTTCCGCAAAAATCAAGTCATCGATTTTATTCATGATTGTGCTACATATAAAAAAGTAAAAATACTAGAAGCACCGTCTAGGAAAATTGTAGTATTAAATGACATCTGAATATTAGGCGGGGTCTTTTTCTAGTTATGTGGGAGGAACGATGTAAAAATTTTCCGGTAGTGGGTGGAATACGTTTTGCTCGTGTTATCAGCGTCTTATCACGTGCACTTTATTTTTATCTTGTGTCAATTTACATCTCATTTCGTTTCAGTGCCACACTGCCTATTTCGCACTCGGCTGCATTTTATTTCTAAGCAGGGAGGAGATGGAGTGAGAAGAGTAGGGTGGGGTGTTTGTTACTCACGCTAGAAATGGAAATCGTACCAGACTGGAAATTATTATCAGTTATCCGTTTGATATTGAGTGTAGCGAGTGATGCAATATCGACGCAAATGTATGAGAAGAAAATAATATATGTTAGTCTGCTCAAAACTACTATATATTGCAGGAAATATAACTACAGGAATATAATATTTCATCAAGTAAGATTTTTTGATTAAATTGCCAATGTGACCAGTACTATTTTCAGGCATAATAATAATAATACCAGAGTATTCTTATAAATAATACAAATACTTACAGACTGAAATGGCAACTAGTAGTGACCGCAAAATAGATTCTTACCTGTAACAAAAAGAAATTAATTATTAATATCATTTAAATATGTTAAAATATACAAAAAGAAAATTATAAGGTTGATGGTAGATTGAGTTATTGGTTTCGTATAGATGTTGGTGTTGCACAGGGTTGTGGAATGTCTCCTTGGTTGTTTAATTTGTATATGGATGTGTTGTCCCAAAAGGCATTGAATGGAACAGATGGTGTACGTATTGGTGGACATATAATGCTTGAGTTAGCTTATGCGGATGATGTTGTTGTGTTGGGTGAAACTGAGGAGCAATTGAGAAGAATGATTGTGAGCATAAATGAAGTAGGACTAGGTTTTAATCTGTTATTGAATGTTGACAAATGTAAAGTGTTGGTGTTTGAGAAGAATGATTTGGGGACTGATTGTAATGTTTCAGAGAATGGTGTGAGACTGAAACAAGTGAATGAATTTGTATATTTGGGTAGTATGTTTTCAAGGGATGGACATGTAATGACCGGAAAATTGGAAGGCGGGTGTCTACAGGTTGCAAAGTATTGGGTGCTCTGGGTACATTTGCTCGAAACGTAAATGTATCTAGAGATGCTCGATTGAGTGTTTATAATGGTTTGTTTGTACCTACATTGATGTATGGTTCTGAATGTTAGATGTGGATGAAGAAGCATGAACGACGTATAACTGTTGTAGAAATGAGGTATTTGAGAGGAGTGTGTGGGTATACGAGACGTGATCGTATCTGGAATACATTGGTGTATGGTGAGTGCCAGAATAAAAAGAATGTTGTTAAGAAAGTGGGAGTGAGTCAGTTGAGGTGGTTTGGATATGTTGAGCGAATGTCGAATAAAAGGTTGGTGAAACTAATATATGTGGGTGGGATTGAAGGTGATCGATTGCATGAGCGTCCGAGGAATAAGTGGTTGGGTATGATTGATGGTTTGTTGCATGAACGAATGATTCCGAGTGTGACGAATGGACGAGCATGTACGAAACGAAAGTGGTATGTCATGATAAGAATGTTTGGAGGAAATTGATTCTTGGTTCACTGTAGTTCTGGGCTCGTGCTACCCCACTGAGTGAGATATAGCGTGACGGTATGTATGTATGTCGACTGCTGAGGCAACAACAAACAAAATACATTTATGATATCTTGAAAATTATTTAAAATAGAATAGATAAAAAATCTTTAATTTTATACATGTTTTGGATATTTATGGGTATAGTAAATATTAAAAAAAAACTATTAATGCTTCTCTTTCGTAGTGCACAAAATGACATAACATTAAGGATTTCCTTTATGATCCTCGATTTATACATACATACATATATACATTCATAGTTTCCGAAAAGCAAATCGGGACCAATTTTATTAGTAACAAAAAACTGATTCCAAATCAAATGAACAAAACGATAAACCCCTTTTAATTTCCTGCTACTTTCCATCAGTTAGCATATGTGGTGCACTACACCATCACGGCGGTGTACCGCCTCAAAAATGATAATTATCCTGTGAGAGTCGCGGGTAGGGGGCGTCGCGGGGGCGGCGTAATAAACCGCGCTACGACACGTCCTGCTCATTTTTCATCCTCTCCATTTCACGGAGGCAGGAGGAGGCGGCATCAGCGGCAGCCTTGCTACGTTCCCACATTTCCAAAGTTTTATTACGAACGTATATTTCGCGAGTGCGACCGCTGCTGTACGCTGCTATACGCCGCTTTCCGAACGCTAAGAAATAATACAGTGCTCCCCGTGCGCACATAACTCCTGTTTTGTTGATCCCACGGTTCGGGGCCACTAATTTTAACTTAATCCTTCCCTGGATGCCAGAATTCATGGGAATAAGACAGGACTGGGCCTCGGAATATTTGTCAACTTAACGCACAGGTAGATATCGTATGTTAGCGGTATTTACACTAATACCTATTTTCAACGAAATGTAGAAATCCTCTCGAAATATGCATATACAAACATGAAACTATTCCTTGGTTTTTGATGTAATACAAGAAATAATTACTGGATAAGAAACGATGAAAGACATAGACAATGTAGAATATATGGGAGACACTTTGAAGAGATTCTACAGAAGACCTACGAAATGACGACAAATCTACACTAGAGATACTACCTGACGAAAACACAACAGACATTGATTGGATGAAGATAGTGCACCAAAACAGATTAAATATTTGTACCATACAACTAATAAAATGTATGGAAGGAGTATAGAAAGAGATAGTCTGTAACCACCACAACGTGATAGAAATAGAGAGATGAAAGTGACATGACGGGTGGCAAGATGACAAGAACTTGGTTTGCCGTGTGACGTGTGAGTAGAATACTGTTTTGATAGACTATTGTGCGAGCTTTTGTCCGACATTTAAAATTTTGCAATTATTTATGTCATATTTAAATATATCAAATATGGTAAAATCCTGTTGTGCATATAATTGTAAAAAAAACAGGCCATAAAAGACGGTGTTCCATTTGACAGGTAAATATGTCACTTTAGGTTAGAATGCTGTATATATACATATTTATTACAGTTTTCCGGAAAACGTGGATTTAAGCAAAAAATGGATATTTGCTATAAAACTAGAAAAATTTCAACCTAATGAAACTACATGAAGTTGTGGGAAACATTTTCTTGATTTTTACATACAGCAGTTTAATGCCAATATAAGAGAGAGATAGTCATATCTAAAATTACGTAGTGGGAGAAGAACAGCACATTCGTACCACGTGCTGGGTGGCATGAAAATGTGCTGTTCTTCTCCCACTGCGTAATTTTAGATATGACTATCTCTCTCTTATGTTGGTTACAGATTTCAGTATTAAAAGCATAGCCAACGCTCCATTCATATATATTATTAAATCTATGATTTGTACAAAGTAATAGTTTTATAGTATGTATTATAAATAATAGTTATTTACTTTACAAGTGGGCAAAGTAAGGAATTACCCACGAGAGAAATTGTAGCAATGTGATAATTTTATCGAGTGGGTTATTCCATTTTGCCCATGTGTGAAGTATAACGTTTTATCCAACATCTCTTAATAAATTCAAAATTTATTAAAGAAATATTATTTGACAGTGACATATGCTTTAAATTTTCTAAATTAAAATGTCTATCGAAGTAGTTATCAAGGTGTCGTGTGTTATTATTGTTATATAAATAATATATAATTTAAATCTAATTTTTGCCGATTTCGGTGGTGTAATGGCTATGTCGCTAGCCTAGCACGCCAGAGGTCGTGGGTTCGAATCCCACTGAAGAGCATGGTCGATTGTGTTGTTCATATAAATTCATATTAATCTACTCATGAGGCGGCATATGACCATAGTAGTTAGTCCGCCTCTCATCTTCATAATAAAGAAAAAATCTAATTTTTAAAAGTGAAATAATTTTAGAAAATTGTTTCATTTCTCAAATAATGTCCTCGTTACAAGAAAGTAAATTTAGAATATAGTTGTTATTATAACATTAAATTCACGTAATCTCTGTGAGCCATAATTCTAGATTAATTAATTAATTATTAAACAAGATTACAGAAAGCGAGCAGCAAATTAAATTGGTACAGTTAAATCTCCTTATTCGCCAAAATTCCTAAATACTACCTAATTTGAATCGAGTTGTACTTTAAAGAAAAACATAAAATATCACGCACCCATACACAAGAAAGACGTAATTTAGAAATTTTGCATACATTTCCCCTTCCGATATATTTCACAACCCTATCTCTGTTTCCCATACTTCCATTTCATTCCTCTTGCCTAGAACTTTCTCCTTGGATCCATTTCACCTCGGGTGTCTCTCTTCCGCGAGTTATCCTCTCTATAACTTCGTCTTCCTCGCACACATTATCCCCTTCAGTAGTATTTCACTGTGTGTTATCTCGCTTGCACGCATAGAATAGCCGATATGTCGGTCCTTGTTGTGTCGTGTGCTTGTCTCAGGGCGAGGGTGAATGCGCTGCTACCGAGGAAAGTTGTGTGGTATGAATAAACTTCACGTTTAATGCAACCTTTCCTCTAAATTCCACTACTAATAATCGGGACGGCTCTGGGAGCTTTGTAAGTGAATCATTGCATTATGGGGAATTGTAAATGAAATCCATTGCATCAATTATCTTTATTCCATAGTTATATCACGAGTGCTAAGAATTTAATCGATTAATTTTGGCATGTCTAGCTTATGCAAAGTGTTTGAGTACATAATAATTTGAAAAAATCCCGAGACCGCAGGTCGAGTGATATTATTTAAATTATTATGTACGATAACACTTTTTTAACAGCAAAATTTTGTAAATAAGCTAGGCATCAAATTTAATCGATTAAATTCTTTAGCACGAGGGGTATATGTTAAGATTATTTCATGAATTCATAGCATAAACTTTAATATTTGCCGAAGAAATTGTATTAAAACGTCGATTTTGACACATTTTCACATAAATAAATCGGTACACACATAAACAAAAAGCACCATAAAATTATGTTGTTATAGTGGAACTATAGCAAATAGATTGTTTTTCTTTTTATTTGTCAAATAAATGTCAAAAATTTGTAAATAAAAATAGTTTGAATTGAATAATTCAGCATGTTTAAAGACATAGAATACCAGTAAAGGTAAAGGTAGAGAATTCCATGTTGAAATAATTTTAAAATATCGCCCTATGTGTCAATTGAATTAACTGAAATATTACGTTCCTTTGTCCCATCTATATAACCGCTGATTCGGACTGAACTGAAGAGATTTAACTTCCTTTGGAAATTAGTTTAGTCTGTTCAAGTGAATGATTAATTATTTATATTATAAAATAATTGTTGTATGTGCTAAATAAACTAGTAGCAATGTAAATTATTTTGCAATATTGTGTTATCATTCAAGAGAAGTACCATGATGGAACAGCCTATCAATTAGATAATTATGTCATTTATAATACGCATTTCAATTAAATATTTCATCACTCTCTAATAAATTAAACATCCCTATATTATGAATATGCCATAGTTGAATATGAAATGGATATTTAGGAATAGAAATGGACAAAAATAGATACGCTCTTCAATAATCTGCAAGATGATGTCGAAGGCTCAATATTCTTCTAAAAGAGAGTCAATGGGTTTTTACTGTAAAATTATACTCATGACATTATATAAAACATAGTGTTTATCTTTTAACAGCATTTAGAAATTTACTGGTCATTTCGCAAGTGCTTAGTCTTTCTTTTTTCTTATCTTTTTTATTCTATTTGAATATGTACCTCCCTTACTATTTTTCGTCATTCATTCTGGTCTTTAACAACAGATCTTCAGTTGTTTATTCCTAGCTTCCTAATTTCCTTCTCAGATTCAATTTTCCATAGGCTTTTTGATCTTCTTCTTGTTCGAGTATCTGTCAGTCTGTGTGGATCTTAGGAGTTACGGTTTCTCAAAAACTGCTAAACTGTAAATTTGGGTATTTTGTATATATCAATTGTATCCCCTTTGGAAGAGTTGATTAGTTTTTGGTGATAATCCAATAACCGGAAGTGGTAGTTTACTTGAAGCCCTATCAAGTTATTTTGAAATATCTCAGTAAATTATGATTTAATGAAAATTTTATTACAATAATGGTTTCAAACATTATTATCTATAATTATTGTTTGAAACATTTTCCTCTTACTTCACCATTTACGAATTACGACACATTACAGAAAAAACATACTTTGATATTTTTTTTTTGAAAAAAACAAAACAACGATTGAAAAATGTACTTTTTACATGTGTCATAATTTTTTGAAGGGATGAGCGTTTCTTGATAGTGGTGGACCGTGCATTGTTTGATAAGAAATCTATGGCGGGAGATATTGTGGTGCCCACAACAAACTCCCTTCATCCAATTAAATCCTTCGATGATAATTTCATAATGTTTAAAATATTAAGTACGTGCAATGTCCGTTTTTCGTTTGTCTCAACAAATTCCCTGTTTCAATGATTGGACCCCATTGAAATAACCCAATTCATTTGATTAGCCGTGGCCAGCGCAGAGTAGCAGGAGCTCCAGATACGCACATTACCGCGTCTGCTCTTCGCAGCGCTTACATCTCCGCACCAGCTCCACCAACTTGCTCGGATCTGGTCGCGCAACTGTAAAATTGCTTTGCATTGTTCGGAACTTATCTGGCGGCCAGCAGCCGCGAATATTTCATCATCACGCCCTCTCTCTCGCACCTACTCCACGACCTGGTGTCGTCCTTGTCGGACCCTTCTCTCCAGAGCTTCTTGATGGTGGTGTCTTTGTCTTCCGTTGTCTTTTTCTCGGAGGTTTCTTGTAGCCTTTAGTTTTATATGATGGTTTTTCACGCCGCTGCTGAATACTGTTACATCAACTTGTCTTCTACTCATTTATTTTGGTATCCAACAGTTTTATTTTTCACATTAGGAGTCTTTCTATAAACGCATAGTTTGCATTATTCATTTATACTTTGTTTTGTAACTCGCGCTTCTGTAATCTTTCATTTCGTCAAGACTTCCATTTCAAGAGAATTAGAACTTGAGTTTACTTCCAGTTTAATTACAGAAGAATCGTATTGTTGCTTCGGGAAATCATGCAAAGTGTTAACAACAAAACACTTACTGACAACGAAATGAAGCATTCGTGATCAACTTTAGAGTTCCATATATGCCTAAACTTTTGATTAGATGCATTAGACGGTGCACGGACAAAATCTGATATTGGGTTTCCAAATTATCAAGAGATGGCGTTGATCACAATTCCCAAAAGGTACATGTTAAATTCATCTTGTATGATATCTTACGATGGCGAATGTTTGCATTAGTGTTGGTAGTTTGCTTTTATTGGCAACAAAACTGTTGCCATACACACTGCAAATTTTCCTGTTGTTATAGGATTTTTTGGAGAAAATTCAATCTTAACCTATAATCTACAAATACAATGTACCTTTCATTTTTACATCTTATTTAAATAATACGGCTTAAACAAATGTTATACTTACATTGGAATACTCTTAAATTAACTACCATTGTTATTAATTTTTTTAAAATACCAATTAATTTCAAAATACAAAGAAATGTATGTACCTTATGGTTAGTTTAGCTTTCTACCACTAGCTAGCGTATTTTATTTTTGGAAGCCCAATAGAAATTGACAGTAAAATCAAATAATGAGGTCTGTCATTTTGGACAACAAAAATTTACGGTACTTCTTCAAATCAATTAATTATTTATAGTTTAATAGAAAAAATGTAATGATGCGGTAGCACGAACCCTGAAAACTATCAAACATTTCTATTCTGACATACCATTTTCGCCTTTTCACACTCGTTCACGCAATAAACCACCTATTACACCTAACCACTTATTCCTCGGACATTCACGCAATCGTTCACCCTGAATCTCGCCCGCATAAATTAGTTTCACCAATCTTTTATTCGACATCTAAACCATCTCAATTTTTAAAACATTCTTCTCAATTTTACACTCACCGTGCATCAATGTATTCTGCACCCTATCACGTTTCGTATACTTACACACTCTTCTCAAATACCTCATTTCCGCAGCAGTTATATGTCGTTCATACTTCTTCATCCACATCCAAAATTAAGAACCATGCATTTCGAACAAATGTACCCAGAACACCGTAAAACTTTGTACCCTGCAGACATACGCCTTTCAATCTCCCGGTCAATACGTCCATTCCTCGAAAACATATTTAATATAATACAATGTATTATGTGATTTTGAATGGGAGCGAATGCAATAGAAACAAATATCACCTATCAATTTTACAAAATTGCAAATATATTTTAATTAATAAAGTAATCAATTGTATATAATTAATTATAAAATAATTATTATTTTAAAATAAAATTATGGAAGCAATAAATGACGACATGCTCATTTAATTAAAGCGCCAAAATAAATGTATTGGTTGTATCATTTTAAATGTGTGAGAGTAACCTTCATATTCTACATCGAAATTTCTAAACTCAGCCAATCACAACAAACAAAAACCAACTGTAACAACAGTACAGAGATTATTAAGCATGCATTACACGGTGAAGTTTTTCTTTTCATGTGACTTTAAAAGTTTTCTCTCTTGCACAATGAGGTAAAACTGTTATATGGGAGTGCTTTCTTTTAAAAGTTTCTAAAAGATTACTGCTTTACTGCACAACCAACAAAGCGAAGTGACAAGTGACTGTGAAATGTCATTTGTGTTTATGTTTTTGATGTTACAAGGGTTTATTTAATAATAAACTTACAAGTGGAATAGGGAAGAAGTTGAGAAATTAGTGGATATACCTATAAAAATTGCAAGTGGTGTAAAATCAGTAAAAACAATAATTATGTAGGTATAACTGAACTTTTGACACTTGGTTGATCATGTAAATAGATTGATAAGTTCACTTATAAAGATAATTTAAAGTCATATGAAATGGAAAACTTCATCGTGTAATGCATGTTCTAAGATGTGTCCAGATTGTCAGATAAACTTATTTATTTGTGATCATCATAAATATTGTTGTTACATGGATGCGAACAGAAATAAATATAATATTCATTTTAAATATTTAAATGGAAAACTCACTGGCTTCCCACCGCCTGTGATATTACGGGCCGCGTCGCGCCACGCTGATTTTTACAGACAAACACGAGCCACAGGGAAGGCCGCTCCGAACCATTCCCACGACGTGACGCGTGTAGGCCCGTGGCATGATACCTATTTTGGTTTGAAATGTAAATCCAAAATACCCGTCTTCCTAGATTCTTTAACTTCACTTTGTAATTTCCTATAAGTTGACATAAGTTGCCCTTTTCCCTTCTTTTGTTTTTTCGAGCAGATCGTTTCTATTTTTATGCACAGTAGTTTTTGTGTTCCACAAAGCTGCTTAATTTTCATATATACTCAAAAACTCATAAGTAACCTCGTCCAACCAATCCATATTTACATACATGAGAGTTCGAATGAAATGAAGAATAAGTGACAGACAACAACGCACGCGCTTGCTTCGGCCCTTTGAAGTTTCCGACTTCCAGCGGTTCGGGCGCGCTATCATAGGTCAGGCCGCACCATCTCAGGCGCTACCCTTCCTACGGCGTGTTGGCGCGAGCTGGCGCGACTCGGCCTACATTATCATGGGCCGTGAGAAGCCAGTTTAAACCAGGTTGACAAGAAAAAGTTATTTTTTGTTGTTTAACATATTTAAAAAATCTGAAGTCTATTCCTGATTAGTAGATTTTAAATTTAATAAATTCAGTATAAAAACTAGGAAGGTAAATCGCAAATATAAAATATGAATTTGTAAATTAATCTGAACTACCTACCATACTACCAAGTTTACTCCTTTACATTAAAGATGGAATATAATAGAGCCATAACATATTCTGGCGTTGAATCTGTACTCAATTTTTCCTTGCAGTTTAGATATCCAATTGAAACTTTATGTATAAATATAATCAAACATCGGGCAGTGTTTGGTCAATCGTCAAATTGAAGAGCAATATGAACAAATATCTAATTTGAAATCTAAAACGTTTGACCACGTACGGCTTAAAGAAATGTTGTCCATTGCTCATAACAATCATACATGTTAATTATTGCTTCGTCCGTATATTACATTTGATATAAAAGCACATTTTGACAGTAATGTCTTCTCAAGGTAATTTATTTCCATACATTCGGATGAGACAAACCAGCTCTGTCGAGCATAAAATGTTGCAGCCATCATTTTGTTTTAGTATCGAGCGATAATAGAATTGTGTTCCCTTCACAAATTTATTTAAAATTTATTTCCCTCACACAACAGCTAAACACGGGCATGAAAGTCGGAATATTCTGGGAAAAATGAAAGGATTATGTCACCCGCAACGGCAAGCCCCACTCATCAAAGCCCCCGATACTTCGTCGAACCGAAAAAGTCATAAAATTGCCAGGCACATATTGAACCATCAACCGGTATTCAAAGAGCGTTATTATCCGTGCTGACATTGATATACCTTCCCATCTTCGCTTTGAGAGCAAAAGTAAATATCCCGGCTGGAAGGTGCGAACATGGAGCGGAGCGGGGGAGGGGTTCTCCACCGCCGGCAAAATTGGAAAATGCCTCCAGACAGTAATGTATTATTCAATAAAATGTGCTATATTGTCTTGTTCGCACTTTCTGTGTTTAATTATTGCGAGGATTCGCCCGGAGTGAGTCGATGAGCTGCGTTCGAAGTTGTTGTTGGAGGCCGCTGGCGATTTTGCCGCTGTGGATGGTGTAATTTTGACGGGAGAATCGGGAGGTTTATTCGGAGGTGTTGCTTAAGCGATTGTAGATTCTATCAGACTTCAGACATTAAATACTTTGACTAGGAGCTAGGTTATTGGATGTACGAAGGGAATTGTTTTTGCTCTATAGATTTTTTAAATATTATTAAAGTTAAAAAAATTTAAAATACACGTTGGAGATAATATATTTATATCCATGTTTTATTTGAAGCATTTTTTATAATAGTGTACTGTAAAACTAATGTTACAATGACCTTTCTCTGTAATATTAATAAAACAACGTGCTTCACAGTTTAAGTATTTGTGTTATTACATCAATAAAAAATATGCCGTGGGTACTACAACACTTCCCGCCATAGATTTCTTATTGAACAATGCAGAAAAATGGACCACCACTAGAAACGCTCATCCCTTCAAATAATTATGACACATGTCAAAAATGACATTTATCAATCGTTGTTTTGCTTTTTAAAAAAAAAAAAAAAACACTGTTAAGCAGATTTAAACGAAAATATCAAAACATAATTTTTCATTAATGTGTTGTTATTCGTAAATGGTGACAGTAAGAGGAAAATGTTTCAAACAAATTTTCAGTTTAGTAGTTTTTGAATAACCGTAACTCCAGAGATCTACACAGACTAATAGACAGACAGACAAACAGACATAATCGCGAAACTTTAAAACGTGCTTATTCATTGAAAACTCACTACCCAATTTTCAGTATGATTCTTATACCTCCCTTACAGGATGTGGCGGGAAGTAAAATGTAATTGCAATAATTTTACATAAACAATGACAGCTCCAGTTTGACAGACTGACAAATAATAAATTTCCCAAAAACAGATGCACAAAGTTCAATTTTGTAGAATTGTTTTTGAGAAATATATTTATTCAAAATTTCCGATCTATTGCTGATCTCGAAATTATGATAGTTAAAATCCTGGACATTAAATGCTATAATATATTTTAGTTATTCAATAATCTTATTTTTAGACAGGAAATACCTAAGAAAGGTTGCGGGGAAAACAAGTAGGACAAAGAAATAAATGAAAACATAGGAAGAATAAAAAATCAAGATATATAGTTAAAAATATAGAGCCAAAGCAAGTGGAATGGTATGGAATATAATGAGGGTGGACCAAAACAACCTAGATAAGATATGATAGATAAAAACGAAACCGAAGAAAACATAAGAAGCAGGAATACCAGAAATAGCAAACAAGCGAGAAAGTAAATAGAAGAAATGAAAAAGATGGCAAAGAAATAGGAACAAATGGAAGGATTGGATGAGGATAAAGGAGAGGATAATCTTATCTAGAATATTTGTTTTAAAAAGTAACAACAAATGATTTTAAATTGTCAATATTTAATTGATTTATATTCTAGACAGAAAAGACTGTAGTAAATAAATGTGCTCTTACTGTATTTAATGTATTTACCTTCTGAATAAATTTTTATATTTTCATGCTATTATTCTATAATTAAGGGACGAAAGAAACAAATACACATAAAAAAGTTGATGCCCGGCATGTGAAAACAATATTATAAAGTTTGCTACGTGTTAAGTTGTATATTCATATTTAAAACAAATTAAAAGCAAAGAACTAAAAAGCTTTCACATTGTGCAGTCACCAAGTTGATCAAAACACCTCCAACCAGCATTCCAAGTTACAAACTCATTATTCCGATATCATCTCGAAAAAATGAAATAGGCTTCATTACGTAAAACTATCACGATAAAACTGAAACAAAAAAGCTCGCTTCTTGTTTGAAATCTGCATTGAATCACGTATTCCCCGTATTCCTGGCGGGCGCGTAATGGCCTCCTGCTGGCGGCCGCGGCGCGACGCGCATCTGGAGTCTGCCGGAGCGCCGCACGTTTATGGAAACGATCTCCTGCGACGTTGCCATGTCGCTACGTGAGTGCAGTAATTAGCTTACTTGGGAAATGACAGTTTTTCTTGCTGGGAAATTTATTTGGAGGAAGCGGCGTGTTTAGCGAGGAAGTTGAGAGAAAAGTCAGTGTTAATGCGACTAGATACTGTCATGCACTTTCCAAGATAATAATTTAAATAGATGAATAAATAAATTATTGCGCCGTCGCGTATTTCAAAGATGACAGTAGCGTTCTACAGCTAGATGATAATAAAAATAAATAGAAAATAAAGAATTGCGAGTTTTTATATTCTCATTTAACTTTGCATGAAGCAATTGTTGACAATCTGAAACGAGAATCTAGCAATAGAAAATCGCACAGAAAACTTTAATAATAAAAAAAAAATCCCTTTAGACATCGAATTTGACTAGCCTAGAGTATGTTATAATCATTTGTTTATGACATTGTTTAGTAGCCATCAAGTAGCTCTTTATGAACAAGTACGATAAAGTGAAAATAATAAACAACTTGATAACAAATGACAGAAAAAAAAACACTAAGAAATTATCAACTTTTCCATATCAACGTCATTCATTCTATTGTAACAAGGCGAACATTCAGAATACGATTTATTGTTTTTACTGTCAAAACGATTTTAAAATATTAAATTTCAAACTGCGTTGGGACTTGAACGCATCGAAAATCGTCTTGACAGGAGTTCTTGCTTTCTTGAGTTTAATTTATTGCTACACATGTGTGTTAGAATTTTAGTTATCATAAATAGTCATTTGAGTTTATCGCGGCAAATATTCTGAATAATCGGCTTGAGATGTCATCCGGGGTTGACAGGTTTATGGAGAGGCCTCGTCGAACCCTAGATAAGGTTTTAGTTTTTTAGGTAATTTTTGTGCTAGGACTGTGAGAAACGTTTCCTTCCCTGCCCCGCGTACCCGCTTATGGGGAAGATGCATATGTTTGACCAGCACAAGACAAATAGTTAGTTAGTGGTTTTTGAACTGAGCAGACGTCTTTTTACGTCTGCAGTGCTCTACAAAAATGTAGAAATTTAAGTAAAATTTGTTTGTTAAATATGTTTTGGTAATTGCAACTAAGTTAACATATTCATACGTTGTCGTCGTTTTTAATATTTGTATTTGTTTCTAAAATTGTTAAATTCACCGTTTTATCATTTCATTATTAATTATTTTTTTATCATCTTAAAGTGTTGTGTGTGATTGTCATCCCCCTTAGTTCAGTAAAATCCGCCGTGCTACACTATCCTAAGAACAATAATTTGCAATACAGTCGATAAAAAAATATTGTATGTAAGAACTACACAATAGTTTTTTTATTGACTCGCCCTTTATGTACCTCGACCAAAAAAACACAAATTATAATCTTAGTAAGTTTGTTTCTTTAAATTTGTAAATAGTTACTGATCCATCATCAAAGTCACCACATCGTTTCAAACTAAAATACATCTGCAGAATACGATAAATCCGACAAAGCATCAAATCAATCACTGATTTTAAACTGACAAAACTAAACAGACCATTTGAAATGTGACTTATGATTTGCTTCCCCATTTTTGACGATTGACCACATTCGCTTCCATATTTATTCAGATATATGCTGGCTGTCGTTTTATACCAAAAGAATAAGTTTGTTAAATTCCACTACAATTCATGGGCCATGGTTATCGTCACCTTGAAGGCCCGCGAATTTCTTTCGAGGATGTCGTTCGCCGACATTGTAAATCCTTGGCTGGCCCGGTATAAATTACATTTTACAGTAATGTCATAGCGGCGCGCTATAACTCACCCCGGTATCTTGCGGTTTACTTCGCGGATCGCAAGGCTCAGAGATAGCTACTACACTGCGGTTGGAGAAATGCTGATATTGTATATAGTGGGTCTGTTTCGCGATATCGTAAATTATTGCTGAATATTTTATATGTGTAGCGCTTCGTCTTCTCACCAGCTGCAATCCTTGAAAGCTAGTTCACTGGCCTACTTCCCTCGGAAATATTCATGTATTCAATATCACTTATCAACTGATGATCTTTGGTTCATTTGAATAATGATATTTGGGTAACAATGTACTGGTTTCACTGGTGTATCATTATGCTATTTACACATTTTGGATTGGGCACTCTGCTTTCGTCTATAAAATGAACAGTTCGACAGTAGATAGCCCAAGTAAAAGCTTTTGTTAAATCTATAGTCGAACTATGCCATAACTGAGGATAAGAAATGTATTTTTTAAAAAGTTAAAAGAGCATCAGTGGTTGGCTCGTGGGATTCGAACTGAAGATCTCAAGATTCACACTGATGCGTTACCACGGAGCTATTTACCCCATTCTCCATTAAAAAAACATAGTAAAAGTGAGAGATCTCAATTTTCTTTCAATCTGTTCATCCTTTGGTTCATCATGTATCCCTTCCTCTAATTTTTTTTTTTTTCGTAACCAACAAATTAATTTATTTCACATGAATAGTTATTTACTTTATAAGTGGGCAAAGTAAGGAATTGCCCTCGAGAGAAATTTTAGCACACGAAGCCGAAGGCTGAGTGTGATAATTTTATCGAGTGGGTAATTCCACTTTTTACCGGGGTAAAATTCCCGTTACCCGAATAACGTGATTTTAACAATACTGTTCCTATTGGTTGAATTTTTAAATGTTTTGCATTATGATTTGTTAAAAACTAGTCGTGGGAATTTATCGAGGGTAATATCACACAAGACCTTCTGATTTTATCGGTAAATGTTTATTTTTGCACAATTTTGTTTGCTTAGCAACAATCACGAAAGCAAACTGCATGGTAAATCCCGACTCCGAAGGAGGAGGGGTTTTACCTAATGTCAGTTTGCTTGAGTGGTTTTGCTTAAAAGCAAAGAAAATGAGTGCTTAAAAATAAAAATTTATCTGAGAAAATCAGAGAGGTCGCGTGGTATTTGATAAGATAAATTCCAAAGACAAAACAAAATGTTACTTGAAATATTAATTAACTGTCACACTGACAGTGATTAACAGTAACAATTATTTGTTTCCTTGGTAGCGCGAGTTTTATCGCTGTAACCCTGGCAACGGGATTTTACCGCGGTAAAACTCCGGAAAAACTCCCGTTACCCGGGCAACGGGGTTTTATCAGTATAAAACTGTTCCTATTGGTTGAATTTTCAAGTGGTTTGCATTATGATTGGTTAAAAACTAGTCGTAGGAATTTATCGGGGAAAAATTCCCGTTGCCGGGGAGCGGGATTTTATCAGTATAATATTGTTCCTATTGGCTGAATTTTCAAGTGTTTTGCATTATGATTGGTTAAAAACTAGTCATGGGAATTTATCAACTGTAATTACACAAGAGCTTTTTATTTTGCAGGATAAATTTCTGTTGATCTTAACTAGCAATTTGACAAGAACTGTTTTAATAAAATCACAAAGAGGGTGATTTTATTTTTTAAACATATTCATCATATCATATTTTTGACATATCCGCGGTGAAAACGATAAAATTGTTTTTTCTTTATGGCTTACTTTATATTGGAGTTAAATTATCCCTGAAATATTATCCTAAAATATTGTTAAAAACCAAAACATAACACAATAGTATATTGTAAAATTAGTATTTGAATGACATTTTTGTAATACGAGTATTACAATTAGGCATTGTAACACGTTTCCCTGTAATATTAATAAAAAAAGTGCTTTACAGTTTGACTATTTGTGTTATTACTTCAATAAAAAACTAATAGCAATAGTTTTATGTGAGCAATGACAGCTCCAAGTTTGATAGACTGACAATTTTACAAATAATAAATTCCCCAAAAACGGTTGTACAAAATTCAATTCTGTAGCATTTTTTTGACTCTGTGAACGTAAAATAGGAAAAGTGAATTATGCAATTTTGGCCACTGGTTTGGTTAATTTGATTTATTCGTTTTACACTGATGACGAGAACCTAAATCTTGAAATATGTATTAAAAATTGCAACAATACACAGGAATCAATATGATGTAAATGCTCGAATTACATGCATTTCACAAAGTGATGTAAATGGTGTAAAATTAATCGGTGTTTTATTAATTTACACCTAATAAAATGTAACGTACAAAGGAAACAATAACTTAATTCGGAATTCCATGAAGAATTGGCAATCCTTCGGGCGAAGCAAAATTCCGCGGCTTTCAAGCCAACTCAACGTGAAAAGCGCAGCGCAAGAATCGAGAACGAAGTTGAAAGCAACGAGAAAATTCCAAAACGGGATAAATTCATAACTTAAGCCATTACTTCACGGGCGCGTGCACATCAGGCTTTCAAGGGCCGCCATTTCCCCCTCCCCCGCCCTTAATGCGACCCTGCCGTGCCCGGCGAATAACTGTAAATTTGTCCGAATACCTGCGCGAAAATGACCCGTGCAAATGAATTGTTTTGAGCGCGGGATTTGAACCGTGTTTTATTGAGTGAATTTTTCGTATCTATTTATTTTGGAATGCGGCTATTTTTGGGGCCACTCGACTGTGTGATTTCAGATGGAATGCGGGGTAAATGGAGTGGCAGAAACCCTACATATAATATTTTTTTATGTGATTTGTTTTCTTTTTTGTGCGGCGTCTAGACATGACTGCATGATAAGAATACTCAAATGAACAGTGAAAAACGCTGTTCGTACACTGTGAAAGATAACGAAAATTTTGAAAACTCAAAAAATATATCTCCACCCATGCAACCATTCTGACTCTACGGTTGGTGAAGTCATATACTCGTATTGGGACTAACCATAAGGTACATAAATTTCATTGTATTTTGAAAGTAATTGTTATTTTTTTAAATAATAACAATAGTAGTTATTTTAAGAGTATTCCAACATAAGTATAACATTTGTTTGAGCCATATTATTTAAATAAGATGTAAAAATGAAAGGTATATTGTATTTGTAGATTATAGGTTAAGATTGAATTTTCTCCAAAAAAACCTATAAAAACAGTAAAATTTGCAGTGTGTATGGCAACAGTTCTGCTGTCAATAAAAGCAACTACCAATACTAATGCAAGCATTCGCCATCATAAGATATCACACAAAATGAATTTGACATATACCTTTTGTGAATTGTGATCAACGCCATCTCTTGATAATTTGGAAGTTCAATAGCCGCCGCGTTTATTCATTGAAGAATCTTGTTAAAAGTCAAACAGAAATTAAATTACCAAGAAATATTCGTTCATTTTTCTTATTCTATGGTTAGTTAAACAATTAAAAACGCATTAAACGAACTATATTAAATGAGTGAAGCGACTTTTACTGGAATTAAATTACAAATTTAGATGTACAAATGAAAATTTAAAATTTACAGTATATCTTCATCCTGATTAATACTGAATTTATTAAATATTTAACCTACTAATCAGGATTGGGTTTCTGATTTTTGACATACTGGGTGTCTATTTTCTTATAGGACATAGGAAATACAATGTTAAAATTTTCATTATGTGAAAGTTCGTTCCTTATCAATTTTAGAACAAAAGTGTACTTATAAAAAATGTTAAGCGACAAAAATTGCACCAAATGGGCCTAAATTTATTGATGTGATACATTTCTGCCCTGAGATAGGCGTAAAATAAAATATATAAATTTTAGCTGTATCCAAAGTGCAATGGTAAACAAAACATACAAACAGTCGTATGGTTTGAGTTTGACAGATGGCATTTCGTAGAGTTTTAATGATTATTGACTTGTTTAAATTATTTCTAAATGGTAAATAAGTCCATGATTACTGAGAAATAATTTAAACAAGTTTATTATCATTAAAACTCTGCCAAATGTCATCAGTCAAACTCAAACAATAAGACTGTTTGTATGTTTTGTTTACCATGGCACATTGGAAACAGCTAAAATTTGTAAATTTTATTTTACCTCCATCTCATGACAGAAATGGATCGTATCAATATATTTAGGCACATTTGATGCAGTTTTTGTCTCGTGACCGATGCAATACTTTCTTTTAAAAGTAGCAATATTAATCTTTAATTCTAAATACTTAGAAAAACATATTAAATCATATCAGTCCCTAGAGAACTATAGCGCTCTGTATAAAAAACATATAACTTGCTGTATTGGTCACCCAGATAATATTTCCTCATTGTTTGCAATATATGCTAATGTAGTAGTAAACTTCGAGACTTATGATTGTAAACTATGGGTTCCAGTGCAATAATATTCTTTTATGACTTAACATAATGAAGAAGATCAAAGTTTTCATTCGCAAGAGTTTCTAGTGAAGCTCATTAAATAATTTTAGTTAAGTTCTTTTAATTAAACAATTAAATTTTTGTTATCAACTATAATTTTTCTTTACTAATAAATAAACTATAAAATATATTCAGTGTTTTAATCATGTTTAAAATTACTATCACCCTGGTGCGGCTTGGGTTGTCGGAGAGACTGATGTGCTTTTAATTGTAATATGGTGGAAAATAAAGAACACACATGACCTTTTGATTGCTGAGAGATATCGTTTTTAATTCGTCTCATTGCATTTAACCACAATATTCTACTTTTTAATTTATCAACCTGATATATTATGTCACTTTTGTATTTAAATAAAGAAACCTTTAAAAACACATGAAAACACACAAAAACTGTATGCTATACAAACACATGTTCTATGTGAACAAGGAAGGTGACATCATGACAGACTCTACGATCGTTTTTGTGCGTTTTTTGAAACTAGTTTTTAAAATATTAATATTTACCCCTTTAGGATAAACAAATTAATTTTTATCTACGATAGTGTGTAAAATTGATGTTTAACTGTTAGTTTCAAGTTTGTAAAACCTATTGTTTAGTAACACATTCCCATTAGTCACGGGCAGTCACGGGTTGCCAAGCAACGAGTGATTAAAATTTTTAAACACACCAAATTTGCAAAAATTTTGTTATCATGGCAATCTTCTCATTTAATATTGTGATCCTACTTCATAAATAAAAATATTTTTTAAATATTTTTTGGGGTTTTTCATTATATCGTAGATAAAATTTTGTACGATACACATACGTAAAGCGTCTTTAGTCACTCAGGGGTCTTAAAACACTCGCTATGCTCGTGTTTTAATTGACCCATTCGTGACTAAAGACTAGCTTTACGTTCTTGTATCGTAAATAACTATTAACTATTTTTCTATAGATATGGGAAGTATAAAGTTCACTTTAAAATTATATTTGAAAATTATGCGCGTCCCCTATTGCATTGTCTTTGTCTACAACTTATGTTTGTCTGATATAGCATTACGCAAAATTTTAAGCAAAGCAACTTGTTAAATTTCATATATAGGTAATTTTTCCGCGATTAGAAGATGAATGCTTCATATCAGTTATATTATCCATTTCCGTTAAGATATTCAATTGCATACAATTCACCCCCAAAAATTACAAATGCCCCTGCACTATAAATTCATATAACCCACAACAAACTTTAGCCAAACAATACGAAGATACCCCCACATACATCTACACAGATACAGTGGTCGCGTGTTAAGACGCCATCAGTCAGCCAGAGGTGGCTTGATGTATTTTATAGCGTTGTTACGGGCCCGCGCTGCCGGCGCCATGACGTCGTTGTGTATCCGTCCCCTGTCCCCACCCCCCGCGGCGCCCCGACACCCCAGGATACGCCGCACGAATCTTGTAGGCGTAGTGCGTCGACCTAGTTAGCAGAAATAGAAACACGCCGGGAATTGTGCGGAATTCACTGGATTATAAAGGTTTATGAAATTTGTAACGTACTGCCAAACTTAATTCAGATAGAGAAAAATGTTTTAAATAAATATTGTAGCCAAGATTATTTTACAGTTTTTTAAATATAAGAAAATGTATTCTAAATCATTTAATTACTGAGATATGTCCAAAAAGCTCGATAGGCTTTCAAGTATACTTCCATTAACCAGTTGGTAGATAGTTACAACATTCAAATTTTAAACATGTTATTTCACTGACAATAAAAAAAGATTACATACTGTTCCCGATCGGGAACATAAAATTTAAAATTCTTCTTTTCTTTTCTTATGCAGTTTAAATTCATGACAATCATGTTGTAACATTTGGGAACATTATATACACTTTGTCAATTGCCAATTAGGTCATTCCTCCCAATTTGACCAACATAAAAAAAAAATTTGGAGTGGAAAAAGGATAATTACAGAAACTGAGATAGAAAATGTAAAATTTGAAGGAAGTAGCTTATTACCTGCTGATATATTAAAGCTAAATACACCTTTACAAAATTACCAAATTTTTTTTTATCTGATGTTTTCCTAGAAGAGATGGTTTATCAAACAATTTTGTGTAGTACGCAAAGACGACCCAATAGAGTTCTATTGTAAGTTGAATTTGTTCATAATATGAGTTAGTTGAGGTGGTTTGGTCATATTGAGCGAATGTCGAATGAAAGGTTGGTGAAACTAATATATGTGGGCGAGATTGATGGTGAACGATTGCGTGGACGTCCAAAGAATATGTGGTTGGGTATGATTGATGGTTTGTTGCGTGAACGAATGATTCCGAGTGTGAAGAATAAACGAGCATGTATGAATGTGGACGAAGCGAAAGTGGTGTGTCAGGACAGGAATGTTTGGAGGAGATTGATGGTTGACTGTGTTTCTGGTTATTTGCTACCCCACTGAGTGGGATATATACATATATACGTCATGAAAAAATGGTCAAAACGGATTCAAGGGACGTCAAAGCATTTATTTCTGAATGAAAATAAAGTACAAACAAAAATTCCTACACTTGAACAACCGTTGAAAATAGAAAAACTATAAAAATATTGAGTCAATAGCATGACAAACAGGTTTCCCTTTAAGTTATAAAAAATTAAAAACCACCAAAAAATAATTGAATAACAATGAAACAAAATCTCGAATGAAATCTCCATGTTATCGGTTTAATTTCGTCGAAACGACAAACGGAAAACAAATGAGTGTTTGGCGTGACAACAACTGAATTCATCAAAGCAAAGTACACTTGGATCAGAATGACTGTCGTTATACGACGTTTTATGACTAGCTCAAGTATTTAAACTTTATATAAGACTATTCACTTTATTTACTTTGTCATTGATTCACTATTAAACGTCAGGACACTGCTACATAAATCCTGTGGTATACAATTGTACGCTTTAACTGTTCTTTAATCTGTTTTATGATATCAAGCCAGAACTATCATCTCGAAAAATTTATTAATCTTTTACGAGTGGCATTCCAAAATAAAATTCAATTATAAATTCTGTACGTATATTAGTAAACCATGTATGCTCATTATCCAGTAACTGTAAAGTCTAATACTAATTGGGGTAAATAGTTTCGTTATTACAGTTGCCACTTTTTTTATTACTTTATATTACTTTATAATAAAAATGCTTCTATTCAATATTAATATTGTAATTAATGATGTTTTATTGTAATTGAAAGGTTTTATCACTAGGTTTGACAGCACTGTTCAACTTACTTTCAGAGATTTATGACTGTGTTGCTAGGCAATTCTATATAAATACTTCCCACCCATGGGATAAATCTATCACTTCCCACCCAAGAGGTTGTCATATTATAAAGGAATGACGTATTTCCAAACCTCTAAAAGGTTTGGAAATGACACATTACTATAGTGATTGTAAATAAAATAGAAATTGTTTGCTAATTTAACCAACCTCATAACTCTTAACCCTCTATTGCATGAATTATTTTTTATTAAAATAAGAGCTCAAAAAAAATATTTTTTACAAAAGAAATAATTATATATTTAAAATAAGTGTGTTACACAAATTTTTTTCTTAAAATAAAAAATTTTTTAAGTTTTATTCACTATTGGGAACATTATGAACAAATTCAACTTACAATAGAACTTAGGTATATTGGGTCGTCTTTGCGTACTATATAAAATTGTTTGATAAACAACCTCTTCTAGGAAAACATCAGATTAAAAAAAAAAATTATGGAAATTTTGTAAAGGTATTTTTAGCTGTAATATATCAGCAGGTTATTAGCTGCTTCCTTCAAATTTTAAATTTTCTATCTCAGTTTCTGTAATTATCCTTTTTCCACTTCAAATTTTTTTATGTTGGTCAAATTGGGAGGAATGACCTAATTGGCACTTGACAAAGTTTATAAAATGTTCCCAAATGTTACAACATGATTGCCATGAATGTAAACTGCATAAGAAAAGGAAAGAAGAATTTTAAATTTTATGTTCCCGATCTGGAACAGTATGCAATAGAGGGTTAATGCTCTTATAGTTCTCGAAATAGAAATGGTAGTACGATTAAATTGAACAGTCTGTACATTAGCGGCTGTAGATCCGTCAAATAACAACCCCCAAAGATGTCTGTGAACATTTAGTAATTATTTGTAATAAATAAATAAATAAATAAATAAATACAGGAGTAGATATTAGTGACGTGCACGCTGGTTAGATGTAGGTGGGTGGGAAGACGACGGCGACGCCTCTGAGTGACAGGCGTCGACGGGCGCCATATTGCTCCATGCAAATCTATGGTAATGAAGTGCACGGAGCACACCGAGGGTGCATTGTGTGCCGGGAGTAATGATCAGGGAGGATTTCATTGATGCACAAATACCTCGTGTTGTCGAAGAAATTCAGAAAACTTGACTCGTTCAATGTACGAGTATGTGAATATGGCTTGTGTAGTAAATAAGTGCGTCGTAAAACCCGACCATCAATACGGCTCCGATTCATATGCACGGTTAAAATGTTATATGTGTCATCATAAAGTTCAGAGGTAGTAAACAAACTATTATATATTCAAATCGACGACGAATCTGAATTTTATCAATCGTATAAAGAGGTTTGCTTATACTCCGACGTGCTTTATTATTTATTTTTCCTTCTACTCTTAATGTAAATACAACTTACATCTACAGCAACAATGCAAGTGGCTTATTGCATAACATGTATTTGTTCGGTTACCTTATTTAATAGTGTCATTTATATATCATGAACCAAGGCCAATAATGTTGTATTTATTACAGTTTTAATATATAGTTATTCGGTCGCATATAGGCATAGCTAATCATAATTTCATAAGGTTCCAAATAAACAAACCAATGTGATATGGCTCATAGGACTCACTACATATTCTGCAATTACCTATATTGAATTATTTGAAGGCAACTATTTCCAGTAGTAGGAAATAATATATTATTCAATTAGCGTGTAATGATAGCTTTTACTCATAAGAGTAAAATTTGCAATAAGAGCCGTAGGCCTGTATTGTAATTTATCCGAATGAGTAATAGTGTATTACAATACGAAGGAAGAAACTAAGCATTACGCTCACGCATGTGTCAGTTTTAAACACGAGGCGTTAGCCGAGTGGACAAAGACATATAAGTGATCGAATTCGTTTCTTCACAAGTGTTGTATAGCGTTTTGTTCAATCCTGCTATTGTAAGTACGCGCTCCTATCCTTGTGGTCCACATACTCAATGTTAAGATTAGGTTCAATTTGGTAATGACAGATGAGTGGGTGAAAGTAGTGTGCGAAAGAACTTTGTCATTACCCATTGATGAATGAGCAATGAGTTGAATGGACAAAACAGAAGGTTTCTAGTTCTGTATCCAAGTAAAAAACAAGTTTCAATAGCAGGATTGAACAAAATCCATTTCACGCGAATCAGTTTTATAGTATTGATCAGAGAATCAAGTTTTCATAAATTGTTTGTGAATTTGGTGACAAGTTGTTTTCTTTTCTCAAAAATTCTCATTAGTTATAAGAATTCAATTAGTATTCTTCGTTTTTTAAGTCAATAACTATTATCGCAAAATGAAGAAATGAAACTTACGCACACTGAAGCAGGGTAATAATGAAGACTCTTACCTGTAACAAACAAAAATATATATTAGTATTCTATCTTAAATAAGAAAGCATTTTAGAAAATCTGATGATCTCAACACACAACATCCCAATTTTAAACAGTACAAAATATAGAAAAGTGCAAATAAAAATAGGAAATACAAGGGGAGTTCAGATATAACCCAAAAATGTATTCTCAAAACCAAACGAATGGCCCTAGCGGTAATTCCTTCTTAACATTTTTGCAATAGGGTATCTAAAATGTCATCGTCACTTCAATTGTTTTCGTTTAGTAATAATATTTAAATTTCTTGTGAATGAGGGCGCCAAACCAAGTAATACATTGCAAAGACTTCAAGCACAGTATGGAGATCCACCTAATCAAAAACTCAGGTGTTTGAATGGTGTAAGAAGTTTAAGCAGGGCTGAAGTTTTCGGAGGTTTCGCGTACGTCAAATTTTCGACCGTTGTGCTACAAAAATCTAATCCAAATTCTAAATATTAAATTTAAAAATTATATTATCATTCATCAGTATATTTTGAGTCATTCTGACCGAAAAAATACGGACGTTTTCGTGGTAATAGCGAAATCGTATTCTAGGGATTCTAAAACGTGCTTATCTATAAAAACTTACTATCGAGAATATCACAATATCTCCTTGGCAGGTATGTGCGGGAGGTAAAAATATATAAGTGCTAAATGTTATTTAATTTAGTGCGGCTACTATTCGTCAAGCTACGACCTTCTGTGATGTTATCGGGGAAGAAAGCAGAAAGCACAAGGGCAAAGTTAAAAGTGTTCTGTAGATCCCATGACCCACCAGAGACCGTTCAGGAAAACTAAAACACCTTGAAGTGAAGTTTTCCGAGAAATTCAGCCGGTTTTAAGTAGAAATGTTGAACCTGTCACCTCCAAGCTATTTACTTATTCATATTTTAAAATAATTCGCCAAAAAACTCCCGAATGCAGTGGGTCCGTAGATTTATCTCTCGCTGAGACATGACAACAGCGCGCTGTTGTTTACGATTTACGGCCCTTTCGCCCTGAAATTACAGCCCTGCACTCAGGGCGCAAGAACGCAAGTACGAGGGCCAAAGTTTGTAACCTCAGCACCGCGAGTGTCGGAGAGTCGAGCCGAGCCCGGCTAAATCATAGAGTGTGGAGTGTAATAAAAGTTTCATGGCGGTTTGCTCTTAGCAAGTTTCGGGCCATCCTTGCGGATAATTCCCGAGAAGAGACCTCGCCAGTCGCCACCTCGGCCGGAGGATGGAGGTGTCAATGGCCCGGACTTACTTACAGCTAATTGGATTAATGGTGCTAAGACCGGGTTATTGCCGCTGACCTTTAACTACAGTTAATTGGGCGCCATCATTATTGGAATAATGGGTTACGATCAAATATTGATCGGACCAATCTAACACCCTTGATGCCTACTTTATTTTCTTTACTATACAAGTTTAGAAGTTCTCTGAATCCGTTTTGCCCTTTACTTCAATAACATTTATATCTGTATTTATAAGTCATCAAGAAGTAAAGATGGAGTAACTGATTTTCCCAAACATAAATTTTATAACTGCGCACAGCTTAGTTGATTTGGTAGATTTTATTGGACACAATACAATAAATTCATTCTATTATCTTCAATTTCAAGTAAAATTCATAGCAAAAATTTTTGAAATACACAATACTGTTTGTAATTCTCGTATATCTATTTGACTATTTGACCGCGCTATTAACTGAACTGAAAATGACTCCTGAATACATCAGGCCTACAGAGTCATACACCTTTATTTATTTATTTTACATAGGTATGATACTAGATAAGAAAATTAAATACCAGCATTTTTAAACAATTTGGTAAATCATTTATAGTTTACGAGAAATTATTTATTATATATTAGAAAAAGAGAACGTAACAGTTTTGATAAAAGAGATACAAATGTCACTTTGCATTGCGCGTGTATTGTGTAGGTTTTACTCCCTGGCTTTTGACCTACCTCAATATATATGCTCCGCACCTCATTAGCTTCTTGATTAGCTCCACCAAAACTACGTCACGTCATGGCGCGAATTACATAATTTGTGTTTCAAATTGAAAATATCATAAAACTATAAGATTATAATATATTAGTTTTTATTATTATTATGAGAAAACATAATGGTTAATTTACTAATTTTATTATTTTTCTTTAGATGCGATGTCATAGACCATATTGTACTATATAGCCAACCAGACAATACATTTAACAAATAAAATTTGCTTAACGTCCACTGGACTCCCAATTTATACAAATGATTCAGAATAGTATATTCTACAACCAGTAATGGAATGGCACATATTTCACACGAAACTGCGGTTTGCGAGTGTGGGTATGCTATTCCATTACATGTTGTAGACTACACTTTCTATAACAATATTTAGTAAATTATACAAAAAATACAAATACATAACTGTTAAATAAATAAAATTAGAACAAACAGACGTAAGCAGAGTAATTGAATCAAGATACTTCATCGCTCTAATATGCGGCTCTGATTCGTCAAATTATGGAATGATAGTTATTCCCATACAATTTTTTAGTTTGTAATGCGTAGTTTCCACAAATAAAATTTGTTTTATAACATTTATCATACGCCGCGTTTGAAATAAATTAGACGAATCAGAGCCGCATATTACCGTGATACGAAGTATCGTGGTTCGGTTATTATGGTTACGTCTGTTTGTTTTAATTTTATTTATTTGAGTTTGATGTTTTCAACAGTTTTGTATTTATAATTTTTGTATAATTTCTAAAATCTTGTTATAGAAAGTATAGTCTACAACAGGTAATGGAATTGTATATTCCACACTCGCAAGCCGTACAAACTTTTTGCTTGTGTGAAATATGTGCCATTCCATTACTTGTACTGTTCTACATATAATTCGACAAGAATACATAAGAATTATTTCATAATTGCGGTTTCTATTCAAAGGTTTTCATAACGGCTGGTAATGCCAGACCCAAATTGGGTAAATGGCTTGGTGATACATTTATTAATTTATGTTTTATTAAATACGAGAAAACCATAATCATGTCCTGGTTCATTAGATATTTACTAATTAAACTGCGAGTCAAAAAAGAAAATTGCTCTTTTGCACCTGTACCTACTACTACAAATTGTATACTGTAAATAATATTCATATTTTCATGATTGAGAAGAAAATATGAAATATGTCATTGCGATACGATTTGGTAATAAATTCTTAAATTACGATTTTAATAAAAAAAAACCCCCAAAGTTTTATAGTTAATTTTTAAGCAGGTTGAAGGCCTCGTACTAAATTTTACAGCCCAAATAAATTCCCTAAAATTCTAAATTAAATCCACTAGATAATATTTGAAGAAAAAATATATTTTTATGATATCAAGCAAAAGTTATGACCCTGAGTACATAACATTTTGTAGTGAAATTTTGAGACAAATGGCCCATAATTTATCTCATTTGTTTGAACGATATTCTCGGCGGAATTTTATTAAATCCGGGCCTGGAACGGGCCGCGACTACGACGAAGCAAGAGACGACTTTTTCATATTGCGTATGCATATTTTATAAGTTATCATGTGGATGACGGCTTGAAATATCTGTTGAGATTTTTGCCAGAAAAAAGAAAAATTCAAAGGACACAAACATAGAAATGTATTAGTACGTATAATAACTTTAAACCTCCTAAAAAAAAACACGATTTTGTTATTAATATTTTGAATTCGTTTCAGTACAGTACAGTGAAGCAAGTTAGCAAATAATTGAAGATGCAGACAATAGAGGCGCCATATAAAGGATTTAAGCTCAATTAAGTTAGACAATGTTTCTTGTTTGTGCTGATTGTATTTAACTACGTATTTACTGGAAAGGTTAAATGGAGGAACAATTTAAGCAGAATTTTTTGCAAAATAAAATAGACTATTCACTTCATCTCTCATTTGTCAAAAACCAATAAAAATTCAGGATTTTAATTTCACAGCCAATCAAAATTAATTATTATGAATGTTTTGTACTAGTAACATTGTGTGTTGGCCATTCAGTATTAGTAGTTTTTAAACAAATGACAATTTTTACTAAAAGTACATACAATCATTTTGTATGAAACCAAACGTATAATTAGAAAAATTGATATTGCTACATGCTAATTTTGCAAAGAATTGTTTGAGATTGGAACAATTGAATGAATTTGTATATTTGGTCTGAAGGTTTTCGAAGGATAGATTGAATGGAACGGATGGTGTACGTATTGGTGGACGTATAGTGCCTGCGTTAGCTTATGCGGATGTTGTTGTGTTGGGTGAAACTGAGGAGCAATTGAGAAGAATGATTGTTAGCATAAATGAAGTAGGGAAACGTTTAAATCTACTATTGAATGTCGATAAATGTAAAGTGTTGGTGTTTGAGAAGAATGTTTTGGTGACTGATTGTAATGTTTCAGTGAATGATGTGAGACTGCAAAATGAATGAATTTGTATATTTGGGTAGTATGTTCTCGAGGGATGGACGTATTGACCGGGAGATTGAGTGTCTGCAGGGTGCAAGGTATTGGGTGCTCTGGGTACATTTGCTCGAAATGCGAATGAATCTAGATGTGCTCGATTAAGTGTTTATAATGGTGTGTTAGTGTCTACATTGATGTATGGTTCTGAATGTTTGGATGCTAGATGAAGAAGTTAGAATGACCTATATCCGTTTTGGAAAACAGATATTTAAGAGGAGAGTGTAGGTATACGAGACGTGATCGTGTCCAGAATACATCAGTGTATGCTATATGGTGAACGTGAGATTGAGAAGAATGTTGTTAAGAAAGTGATGCGGGCAAGATTGAGGGCGAATAATTGCGAGGGCAATCGAGGAATAAGTCGTTGGGTATGATTGATGCATGATTGTTGCATGAACGAATGATTCCAAGTGTGTTAGAATCGCACTATGAATGTAGACGAGGTAAAAGAGGTGTACCAGGTTATGAATGTTTGGAGGAAATTGATTGTTGGTTGATTGAGTTTCTGGGTTCATGATACCCTACTGAATGGGATATAGCCAGACATTATGTGTTTATGTTAGGTATGTAAGAAAAATCATTTCTCTTCTATATCATATATCAGTGACAGGAGGAGCTTCAATTTAAGTAGAATTAGTAATTTCTGCATTTGTATTAGTGACACTAATAGCAATGGATCCATTTTTGAGTGACTTTCCTTTATAAATTGAATATTATTTGATATTACCTGGATATTTTTGGACTGTGTTTAACGTAAAGTGTAAATAAGTTCTCGAAACTTTAATCATACAACATTTATTCTTCTTACATAACCGACGTTTCGGTTTACACTTAAAGGCTAAATGTAAACCGAAACGTCGGTTATGTAAGAAGAATAAATGCTGAATGACAGATTTCGAGTATTTTTTACACTTTCATTATTTGATATTATTCATGGATATTATAACATTTTAAAATTTACGGGTAACAACAATTTGCAAATGAATACATTTTGAGTCATTTTAATTTAAAATTGGCATAGCATGATAAGTGATTATTAGTCTAGACGTTCATTTGTTTATGTTTATTATAAGTGTATAACAAAGCGAATCTTATTGAAAATACCAGTAGACGGATATATGCTCACGCATTATTCTCCTCAGTGTATAAAGCCAGATTTTTATTAGAAAATATCTGAAGAAATCAGAGATTTCCTGCGAAGAAAGTTCGCCGTCTTGATATATTGAATCCAATTCATGATGTCTCGCGTTCTCTGCTTCGCCCGTTCTTTGTTTTAACTCACTTGAGTTTGTTTCTTAGCAGCGATGCATCGCTTTATGTTTTGTTCCCTTTATTTCGTTGTTTATCTTTCGTTTTAAGAGATTTTCGTATTTTGTTGGCAGCGGCCCGTCAGAAAGAGAGGGAAAGTTGCAGGTGTGAAATTTCTTGTTATGTAATTAAATTTTCTGCAGCTATTGTTTGAAATTTTCTTCGTTGTTGTTTAGTTTTCAGTTTAATTAGATTAACAGATTTAGTCATTTGTCTTTTTGATGGGAATCGTTCACGCAACGCAACGCAACGCAACGTAATCTTGTATCAAATGGCAAATGGTTTGTTGACGTGTAGGTATCTTCAGCCTGGGTAATTAATTCTTGTTTAGACGATTCTCACGATCATAACAATGAATCACTCAGTTCCACTTTAATTTATTGTAAACCATGTTTGTTCTCTTAACAAATGGTTATGATATCCGTTTACTGTGATTTAGAATACATGCTATTTTGGTTTTATTTTAAACTAACTAATTGATCATTAAACATTACAGTCGAGCAATCCTTTAGGCGCCCTGTGCAAAGTTGAACAACTTGTCTAGTTATAAATAAAAGGTGTACTAAGTTTTGTTTTTCTTTTTTTTTTTTTTCATTATACTAGACGAAAATACAAATCAAAAGACACCAGTCTGCCACTCGAACGTGGTCGCGTTGCCTCGGCAGACGAATTTCAAAATTTAAAATTTGTGACCTCAAATTTCGGCACACAAATTTTAAATTTTGAAATTCGCATGCCAGGACAACCCGAGCACGTACGAGTGGCAGACTGGTGACTTTTGATTTGTATTTTCGTCTAGTATCATGGGATAAAAAGAACATTTTGGTCATTTGAGTCAAATTTCGAGCAATAAATTTTAAATTTTGAAATTTGTCAGCTGAGACTGTTGTATATAAATAAAATATTAATTTAGATATAGTTGGGAACACTGTTTTGTAAAAATCATAATTGGAATTAACTTGTATGCTCGACAGAGCCAGCATCACGGTCAACGAGTGAGGTTTAAAATAAATGTCTTGTGTGAGTGAATTTAAATATATTTATTTATATATCCTGTATTCATCTTATCCGAAACAAAATATAACATGGCGCAGTCGTTTCGTAAATATGAAATATAAATAAACAATTATTAATAAATAAACGAAACAAATTAAATTCTAAAAATAAAATATAAATACAATTGATTATAAGTTCGTCACGTGCTACAGGAAGATAACGTTACTTAAAAAATTTAAAAATGGCTAATAATTTAAAACCTCCATCGCATTTAAAATTAAATGGAAATTTAAGTGAAAATTGGTGCAAATTCAAACAAAACTTTGAAAATTTCATGACGGCATCAGATCTAGATGATGAATCAGATAAACGCAAAATAGCAATATTAATGAATGTAATTGGTGAAGAATCCATTGAGCTGCATAATACATTCACATATGTAAAAGCGGGAGATGAAAAAATATTTATTAAAGTATTGGAAGCGTTCGAGAATTATTGCAACCCGAAGAAGAATATTTTACACTCAAGGTTTCTGTTTTACAAAAGGAAACAACAAAATGGTGAAAGTTTTGACTCGTTCCTGACCGAAGTTAAAACATTAATTAAAGATTGTGAATTTCAAAATTCAGATGAACTACTAAGAGATAAAATCGTATTGTTCTCAAATGATCAAGAAACACAAGACAAAATAATTAAAATAGGAAATTTAACTTTACAAGAAGCCGTGAACCAATTTCGAGTAGCTGAAATTACCAGGAAGCAAATGAAAACAATACATTCCGGAGGAGAAGAATCTAGGCAGTACGTTGATGCAGCAACATGCAGTAATCCAGGTCTCAGGAAGCAGCATCAAATGGGAAGTAGCGTTCCTTACTCAAAAGGCAATTACAGTTATAATAATAATAATTTTAGTTTCAGAAAGATGAATCAAACCAGAGACAACAATGTAAAGGATAGGATGTTTAACAGACAGAACCAGCGTCAGGATATTAGATGTAAAAGTTGTGGAAACAGTCACACGCATAGAGAATACTGTCCAGCCAAGGGAAAACAATGTACAAAATGCGGTAAATATAATCATTTTAGCAAGGTATGTTTTACTAAAATGAATAAAGTACATTTAACGAATGTTTGTAAAATCAAAAATGAATCAGACACTGATGAATATTATTGTGGTGCAATTGAAACCAAATCGAATTCACTTAGTTGGACTGAAAATTTAAAAGTTGAAAATTTAAATATTAAATTCAAATTGGATACTGGTTCCGATGTTAACATTATATCTTATGAAATATTTAATTGTATCAAAAAGTCTCTTAAAACTTTAAAGTTGCAAAATTGTACTATTACATTAGAAGCATATGGGGGAACAGCAATTAAAATTCTAGGATCTGTAAATTTAAACATGCAATTAGATGGCAAAAGCTATAATGAAAAATTTATTGTAACTGATTCAAGTTCAACAGCCATACTAGGTTTAAAAACTTGTATAAAATTAGGTTTAATTCAAAGAAATGTGAACATTGTTAACGCGATAAATTCAAAAGATGATATTTTGTTAAAATATCAAGATGTTTTTCAAGGAATAGGTTGTTTTCCAAAAAAATATTCAATTAAACTGAATGAAAATGTAGTTGCTAGTGCAAAGCCTCCTCACAGAATACCAATAAATTTAAGAAATAAAGTTAAAAATGAATTAGATCAACTTTGTAAGAAAGATATTATTGTTAAAACTGAAAATGTAAATGGTTGGATCAACAAATTAGTGATTGTAGAAAAACCAAATGGATCATTAAGGTTATGTCTTGATCCAAAAGAATTAAATAATGCAATTAAAAAGGAATATTTTACTATTCCAACATTGACTGATTTAACGTATAAACTCAAAGATGCTAAATATTTTTCTGTGTTAGACTTAAAAGATGGTTTCTGGCAAATTCAATTAGATGAATTTAGTCAAAATTTATGTACTTTTGCTACCATGTTTGGAACATATTCTTTTAAAAGGCTTCCGTTTGGTTTAACTATTTCAAGTGAAGTTTTTCAGAAATATAATACAGAAATTTTTGCTGATATTGAAAATGTATTTATTTATATAGATGACATACTAATTTATGGAAAAACCTCTGAAGAGCATGATCAAACTTTAAACAAAATTTTGGAAAGAGCACGTAAATATAATATTAAATTTAACAAATCAAAATTTCAATATAAAATAGAGGAAGTAAAATATTTAGGTCATATATTTAAACAAGGAACAGTAGAACCTGACAAAGATCGTATTCAAGCTATTGTTGAATATGATGTTCCAAAAAGTAAAAAAGAAATTCAGAGATTTTTGGGTCTAATAAATTATTTAAGAAATTTCATTCCAAATTTAGCAGAAAATTCTAAACCATTACGTGACTTAATAAAGAAAAATGTCGATTTGTTTGGATTGAAAATGTTCATAACAAATGTTTCAATTTACTCAAAGAAAGTATTGTTAATGCTCCTATATTACAAAATTTTGATAATAGCAAAGAAATAGTAATACAAACTGACAGCAGTCAATTTGGCATAGGTTGTGTATTGTTACAAGAAAATAAACCAGTTTGTTATGCATCAAAAAGCTTATCTGAAGCTGAAATTAATTATGGTCAAATAGAAAAAGAATTTTTGGCAGTGTTATTTGCTTGTAAAAAATTTCATACTTATATTTATGGTAGAAAATGCACAATACAAACTGATCATTTACCTTTAATAACATTGATGAAAAAAGATATTCATAAAATAAACTCTGTAAGATTACAAAGAATCAAATTAAAATTAGCTAAATATGACATTAATTTAATTTTCATACCAGGAAAAAATATGTTTGTTGCAGATGCACTAAGTAGAGCATGTTCAAAAGCTTGCAGTAAAGATACTGATTCATGTTTAAATGAAGTTGTACACACTATAAATATGAGCGACGCAATAAAAACAGAATTTCAAAATGAAACTAAAAAAGATTATATTTTAAGCAAATTAATAGAACTTTTTCAAAATGGTTGGCCGGACCAAAAATCTAAAGTAGAAGACTCTATAAAATTGTACTATAAATTTCGAAATAATATATTTCTTGAAAATGATTTATTATTTTTTGACGATAGAATAATTGTTCCACTAAATCTTCGTAAGAAAATACTAAACATGTTACATGAATCACACTTTGGCATAACTAAAACAGTAAAAAGAGCAAAATCTTTATTTTATTGGCCTAATATGCAAAAGGACATTGAAGATAAAATTTTTAAATGCCGAATTTGTGAAAAATTTAGATCAAAAAATGTAAAAGAACCGATGATAATGCAAGAAATTCCAGAACTGCCATTTCAAAAAGTAGCTTGTGATATATTACAATATGGTAATTCAGACTATCTTGTATTAGTGGATTACTTTTCAAAATGGATTGAATTAATCAAATTAAAAAATAAAACGTCTTTTGAAATAATTAATGTATTAAAAACAATTTTTTCAACTCATGGCATACCAGTAACTTTAGTGGCTGATAATAATCCTTTTAATTCGATGGAATTTAATTTATTTTGTAAATCTTGGAATTTCCAAATTGTAACATCAAGTCCATATTATCCAAGAAGCAATGGTCTTGCGGAAAAAGGGGTAGGGATTTGTAAACAGATGCTTAAAAAATCTATTGAAGGTGGAATAGACGTAGATTTAATGTTGTTAGAATATCGTAATACACCAGTGGTTGGTACAAATTATTCACCTGCTCAAATCTTGTTAAGTAGAAGAACAAAAACCAAACTACCCATTCATCAAAATCTGTTAAAACCTAAAGTTGTGCATAATTTCAAAGAAATTTTAAATGGAAAATGTAAAAGTAATAAGTTGTACTATGATAGGAATTGTAAAACTCGCAAGAATAAATTTTGTAAAAATCAAAATGTTGTATTTAGAGATGGTAAAATTTGGAAACCTGCTAAAATTATTAATAAACATAAATCTCCAAGATCATTTATAATTCAAGATGAAAATAATCGATTAAAAAGGCGTAATACTATCGATTTAAGAGAATCGTTCCACGTACCAAAATTTAAATATAATGATCTAGATCTAGACACCACTGTTCAAAAAGCAAATAATGTTGTACAACCATCATCCTCAAGTTCAGAATTTTATGTCACTAGATCAGGAAGAATTTCCAAACCCCCCAATAAATTAATGTACCATAATTAGTTAATTAAGAAGGTAAAACCATCGTAAATTTATTTTGTATTTTCATTGGTTAGTATATAAGGATAGCTTTAAGTATTTTTTAAATGTTTATCTGAAAAGGGAGATGTTGTATATAAATAAAATATTAATTTAGATATAGTTGGGAACACTGTTTTGTAAAAATCATAATTGGAATTAACTTGTATGCTCGACAGAGCCAGCATCACGGTCAACGAGTGAGGTTTAAAATAAATGTCTTGTGTGAGTGAATTTAAATATATTTATTTATATATCCTGTATTCATCTTATCCGAAACAAAATATAACAGAGACAACTCGAGCACGTACGAATGGCAGACTGGTGTCTTTTGATTTGTATTTTCGTCTAGTATTTCGAGATTAAAAAGAAAATTTTGGTCACATTATTCAAAATTCCATCATTTACTTTCCTTTTTAAATGGACGCCATATTTAATACCACCCAGATCTAAATGGCAGACGTGCGCTTTTTCTAAACCTAAACGGGTAGATTCCATAGAACATACTGAAACTTTTGGTCAAATGGGTCGCAGTTTTTAAAGCTGGCTCCGGACTATTAGTCATTTAAATTTGTTTTGTATAAACCCGAAATATCACTTTTCTTTTGGATATTTTGTTTCGGGAATCCTTAAAGAAAAAGTGTATGCTGAACAAATGGACAATTTAGATTATCATTCCTGGTGACTGATTAGTGTAAGATAAAGTGTGATCACTAAGCAGTAACAGTTTCCAAACAACATGTGTAGTTAAAGTATTTCTTTACGAATCAAATCATACCATTGTTACAAGTTGGGTTCACTTTTATCTACAACTTTGTTCAAGTTTTTATCAGTAAAAATGTAATGTAAAACACGCTTGACACCCACTTAAATTCTCACATACTCTTTTATAGCTTGTAAGACTACACCAGCACCCTTCAAGTCGTTCGTCACCTATGCTGACAATCGTTCGTCCATTTGTCCGATACAGTACGAAGCCATCCCTGCAAGCTGCATGATCTGCACAGTATGTTAATCTGCAGTAAACGGCGCACAACAATGAGTTCATCTGGCGGGCGATTAGCACTAAACGCAGTTTAATCCCCGATCACGTCATCTGCTGACCTTGTGACCCCGCCGCGCAGAGTCACGGGTCACAGATCACGAGGGGACGAGGCACGGACGGTGGGAGACTCACAGGGTCACAGGTACCGGCCTGGAATGTGGAGACGAGCCTGATTCACATAGGAGAGAGATCAAGTACTGATGATTGCATGTTCTTGTATGAGGTGCATACCGAAACTTCCTACCAGAGTTGGTATCGTGCGCAGGCGGTTGGAAAAGTATTTCAAACAACGGATAATAGGAAATATGTGCACTAAATTATAAGGGGAAATTGATCCGTGGTAACATGATCAAGAGATCGTTAGGTCGATAACACAGACGACAAATTTTAGAAACAAATTTCTGAAAATTGTCACAATTTATAATTATTTATGGGGCATCTCTTTCGTGAATATACCCGGTAGTTCATCGATCTGTATTTTTTTATTTTACTTGATTATTTCAAATATTATTTTTTTTTTTGTAATTATTTATTAACCTTTATAAGAAACTCCACGATTCTCATCTTATTTTCCAAATGCACAGCGTTCGCATAACTTCGATGCATTCTGTAATCCTAAACAAATATTCATTTTGTAAAAACCCAGTGTTTTGTAGATTTTGCAAAATACTGTTTGAAAAAAAAATGGTTCAGAAAGGTTAACTGTTTAATGTCACATCTGATTATAGGAAAGTAGTTTTTCTTTTTTTTGGGGGGGGGGGGGGGGGGGGAGTTTCCCAGACTCCAGTGTGATATTTGGGTAACTGTGAAATGAGTGTGACTGCCTAGGGTTTATAATAGTACTGATCATTTTATTTACTTATTTATTTAATCGATGAGTACTTTTATCATTTCTGGAGTCGGGCTGTTTATGAGTTTGGGTTCATTCATTTTTCTTTTCTTCTTTAACCGGAGATCTTTGCCATAGTTCATCTGCAGAATATAACTCTGATATATCTCATTTTCCATTGCTCTATATGAAATCTTTTTTCAAGGAGAAACAAAAGATCATTAAAGTTTTGCAAAAACATATGGAATGCTCCATTAAAAAATATAGAACTGTATATCATTGCACGAAATGTAATAGACGGTAGACTAGTTTACTACACATGGGCATATTAATTTAAAAAAAGGTTGATTTAAAAAAAAATTCGGTAATGTATAAAATAATTAATTGATTTGAAGTCTGGCAACCACATTAACTAAAACTATATCGTAAAACTATATCGATAACATAGCACGTACTCTGTTAAATAGAAAATAGTCGAAGTTTTGCATAAGCAAATAAATAATCAACTTCTAATTTAAATGCAGTAAAATCAGATACAATCAATCACAAGAATTGATTTTCTTTCCCCAGTCTGCAGTATGACCTTGACTTAACCTCTTAACTGCTAATTGCAAAGAAACTATAATGCAGCTTGCAGACTGTGTGCTGAGGTGATGTATATTTCGCACTAGGAAATGCGGAAAAGTTAAAAATTAGGTCAGCCATTCCGTCAATATTGACTCGCGCTTTATACTTTCATTGCGTGATTCGGTAGCGCACGCGATTCGCCAAGTCATTACTCACATCACGGGCGCCAGGACGCCAGGCGTCTGCCACTGCAGTCACACAAACAAAAACCAACGCGGCTAGCAAGTCAGACGGCTGTCCAGCCGTCGACATAACGCAAACAATGATAAATGCAAACCCGACAAGAAAACCTGTGTAATTGTAAATTGAAATGTATGTGCGGATACTTGCACATCGAAATCTTGATTGTTTTTAATATTTTAGTAGGTGTAACAATGCACTGTCAAAAGGAATGTCACCCAAAGAAAAGGTGAACTAATTTAATATTTTTTAGGCAAACTTACATTTGGATTGGGTTCCTGATAGTCGAGCAAAAAAGCTAAAAATTAAATCACAATTTTAAACTATTATAATATTATGCCCAGTTGCACCACTCTCACTTAAACGTTAAGAGTTCCTTAAAATTCTAAGTAATCCTTAAATATAAAAATTTCGTTGCACCAGCCAAATTTTAACACTTAAATTGACTTAAGGAATCTTTAAATTAAGTGTCCGACATTGGCCACTTAACGTCTACTTAACACAGGAACTGTCAAGTATTTGTATTTGTAGAGAGGAAGAATGTTAAATGATTATGATATTGATTACGACGATGGTGATATGGATGATTTGGAAGATATTCAATTTATAAATAATCATCCGATAATAATATATGAACGAGCTGATCATTTTCATAATTTGTCGGAGGGACAGTTTTTTGAACGACTTAATAAAATTAATTAATATACAATAAAATCATATCATATACAATGGCAAACAGTCAATTATAAATAACAAAAATCTGGTGTGGGCACCACACTACTTTCTTATACATAAAAAACCAATTGAACACGTATGACTTGTTCCTTGCACATGAGTTTATTTTGATAATTATTATAGATGATAAACTTGTTTCATTTTTTCTTCTCTTAACTATCTAGTCTTTAAAACTTTCTAACTAATAATACAAATAGGTATTGCTTTTTATATTTCAAACAGAAACACATATTTCTGACACATAGAAGCATGTAAAGAAAAGTGCAAATAACATTTTATATTCTAAATATTTTTGCTAACATCTTGCATTTGAAACTTTTTTCACAGCTGATTCTATTTTTGAAAAAAATGGAATATATTGTTTTGCATGTTCAGTAAACTTCCTCTTCCAGTTTTTCATTTTCATCCAAAATCATCGTATTTTCATGAAACTTATAAATTCTAAGTTTCGTTTACATATCTTGTCTCGTTCATGAGATATTGCACACACGGACACCCATCCATCCATCGTCACACACAGACATCATTGAGAAATTAGTCTTAAATCAATGGACGTCAAAATATGTATTTCTGGAAAATCTTGCCATCGATTCATGTTTCCAATACTTCCTTATACTTTGTATAAGAAAGTAAAAAAATGTCAAAAATCACAATAATTAATGACAAATATGGAAAAATCTTCAATGTTTTGTATGGGGCCTATTCTGTAACTTACCTGTTAATTTATAACGGCCTGTTAAAAAATTTGATCATAATAATATATTTGTTATATGAAATATTAAATTTTTATTCAATGCCGTCTGTTATCATTCGTTAAATTTTTAACAGGCTGTTAAAAATTTACAGGGAATTTACAGAATAGGTCCCTATATTGATTATAACATAGCAATAACTGTCCTTTGTCTCGCAGAAACAAGGCGAGTTCTAGTAACGAACTTTTAAACTTGCATAATTTATACTTGCACAAGAAATTGATATAAAAATTTTGTTGCATCGTATAAATTCATAGAAATATTGTACAGAAATCTATGCCACACCAAAATATCTGATCAAGGATTAAACAGATAAATGAATAAAAGAGAAGTTAAAACTGAAAGCAAAAACGGTATTGAATTTTACGCGATTTGCGATTTCAGTACTAATAAACAACTGTCACTAAATGCTGGATCGTTTCAGTGCGGTCACTAAAAAAGCGGAAACTGTCACATGAAACTTTTTCCATAGAGGTTTATTCTCATGTCAGATTAATCGCCCAAAATATTGTATGTCAACACCGAGTCAACCAACATTTACGTTGGCAAAAACGAGCATAAATGGGTAAATATTTGACTATCCTATCGAAACGTGCACGTGACGTCGAAATAGAAAAAATTATATATACATTTTCCGGGGAAAGCGCACGAAACATTCATTAAAATTAAAACTTTTCTTTGTTCCGGTGGGCAGCGATTATGAGCAAGGAAATCATGAATTTTCGTGTTGATTACGACTGGACTTTTCATTTCCCAGCTGGGGTTTTTTCCTTGTGTAATCTGTAGTTTGCATGTTACAGAGCCCTGCTGAAAGAAAACAAGAAACCGAGTGCGAAGAATAAATTCAGGTCTTATGTGAAAGAAGTTGCAAATGTGCACAGCTAAAGAAATACTAACGCAAACATATAGGTGAGATTTGGGATTTTCACAGAGAAAACTGCAGCTTCCGCGTACAGGCGACATAGCGGGTTTTACTTTTAACTAAATGTTATAAATAAAATATATTCGCGTGTATAGTGCACAAAAATGGAAATTCTTTTTATAATAACGTATACAGAAAATAAATACTTATTCCAGACATCAGGACATATCCCATATCAGCGTTGTTTTCATTTTTACAAAATGGCACCATGGCTAAATAATTTGGTCGAACGATCAGATTGTGAAATATATAAAACAAAACCCAAGGCTACAATTAATTTTACCCCTGTGCTGCCTTCTCCACCTTTTTAAATATACTATAACCTAATATAAAACAATTTTTTTAAGCGGTTTTCAGTCTCAACTGCTGAGGTTATTATGCGGTCTCGGAACCTTGTTTTCGGTGGTGTAACAATGGCACGCAATGGGTTTTCGCAAAGCGGTCGGGTTACCCATCCAACTAAAAACCGCGGGCAGTACTGCTTAACATGCGTTATCAAGTGAACTGGCTTCTACGCTACCTTCCATGGCCGTTGCTATAAATCATTTATTTACTGAGATATGTTAATAGCTATTTACCGGTTTCAGGAGATTAAACCTAAGTTTACATGCACAAAAGTAGGCGGGGTAAATATGTCATAACTCTATGCAGTACGGTAATATTACCATACTGACCTATCAAAACAGTCAAGAAAAAGAAAATAAAATACAATGATAATATAACGCTATTTATTAATACACACGGAATTAAGCTGTTCAGAGCTTCACCTGCTGCGTTCCAAATATTTTCAGGCAATTCAGAATCGCCAAAATCCACTTTTATCTAGCCATTACAAACACATTTGACGTTTAAGTAAAAAAATTATTTATAAATATGATACAAAACAAGTGTAACCATGGTGTTAAATAAAAACAACCAGACTTACTTGATCACTTTCTAAAATTATGACAGACGTTATTCATTAAAGAATTTCAAAAAATAATATTTATTAATGACATAAACGTCTTCATATTCTGAAACCGGTAAACTATTGAACAAACCACGGATGTTATGAGTCATAACAGGCCTTAGATGTCTTAAAATTCTCGCTATACGAGCTCGGATTTCAAACTGACATCTGCGGCAGTTATGATACTCATAACATCGCTAGGAATATTAATAGCTATTACCCAAGCCCTTTTGCTTTTGAAAATGAATCTTTACAAGTTACTAATTGAAAGCTACATTGTAAAAATTTTACAAGTTAGTAAACAAGGTAAACAATGCACGTTGCCACAGTAATGCTTACAAGGCTTATGCCTTAGATATCTTACAATTGTTGCTCTACAAGCTCGGATTTCAAACATACATCTATGATACTCATAACAGCCGCAGATGTCAGTACAGAAATTCGAAACGTATTGTTTTACTCATATAATTTCCTAAGAAGTTGTTTTGTGTTTTGAACGTTTAATGTCACCAGTACGCAACAACGCTCAATGCCATCTTGGAAGACATTGCAACATTGCATGTTTACAGTGAACCATAAATTATAGATTTAATAAATAAGATTAGTTTTCTAACCGTTAGCATAAAACGCGCCGAACTGAATAATAATGTTATGCAATAGATTTCCCGTAAAAACAATTTTCTACCGGTAAGCATATGCTAACAAAATAACGCGTTTAAATACAAAAGAATTTTATCGCGTTAAAAAACTTTATTCCGGGGCAAATGTATGCAAACGCGGCGATCCCGCCCCAAACGCTCGCAACTTTCTTCCGCAACGGTTTACGGAAAATTAGTACTACACACAGCAATATATTTCTAGGTATTTTCGCCGGTATGGTGGTATTACTGTTTTACATACAATGTTGCAAATTTTTGGCAGTTGGTAATTGGATAATTTAGCTTTATTTATTTTAAACATGTTTCGCTCGCAATTAAAATGTAAATTAATGTTAAGTAGATAGGCAAATTGGTCTAGTTAATGATTTCTGGCTTTGTGGTATTATAGACGTGACATGACTTGCATTTGTATGTTGCGGCACACGTGTAAACCGCATACCATAAACTGCATTGTAAATATTTCCATTAAATACTAATTTGTTCAAATATACGCATTATACTTTACACAGATTTACGAATTACAAATAGTAACACGAAAAATATATATTTCCAATTTGTAATAGAGAATAATAGCGTATAAAAGAATAAGTAAAGTACGCGAAGTCTTTAATATGTTATGGAAAATCCGGAGATCAAATGAAATATCAAGAAAAACTAAGTTTGAAAATTATATACCGTGTGTACCATGTAAATGTTGGCTTAGACAATTAACATATAAAATCAGTTTTTTGTAGATAAAAAGTGTACGGCAAAAAATTATGCATTCAAATTTTATATCACAATGCTGCCAATATCCCTACATCTTATTTAATTCAGATTATTTTATTTTGATATCGCAATTTAATGTAATTAATAATAATAATTCCTAATTTTCCGCCTACTCTTTTTATTGCTATTGACGTATAGTGCTTGCCATTTGTTTTACATATTTTAATAAAACATTAAATGTCGAGAACCGTGTAAATATTATTAGAATGTATTATGAGGGCGCAGTGCAAGGAATAAATGCTGAATCGCCAGAAATTGACAGTGACAGATTAAAATATTTAAAACAAATTGCAGGCACTATACGTCAGTAGCAATAAAAGAGTAGGCGGAAAATTAGGAAGTAATATTATTAATTTCATTAAATTGTGGCATCAAAATAAATTAATCTGTATTAAATAAGATGTAGGGATATTGGAAGTATTGTGATATTAAATTTAGATGCATAGTTTTTTGCCGGACACTTTTTATTTACTAAAAACTGATTTTACATGTTAACTGCCTATGCCAACATATTTATGTGAAAATGTGTCAAAATAAACGTTTTCGTTCAATTTCTTCGGCAAGTACTAAAGTTTATGCTATGAATTCATGAAATAATCTTGGCATATACCCCTCGTGCTAAAGAATTGAATCGATTAAATTTGATGTCTAACTTATTTATAAAATTTTGCTTTTAAAAAAGTGTTATCGTACATAATAATTTAAGATAAAATCCCTCGACCAGCGGTCTCGGGATTTTTTCAAATTATTATGTACTCAAAACACTTTTTAATCAAAATTTTATGCATAAGCCAGACATGTCAAATTTAATCGATTAAATTCTTAGCACTCGTGATATAACTATTGAATATTGATTATTATAGATTTCCGGGTAATTTTTTACCAATTCAATCAAATTCTCATCTTCTTGGTCGCTAAATTTTGGCCGAGCCATTACAGTTATTTTTTTTACACGTGCCGTCATGTCACTGTTAAATAAATGTTAGTTAATGGAGGAGTTACAGAGGTAATTATGCAATGGTTAAAAAATATTGTCTTAATATTTGACAATTTCTTTAAAAAGGCAGACAATATAAAGTTGCGTCTGAATAATATGTCTTGTAATAAATACAGTCATCTACGAAAACATGCGATCTTGTGGCAGGCGGCCATCCAACCCTATCCCTATCCCTAGTCCGGTCGATATCTCGAGCGAGCGGTACCAGTTAATTACATTAAGATGCAATTAAAGGCGAGCGAAATGAGAAAAAAGAAATATTGCCGGCAAGTTAGTATAAATCTCTCGCTATCTCACTCCCACCCACGCTACCCCCAGTCAGGCTGTCCTTGGCGCCCAATAGGGTTGTCTCGGTCTCGCACAAGGCAAGGGTAGTGTTGTCTTTTTTGTTCCACTTGGACTACATTTGTGATTACGTTTTCTTGTTAAAGAAAGGATTTTCGGTTTTAAATTTTCAGCGGTGTTTGAGACGTATTGCCCGTAGTTTATTACAGAGCTACGAGTTTTACTGTGTGTAAGGATAATTCGACTTGAACGTACTACAGAAAAGGACAGATGTCGTTACTTTCACATTAGTCAATTGATTTTGAAGATGTTTCCTAATAATACACATTACTAGAGAGCGGATTATATGCAGGAAAAAACTGAATTATATGCGCATATATAAATGAACTGAGTTTTTTGGAAATATGCACTATGCACAAATATGACAATATATGCAGCAAAATATGCAAAAAAATCTTAAATTATTAGATAAAAAGTATAAATGGATCCATTATAAATTTTATTGCACAATATACTATACAAATAAACTACTAATATACATATAAACTAAGTCTAGAAACTTGATATTATAAGATTATGACATATTTACATAATTACAATAACAAACTATTCAAAATTTTCTAAAAAAACAAAAAAAAGTGAAACATAAGTAAAAGATATATCCAGTTGAGAATTCTCGGTCTTATATTCATTGTACCCACTTTTACTTGCATTCGTGTATACAATGAATACCTACCGTTACCGTTACAGGGATTTCTCTAGAAATATTAAGAGTTTATTGGTTTGTGTATTTGCTTATTGTATTGTTTATTGCTTATTCCGTTGCATTCTTTAATTTATTGCGGCCTCCTCAAATATTTGGGAATTATCAATGTGCATTACCAGAAATTTCAGATTGTTTATTTTCAACTTTCATAAAAATATGCCTAAGAATGCACAAATATGTAATATATGCAATTAGTTATTAGCATTAATTAACTCTTATCAATGTAATTCGTCCAGAAAATTGATTTTATTTAAAGATATACAAAAATTAAAATTTATAAAAACCATCATAAATATTGGGGTAATGAAAAAAAAAAGTATATACAGCACAGGAAAAAAGTGTATTTTTTATCTTATATTTAATTTAATCTGCGGGAAAAAATCATACACTTCTCTCCCTTAATGTATAATATACTATTTTATACGTATAAAACGACGAATTTTAGACAAATCAGTTTATAGTTGTTATACTTAATATATCCTTATATAAAATCTTAGAATATGTTTAATATATCTACCATATTTTCCGTATTAAGGACATAAGAAAACGGCAATGGCCGTAAAATTTAAAACATGATAAAGAATAATTCCTGCGGCCATTACGGCGTCTCCACAATAATCCACTCAACTCCAAATCTCATCTAATATGAAAAACTTGTCAGAAATTTACCATAACTCTCCCGTGTCGGAGTTGTGTATGCAGAGCACGTGTATATGGGCGACGGGGAGGGGCAGGCGCCGGGCGCTAATACCCGCGGCTTCCGCGTGTAAAGCCGGCTTGATGGGCCCTGGACCGCGCCGTTATCATGTGCGGCACGTCCCTGGACGAGAACAGACGAACGGGCCCACGGACTACTAGACGAGCATTACGCGGTATTGCAGACAACGTCTGTCCAACAGACAGAAGGGGCGAAACATAGGGGAGTGACCAATAAGATGCAAAAATTACACAACACATGTTAGACAAAAGATTGCCAATGTAGTTTAATCAAATCTAACAAGTCAAAAATATTTCAATCTCCTTTTTACCCAAAATCAGAAACATCTATTATCTTTTATATTCCCAAAAATACTAGCTTAGCATTATGGACCGCAATATTTAATGAAAATCGGATGATAAATTCAAGTGAACTTGCAGAGATATGTAACTTGATTAAATTAATTAAATTAATTTTTTTGTAACTTTGTAAAAGTGACAACTAGCATTTATATCTATCATTTTATCTTCCATTATGTTCATCTTTCTTTTGCTATGTATCCTTTCTAGTGATTTTGAATACTTTCCTTCTCATAACAATAAATAATTCATCAAATAAAAACGAAGCACAAAAAAATTTTTTGTTCAACGACTCCATTCGAAAACTCAAAAAGAAAAAATCTAATGCTTTACATGTTTTACACACCCCAATTTATTAGTCAATAAATTGGACAAGTTTGTTTGTTTTACTCACATCAAGATTTCCGTCAATTTATTGTGAAAATTTCAGTAGTACCAACCCGATCAGCTTTCACCTATGCTACTAATTAACTAAAAAAAAAAAAACGAACCTAAATGGTTGGCAATGACTAAAATCCTCTAGAATTACCTAAAAAATTGTCGAAAATTAAAACGTCAATATATTGAGCAAATTATTGGTGAAGAAAAAATTTAGATAAAATTTCGTATTACATGCAACAATAAATTGACAAAAAAACTTGGCCAATATGTTGACATATAAATTGTATCGCATTAGATGGTAGTGTTGCTGACGGATTTGTAATCAGATTAACCATTATTATTGTCCATACACAATTTAATTTCTCGGAATAAAACCCAATCCCGAAATTTAACTAAATATCGAAATGTAAATCTAATCGTGGATAGTATACCTATATTTAATTAAATAGAGGAACAACATTATGATTTATGAGTATATTCGTCAATTCAGTTTGATACCTTCTTCTAATTCTCGTAGCTATGTAGACCAAGAGGCGTTTTGTTGAGACGTTTCTTCGTTTGGTCCCTGAGTTTATGGTAAGTAGCTAGCTATACGCATTCTTCTAATCTTGAATTTCTAGTCCGGGTCCGGGTGCGTTTCCGTATTTGTAAACTCTTTACCTGTTTATTTTTCATTCAGTTTGGTTTAAGTTTTTTTTAGTTTCGTTCCATGACATACTTCTGCAATTTAGTTCCCTATTTAAGCTCCGTTTCCATGTGTCCTCAGGTTTTTTGGGGTTTGGTTTTCCAGTGACTTTACAGTCTAGAGCTTTTTTGTTATATTTGTTTGTGTTTCGTTAAAGAGTAACCAATCCACTGATATTTAAGTTTCTGAATGGTTGGCAACAATTTCTATTTTATCTATCGTTTGTCAAAATATGCCCAGCATGAATCTAAGACATTTGTATGTAAATATTAAATGTTCACAATGCTTTGCTTTGCTTACATTCTGTCCATATTTTCTGTCCCGTGCAATAGTAAACTCATTACGTTTTTGTTAAATAAGTTTTATTTTTATTTTCCAACAAAATTGTAATTGCGTCCGGGTAATCAAAATCAAGGTTAAAAACAACGGAACCCTTCTGTACTATACTGTTATCTGAAATTAGATTTCACAACATAAAAGAAAATAACTGTATTAATTATTGTCGAAGTACTGATCGCTATGTCTATATTTGTATGACAAAATAACATGTCACGGTTACAAAATGCGATGTGTAGGTGCAGCTCAGCTCGGCGCTAACATTAAAGCTTAATACCTATAATTATCACTATTCACCGACATAATTCCCACAGCTAAACAATACATCATTTGCGCACAGAAGGCTACTCGAAAAATCAAACTTGTGTTTTTGCAATTAGCACATACGGTGTCCTACTCACTCCCTCGAAGCTCAAAACTTGCTTTCACGTGACGCCATTTGTTAAAAATAGGCCAAGATGTCTGCGAACACTGATTGGATACTGGTTCCGCGGTGTGACGTCAGCATTGCCGTCGCGCTTGACAGATATGGCGGGAAGTAATGAGTAATATACTACGGGTGATTACTTGAACGTAAAACATGGCGTGTTGTAAAGAACCCATTTTACTTTCTTATACAACATAGTACAACAAAGTATAAGAATCATTAAAAAAAAATCGATGACTATATCCGGTTGGACCATTTTCTCAATGACGTATGCGAGTCTATATGTGTGAAAACTCATGTACAAGAAAAGATAGAGTAATGAAATTTCATAAGTTTCATAATAATGTACAGAGCAGATAAAATAAAACATATTGAGTGCCCTGGAAATTTTTGCTCGAAACCTATGTATGTATGAGATGCTCCATTAAGTGTGTGTAATGGTGTTAGTGTCTAGCCCAGTAAATGTTGGGTATGAAGAAGCATGAAAGGTGTATAACTATTGTAGAAAAGAGGTGTGAGATCATGCCCGATCTTTGGGAAAAAATAACTTACGCAGATCTCGATAAGCGATATATTTTTTCGTGTGAAATACGGTTACCAACCATCAAATCATAGTCCTCAAAGATGTTAGTGAAGGGGAAACCACAGGGGTAAATTTAAATTGGTAACTATCGACAGTCGAATGCGTTACCAAGGAGCTATTTATCCCATTTATTTCAATGGAGTATTGGGAAACAAAATGATGGAATAGTATATTCTACAACAAGTAATGGAATGGCACATATTCCACGCGAGCAAAAAATTTGTACGGTTTGCGAGCGTGGGATAGGCCATTCCGTTACATGTTGTAGTGTAGACTATACTTTCTATAAAAAGGTTTTGGAAATTATACAAAAATACAAATATAAAACTGTTGAAAACGTCAAACTCAAATAAATCAAATTAAAACAAACAGACGTAACCATAGTAATTGAATCAAGATACTTCATATGTCGCGCTAATAAGCGGTTCTGATTCATCGAAAATATTCCATTCGCCGCGTATGGAATGTTAGTGATTCCATAACAATTTTTAGTAGTGGAATGCCCAGTTTCCAAAACAGTGTTATAGAAAATGATATTATAAAAGACCCAAAAAGGTTCAAAATTGTGCAATCAAATTTGAGAGTACGAAATCATTGAAGGGGATACAAAGCAAGCCACAATCATGTGCAGAATATATTGACAACGATGAGTGTGAGTTTCAGAATAATGTTGGTATTAGTAGAAGTTTTAAAATATAACTCCAACACATAAATTCATCAATCCTTATCAAGATTGAATTCTCCGATAAACATTAATCTATTAATTAAGTCCAGAACAACAGTTTTTTCAGAGCAACGTTATTATTGTTTGTTAATTAAATTTTACAACAGCCAGGCGAATTCAACCATTCAACGGCAAGAACTACTATCATTTAGCATACAACATAGGTGCTCACATAGTCGTAAGCCCATCCTGTGTCATTGTATTCCCTGTCAAAACTAAACCCTGATCCTACAGAATCCACCGAGCATATAATGACATCACAATCACAACGACACAGTTAGCAGGTCGCCTGGCGGCTCGAGGAATGTGTATATGAGTCCTGGGGTAAGTCCTGCGTCAGTCGCAGCTCGTGACACTGAACCACTCTGGGGCCGAGGAATGCGGTCGACACTTCACGTGCTGACCGCTCACCGCTCGTCAAGTGGGATTCCGACCGCTGGTGCTGGTTGTCCTGCTGCCCGATGAGCAGGTACTGCTATATTGGTAGCTCCTCTTAGAGAGGGTTGTTTGTTTGTCACAGAAGACGAACGTGCAGATTGTTAATTAGTTGGGGTAAACAGATCCGTTGTAACGCATGGTGAAAAATATCACGGAACGGAAATAAAATCGTCAGGGGTTGTGATTTCACAGCTGGTAATCGTAATTCTCGCGTAGCATTCAGATTAGGATACATAACATTATGCCCTACATAGGTATGGGTATACGCCCAATTACATGGTAAAGCAAAAAAAAGAAAAAGTTAGATAATATTGTTGGTACTAAAACTGGAACTTTGCTAAGAATAAGTAGACAATCTATGTGAAAATTTAATATTTTAAATAGTAACATTACCGAATTAATAGGTTTGTTCCAAGTGGTCATTTCTGACATGTTTGTGACAAATTTCAGTGCGCCTGCGAAAAATGTAAACAAAGTTAAGTTTGAAACATAGACTGGAACGGCGAATGGAATGAAGCGCATGTGCATACTCATTTTCTGTTTTGACAGCTAACCTTAAATATAAATATAAATAAAGAAATTCATACATTTTTCGCCACAAAAAAGAAATGAAGTTTATGTTTCAAAGTTAACTTGTTTACATTTTTCGCAGGCGCACTGAAATTTGTCATAAACATGTCAGAAATGACCACTTGGAACAAACCTAGTATCTCATTTCTGGTCGAGTAGTTGACAATGATGACGAGATGATTATGATTATAGGTGTATATCTTTTTCAAATGAAATAATTGCTTCTATTCTACAGAAATACTGGGACAGTTAGCTAACTTGAATATATCTGCAGTTTTTGCATTGTATTTTAATATTTGCTTCCACAAAATGACTAGATAGCTAGCTTAGTACAACAATTAGCCAAAAACTGCATAAACTACACATACAAATATTGAAGTTAGAAATACCCGAAAAACATCACCACGTCTTACTAAAATACATAACTCATTTTAGTCTGTGTGTGTATGACTATTTTTTCGTTCAGTTTGAATGTACAGGTTTTTTGGGCATATTAGCAAATAATTGAGTTAAGAGTGTATTTTGTCATATTCAAAGAGTTGTATTGCCTGTCATTTTTAATGGAGGGATATGATTTTGACGTCACAGGCAAGAAAGAGAAAGATGAGGTAAAAGTTGAGATGGAAGTTCATAACACAAACATCCATGTTTTGACGTTTGATATGGTGTTTTGACAAGGTTATGTTTTTATTTTTGAAGTTTATTATTTAGGCAACTTAATAAACTTAACACTTGCCATTTATTCTTTATAGTAATAAAGGGAGTCACTATGGACAAACCATACACAAACTTTATTTTTCATATTTAGCATCATTTTAAGAACTGTCATTTTGACAGCGTTTTGTTTGTGTTTCGCCCATGTGAATTTCATCGTAGTTCAATGAAAACATCAATAGATGGCAGCACGAAAATTTGCTTCTGTATAACCCTCCATTATACCATTTCCCTTTTATTTTGCTGCGTTCGAAAGTTGCTTAAGTGATATCATTATTATCCGCACCCACAAATACTTTATCATGAAAATAACGAAATTGTGTTCTAAGGATCTGCTAATTCTTAATCGTGTTTTTGATCCGTTGCAATCTCTCTCTTATCTACACAGGTTGACCAATGAAACACGGAACATGTGATTTTTAAAATGTGCGGAAATTTGCTGCCCTATATAGTTTTACATAGAGAAAAACTACAACTAGAAATAGTTGTTTAATAATTAATGTATAAGAATCAGAAAGCCACGGACATGTTATTCTGGTAATATTGATATTAAATGTATGGGTCTACAAAAACCTTAACTGTAAAATAATTAGGTCAACATTCATATTTTTGTAGAATTGCAATGTCGTAATAAATTGTCAATTAGAGTAACCTTTCAGCGCATAAAAATTACTACTGTGGTCTCCGCCAATAACAACCTCTTTGAGGATTGTCCTTTGACAGCACTGTACGCGTAAAAGTTTATCACTTACTGTTATCTACTCTAAATAGGGTAACCCAATCATAATTCAGTAATTGTCGTGATGACATATTCATATTAAATTTCTATACCTACATTGTTTGTCAATGTGAAGTAACAAACTTGTCCCAGATGTACTTGTATAATTCGGTCCTCAAATTCATTTACCCATTAAAATCCTCTCGCGAGCAGCGAGTGGCTTTATAACGACAAGGAGCTATTAAAAGAGTCTACAAACATACGTAAAGCAGCAGGGTACGTACCTTCACGACTGCACACAGCTCTCACTAAAAGAGGCAGTTTTCAAAACGCAGTGTACTCCATAATATCTAATTAGTTGGCATGATTCATTGCGCACAGCAGCGGCAGCGGTCTTATACCGCGGCTTTGTGCGGTAATTACCGCGCGCTGGTTACTTCAAACGGTTCGACCGCGGAGCTGGTTGTATGTTACGAGTGTGAGCACATATACCCGGTTACTCTTCGGACCTATTCTAATATACTAGCAAATTGATACACCACATTTGGAGTAATTTACCATTTATCTATCTATCCTTTCTCGTTCGTGAGTTATTGACATAAATGAGAAAATTTATTGGACCTCAACACATGTATTTCCGCGAAAATCTCGTCCTCGATTTCTTATTAATCCTTTACGTCCTCACTATCCTCATATTATAATTAAAAAGGTAATCATAGCGAAAAATATCAGCAAGTCTTAGAATAGATGGTTCATCACAATATACGGAAGATAATAGTAATTTACGTAACAAGACCTGAAAGTGATACTTTACTGAGTGAGCAAGCATATTCCAGAGCTTTGGAAGCTTGCGAGCCCAGTGAAGACACTTTCAGGTCATGTTGGGTACAATATTTTTATCGCGATCCAGAAAAAAAGAAATAATAATTCTTATACCTTATTGCAATATTTGACACATGAATTAAAAATAAATAAATAAAAAACTGATCACTATGGAAACATTGCTTTCCGATCCCTTATAGTCAATTTTCCAGGCTAGCTCAGAAAATAAGAAATTTTCCGAGCTAGCTCGGTAAAGAAGGAATATCGGGTTAAAAAGCGATCAGAAACAGCTCATTTTATGGGCCATCGCGAAAAAAAGACTACACAGGTAAATAAAGTGATTTTAATCAGAATAGAATTTATTGTTTTATTTTATACTATTAGATTTGAATGTTTACCGGACTGATTTCAAACCGGTAAATTGGACTTTACAGTATTGTTATATTTTACGGTAGTGTATTGTTGCCATGTACGAAATAGGATTTGATTAACAATATCGTCTTTCTACGACTACTTAGAAATCTGCTCATTGTATGTTTGTAATTGCTAGGGATATGAGGTACATTGCAAACATCGTGCGAAATGAATTTGTTTTGTGAGTATTTCAATACAGGTCAGTTCATTTCAGAACAGGTGCCATTGCTAGAATACTTATATAGAATTATCAAATATTGGAATGGTGAAAGCGGGACTAATGTTTCATAATTTTTTTTAATAGCAGAAAATAATTATTAAGAAGTTTTAAGCCCATCAAAACGTATAATTATAATTAAACACATTATTATAAATAGAGCCAAGTCAAGCATAATACATACTACTTTATTACATTCATTTGCCCCCCCCCCCCTCACCCTTTGGATCCGCTCTTGATATCATCCATTAAGTTCTTTCATTCTTTTGTCAATCTGCCACCACGGTTTTTCATGTTCGGTTCTCTTACATTCATTTGTTAATGCCAAAGATAAAAAACGATACTAAAATAATAATTGAAATCTAAGAAAAACAGTAAAATACAAAAGCAATAATTATAAAGCCTATAAACAAGTAGGGTTTCATTAGAGGAGCATTAAATTAATAGCAAACATGTCCAACAAAGTGAGTATTAGCTACTACATATAACCCAAGTAAAGTGATGTGAGCTGGCCCGAGGCGTTCACACAACAAAACATGTAATTTTATCGTAAAGGTAGCACGCAATGCTATTATTTACGTGGCGCAACATACACTTAACATAAGGAAACACCGTGGTTTAAACACATCATTCCATTATTCCTTCACCTATTAGGGAGATGTTTCACTGCCGGACGGATAACATTTATTAGAAACATTGATTTGCACAAAAACATGAAGCAAGCCGCTAATGATTGTTGTTGAGCAGACATTACTATTTTGTGTTCAAGCATAGCAAATTGTTGTTCGCTTTAACAGGTTTCGCAAAACCCTTTTGTTCTATTCAACTCAGTACTTTATAGGGTACAAATAATATACATATCTCAGTTAAAATTTTAAACAAAGGGGCAAGACATTTTAGAATTGAATGCGCACATTTGGTAAGTCAGGTGTCCCTAGTTTACCTTTTTTAATACATAAGGAAATATATTGTTAAGTTTGCTGATGCGATCAGGAAGCTGTTCATCATTTCCAAAAATTAATTTAAAATATGCTTTAGACTATGGAAACAGTACTGGTACTAAGTGTTACAGTGGTTATTGTATAGAATTGTAAATCAATTACAAGAAGCTACAGAACATATGTGCCTTTGCCCTTTACGGATGGTAAAAACAAAAAAGAAAAATAATTTATATAGGAAGAATTAAAAAAAGACAGACATGACAATAAACATAGGAAAACTAAAGGGATGAAATTAGGGGACAAATCAGAATATGAAAATTTAAAAGCTATTAATCAGCCAATACAACATGTGCGGCACTAGACTCAGGATTCTTAATGGAAAGTAAAGGTGCAACATTTACTTACTACTGTTCCAGATAAAACATAGGATGTCAATAACAAATGAACTCATTATACTTTATAGAAGTCTACTTATAAGGAAAAAATTCGAATGGTTACTTGGTACAATTCTGCTTATACCTAGTTTGAGAAATGTTTAGGATATGCTTTTCAAAATTATTTCCTGAACGTCCTAGACCAAATTCTTCCAAAGTTTCGAGAATATGTACAACTTTAAAACAAGTGGATATTTAGATATGAACCATTAGAATCGACAAGATTAAAAACCGCAACAAAATTGACAACCTATGTTGCATTTTATTTGCAACAGTACGATGATAATTATATGACATCTATAGTAATACATTGATGATAGATTAGTAAATATTGTATTTTAGCTGAAACTTACGGTATAATAGAAGATATATACCCTCTAGACTAGACTATATTATAAATTTAAAAAAGTTTGGGTGCTAAATGCAACCAATCGTTCGTAGATTTGATCTGCTTGATACATTGTTATTACAACAAATTTTTGTTGTTAATATTATGAAAAAACACAACTGATGATGGATACATTTAGCACCCGAAACGTTCTGTCCCAAAATTTGTCAATAAATTAATAAATAAAATGAAATATGGGTTTCTAAGTCCTTCCTGCTACTAAATTTAAATATACTTTTGGACCCTTCAAGAACTCCGCATCTAATTAACCATTTTAGAAAATGATTTTACAATATGCTTAGAAAAGGGACTATAAAAATTTGATAGACCTTCAAAGAGAAGCCACTTCTGGTATTGATACGAAAATCTAACTAGCTCAAAACTTTAACTTACAAATACATTTATTGTAGAAATTTCAGTGTCAAAATGTTTCCCTTACAATACTTGCAGCGGGCGGTAGAAACTATTGAAAAATCTCTCGCTCTGCAAAATCAATTAATATCAAAATATGTAATAGTACGTTAAACGCTTTGGATACAATAGCCAATACATCGATCTCGCCGGCCAAGTTTTCCTAGCAGCATATAGCAACATCACATCCTACGAAAAGATATAAAAATAAAATCGGACAGCTTCACTGAACCGCCTGAATTCACATCCTCGTCCAACGGACACAATAACTTGCATCCATCCCGCTCTCTCAATTACTCGTCTCTGTCTCGCGCACAGACGTCGCCATACACGACAGACAGCCAATTTACGAGCTAGCAATTGTCAACCGCTATGTCGCTGGAGAAGGGTTTCCCTCGCTGATGCATGGAGTTCGATCTTCGTCATATTTTTATTTTCGTTTTATTGTCTCGGTAATATGTTTTGATGGAGAATGAATGTTTATTGAAATCTGTGATCACTTTGTTGGGAACGATGGATTAGAAATGAATACAATGGCGGATGGTACATGAAAGAGGGCGTATAAAAGTATAAGGAAGTTATATAAATGTCTGTAAAATTTATATGTGATAATATTCAGATATTACACCGATTGTTAAAATTATATTCTTGGATGAATCCCAATAAAAACTGAACTATGCTGCGCGAGTATCTATAAAATATTTCAATGGGCGAATTCGTAACGACATCAATTTTATACAGAGATCTTTGAGTTCAGAAGCAATTTTATTTATTTTGAATAACCGAGGCAATAAGTATGTTACTGTCGTAAGTTCCGCTGGCAGTTCCTTACCCTAGCGGAACCTTTAATTGTAACAAAAATTAAAGAGCCTAAAATTGGAGACTGAGCGACCTCATCAGCCTATATATAACTAACTTCATTTTCCATAAGGTGCCATATTTTTTATGATTCGGTTCCGGCAGCTCAAGGGAACTTAATTTGCATTAATGTTTATTTTGTTATGGGTAATTAATATCATTATTGCTTTTCTAGATCCGCCCTTGATGGTGTTACAATATATTGTACAACAAGAATGGTACTCATTTCCTACGAGTATGAAAGTTTGTGGCATGAACCGAAGACGAACTTTTTCTACGACCACAATATTATTTCCTAATTCATTTAATTTTAATAATTTTGTCCCGCTTTCACTATTCCAATATTTGACAATTCTAAATAAGTATCCTAGCTATGGCACCTGTACTAAAATGAACTGACCTATATTGAAATACTCACAAAATTAATTCATTTCGCACGATGTTTGCAATGTACCTCATATCCCTAGCAAGAACAAACATACAATGAGCAGATTATTCTAAATGGTTGTAGAAAAAAGTTATTTCCAAAACAACCTAAGGCTTGCAGTAAATTTGAAGCTAATCCCAGTACTTATCAAGCGCCAATTTTTGTACTACTAACTCGTGATATAATTATATCAGGTATCTTTTTCTCTTTCAATGTTCTTATAAAACTATAAACGTACCGCAAATACGTTGTTCAGATAAACTATAAGCGTACTGTTTATAAGGTATTTTATTTTCTAGTTGTTATACAATATGCTTTGAGAACTGACAAATAAAAGACATAACCGCAAAATGGTAAGTTATTAGTGTCGAAATGAAGTGTTACCAACAAAACATATATTATAAAATTGTCTCAATAAAAAAATTATCTAAAAATCATATTTTATTAAATCTGTTATTGCATTCGTCCTTCGTAAAACTTGGACTCGTACGTTAATAGTATGTCTTATGATCCTTGTTTTTTTTTATTTATGAACCAACCATTGCTCTTCAGTGGGATTCGAACCCACGTCCTCTGCCATGCCCTCGAGATCGGCTATGACTTACGAAGATGTGAAGCGGACTAACTACTATGGTTATGTGCCGCCTCATGAGTGAATGATAATAAATTTAAGTTAACACAAACGACCATGCTCCTCAGTGGGATTCAAACCCACGACCTCTGACATGCTAGGCTAGTGGTACAATATAATATACTCTTATCTTATTAGAAAACATTTGATAACTAATAATGATCAACTTACTAAATTATCGTTGAAGAGAACACACCCGGAATTGAGACTAGAAAATGTTCCTTACCTGTAACAAAGAAACAAATACATAAATATATTTAGGATAAACTTAAAATAACCAAATAATTATTCTAAATATAAAGAGTTTAAGTTGCTGCACAGCTCATGAAAGAATCCTGTCACACAAAATTGAAAATCTTTAAATTCCTTCGCAAAAACTCAAAAATTCCTCCAGCAAACGATCTCCTCGCGCTGTAGGCTGCACGTACTCGCAATCCATAGCCATCTTATCCGCGACGCAGTAATAAATCGTCCATGCATAATCCCGAACTCGGGTGGCTCTGATGGAGAGAGGTGAGAGGGAGAGTTGGTCTTGTAGGAGAGTGGAGGGAATCTTAGGGGAACAAAGGGCAACGCAAAGGCGTTAAGATGGTAAAGACACGGGTTTACCACGACGGCAAGGATGGTGATGTAAGGTTGTTGATATCAAAAGTCTTAACATCTTTCACAATTACATTGAGATACATTTTCAATGTTTTATTAATTCACATTTAAGAAATACTCAATTTTGTTAATGATTTCAAACAGCATCCTAATGGTTTATATATTATTAATTAATTATGTTTCTAGTTTGTGCTTACTTTTGTAATCACTTATCCAACTATACTTGTACTTTTACTATCATATATTTAACATAAGAAAATATAAGAATTTTAGGTGGTAATACATGCATTGAGATCATGTGAATCCTCTTTGATCATTATCTCAATAACGTCCATAACTCACAAAGAAGAGAGGATAGAGCAACGAAGTTACATAATCAAATGGGCTCTGCTCAGTATAAGGAATAAACTGTTAAAAAATTTGGATTTTGAAGACGTAATTACCGAATTTGCAACAGACAGATTTAGAAAAAAAGTTACAATTTAAAATACACTTATAAAAATAAACCTTCTGATAAGAATGTGCTTTCATGAGCTTTAAGAGTGAAGTTAAAAACTACTATTTCGAAATAAATTTATGAGGGTGTTAAATAATCCTTTAAATTATTGAAAAATACATTAGGAGAATATATAAACGGAGGGGAGGGTGAAGGGGGTAGTAATGTCAGGAAAAATAAATAATTAAATAGTAAAATTTAGAAGCAGCAAGGATTTAGAAACCCATATTTTATTTTATTTATTAATTTATTGACAAATTTTGGAACAGAACGTTTCGGGTGCTAAATGCAACCATCATCAGCTGTGTTTTTTCATAATTTAACAACAAATATTCGTCATAATAACAATATTATTGTAGCAGCAATCGAAAATAATATCATATTACTAATATAAATAAAAACATTGTTATTGGAAATATCTAAATTGCTGTCACTATATGTAAGATAAACTTTTGATATTGTAGTAATTCGGCCCAATTTTCTAACGAAGTTGTTCCGTAGCAACTTGCTAATAGTAACAAAATCATGCTTAAAAAAGAATGTTTCATTAGCTGTCTTGTCAATAAAAGATTAATTTTTGTCACAATTAGCAAGTTGTTACGATAGCAACTATTTAGAGAATATGCCCAATATAAATGTTAATAATTGCAAAACTTAATATGGAAGAACAGCGCATGCTGAATATTTGCCAATACATTAATATTTATTTGACGATACGAGGAAAATTTCCTTCAAACAAGATGGAGACAACGTTTTTAGTTTATATTTACTACCAAAGATATTTGTAACATTGTACTTCTATCATTACTCGCCCTATAATCTTGAGGGCGTCCCAAGTTTATCCCCTAAAATAAGGGTAAAAGTTTATTGAACAAATGTTAGAAAATGATTCATTTTAGAGATCGTGGTGCAACCAAAATGTTTCGGGATGACAAGTCTTGTAAGTTAGCCGCCTTCTTCCGAAGCTAACACTTTGTCAAGTGCCCAGTACTTTTCGAAACATATTTTACATTCATTTTCTGAAACGGCTAACAGCTGCCTCGTCACATTTCGTCTAAACAACATGCTAAATTCACAAGTAATAGTTGAGTTTTGGGAAGAGGAATAAGGGAGTCTTGTAAGTTAGTTGCCTTCTTGCGAAGCCAGCACTTTGTCAAGTGCCCAGCATTTTCGAAACATATTTTACATGCATTTTCTGAAACGGATAACAGCTGCCTCGTCACATTTCGTCTAAACAGCATCCTAAAATCACAAGTAATAGTTGAGTTTTGGGAAGAGGAATAAGGGAATAAGTCATAGGGAGCGAAATCTGTAGAACTACGGTGGTTGTCAGACCTATAGGATATGGTGCTTTACAAGAATCTGCTGCACTTGCTGTGATGCATTTTCGGAAGCGTTTTCTACTCCTTGTTTTATGAAAGATTTGAATAATATTGAATTTTAACATCATCCAGCATTCAGCTGGTGGTGTAGTTCTTCATTAGTGCCTAGATCCAGCGTGACTTTATTATACCAAGTTATGAGTATTTTGCAATTCTTTCGAGTTGTGCCCATACAATCGTAGAATAACTCCGTTGTACCCGTGACATTAGCATACAATAATCGCAGCTATTACTATTGAAATTGAATCCATTATTAAAAATAATGAATAATGCACTTGATTTTATAGTGGTGCAGTAGTAGAAATCCTTTCAAGTGAAAACAATATGATCAACTAATAGCCGTGACTAATCCCGCTCTCTATCTGAAGGCACGCATGTCGTAACCTGCACAGTTCAAGACCAGTCGTAAAATTACAAATTCAATTTGTGCGCAGTAATATAATATTTTATGGTGTTCAGGAACAAAACTTAATGTCAGAGTCAGATCCAGTAGGCCTGCGTTGAGCGATCGCCTACTGTTATCAGAGCCAGCGTGTCGATTTTCTATTGTTACGCTTTTGTGGCTGGTATAATTGGTTTAAAATGAACCGCCAATAGCTGCTTTATTGTCATTTTGTTTTCTGTATTCAATGCAAGATTTCTTTTGACAAATCTGAGGCTTGGCTTGCCTTGTGAAAGGTTAAGGTTCATGAATGTCGTTAAATGAAGTAGAACTGAGGTGTGTGGGCCTTGACGAAGAATTCGATCGATGGAGAATGATTGCAAAGGACACGGGCATAAAATAATAATTACGTTTGTTATTTCAGCTGTGTTGATTGCAAAATACGATTATGTACTTGTACATTAGTGCTACCAATTTACATATAGTTAATGCTAGACGATATTGGGTGCTATAGTACATTTTCTCGAAATGTGAATGTATCTAGAGAAGCTGAAAGAAATACAGATAGCACTCTTGTCAGTCAAATAGGCAAACAACTATCAGATCGCGATTATGGTATAGGTGTAGGAACTTATTTCTAATAACATATTTATTACCCTGGGGAACTGAGCAAAATCTCATAGACTCACTCTTGAAATCTTTATCACTTTCAATATAGATAAACAATCCCGATTCAGAAACTTTCACAATTTTTCCACAAGATGTCAATTACTTTGTTTATTTTCACAAATAAGTATGTATAAAGGAGTTTTCCGTCGATCTATGCGAAAAATGAAATTTTACGTACTTATTTCCGAACGAAAAATGTCACATTCTTGGACGCTATAATTTTTCGTCCGCTAAGCCTACTATGATTTTATAATTGTTACCGTAGAACGTCTGCTACACTTTTAGTAAATGCTGGTACAGATGTTTTATCGCTAAAAAAGCATGGAGGATGGAAGTCTTCAACAGTAGCCGAAGGCCATGTTGAAGATTCCATTTCTAATAAGATTAATGTTTCGAAAATTGTATTAACCGGTTCATCATTACAAAGTTTAAACAATAAAAATTGTTGTACTTCTGAAGGTACAGTATATCAAACAAAGTAGTTTCAAATAGAAATACAAATGCACAATCAACTATTACGACAGATAAAAATGTATCTGCTGTTGCCTGGGCTTCTAAAGCAGGTGTTAATATTTTATTTAGTAAATCTACGAGTATTAGTGAGGTCGACGGAAAAATGTAATATGCACCTCGGTAAAAAAGGCATATCATAGCCTCGCCTGTTTGTATGCCTCGGCAAGCAAACGCAGACTCAGCACTTTTTTGTCCTTGATACATAAATAACTATTTAGTTCTTACATTGATGTAGAGTTCTGAATGTTGGGTGTAGATGAATAAGCATGAACGCCGTATAACTGCTGTAGAAATAAGACATTTGAGAGAAGTGTGGGTATGTCCGGAATATATTGGTGTACGATGAGTGTGAAATTGAGAAGAATGTTGCTAAGAAAGTGGAAGTAAAGTAAGATTGTTGTGGATGTGTGAAGAATAAGTGGTTAGGTATGAATTGTTGGTTTGTGTGTGAAGAATAGACGTGTATCGGATAAAGAATATTGATAAGTTTAAAGTAGTGTACATGTTACATGAATAGGAAAATTTGGAGCGTTTGATTGTATTTCAAGGTTCGTACTACCCAAACCCAACTTTGTGAAACATATTGCGATGTTATGAATCTATTTAAACATGATCACACATAACTAAAATAATATTTACAACTAGATGATATAATTATCAGTGTCATGGCTCCTTTCTGTTGTTTACAATAATTTTCTTCGTTCAGTTCACTCTCGTAACCTTCTTTAGCAAATTGGAGTCGTTGCTAGTCTCTTTCTGTTTCTCTGCAGAAGAATCTTAGGTGTTCTACTGTCTTTTCTTCTCTTCAACATAGTTTGCAACTTCTCTAATCGGCGATCAACCAGTACTGTTGTTATTATATTCATTGATGTAGCTAAATCTTGCGATTAGTGACGGGTTACTTTTATTTGACAAAAGAAACTTTATTTTCTTATTATACTTATATCTTTTATTATACCTTGAATCTTCTATGCTTTTGTGCTGTTCTTGTTTTTAATTTTCCCAGTCTCTTTGCACGAGTAGTGTTCCTACGCTTTCTTCATTCTTACACTTGTCCATAACAAACTCTTTCGTTCAGAAACATTTTTTTTTATAGGGGGTGCAATGGATTTTATATCATATTGACTAGCATCTCATTGAAGAGAACATTTCAAAGTTTCTAAAACTCAAAGAATCATTCAATTTCAACTAAATGCAACCGAGTTATGGCACTCTGAAATTTAGCCATTTTTTGTGCATTTTAAAGTGCAGCGTTTTTTTTCCTCGAGTTTATAAGCGGAATCAGTGGTTTCTTATGCGGTGAAAATTTGTTGGCTGTGGGGATTGAACTGAGGATATTTGCTGGTACCACGAGAAATATCTCAGTCATAAATTAAATATGTATATAAAATAATTTCGAAATGCTTAAAATGTGCGCGTAAATGTCTCCGAATTTATAATTTATAAATACTTTGCCAAGTAGCTGTGCGCAATTTTAAAAGTAGAAAGTGAATATTCGCCGAGAAATCCGATAAAATATGAGCGGTGTAAAATGATCCGGCCGCAAGTCTGCCAAGTTCTTAAATAAATGTAGCAGCATTACAAAGTCAAAAAGTATCAATTTGTGGAATCTTCTTACAAGAGACTCGGCCCATAACTGCAGATATTAATTTGAAAATCCCTATAAATTGCCCGAAAGCCATCTGTGTTTTGGCGCCATCTCTTGCTAAATTAATTTTTCCTAATTACACAATAAATTACACCCAGAGTCTCAAGTAAAGACATACGTTATCCTCAGCACCATTATTGCATAGCTGAAGCGAAAACCAAATTAGATTCCGAGGAAGTTATTCCGAGGCATCTAATACATCTGCCACCGCGAGACAAAGATAAGGCTACGGGATGGCCTGCGCGCAGGAGAGAGACAGCGGCACACTGCTGCCTCAGTTACTTGAAAAGATAAGGAGAGTCATATCCTCGCTTGTTCGAGCGAGAGAAAGACCGGACATTTTTGGTTCCCTTACTTACACGGAGCAGATAAGGACGACGCAGTTCCGAGTAGTTTGCAGGAGTGAGATGGGGTAAGGGCTTCTCCGGCGTGTGTGAGTTGCAGTGAGTTACTCCCAGCATGCATGTTTGCGTAACAGAACAGTTTAGGTGCAGCTCTGTGCATAAACTAACACAGAGAGTTTTACTTGAAATTATTGTGCACTTAATAAGATTACTTCGGGAAATCGAAGGAAGTACTGCGAATGTCTAGCGAGGCGAATACCTGCAGTTTTGGACAAAGTTTGGAGTAATTGGTTCGATTTAAATGGATTAAATATGTGCAAGGTGCTGTTTGGCGAACATTGAAGCTGCGTGACCGCCCTCGGTACATGTCGAGGCGATGCATTGAAATTCATTAATTTATTGAGCAACACCTCACGCTATATTGAGGATTGTTTAGATGTTTAGAAAATTACGAACAAGATTGGATGCTATTAAATTAATAGGAGTATAGTCGAGGCGCCTCCGACAAATTGTTACTTCGCTACAATAACTAACACGTACAATGAAGGCTATTAATTTAATAGTATGGATAATTTTAGAATATTGTGAAGTACATGTGCAGAAAAGGCTGTTACACAACGAGTACAGATTATATGATACAGATGTTATGACAATAGTATATTGTACAACGAGCATGGAATGGTACTCATTTCCTACGAGTATGAAAGTAGCATGAACCAAAGGCGAATGCTGCAAATCATACGAGTATGAAATGGACATTCCATGCGAGTTTTACACTATACTTTTTCTACGACCACGATATTATTTCAAAGGAAAATAGTAATAAAATCACTATGTTGTATTGGATGACTTGGCTTTAAGTAAATTTATTTCAATTTATTTCGTCTTTGACGACGTTTCGGCTATGGTTACAGCCATTTTCAGGTCTAAGTTTAAATTACAAAATATATTTGAATGTAGTCAGTTACATGTTGAAATTAAATTACGTTAAGTTAAGTTTATAAAAAAGAACTTTAACATTAAAATAATTACATTTTGTAATAAAAATTTAGTTGGAAGTGTACACTTCCATCCAAAAATTTAGTTGGAAGTGTACACTTCCATTTTTATTACAAAATATAATTATTTAGTGTTAAAATTCTTTTTTATAAACTTTACGTAATTTAATTTCAACATGTAACTGACTACATTCAAATATATTTTGTAATTTAATCTTAGACCTGAAGATGGCTGTAACCATAGCCGAAACGTCGTCAAAGACGAAATAAATTGAAATATATTTACTTAAAGCCAAGTCATCCAATACAACATAGTGATTTTATTACTATTTTCCTTTACAATTTTTTCGGCTTAATAATCTTTTCCAAACGATATTATTTCCTAATTCATTTAATATTAATAAAAAAATTTGTCTCGCTTTCACCATTCCAATAATTGACAATTCTAAATAAGTATCCTAGCAATGACACCTGTACTTAAATGAAATGATCTGTATTGAAATACTCACAAAACAAATTCATTTCGCACGATGCTTGCAATGTACTACATATCCCTAGCAACAACAAACATACAAGGAGCAGATTTCTCAGTGGTCATAGCAAAAAATATTTGTATACTACCGTTTGAAAATGTCTTTGATTTCAATATTCGTTAGAGTTAGGAAAAATTGTATATTTAAGAATTATTATTTCTTGTTTTCAGGATCGCGAAAAAAATATTGCATCCAACGTGACCTGAAAGTGTCTTCACTGGGCTCGCAAGCTTCCAAAGCTCTGGAATATGCTTGCTCACCCAGTAAAGTATCACTTTCAGGTCTTGTTACGTAAATTACTATTTCCTTACTTGTTGTACAAATAGCTATTCTACAATCACTTTGGTAATGAAAATATGTCAAAATAATTTATAAAAGACCTTTGAATTAAGTTAATTTTAAAAATATTTTATTTAAATAAAACGTTTAGAATAACTGTACGTAATTCATTATCAGGAAAACAAATTAATAACATAAACAAGTAAATAGAAACAGTAATTTATAAAGTAAAAAAAAATTGTGACAAATTTTATTTATTTATTTAAATAATCAACCTGTGTTTTTGAAAAAAGAAAATGTCAATTTTTGATATGTGCCATAATCTTTAAAGGGATAAGCGTTTCTTGATAGTGGTGATCCGTGTTCCTGCATTGTTCGATAAGAAATCTATGGCGGGAGGTATTGTTGTGCCCACAACAGATTTTTTTTCTTTTAGGACCAAAATAGAAATTATAATTATGAAGTTATTACTCAATATTTATTAATTCAACTTTATACTTACAAGACAGTAATACATTGCCTACAGATACGATTGAGTAAATTCTGCTTATAAGTTTACACATGGAACTCTGAGAAACTTTCCTTTATCTGCTACAATTTAGGTAAGGCACTTAACCAGAATAAGCACTTTACAATACGTATAAATGAATGTCTAGTTAGAGAAACTGATTGTATTTCTAGATAAAATGTGATAAAAAATTGTGAATATATCCCATAAGAATATTTAAATCAAATATGAATAAAATAAATATATTTTTCGAGCCGCCTTCCGACATTTGACACAATTACATATCTCTAAAACGGCCGGAAATCATGTATTTGCCGCACTAGTTCGACAAAAATGGCATAATTTTTAAAGGTTATATGTTGGTATTACTTCACTAGTTTTAGCTAACTTCTGATGCTAGAAATGCCAAAATATTACATTGACTTAAAAATATTTTGGAAATATATCTACAATTGAGTATATGCAATACAAGAAAACAGAATATTTATGGATTTTAAACATATTTGTAAGTAATTATAATTGAATTGCAGTGTAAAATTCAAATAAAAATATGTTGAGTTTTTTGGTTATGATATTGGAAAATATACATAGAATAGACATTCAAATATTTTGATGTTACCAACATAAAAAAAAATCCCTGTCATTAAGAATGTGAGTAATAAATTAAATTTATTTATTAAATTTACATAAATGTTGGCGCGAAAAATCTTGTGTATCCCTCGGTTGGAAACTATTTTACGAGTGTTCGTATTTGCAGGACTCGTCTACGGCTCGTCCTATCAAAATAAACTCGCATTCGCAAAATAGCAGTTTCCAACCTAGTGATACAAATAACTATTACATATCAAAGAATATAAGTTCATATCTGTTATAAGTATTAAATATTAACTAACTTAGTGCAAGCACACTTCTGCTGGTTTTGCATGCACTCTCTCTCTTCTTGTGTAATAGTAGCTATGTAAGTTGATGTAAATTATCAAAATGTCAACAATTTTTGCGGAGCTCCATGAATTTTAAACATAACAGTGGGATAAAATTTTGTCATACTCGTTCGTCTGCATGTCCTCATGAATGTCACAAATAAATGTTTCATAGCATTTGAGAAATACGGGTCTCCGCTATGCATGTATGTGTCGCCATTTTGCTTCCTGCTACAACTATCTCCGCCCGTTGGCGGGCGGCGTTTCTTCAGCGCTCAGTCCTCAGCCCCATCTCTGTGGGTTACGACAGCGAGCATAGCCAACTACCCCGAGACACATAACTTGCCGGGTGCTCGGTGTTTTACAGCGGCACCAAACATGTTTTCCCACGGGCGAGCCATAAATTTTTAAGCACTGGCAGCGGGGAAGGAAAGGTCCCGGTTCCGGGTCCGGGTGGTCGTTTGTTTGCCGGAAATGCCGGACTCGTTCCGGGTGCCGCTGTTTCTTCCTAACGTTGTTTTCCACTTGGCGAATATTTTATGTATTGATACTTCTGAGGGTTTTCCTCGGAATTTTTATTTCTTTTTCGAGGAAAAAAATTAGTGGTTTGTTTTAAACCCCACTTAAATTTTGTTTTACATTTTCTTTAGTATTTTCCCGATAGGTTCGCCTGTTTTGGTCCTTTATGTTGAGGATACACGGAAGATATAGCTTTATTGATATCCATGTCTCTTTGCTATTTCATACTCCCAATAAATTTTATCCAACACTTCTCAATAAATGCTCTATAACTATGGCGATTTTAAACAAGCAAAGTAACAGATTATCCACTAGTGGGTGTAATTTTGAGGAAAGCCACTAGTGAGTATTTTTGTATTTATAACAATAATAATAACACACAACACCTTGGTAACTTCTTCGATTGACATTTTAATTTAAAAATTTAAAGCATATGTTACTGTCAAATAATATTTCTTTAATAAATGTTTCTTTTATTAAGAAGTGTTGGATAAAACGTTATACTTCACACGTGGGCAAAGTGGAATTACCCACTCGATAAAATTATCACACTCAGCTAAAATTTCTCTCGTGGGTAATTCCTTAGTTTGCCCACTTGTAAAGTAAATAACTATTGTTTGCTACAATATTTCTTATCACTTATAAATAGCAGTAGAGCTACTATATCCAGGAATTGGTATATACAAAGACGTACAGGTTAATTTAATAAAATATAGTCAAACCTCTAAGTCAATCTCGGACTGGATTCAATTTTGATCTATGGCTTGGTTAATCTTGATTCCTATTTAATTCTACAGATAATGAAAAACGTTGATCTTGAATTTGTTGTTAAGATTTTTTATTTGTAAAACTGCGTTCAGAAAGACGCAATTATACAATATAATATAATTATATATTGTATCAAATTATACCCAGAAGATGAATTAGAAATTAAGAAGTAGTCGGAATTTGGACAGGAAATAATCAAACTTCAATGATCATTGCCGACGTTTGATTATTTCCTGTCCAAATTCCGACTACTACTTAATTTCTAATTATAATTATACTTATCATTTAGTGGAAGTATTGTCTATTAAAATATTGTTTAAGTAATAAACTATTTCGACAATTAAATAAAGTAATATTTGTTGTATAATAGTATATTATTTGAGGAGGCGAGTGATGCAAATTGATTGAGCAATCAGCAATAATGGGAGAAAGTGAGAAAGAAGATAGTGACGTGAACCGCACCACAAGAAAGCTGTACTGTACTATACTTTTTCTACTCCTGTAAATTCAAAAAATCAATTTTGAAAATGATCGAAATTCGTTGAAAACACATGTTAAAAACATCATCAAAATATCACTTCTTTAAAATAAACACGGGAATTATAAATTTCTGGCTCTATGATTGGTCGAAAAGAGTGAATTATGAATCTTAATTTACTGTCATGAATTATGAATCTTAATTCACTATAGTGAATGAAATAAATGACAACCTTGACTTACAAGGAGAATGACAGCAATGTTTTTTGCCATGTGATACCGAAGATTTAGATCCCAAAACATGATATATTGTTATCTTAAAATTGACGATATTATGTGAATTCATTTGGTCTGTGAAGAAGGCTCAAATAGGGCCGAAACGTCGACCTTTATGAACGAGAATTGTAACGTAATAAGGCTGGTGTACCCATTATTTTTCCATTCTAGAAATAATGTTGTTTGACCAATATTTCGGACATTCGTCAAGCTACTTCGAGAATGTTGACATTCACCAGATATTGGGCTTTAACAGTAAACATATGTAGTCAATAAAGGTATCGTTATAAGTTTTTCTATAATTAAATTTGAATCTGGTAGTAAGTGGTGAAGCAATGAACGAATGAGCATTGAATATTTATTTGGCCGCGGTATGCTGATACGTCCGTAACTATCAGTCGTTTGTAGTGCCCCCGTATCTATCGGCTGATGTCTACTTGCCTGCATGCGATGTTACACACACACTCACGCATCACTGAAAGCTTTTACCGATGCCCTTTGATAGCTCCTGCGGCAGCGGCGCGGGCTCTGCCGCTTGTCTCTTTGCATTAGGTCGTACAACGTTGCCAAATTGCATTCGACTACACAGCCCTTGGCTTTTTTATTGACACTGATACGCTGTTACGCGGGTGGAGAGCATGGAGGGCTCTGATCGCCCTGATGTGAGTGATGCGCGGATGTTTTCCCAACAACTCGACTGGACTGATGAAGTGCTTCATGGGAAATTTCATTTTGCCGCGTTTTAACACACAAGGAATGAGGAAAGATGCAGTCGCGGGTTTTAATGGGTGATCTTAGTTTGCTTCGGGCGGGATTTTAAAAGTGGGTGTGAAGATTGAGTCAGTTGGTGAACCAGACTCATGGTGGGATTAAGGGTGGGCGAATAGTGTTATGTAAGGGATCCTGTCGAAATAGAATTTGGGAGTCCGAAGAATTGACTGATTACATTCGGGACTATTTTACATGATCTTAATAATAATTACTCTAAAAGTTAACTTACTGTCGAACTATATTACTACTACCTCACTACCCATTCTCTAACCTATATAATAACACTTATATACGGTTTTTATTTTAAACGGATGATGCCCAAGCGTGAAGTGGATTGATAAGAAAGACGAAGATAAATAAAACTAGTATAATTATTGGAGTGTCTTTCTTCACGTTGTAATAAAGAGTACAAGTTAGTCTACCGGTTTCGAATATTGAATATACATCTTCAGGACCGGGTATAGCAAACTACGACGGTTAAATTAGATTGTAAACTAAAAGTTCATACACACAACAAGTTAACAAGAATATAAATTATAACTTTTGTCTATTGAGGAGTCAAGTGAAATGGATGATTATATGAGCGGTAAGAGATGACTAGAGATCGGATTATATGCACGAAAAAACTAAATTATATGCGCACATACATGCACTGATTTTTTTGGGATATATGCACTATATATGCACAAATATGACAATATATGCAGCAAAATATGCATAAATAATCTTAAATTATTAGATAAAAAGTAAAAATAAATGCATTATGTATTTTATTGCACAATACAGTCATAATTCTGATTCTAAATTAACAAATATACTACTAATATACATATAAACTAAGTCTAGAAACTTGATATTATAAGATTATGACATATTTACATAATTACAATAACAAGGTATTAAAGATTTTCTAAAAAAAAAAAAAAGAAACATAAGTAATAGATATATCCAGCTGAGAATTCACGGTCTTATATTCATTGTACCCACTTTTATCAGCATTCATGTATACAATGAATACCTACCGTTACCGTTGCAGGGGTTTCCTTAGAAATACTAGAGTTTATTGGTTTGAGTAATTGCTTATTGTATTGTTTATTGCTTTTTCCGTTGCATTCTTCTATTTATTGCGGCCTCCTCCAATATTTGGGAATTATCAATGTGCATTACCAGAAATTTCAGAATGTTTATCACTAGACAAGGTTTTAAAATTATTGAAATTTGCAATTATATGTAACTTTTGTAAAAATATGCATAAGAATGCCCAAATAGACAATATATGCAATTAGTATTAGCATTAATTAACTCTAATCAATGTAATTTGTCCAGAAAATTGTTTTTATTTAAAGATATGCAAAAATTAAAATATGTACACTTTGCATATAAGCATATAATCCGCTCTCTAGAGATGACTATTAGTACTTTCATAGCAGATTCGACAGAAACAAAAAGGCAAAGACGAAATTATTATCATTTAGTGCGATCTTCATTTCTCCATGATGAGAACGTTAAAAGAAGATTTATTACTGGATGGTTATATTTATTGGTTCATGTTACCTCACTTTGTAGTAAAAAGTATGATCTCATGTACCCTAGTATCTTGTGTGAGACAATCGTCTAACTGGTCGATCAGAAATTTGTCCAGGAGTATGAAGACCCTATAAGGCCTGTTCAGTAGCTTTCAGATGACCAACACATGAAAACAAATTATACAGTGTATACGTAGATCCTAAATGCCTAAATGATCTAATTGGATATCAGTTTACAAACCAATCAGCAGATATCCCACTAAAATTTTATCATTTGTGATAACCCTCGCTGCTGCAATTCAGTGTTAAGTTATTAATTTCCATTACCACCCTGCATCAGACCGCCGCCGCCCCCGGCCACCGCCTCCGCCCATGCGCAGTGGAGTGCGCGTGCATGCGTGTGCGGAGGCGCTAATATGCTCCAGTCACGTGGATAACTGATTAGGCGAATTAGCACGTGTCCGTCCACGTGTTAATTCAAGCTGACACGTGGGTTATTTAATGAGTGCTGGCGGTGGCGGCGGCGACGTACTTTGATGCCTGGTGATAACTCATTGGTCAGTCGGGTGGACCATGCGTGGTGTGTTTTGATATTTTGTGGACAGTGTTAGCGCGATGATAAAACGTTTTAATTTGCAGACATTTTAACATGACCTTTTGAACAAATGCTTTTTGACGGTTATGGTGTTAAAGGGTTTATATCGTTGTCATACAATTACAATTTTTTGTTCACTCGCTAAATGACATGATAAATATTATTCTTTAAAGTACATTATAATAATTCGAGCTCAAAATAACATGAGTTCGCCCGTTTCAAATATTTCGTTTTAAATAAAATAAATATATTATCATGCCATATAGGTATCTTAGGCGATTTCGACTGGCACTGGTTACTTGCCGGTTACGTGTTTGGTTGGTTTCAAACAATGACGTCACACTGACCAAACGGTAACTGAAAACACGCGTTAGATTTTGACAATAATCAATTTTGACAGAAAACATGAAAAATATAGGCGATTTCGACTGGCACCGGTTAGTACTTGGTCACAGGAATGGTTAGTAAATAGAGTAACTAATTGATTTCGACTGACACATTTATAACGTCCTATGTAAATGGTGACAGTTTTGATATGTCAAACTTGTAACATGCTCGAGAGCTCGGATCGTCTAACGGTTAGTATTCTGATTGGTTGAATTTTACTTGTTATGATTTCAAACTAGTATGCTGTCATGTTTTCTGTCAAATTTGATTAATGTCAAAATCTACCGCACGTTTTCAGTATCCGTTCGGTCAGTGTGACGTCATTGTTTAAAACCAACCAAAGCCAGTCGAAATCGCCTTATGTCAGTGTACTAGTTAGAAATCATAACCAATGAAATTCAACCATTCAGAATACTAACAGTTGGACGAACCGAGTTCTCGAGCATGTTACTGATTTTACATCCCAAAACTGTCACCGTTTACATAGGACGTCATAAAAGTGTCAGTCTAAATCAATTGGTTACTCTATTTATTAACCATTCTTGTGACCAAGTACTAACCGGTGCCAGTCGAAATCGCCTCTTGTATTCAAAGTTAATGTCCCTTATATTTGTTCATTTTTAGTTATTTGTTTATTTAGTTGATTTAGATCAAGAAACGTACAACTAACCTATAACAGAACAACTACGTAACAATGCAGTTTTTGCATTTTTCACCCAAAACCAGCCATGCAGGAACAAACAACACTCATCACTTGTTCATCTCCTGCAATTTTCCTATTAATTTGATGGGGATCACCTCGTAAATTCAACGTTGACATACAGAAAGCCACTACACCCACAGCCACTGTCACTTTCATTTATTTTTTCCCGCATTTAATCAATTGTCAAGTATATAACATGCGTTCAGCTTCTTTAAAATTTAGTTTGCAGTTTCTGTTGTAGCGCATTCGCAAATATTATTAATCGTGGGACTCATTTTTTATATTTTATACGCGAACAGTACTAATGTCACATTCGAATCTTCACCCTAATTGACGCCATCTTGGATAGGCCACGCCCCCATGTCAGATCCCAATACTCTATTCAACCTTAGAGCTTAGAGTAATATAGGATAATTGGTCGAAAAAGGACGTGAATTTTCATCAGCAAAAATCATAGTTTGAATTTCTTTGCTCGTTCTTAAAAAAATTCGTGAGTAAAGAGAACTTGTTACATAATTATACTATAATTTTACAAATCCTTGCGCTATAAGTGTTATTGGCTTAATCAAATCAGTCATGTTAAAGTCAGTATTTCCGGTCTACTGTTCGTAATTAAATGATCAAATATGACATTATATTCTAAAAATGTTTTAACTATATTAAAATATTCAATAAAAATAAAACTAGTGACATTTGTGATAATGAGTTTCATTTTGATATTTTTGAGTTGAAGCCATAAAAAACTTGGAGCGGTAGGTCAGTTCGAGTATTGATTATTAATAAATCTATCAGAGTTCAACGAAAATGTCAAACGTCACTCTGCGACGCAAATTAAAAAAAAAACATTCATTTAAAAATTAAAATAAATGTCACGTACTTTTCCCAAATCATATTTAACAATTCACAACACACTGCCCGCCATACAAATGATGAAAGTCAAATATTAGCCGGCAAATAATGCAAGACCTTCAAAGAAGAACTAACCTAAATGACATTAAAATTAAAAAAAGTGCAAATTCTAAGGAAAAAATCTCCCTCTTCTAATGTCATCAAAATTCCCGTCATGGCCAGGCTAGCACAGTCTAGTCTATAACCCCCTCATTCGTTGTAATTACCAATCGCTTAGAATGTGAGCCACGTCGCCTGCTATTTAGCATGCAAGCGCTGCGCTGAAAATAGGAATAAACAAACTTCAATTAACAGCACATCAGGCTGGGGGCGGGTGCCACGGTGCGACACCACCGCCGAGCAGGCCCGAGAGCTGCCGGAACCGCCCGAGGCGGTCCGATCCGCATGTTGGCGGGATACGTGACTGAGTTTTGAATTGAGACGCTAATTTTCGGGTTTTCATGTATTAAATTGTGACCGGTTTAAATTTAGAGGCTGGTAATTTTATAGGCGAGTTCCAGATATTAATGAGTGCATGAACCAGGGAAACATGGCATGTTTAGTGGGCATTGCTGTTATGCAGTAAATCGATGTGACAGTATTGGACGTATTGGGATATATTTATGGAATTATTTTGACAAATTTATTTATTAATTATTGCCGGTTTATGATGTTGTTGAGTGGAATCAATGGGTTGTAACGTAACACGGCTGTTGTTACATCTAAGTCCAGAAATTTCCAGAACCAACCAGAACGCCCACAAGGCACATGTATGCATCGGGTAGTCTATTGCGAAGGGAACACTTTAGTTCCAGAATTATAGTTTATTCAAAACGTTACATATTTGCTTCAAATTATTATCAGTAATAATATAACAAGAGAGTGAGAATAAATTGAAAATAATTTGACAGATCTTTCGAAAACTTGTTGCTAGGCAATAGCCACGAAAGCCCGTAGGGCTTGAGTGGCTATTGCCAAATGGCGACAAGTTTTATCAGTGTATCGCAGTTTCATAAATATATATTATAAAAATCATTTGAAACCGATTTAATTTTTCTGTTTTTTAATTTACGTTACAACCGATGGCAATAACTGCTTCTGGTATATGAAGTCTTAGATTTTTCATATATCCTTGCAGAATACTGTACTTTAAAACAACAGGAATACATCAGTATCTCTAAAATCAGATGACTCACTAAAACAGCTGGATTGTTAATCTTTTATCTTCCAATAAAAATGGATTGCTATCTATTTTCAGCAAAATTTTTTTTATCATATTCTAAATTTAATATTTCAAGGGAGGAATAAAAAAACTCTTAATCATAAATCGTATCATAATAGTTATTTACGCAATTAGTGGAATATAGATAAGTAGATAAGACTACTTATCACATGTGAATGTTCCACTGTGTATAACATAATTTTATCCAACACCTCTCAATAAATGCTCTACACTATGGTGATTTTAAACAAGGAAAGTAACAGATTACCCACTAGTGGGTATAATGTTGAGAAAAGTCACTAGTGGATATTTTTTATTTATAACAATAATAATAACACACAATACCTTGGTAACCACTTCGTTTGACATTTTAATTTAAAAAAAATTAAAGCATATGTCACTGTCAAATAATATTTCTTTAATAAATTTTGCATTTATTAAGAGATGTTGGATAAAACGTTATACTTCTCACGTTCTCACGTGGGCAAAGTGGAATTACCCTCTCGATAAAATTATCACACTCAGTCTTCGGTTTCATGTGCTAAAATTTCTCTCGTGGGTAATTCCTTACTTTGCCCACTTGTAAAGTTAATAACTATTATAATACGATCGTTTGAAACTTTGTAAAATAGGTATAGTAGGTAATTAACAAATCAATTTTCCAGATCTATGTTTTAACAGCATTAAGACCATTCTAGATGCTAAAAACTTTTAAAATGTTAAGACTCACCAATAAGAAGAAAAGGAATACAAATAGTGGAAGACTCACCTAAAACAAAGAGAAAACATTATTAATAAATTATTTGATTACAGTATCACTCAAAAAAAAAACAAATAGTAAAATGTATTTTAATGAGGCGATATGTTATCTCTCATAAAGTACGGGATCCTTCATTTTAAAGTCCGGAAACATACTGAGTTATTTTAAAAATTGTCCTCATAAAAAACTACCCCTTTTGCTCATCCATTAACATCCTTGAGGGAAGTAATTTCAGTGCTGGTAATCGCACTTCACGCGCAAAAACAATTACATCAAGATCTGTTCCAAATTGTTTACAAAACTCCTGTTGTATGAATAAAAGAAGTAATTTTTTATTTTATTGGATTAAAACATCCTGGCTCATTTTGCATCATCATCTTTGGATATCAGGATCTGATGACAAATAGTAAATGACCTGCACAATTGCATAAAAAACTATATTTAATGTTACGAAAACAGTTATTTTATAAAGCACAATTTGGTGGAGGAGCCGAGGAGTGCGGCTAAGCTATATTAATTTCTCAGGCGCCAACTTGTCTAAATAAACAATAAATGTACTAATTCTAGACTCAATAAACAGTACAAACAGCGTTGAATGTTGCAGCACATCCATGTATAAATTACAAACACTAATTATCAACACTGCGCATTTAATATGACTCATCGAGACGAGCACGAAAAACCCGCGTTCATATATTTGTCACCACAAAGGAAATAAAATTTCTTGAAACGAACACGGCAGTTCTCTTTGAGACGAAAAATAATAAACAAAAGAAATTGTGCAGACATGAAGAGAAGCGAGACACCTAAAAGGCGAAATCTACTTTGGCCATCTTCGACCATACGACATGGCCTGGGTATTGAATGAAAAAGCATTGCTTTGTTTTGAACTATAATTTAATAATAATAGACTACAAAATTGATAACCATAAATATTCACATATGAGGACATTCGGGCCTAATCTCTAAACAAGTTGCTACAATAACAACTTGTTATTTGTGACAAAAATAAATCGTTCGTTGACAGCTAACGAAATATTCTCCATTAAATATAAAGTTTCGATGCGATTTTGTCACCATTATCCAGTTGCTTCGATAACAACTTTATTAGAGAATTGTGGGTCGAACGTATGAATAAAAACTTAACCCAGACTTTTAAGTTACAGTTACAAAATGCTCTTAACTTCTTGCATTTTGTAATGCATAAAATATGTGCAGGTACGTCTTGACTCTATAAATTCCAAGTAACTACTATCTTTTGAGTTAGATTACATAACATACGAGATTCATAAAAGGGATTAGGACTAACTCCATTTTGATTATTACTCGTAACTTCATTTTCCATTCTCAGAACATTATTATTTTAACTAAGGTTGTAATCAAGATTGGTTAGCATAAAATTTGATACATATTAATAATATAATTAATTTAGAAACAAAGTTACAGATGATGAAAAAATTGGAGTATACGCCCAGCAAACACAGTTATGTCACGAGTACGTTATATATACATAACATGGATAGTCCTATGTCCGCAACACAGTCTGTGAGACATGACAACCCATGTATGTAGACATCGTAACGTTAATGGTATATTACAAAACTATTGGTATAAACAACTTTGAATATACGAATGGAATAGTTGTTTTTGTACATTTTTGAGTAAGATCTCTTTGAAAATGTTTATTTATTTATAGATTAACAATTTTCTTCTCATAAATTACGATACGGAAATATATAACCACGTAGCAAAATTAAATTAAATATATTTAAAAGTTATTCAGTGTACACTATAAAATATTTAAAATTTCTTTGCTATATTTATATATAAAATATATAAAACTTTCTAATTAACTGTGAATATGTTACATGTACGGTAACATAACATATACATGTGGTAGGTATGTACCATGTCCAAGACCAATGTGACATACCAACAATATAATTTTACACTCACTCAAGAGATGTCCGACATGGTATATGTATATTACGTTATTAGTACGTATATAAATGATACTTAGGTTTCAGATTTTACATACCAGGTACATGATTGTTACAACTGTTTTTGATAGGCGCTAATCCCTTTTATGAATCTGCCTGTTAAAGAATTTAAAAATAATAAAAAGAAACGACGAAGTTAAACGAAAGAAACCGAAATTGCGACATATCCTTTGATTGGCTAACTAACAGTATAAAGTTCTGTTGTTTGTTTACCTAACTTTGTATCTTGCGTTACTTCATTATAAATCCAGCTTATCACATTTTAATACCCGCAACTTCTATGTCAAATTGACATTAAAACAATAAATCGAGCTTTGCCTAATCGCCTTGTTCCGATACCAACATTCCTACTTCCATTTCGCCTAGTTATTTCAAATATCTATAAAGATCCTTTCGAAACATAAAGAAACAAAGTGAGTAGGCACCATCTGCATCTCATATAAAAGCAGAGAAAAATCTGTGCGCATTGAACCATACAAATCGGTTATAAAACAAGTCGATACCAATCTTCTTACCGCATTACCACGGTTACCAAGTTACCTAAATCAATTCAAAATCATAACAGATTCGTATTCGAGTCAAATCAGATTCCCTTTTCGCAGAGTACACTCGTACACCGCTATTGTTAACACGTCATTAACCCCGGTGGAAAGAAAAACGTGATTGTAACAAGAATCCCGGGACGTGGAGCTCAAGATAAAGCATAACAAGGGGCGCGCAACTGAAATTAGTGGAAAGAATATAGGAGATTGTGGAGTTGGGAACATCTACAGATAATCAACTTGGAATGGGAGAAGAATTTTGATAATACCACGCCGCGTAGGTACATGAACTTGTAGATATTAATAAGTATTTTCGTAGACTTTTTAAAGAATTACCGTATTCACCTGAATATAAGACGAGGTTTTTTTATATTTGGACTTCCACTAGAATTTCGTGTCGTGAATGATTGGACAGACAATAAAGATAAAATAGTAGTTAGATTCTTTAGTTTCTTTTTTGGGATAGAAAATGGAACTTGTCTCATAATCGGGATAGCCTTATATACTAGGATGGTCCTTAAAAATGGTTATATTAAATATTAACTGGATCGCCCCCTAAAATGGTTCCAAATAAATTTTAAAAATTGTGCTGGCTTTTATTCCACTAAATATTAATATTTGACCGTGCCTAAATGTACTTGATTTTTTCATTTAAATAACATAATTTTTTCCCAGGCAATACGAAATTCGAAATATTTATTTAATTTTGGAACATACAGGGATTTTTTTTTATCAGTATACATAGAGACCATAGTTACAATTAAAGTGATTGACAGCAATGTATTAACACGTTTTTTTTTTAAGAGTAAACATAGGGATAATTTATATTACTAAATCAATACTTTAATAGTAACGATGGATCCACTTGTGGATAAAGTAACACGTTGCTATAGTAAAGACAAAATGTAGTATGTGTATATTTTCTATATTTTAAGCAAAATTACATAGCAACTTATAAGGTATGCAAGTAAGCGTTGGTAACAGAATAAGATAAAACATAAATATGTCAAATTTTTAGCTAAATGTCATTTTAATTTTATTCAAAAAACATATTAAAATAAGGTGTTGGAAAAAATATTGTATGCATCACGTGAATAAATAACTAATTACAATATTACATAAAGAATTAATACACTTAACATAAGTAAACATTAGATAAATAAATAATTCTCATTATGCAGCTAAAACATTTAAATGTTACACAACTTTGGAAGGAACAATTAAACATCGACTTTAAATGAATTTTTTCTGCATCTGAATATTTTGCCACAGGACGTTTATCTAATTTTCAAGCTACAATAATTGCTTCTTTATTTTGACAAAATTTATTGGCAATGCACCTTACTTTTCATTGACAGTCTTGTCTTCGCTTTGGTATTACTGGTACTTATAGATGTTATAGTATCTTCCCCATATACATGTTTTTTGTTTGTCTGGTTCGTTTTACTCTTGGATCTCCCTTATTTACTGTTCGTACTACACTTGCTATTCGTTACACAATTCTTCTTCATCTAAACGTTTGTGGCAATAAACAAAAGTGTACCATCATCAAAGTTCCAATTGCCTATTTGTGTACATACAAGTAGTATTGAATATATGTGATCGCATCCTGTTAGAAAGTTTCGTCATAACCTCCTGGGTGAGTCTGAGGCACGACGGCTCGAGGTGCGACATTACACCGGTAACACCAACACCAGCAAGGTAGTAAGACGCCCAGAGCGGCAAGGGAGCAATACATTAAGCTCATTACAGGGCCGCTTGTCTCGCTGGCCCTGGCCGGGGCTCGGGGCCGACGCCTTATCGAGTTACTGAAGGAAGCGGTAGCGCAGGTGGCGGCTCGGCAATCACGTCACGAGCTGGGAGTGGATGGGTTGCTCAGCGCAGATTTGCCATATGCAACTATAGGGGTCACGGAGGTACTGGGACCTGGTTTTGAATATTAGAGGTGCGATCTAGTGGTGGAATTTGGAACCGTACTACTTGGTACTTTGAGGAGTAACATGTAACATCACATTTCTCGAAAAATCATTTCACGAAAATACATTTCTCGATTATACGAATATCTTTGCATATGCAGGCAGACGTTGTACTGCCACAGACTTCGCTAGCAAAATATATTTCTTGAAATAAAATCTTTTGTTCAGTATAATTGAAATACTTCAAATACATTAATGTAATTAGATAACAAAGAACAACATTAAGAAAAGTGGATCTCTTAAATCTAAATAATGAAGATATCTTCAGCACTGACTGATTTAGTGATTTATCATTTTCCTTCTGTTTGTTTGTAACATTGTAACTGGCTTGGTTGGATATAAGAAAGTGAAAAGAACTATTAAAAAAAACCTGAGCCTATTTGACCTACTACTTATTATTAGTAAACCGTTATGGTTATTAGAACACTGTTATATCATGACAATTTGCCAAGAAGTAACAAAGTAACTAGTAGATCAACTAGACAAGGTCATAAACATAGTATTATATGAAGCAACAAGAAGCATAAAACGGCAATGTACAAAGTTGACTTGCTCTTGTAGATATTTATCATTATTTACGCGTGCGGTACGGGGCGCTTTACATATGTGCTCGTGTGTGCATTGTTCGCGCCGGACGCAGTTTGGCGCGACACTCGTTCGAGTTTTCCGCATTTCCTGGCAGCGAGGCTTTGTGCCACTTCCGGCTGATTTACGGCCCGAGATGCTTTTGTTTACGCGCTGGTTAACCGGACACCGACAACACACAAACACACCGCGTGACAGACAACAGACAAACACTTATGTGTACGTGCATGTCGTATGTTCGGCACTGTGTTTGGGTTTAGCTTGGATTTAGGGGAGAAGCCTCCACGTGCTTCACCTTTCGCGAACTCAAATGGACTGGGGAATATGCAAGGAGTTCACCATATATGCCACACAATTTTACCATGTGTTATTAAAATAGTTATACATGAAAAATATGTACATTTAAGTGGATGCATCATGATATGTGCAGTTCGATCCCAACCACTGAAATATAATCAACGCTAACTTGTAGGTTCTATGAAAGATAGATGTTATATCGTTTGGCCACCTTTCTTGATCTGACACTTGTTTAGAAAACGGTTACTATGCATTTGTTGAGCGGTTGAAATATAAAAGCATCTTGCACCACAGTCCACAGTTTTATTTAAAAGTGTTATAGTTATTTACAAGTAAGGTAAAACAGTTTTTACTGCTGAATGGAGGAAATGACCGGCGAGCCTGTCACCTCCTTGAAGCAGTAAAACAGTTACCTTGCTTGTATTGTACAACATTTTACTTGTTACTCATTTGTAAATCAAATTAAAATTATAACCAAGTCCTGTCAGTTACACAACTGTTCTGTCAAAAATTATTTTGAATGATTTCGCATAAGCCTTGTAAGTATTACTGTGGCAACGTACATTGTTTACTTTGTTTACTAAATTGTAAAATTTTTACAATGTAGCTGTCAATTAGTAACTTGTAAAGATTCATTTTCAAATCAATAGAGGGCTTGGGTAATAGCTATTAACATTCCTAGCGATGTTATGAGTATCATAACTGCCGCAGATGTCAATTTGAATTCCGAGCTCGTAGAGCGAGGATTTTAAGACATCTAAGGCCTGTTATGACTCATAACATCCGTGGTTTGTTCAATAGTTTACCGGTTTCAGAATATGAAGACGTTTTTGTCATTAATAAATATTATTTTTTTAAATTTTTTTTGAAAAACGTCTGTCATAATTTTAGAGGGTGATTAAGTAAGTCTGTTTGTTTTTATTTAACACCATGGTTACACTTCATTTGTATCATATTTAAAATTATTTTTTTATTTAAACGTCAAATGTGTTCTTCATGGCTAGATAAAAAGTGGATTTTGGCGATGCTGAATTGCCTGAAAATATTTGGAACGCAGCAGGTGAATCTCTGAACAGCTTAATTCCGTGTGTATTAATAAATAGCGTTAAAATATCATTGTGCTTTATTTTCATTTTCTTGACTATTTTGACAAGTCAGTAAGGTAGTAACATATTTACCCTGCCTACTTTTGTGCATGTAAACATAGGTTTAATCTCCTGAAACCGGTAAATGGTGTTTACCTGTGAGTAACAAGTAAAATAATATTTTTCGGTTTCAGGAGATTAAACCTATGTTTACATGCACAAAAGTAGGCAGGGTAAGTATGTCATAACTCTATATTGTATGGTAATATTAATATTACTATACTGATCTGTCAAAACAATCAAGAAAATGAAAATAAAACACAATAATAATATAAGAATCGAATAAGCCTTACAGTAAACTATGACTTAAAAAAATCTAATCAACTAGTAACTAAAACATTCAAATTTTATATATGACATTTGAAACTGATATTATGAACTATGATAAACGAAAAAATCGTCTCATACAGAGGGCATTGTAAAAATAATGAACCAAAAATGTGCTCATATGCTGAAAATTCGTAGATTTTATCAAACGGTTAAAAACTGTAGGTAAATAAATCTATAGAATTGCACATAATAAGTGTATGAAATATGTAGCAAATATTTTATATTTATTTGAATGTGATTTTCTTTAAGATATTCCGATTTACAGATTCGCTATTTCCGACGAAGATACCTGCAAGAACCGCGATTCTATTTCACATCATAAATATTTTATTAACCAAGAGAACTATTCTCCGAAGAACAATTTAACTATTCAACATTTTAAAAATGTATTCCATACAATGTTGAGCTCGTTAAAATCACTTCATGAAGTTAAAATAAAAATCATAAAGTAGAAATACAAACATACGTAACTATGTAATAAAAGTCATCAGCAGTATAAAGAAGCGCTCGGTGAAAAAGTAAAATCAATAAGAATTAACTCCGCTCCGTCTCAGTTCCGGTGCAGTCCGGGCGTACCCGGAGCAGCCGGAGCGAGTGGGTATATCAACCCTCTATTCATTTTACACCCTCAATAAATTTAACCGATGTTCAATTATTTTTATCGACGTGTCTTTCTGTAGTATATAACACGAATGGACCACACTTTAGTATTTTACGAGCTCAGAAATGGAGCCGTTTTAAAGGCTGGTTCACACGTGCGTTTTATTAAAGCGAACACATGTTGAACGAGCCTTTACGGTCGTGGACGCGGGCGCATTAAGCCGGTATTACACTGGGAAGGACGCAGACGACGAGGTCTGAGGTTTATTTTTGTGCTGCGGCTTATTGGCAAAATTTTGTCGCCTTCTCTTTGAGATTTTTCTTTAATGTTTCGTACAAGGTACAAGCAGGACTAGAGTCTTCAACCTGGCAAAAGATGAGGAGGAAAGAAGACTGCTTTCTGCAATATTTGCGCATGGTATTATGTAGAGTTTCTTGAATTTCAATATTGGACAAACTGTTAAGAAAAAAGATCACAACAGAATAATACTGTCCACAAAATATACGTTGCGAAAAAAGTGTAAAGAATAGACGAGCATGTATGAATCGCACTAAAAATGTGGATGAGGTGAAAGTGGTGTGCCAGAATAGGAACGTTTAGAGCAGATTGATTGTTGGTTGACTGTGTTTCTGGGTTCGTGCTACCCCACTGAGAAAGGTATAGCGTAGAAATATATTTATTGATATTGAAATTTTTAAGAAAACAGTTGGTAATACGGTACGAGTATGCGTGAAAAAGCATGGGGCTAAAAAGAGTAAGAACGTATTCATAACATGAAATTATTTCTCCTTGAACGATTTCACACTCTGTGAGAAATAGACAACATTCTGCACTTGACGTATAATACAGGTACTGATAATTTTTTTGTCGTGTAATTAATTATACATAGATAATTATTATTTCACTCCATATTTTTTGAATAGAGATGACAAACTACAATAATATAATATAAGACTATATAAGAAATGAATCTTTTGAAATTGAAATTTACTGGACAACAGTTTGCAACACTGCGTGATTCTACGCAATGTGCCAGCTGACATCATCGAAATGAATATAATCTAACCTAAAACACTTGTTTTCTTAAAAATTATGCTAGATCATTAGATAATGACGAAACACTTATTACCGGTAAATATTTTTATGTTCGACTTACAATAAACATTAATTATGATATTATTTATGAACTAATCCGATAAAGTAGAAACAATTAATAACGTGGTAACCAAACAACCATGTCAGATATAATTGTCATTTTAAAATAAATAATACGCGTCAAACGTCACACGCGCAAAATTATAAAATGAATCAAAATGTTCCTTTCCAGTTGTTTCAAGATTATGATACAGGTATTATAAAAAAAATAGAGCCCGACACACGTGTATATTTGCTTTTACAGCATTAGCGACGTTAAAAGCACTCCGCTTTGCGTCGTGCTCTTAAACTCGTCGTACGTGCTTTAAAAGCTTACTTATACATTTCTATCATAATATATTAGTATGTAACAAGTACATAATATGGTTTTATTGACGTCGCTGTGCTCGTTCAGCCCCTAAACAGTCTCGTCCATAAAACTTTGAATTATGTAAATAAATATGTATTCTTCATAAATATTTCTTTTTCAAATCAAAAGGTGTTACAGGGCATATTTTTCACACAAAATAATTCGTGATTTATAAATAAATATATTATATACCGGGTGTCTGTCTTAAAGGTGTACATAGGAGATTAACATGGGAAATCAGTTTTTTGCGTGCTGTTGCTCGGTGTTCTATCGGACAACAATGATTGTAGTACCAATCGAAAGATATAATTTTTCTGAATCAAACGATGTAAAATACATAACAATTTAGTAGTACTTTGGTTCCGTAAATTAATTTTTAAATTTTGAGAATTCTCCGATTTATTCAGTTTTTATCGAAAATAAATGTAGTTACCTATGACTGTTTTGTTTTAATTTCTGTCAAGCTATTTATTTGACGTTTCTGTCAATTTGTAAAATATGGTTATATTCAGTAATGCCAAGCGTACTTTTATAATTTTTGCGTAAAGATTTTATTAAATAAATTAAAATCTAAAAACCAGTTTTCTTTAAATAATATTAATTTATTAAGAGTTAAGTTTTTTTTTAAATCGATGACAAAAAATTTCATTTTTATTAGCTCTGTTTTTTATATCTTCACAAAATATTCTTCCACTTTCTTCGTCAAATGGAAAAAAGTTCTTGATTGCAGTGCATTTTGTAGGAATAAAAAGAACTTTTTTTTAAAAAATATGAACAATGTACACCCAATTCATTTCCAAAAAATCTAGTGCTATACGAAGGATCTACATTTATCATTCCTAAAACCCTTTCTTCCAATAAAGCACGTTCTTCTGCTCTTGCTAAATTGCAATTACTAAGCTCAAGTGTATTTTTCATGGAATCTGGCATTTGTGGTTGCACTTGGATTCGGTTGATTCATAAACTTAATAGAAAATAGATCTCGCATTCTGAGCTAACTGTTTCCTCCAAAAAATAGTTTTACTATAAAAATACGCTCTTCAGTAGTATAACTAGCCATATTTTTACAAATTGTTTTAAACAAGTCCAAAAGTCAGAAACGTCAAATAAATAGCTTGACAGACATCAAAACAAAACAGTCATGGATGACTATATTTATTTACGATAAAAATTGAATAAACCGGAGAATTCTCAAAATTAAAAAATTAATTTACGGAACCAAATTACCACTAAATAGTAGTGTATTTTACATCGTTTGATTCAGAAAAATGATATCTTTCGATTGGTACCACAATGATTGTTGTCCGATAGAACACCGAGCAACAGCACGCAAAAAACTGATTTCCTATGTTAATCTCCTATGTACACCTTTAAGACAGACACCCGGTATATATAAAAAAAAAAAAACACTGAATTAAACATTAGAACATTGTCGAAAGCTCTGGGTCAAAAAATGCGATAATTGCGGAATTTTTCGATATGCATATGTAAGAGTCGTCATGCTAAAAATCTTATAAATTTCTAAATTAAACTTGGTCGACCTTCACGCTTCGCACACGCCTCACGTCTCTTGCGTAACTCGATAAAAATACTTACATATTTCAAGAAATCGCGAACTCCCACATCCCGCTGAAGCCATAAATCCAACACGAGCGCTCGGTTTCAATCATCTCTGATTCTGATGACACACTGATAGCACGGCGTCATCATAAAATTAAATCCTAATACTATTTGGTATATTAACGGATCTATATATATATATTTCTATAGATTCATCACGCAACTTTGCCAATTTCTAGAGCCTAGACGGATTGGTAGATTTGAGTGAAATCTTCATAGATATGTAGAGTTTGATTAGGATTAGCCCCTTTTTATGAATTCACATTTTTCCTATGCGTGATGTGTGAGAAAACTTGAAAAAACATGCATTTTTGGGCCAAAATCAATTAAGAGTGTGGTGGCCGTGAAATTTTTAAGATGAACATCTATGACAACTTGTCATTTTTGACAGTTCAGTTTAAAATTTTAAATATAAATTACATTAATTGTAGACAAGTTGGAGAAGTTTTGTAAATTTATCAGTGTTTTGAATAAATGTGCAAACATGTTTAATATTTTGTGAATTTTAAAAAGTTAATTTAAGCAAATTATAAAAATGTCGAATAATTTTTTTTTTTGCTTTGATTGTATATTGACGGCCCGAGAAAAGTTGGTATAACACGATTAAATTTAGTAAAAATAAAGTAAAACCGCGAAATATAAAGCTAATGTAAAATACAAATTATTATTAATTATTATTGACCGTACTTTTAAATTAACACGATGACAAAAGAAATATCAGATTGACAGAAGTCTGTATTACATGATCAAAAATTAATATAAATTATGTTTATTTTATTTTTTTTTTAAATCACTTATTGGGTATCTGAAGAAAGGTCCCGGAGAGACGAAATAAATGATTATATAAAAAAATGGAAGTCAACCGATTGTCGATTGTTTTTCAAAAAGTCATCAAAAATATATCGTGTTTGGTATCAAATGAAAAGTCTTGAATAAACATGTTCTAACGCTTTGTCAAAAATGTGGACCGACTGATATTATAATTTTTTTTTCCTAAATGTCAAATACGATCGGCAATTGTTTTTTATAAAAATTCATAGAAAACTGACTTGTGCGGTATCAATTGAAATGTTTTAAAAGTGGGAGGCTGAAGAACGTAGTGACTACCCTTTTTTTACAAATCATTACGATTGCCAATTGTTTTCATAAAAATTACTAGAAACCTAACTTATAAGTATTAAATGAATTTTTTTGGTAACAAGTAATAAAGAATCGCAGTGACGAAATTTTTTTATCCCAAATCGTTACGATCGGTAATTGTTTTTTTTTTAAGAAACCTGTCTTGTTGGGTATTAAATGAAATTTAGGAACAGTAAGTTGAGAAAGTTGAGTAGTGAGGACCTTTTTTATCACAAATCATTACGATCGGCAATTGTTTTTGTACAAATTACTAGAAACCTAATTTATAGGGTATTAAATGAATTGTTTTAGAAACTGGAAGTTGAGAGATTCAGGTTTGTCGAAAATTGCGACCGGTAAACAGTCAATTTTTTAAAATGGAAAACACACAACTACCCTCAATGGAAATCACTCAACTTTCCACAATGGTATACACATAATTTCCCGTCATGAAAAACATATTACTTTCGCCAGTTGTAAACACTTAACTTACCTCAGTGGAAAGCGCACAACTTCCCTCAATAGAAAACATACATCATTCCACAATGGTAAATACGCAACTTTCCTCAATGAAATACACACAACTTCCTTCAATGGAAAACAACTTTAATGGTAAATATGTAAATTTTCGCAATGGCAAACATAAAACTTCCTTACAGTGTTAAACATAACTTCCTAGCTATGGGAGACACACAACTAATTGTAAAAACAAAATATCTCTCAATGACAAATTTAGAACTTTCTCTCAGTGGTAAATACACAACTTCCTGACAATAAGAAAAAGACAACTTCTCATATTGATATGGAAGTTAAAAATGAACTGACGACATTCGCCAATTTTGTTACATAAAAGGGAGGAACGAAATGATGACTGTTCTTCATCAATTGTATGATCTCATATGAAATATTTTTAAGAAAGCACTATGATTCATAATTCCATACTTTTAGTTGGACCCTAAATTAAGTTTAAATCTTCTTCAGGGTCGCGGAGCATAGGGGTTAGACCAGCAGGTCGAATTAGTATGCAGAACTAATCACCTTTCTACTATTATGTTATAACTAGATAAGGTTTGTGAGACTTTTAGAGATGGCGGAGCCCTAGCTGAGACACCCGCCGTAGGCGGGGGTCGACGCTAGTACAATTACTAATTAGAATAAAGGAAGCGGTGATATCATTCAACTCCCTACGTGTGACAAATAATTGTCAATAACATATTAATAACAACCTACAATAGTGCGACATGTGTTTTATTTATAAATATTATCATTTGGATATGACTTAACGACCTAACGTATATACATAAATTATTATAATACAGATAAGTAACGGTATCTACAACTGCAAGTTGTAGTTTACTCATAACAGCTCACATCTGTGGCAGTTTTATTCTGTAAAAATAATATCGTATATTTACATAAAATATTCAGTTTTCTGTGAAACAGTGAATTTAATTTAATCGAAACTAGTTTTAGCGACAGGCTTTTCAGATCGGTTACACATGTTTATTTATAAACATAGGTGTCATTGCTAATGCTAAAAAATTTATAAATAACCAATAAAAATTCATGTAGAAACTCACACCTCTCAGTCGCTGTAGATGAGTATGACAATTTAACTACCGTATGAACATACGTGTAGTACGTGAATTGAAAACTAGAAACAGCTTTATAAGTTACATAAATATATCATCACGCCCTTTCTTCATATTTTAGAGTGGTACTCTGCTTATAGTGGGTGAGATTGAAGGTGAACGATTGCGTGGGCGTCCGAGGAATAACTGGTTGGGTATGATTGATGGTTTGTTGCGTGAACGAATGATTCCGAGTGTGAAGAATAAACGAGCATGTATGAATGTGGACGAGGCGAAAGTGGTGTGTCAGGATAGGAATGTTTGGAGGAGATTGATTGTTGGTTGACTGTGTTTCTGGGTTCGTGCTACTCCACTTAGTGGGACATAGCGTGATGTTATGTATGTATGTACTCTGCTTATAGCAGATTTATTTTTAGTAATGTCAACTGGCTCACAGCCGTTGCTTGGTGATCCACATCACGTCTTTAAAATAACAGTGAATTATGGATTTCTGGTTCAGTGATTGGTCGAGAAGGGTGAAATATAGGTACTAAAAATTCATCAAAAAAAAATTGAAATAATGGGGATATATTAGGAACTGAAAAAGATGCTTTTTACAACACTGTTTTGGAAACTATACATTCTACAACTAAAAACTTTATTGGAAAAACTATCATTCAATACGCCCATATGGAATGTTTTCGACAATCAGATCCGCATATTAACGCGATATATGAAGTATCTTGATTCAGTTACTATGGTTACGTCTGTTTGTTTTAATTTATTTGAGTTTAACGTTTTCAACAGTTTTATATTTGTATTTTTTGTATAATTTACAAAATTTTGTTATAGAAAGTATAGTCTACAACATGTAACGGAATGGCCTATCCTACGCTCGCAAACCGTAGCCCTCGCCTTCGGCTCGGACTACAAACTTTTTGCTCGCGTGGAATATGTGCCATTCCATTACTTGTAGTAGAATATACTATTTATTAATGCAAAAAAAAAATCGAATGGGTACTTGATACAATTCTGATTATTATAAAAGATTCTTAATTAAGTTCTATAAACATATTTTATTTAAATACAGCATTTGATTTCTAATTATTTTACCTAATTCTTCATCAGGAAAACAAATGAAGATATGAAATAAAAAATAATAAATATACATAAGAAATATAAATATATAAATAAGAATTTGTGATGTTTCCTAACTTGTTTCCTGAATGTTCTAGAGAGACTATTAAACATATTGACAAACTAAGATAAAGTACAGTACAGTGATATACTTGTATCTAAAATAATATAATAATAAATAATGATTTTAGACTGAAGCTTACGGTATAACACAAAATATAATTGAGCAAAGTAAGAAAGCCAGAAATGGGGAATAAAATATATCTAATTATTAACTACACAAAACTGATTTTTACTGTGAACAACAACACTGAAAATTATAAGAAGATAAAGATGAAAAGTCCACGATCAAATTGCAGTTTTTGTCGTACGCCCAGTTAAATTATTCACCTAGCAGATATTAGGCGGCGCAAGCTGTCGCTATAGGAAAGAATCACGTCTGGGGCGTCTCTCCAACATCTCGGCTCTTCTAACCCTCGTTGGCACTCAACAAGCCACAAGCACACACAATTCACACCATTTATCAGCGTTGTAAGATGATATTCCCGACATTAATTAACCAGGCGACACCTCTTTCCGCACGCGGCGGAGACTACACTCTACGTAGTCGTTGTGCTGTGACGTCAGCAGGCGCGACCCTGCCATAGTGACGTGTGCTCTCATCACGTCACGTCACGTCATGTCGCGAGGACGCCAGACAAAACGGCGGTGGGGCTGTGGAATACGAGTGCTTGTAAGAGGGCAGATATGCACAAAAATGTTGTTTTCTGTTTGGGTATCCGATAAGCTTACAAGATATACCTGTAGAATCAGAGTTCGCCTAAATTAAATAGTGCGATTTATAGAGAGCGGATTATATATATATATATATATATCTTTAAATAAAATTAATTTTCTGAAGGAATTACATTGATTAGAATTAATAAATAAATAAATAAATATATCATCACGCCTTTTACCAATTATGGTAGGTGATATATTTTTGCGTATGAAATGCGGTAACCAGCTGTCAAGTCATTGCCCCCAAATTTGTTAGTGGAGGGGGAACCACATAGGTAAATTTAAATTGGCAACTGTCGGCTGTGGGATTCGAACTGAGGATCTTATGATCCACAGTCCGATACGTTACCACGGAGCTATTTACTCCATAATGCTAATTACTAATTGCATATGTTGCATATTTGGGCATTCTTATGTATATTTTTACAAAAGTTGTATATAATTGCATATTTCAATATTCTTAAGACCTTGTCTAGTGATAAACAATCTGAAATTTCTGGTAATGCACATTGATAATTCTCAAATATTAGAAGAGGCCGCGATAAATAGAAGAATGCAACGAAAAAAGCAATAAACAATACAATAAGCAAATAGACAAACCAATAAACTCTAATATTTCTAGAGAAATCCCTGTAACGGTAACGGTAGGTATTCATTGTATACACGAATGCTGGTAAAAGTCTATCTCATTTATTTACTAAGATATGCCCAAAAACCCTGATAGGCCTTCAAATAATCATCATTTACTGTTGATGAATTGTTCTCTAAATCTAATCAAATCGTAACAAACATAATACCTCCCATATGTGCGGGAGGTAAAAATGATAGAATTTAAGATATAAATATGGTGAATTAAACAATTTTCCTTCGTATGATTTCATCTAGACCAAATTATATGATTCTGGGCTTATATAAGAGAGCGAAAAAATATTTTCTTATAAAGCATATCAAAGTTTGGATCTATATTTCTAAAGTAGGTATTCTAGAATTAAAGTAACGAGTGTGATATGGCATAAGGTGTCAACCATTTTGGCTATTGTAAACTTTTGACATGATGCTAGTTCTAGCAATTCAGGAAAAACATCTAAATATATAATTCAAATTTCGCAAGTCTTTTATTTAGTTGACGTCTTGTGTTAGCGTTCGACAGGGAGTAGATAAAGTAGACGAGCGGAATACAAAAACATCATCGCCATATTGCCAAAGCTGTCAGTTTTGTGTAGACGTACGAATTATTCTAATTGTTTGTAGTGTTAATAAATTTTCGTCTGCCTTATCTATATTTTCTACTTTGTGTTTGAAAATATCTTGTTATTAAATTGAAACGATAGTACAACTGTACTACTATACTATCGTCATGCCAGCTATTTGTTTGTATTTCAGACCACTTGCGTTTCAAGGCAGTTCTACTGAAAATTAATACAGTTTAATACAATCTTTACCAGTACCTGGTACCTTGAGAAGAGTTCCAATCAACTAAAACGCGTCTTGAATACAATTTCAATAAAACAGGATATATTTCTTGATGTAGGATGAGGTTGTACAAATTCTCAGAATTTTAAAACTGACCCTCATCATTTCCTTGCCATAATAAAAAAATACAAAAACAATACTAAATTTAAAATCCAACCAGTTGTTCCTATCAATATTTGCTGCCGGTTTCGCATCTGTCTTGAACCTAACGTGAGTACAGTTCAGCGTCGTTTAAATATCCACGAGAGGTGAATGTAGCGACGTCGACACAGATTGACAGGTCGCGTCCCTTCAGGGCGTCGCGGTCGCTACACGTCGACGGAATTAGAGCTGGCGGCGGCGGCGGTCGTCTGGAATGTCAGCAGGACACCAGGAATTTGCATCGCTGCCCCCGCCAGCCTCACATTGCCTGTCCACGGGGTATTGACATGAATTAGGGGATTACTCTGCCATCAGACAGATCGTCATACCATGGAGATACTGTGACATTTAATGCGAAAGAATAAGCTAACCTACGATACCTAAGCTTACAAAGTAAGCAAGGTAAGGTGCTACATTATCTCATTGTCATTTAGAATAATAGTAACAAACTAGACTGGAACCAGTCATGGAATATAATATTGCCGATAATATTCAAACTGTTGTCTTCTATAAAACCGAAGTTTTGCTAGGTTACTATAAGGCCCTGTTGCAGAAAGGATACTTAACTTAATCAAAAATCATCTTATAAATCCACTTCCTTGGTTCCAGGTAAAAATTGATTCCTGATAGGTTAATCACGTTGTCATCGGACTAAGGATCGTGAGTTACCACTGCTAGCTAGCGTTTGCTAGTGATTGATTCTAGCAGATGAAAAGTAGTATGAAAATGAACGGAATTTTGCTGATACTGTCATCTTGTGTCAGACAAGTTAGGTGGAATTAACCTCAAATTCTGATAATAGACAAAACCGAAACAGTATTTTAAAATGGTAAGTAATAGATGTCAAATACTGCATATATTTCACTACATTTTAAGTTAAATGGATTGCTTCAAAACCTAATCATCTTGTAGAAAATCAGAATTCTAGGTGAATGTTATACGTTTGGTTACCCGCACTCTCTGATTCTAAAACGTATTAATTGTAGAAAAATTACTATCAACATTTCTGACCTGTTACAATAATTTCCTTGAATATACAATGTGGTGCGTTGGAAGACGTTTTTTATTAATTTCATGGCACTAGTGATTTGATTCAAATTAACATTTGTTTAATTAATTTTTTTCTGATCCGGACAGAGGAAAATTTTGAATTAGGATATCATTAGACAGGCAGAATTTTTTCAGTAATAATATAACAAGAGAGTAAGAATAAATTGAAAATAATTTGACAGATCTTTCGAAAACTTGAGTGGTTATTGCCAATTGGCAACAAGTTTGAGAAAGATACTGGAGAATTATTTTCTAATTCATCGAACTCTCGAATTATATTTAATTAGATTATTTATTTATTTCATCATCAGGCACGGATCATTTTTTACTTGTGTTGATAATAACTATCTGACTCTGACATTTGTCAATAAAAACAAAAAAGCCACAGATTATTCCCGGGAATAATCACTAGAGCTTTATTCTCAGTATAATAATGATCTCTACAAAAAAACTATTTAATTGTTTTGCTGAGAAACAACACTGACTATTTTCCTCATAAAATTTAAGAAAATTAGAATTCTGACATTTCTGAAAGTCATCCAATTAACGTAGAATTGCATTAGTGCAAATTACCAAGGTAATTCTGACTTGCTGTCGAAAGAAGTTTTTAAATTTTGCTATATTTTTTATGAGAGAAACAGCGTTTGGTTAAATTTTAATCGGGAAATAGTCCTTCGAATATCCCTCGTGCATGTTATTGTCGATAATTTGACATGCACTTGATATATTATATATGATTAGCTGACAGCATCTTGCAATCTTGCAATAATTTTCAATAGGCCCCATATAAAATATATCGAGGAATATTTTATGCATCGTCACAGGAAATTCCCAAAGGGCTCGGGCACAATTTATCCCTAAGTGCAAATCGAAATAGAGTCCATATACACATTCGACAATCCCAAGAATGCATCGGCATTTCGTCTACGCCACGCTCTCGTCTCTCCCCATCGGCCATCGCTACAGCACTAAACATTTATAGCACTCTAATTCCCCTGCTCGGCTATATCCTGGCCGGCAATAATCGTGGACACGGCCCCGAATTCAGATAAAATACATGATATTAATGGTAATAATAATTCCGTTTGACTGCGGTGGGTACGCAGCACGATATAGCGCCATTACACAACACCGACCACCGGTAGAACGCATTAACGGCGGACCTCGCCGGACGTTGAAAGAAAGCACCATTGCGGGAGGCGCCTAGGAATGGCGGAAATAACGGACTTGAATTAGGAGAAATATTTTGCAGTTTTCATTAGATGTTTCGATTATTCATTTTGAATTTAGTGTATCGTTTTATAATAAATAGTGAACTAATTTGAAAGAGATCCATTGACAATCATTAACCATCAAGGATTTGCAAATATAGCGTTTTTTGTTACAAACTATACAATAAAAATAATCTGTAATGACACTTTTAGATATTGAAATAGTTATTTACATTACAAGCAAGGTTTTTACTGCTGAATGGAGGAAAACCGGCGAGCCGATCAGGCGAGCCTGTCACCTCCTTGAAGCAGTAAAAACTGTTACCTTGCGGGTATTGTACAACATTTTACTTGTTACTCATTTATAAATCAAAATAAAATTATAACCACGTCCTGTCAGTTACCACACAACTGTTCTTTCAAAAAATATTTGAAATGATTTCGCAAATGCCTTGAAAGCATTTCTGCGGCAACGTGCATTGTTTACCTTGTTCACTAACTTGTAAAATTTTTACAATGCAACTGTCAAATAGTAACTTGTAAAGACAATAGAAGGCTTGGGTAAGTGAGTAACAAGTAAAAGCTTTTGACACAGTTTGGATTGATGGACTTCTATATAAATTAACTAAAATAAATTTAATACCTGCTTTTATAAAACTGTTACACACCTATCTAACAAACAGACACTTCACAGTCAAAATTAACAACTCACACTCTAACAGATCACAAATTCACACTGGGGTACCTCAGGGGAGTATTTTGGAACCTATACTTTATATACATGACATGCCTACTTTCGAAAAGACAAATACTGCACAATTTGCAGATGACACAGCCACGGCACGGAAAATATGGAAACACCTGAATCTCATACTGACACTTGGAAAATCTAACTAAACGTAACCAAAACAGAGGCCATAGCGCTAAAATATCCTAAGAGTACGCAAAAACTGACTTTATAGTTAGTTTATTTATTCATGCCTTTCGGCGTAGAATGTATACAAATTTTTACATCTTATTTCTATGGTAATTATATAGGTAATTTAACCTAAAAAGGAAAAAAAAAAAAACAAACAAATTATATTGTACGTTTTCTTCTTTCTAAAATTTTTCCCATCCATTCTTTTCCTGTTCCTTGGTCATTTAATAAGTAAATTTCATCTCTTCTTTCTCTTTCCGTCTCTCTGCAATACAGTCTTAAATATTCTAGAGATTCCTCTTTTCTTCTGCTGACAACCAGTACATGTTACTTCTTTCCTCATTGCCGCAGCTAAATCGAGCTATTGTAGTGACATTTATAACTTTTAATAAATATTTTGGAATATGTAGTGTCTGTATATTCTTGTATCGTGGGTTATACTTCGTTTCTTCAATTTTGTTTAACTGTTTTTGTTTTGTAGGTCCCTGTCTCTGTTTTAAAAAAAAACTGACTTTATAATACTAGTCGTTTTTTCATTAAAACCCTGATACAATGCATGAAATAAAATAAAAGAAAATATTGACAGACAAACAATTCCCTTATTATACAAAAAACAGAGTCAGGGTCCCAGTCAATATGATTATATCAGAAGATAATAATCCGTACCAACAACATATTCACATTTTCACTAATTAATTACATATCTATCCTTCGGCACGAAAATTCGATTCTAGAATAATTAAATAACGTTTCCTTTTGTGTTGCCAGTATCAGTACTAGATTATCATTAAACCATGTACACATCGCCGAGCGCCTACCGTTTTACTCCACAAAAGACTGAACGAAAAATATCCTATTGATTTTGTTATTTGTCAGACAAAGAGTGTTCTACAAATATTGATTTGGTTTAATTTATTTCTGTACCTGTCATTCGGACGCTTAACCAAACATCAGATATAAGTAAACAGAGTAATTGTATGTTGAAATACATGCACGGAAAAAATTACAATAAAAACGAAATTATTACAGGATATCACAATCTTGTAAAGCATGATAAACGATGTGTTTCACTCCAGTTTTATTAGAATTGTTCAACAGAGAAACGTTGTTTTAATAATGCCGGCATTGTTTACAAAACAAGCTAATTGATTACACATAACTTTGGATTGAAAATGGAGTTGCTGTTTGACCACGTCAAATATTCTTTATTGTAGCGAGTCCATTATTTAGCCACGGTGTACTAAAATCAGTGAGCTTCATAGAACTACAAATGGTTTATTTATTTATTTAATATTGCTACAATAAAAGATCAAGTCAAGAAAATAACTGTTTTTTATTAAATAACTGTGAAACTCATTAAAATGGATTAATGAATGTTTACAGGCAATTATACACTAAATTATACAAACTACAGACACAAAAGAACTTAACACATTCTGTAATAGAAACACGAATTAAATCGTATTAATACTGTATCTGTTACATACCAATTCAAGATCAAGATAGTGAGTTTTTTATGTCTGTTTTCTCACAATACTACATCTTTCTAACTACGACAAAATTTAGTCTACATTAATTATTTAATGGCATATTTTTAAAAACCTTATAAGCCTTCAAGTAAAGTGTCACTTTCGGTTGATGCATTGTTTTAATTATTGAAATACCTATATTATAAAAAAATTAAATTAGTTTTCTTCAAAAGTGACTCTTACAGCTGACTGTTGCTATTTAAAACTGTACATACATACATAACATCACGCTATGTTCCACTTAGTGGGGTAGCACGAACCCAGAAACACAGTCAACCAACAATCAATCTCTTCCAAACATTCCTATCCTGACACACCACTTTCGCCTCGTCCACATTCATAGAGCGATTCATACATGCTTGTTTATTCTTCTCACTTGGAATCATTCCTTTACGCAACATACCCAACCAGTTATTCCTCGGACGCCCACGCAATCGTTCACCTTCAATCTCACCCACATATATTAGTTTCACCAACGTTTTACTCGACATTCGCTCAACATGTCCAAACCACCTCAACTGACTCACTCCCACTTACTAAACAACATTCTTCTCAAGCTCACATTCATCATACACCAATGTATTCCGTATACGATCACGTCTCTTTACCCCCTTCATTAACATCTTTGAAAGCAGTGTCTTAAAGGTTGGTAACAGCACATAACCCCCAAAGATATAACCCTTACCAAGATCTTCGAAACCACTCAAAAAAATTAGTAAATGGTGAGGTGATATATATTTATTTAAGAATCTTGAAATAATAATGGATCGTGGAGAACCTTCAAAAGTAACACGAGGAAAAGCTAACAACTGCGGAAATGAAATATTTAAGGAAGATTGAAGGTAAAACAAAATGGAACAGAGTAAGAAATGAAGATGTAAGACATATGGTAAGACTAGAAACAGAATTAGTTACAAGGATTCAAATGAAACAACTTGGAGAGTACGGACACATACCTAATGAGTATGGCCAAAACAATCTAGAACGGAATATCGAGCAAGCGGGAAACGATAATGGAAGAAAGGGGAAGACAGAGAAAAACTTAGGAAGCAAGTATAAAGGAACTAGGGACTGAAGAGGTAAAAGTTTAGAAAAAAAAAAAAGATAAATGGTAAAGGATAAGTAAAACAGGAAGCAATGGATAAGAGCTTGAGAAAAAAGTACATCAATACGACACTCAATAGGTGTAAAAGAAGAAGATGAAGAAATAAAAGTGCTAGGGCAAATGTCCAAGTTTTCTAGTTCGTATATTCATATCTAAATTGTTTACTTGAATAATATAATTATTTGACTAAAATATTATTTGTAAACCATACATTTTTACATTAAACAAGTAATAAAATATGGGGCCAATCTGATTGGACAAAATGACAAGTAAAACTCAGAAGAACACTGTAGTCCAACATTCCAGTATTGTAATAAAATACGAAACAAGTGCAATGGTCCGAAAAGTAAACGAAACTTTTTGAAATACGTAGTGTAATTCTTTGGGGAAAGCATTACAAATATCCGGATTGTAGTAACACATGTACTTGCGTCGAGCGCTTAGGCTTCCGTGCAAATACTTTCGGCAGCGAGCAGCTTTTTAGTCCGACATTAAGAATAATTTAATCCACGTTAAACACATCAGATAGGCGTTAATCCCGCTGTTAAAATAACGGTTAATTTATTTGTCCGATAACAAGCACATATCTGGGGTGCTAATCCAACATCCTAGGGACTTTTTACTAGGTTGGCAACATCCGTTCGGCGCTAGCACAGCGCGGCCCGCCGACTGTGCCCGAAAAAGCGATAAGGTGAAATGTGGTATTATCTTACAGTTGGCAGAACTGAAATATTTAACAGGGACATTTATCACCGTGAGGGTTTAATGTTGGCAACGGCACATAAATTTCGAAGGGCTGAAACAGTTTTGCACATAAAACGAAAAGCGATAGCTTTCACGAGATAGTAGTTTTTATTTAATGCAAATAATATTTATTTGGATGGGTTGGACCATTTATTTTTACGCTGCTTAACAAAAAATTTGCACCTTATTCACATATAAACATAAATCATACAAATATAAAAATACACCTTCTTTCCCACACGAGACACAATTCCAAAAATTTATTGCTTGAAAGGATCGCAGCTGTACGTTATACTAAATTATTCGTCACATAAAATACTGCCGCAGATTTCCTGTATAAATATAATTTAATATTTAAATAAAGAAATTATTGAAAAAACAAAACGATAATTAGAACTGTCAAGATAATTCAAATTATTCTTGAATAGGTACATTACTTTGGTCGCTCTATATTAATGTATACTTGGAATTATAGTTTAGAGTTGTTTTTAGGTATATCCAAATACCGAACTTAAAAATTTGCTATGGAAAACACACGACTTTCTTATGCATATAATTCTAAATTTAAAATTTAACTAACGTTGGTGCAACCGGGTATAAAAATGTTTTAGTTTTTCTCATTGTAACTAAGATTTTTGAAATGTATTATTACATATTATAATTTAGTGTTTCTCAAAATTAGAAGCATGTACAAGAAAAGTGCAAATATTATTTCACATTCCAAATATTTTTGCTAACATCTTTCATTTGAAACTTTTTTCTCGGCTGATTCAATTTTTGAAGAAAATAGAATTTATTGTTTTGTGTGCCCAGTAACCCCCCCCCCCCCCTTGGTTTTTCATTTAAAATCAACTCAGCTCTTCATATTTTCATGAAACTTGTAAATTCCTAGTTTCGTTTACATATCTTGTCTCCTTCATGAGATATTGCGTACACGGACATCCATCCATCCATCCTTACACACAGACATCATTGAGAAATTGGTCGTAACGGATTCAGTGGACGTCAAAATATGTATTAAAAAATCTCGTGATTTTTTTCATGATTTCAATACTTCCTTATACTTTGTATAAGAAAGTATGAAACAAATAAACTACAATATTCTACAGTTTACACCTTACAAATTATACCTTACTTTATACCTTTTCCGTATAACTTCGATATTCAAATATTTAATCTACTCACAACATAAAGAAACTGTTTGAAATAGAGATATCCCGACCAACAAATATCTTCTAAGCATACGAGTACTAAGCTGTATGTTTCATCTTTTCTGTAAATCTCTATTGTCAGATAAGTAGGTATAATAAAAAGAACGTGCGTTCTTTTCTCGTATAAAGCGTGCAATTACTCCATTCCTATTGTAGCAAATGTAGGAGTATTCATATTTTCCGTGGCCTGAGCTTGAGATAATAAAAACCTTTAAAAATATTAATAATCCGCAGCGAAGCACAAAATATCCAATGCGAAATTTAAAATTTGCGGTTTGAGTAGCGCTCCATAAATCAAAATATTCATAACGATACAGCCACATCATCCTTCTTTATTTTGCAGTCGTTGGTTCGTCCGTCCGGAGTGTAGCCCGGAGTCCGGAGTCGAGCGCCGAGTCGCCTTCCATTAATCATGCGCTTCTGGTGATTATTAAACGATGTCGAAACAGGGAAACCGAGCCTCCATTTCCACGGAAAATGCGCCTCCCACTCGGAAAATTAGCCGGGAAATTGCTCATTGCCACAATCAATTCGGGATGCTTTCTTACTATGTTTTTATCGACTGGGTATTCATCAATCCTCGATGTTTCCGCACAGACTTCAAATTGCGAATATTGGAAAATATTTTATACATCTTTACAGACCTTTCTAGTTAGGATACAGAAATTAAAGAGCATTGGAATACATCTACTCTACAACGTCAGAATATATTTTATGCTTATTTGTATTTGTCTTATTTATTTCTTTTTCAAAAGTAGTATAGAGAAGGATACTTCTCTTTTCAAACGTAATATTACCTACAATTATTTTTTTCATCTTCAATTAAGTTTCTAGCAATCTTAAAGTAATAAAAAATGATCCAGTTCTACCAGACTATAAAAAATATCTATTGCAGAATAAATTATTGTAATTTCAATATACTAAGTTTCTTTTTTTCACTTTAAAACATTATTTTTCTGTGCATTATATACATTTTTTTTCTTATTAGGTAAACTTTATATTGGAAAAACTACAAGTAAAATAGGGTAAGCATAACTTTATGTAAATGAAAATTACATTAAATTAAATTTGACTATTAATGACATCTGTTTGTCAATGCAATTACTCGTAAATGAGAAAAGATAGAGAAACCAAACTTCATAATTATAAGTTTCATAACAATTGCGAAGAAATGACTGGATTTCAAAAAATCTGATGATTCTATTGTATAACCTCTAACAACTTTTATCTTTTAAATGATACAAAATAGTTATTTGTGACATAAGTGTTAAAAGTGACATTTTATGAGTAAGTGGGGAAGTTTGCGAAACGAGGCGAAGCCGAAACAACCCCACAAACTAAAAAAAAAATAAAATCACTTTTAACATGTATAGCACACAAAATTTTATCTACGATCTTCATTGTGTATTAGCAAATACAAAAAAATATAGAATATTTTGACAGATAGGGTTATATTTATTGATTTATTGATGTAAAAAGGTTAGCAACGTGTTAAAAGTAACAATAAAATTACTTTTAGCACGTTGCTATGTTACTTTTCGTGACACTTTTAACTTGCTAAGCAACCGTTAAAAGTGGCTATTTTTAATAATGGTCGTAGATAAAAATTTATATCTACGATCTTCCTAATAGTGTAAATTCTAAGAAATGTAGAATGATATTTTGACAGGTAGGGTTATATTTGCTTGTTTATTGATAATAATCGTTAAAAAGTAAAAATAAAAATAAGTTTAAAATAAAAAATGTAGCCAATATTATTTTATACCTTTTTAAATATAACAATTTTTACTATTATTGACTGAGATATGTCAAAAAAAAAAACCAATAGATCATTCAAGTATGCTATCACTTCCGGTTTATGGATTTCTACCAAAATATAACCTGCTTGTAACTTAACATTCAAATAAGTAATTTCAAAATGATTTCTTTAAATTTTAAATTATCGTGGACAAAAACATCGTCACACACAGCAATACGTAGTGTTGCTTTACTCGTATTCTAGGCATCACAAAAAATGCTAATCTGTTGCAAATTCACTATCGAAAATATTGACTCATGACAATACCGCCCTTACATATACGTGTGACAGGTAATAATAGAAATCTGCAATACGTTAAATTTGGCCTATAATAAATTTGTATTTATTTTGCTAATGTTAAATTGTCCACATCTTATAAGTCTTTTAAGTTACCGATTACAAAACGAAAGCAAAATTTTTATACGAACAGGAAACTAAAAGTGTTTTAGCAATAAAATAATAGAGTTGGCACCCGATTGATCGCAAATGGCTCGAATGTCATAAAAGTTGAAGAGATACGAACTGTGATTTTTCACTAAGCTCACATAAAACTTATTACTGAACCATCTTGTTGTATAAATCGTAAAATAAAATTAGAATTCTATTTTAGAATCTGGCTCGCACACAACATAAACTAAAATTTAATTTTAAAGTTACGGGCGTGGAAAGATTCGCATCACCTCAAAGTAAACTTATAAACAATATTGTTATTTCATTTACATTGTATTAATTACCATAATTCCTTGGGCTATATTTAATACTTATTAAGAATTATTTTTAGATTCGTCGTTAATTGGCGAAACTCCATAATACACCACAGTAATATTTAAATTATTAACAATAATCTTATTCAGTAACTTGTAAATATTGAAATAAATTGATGACTTACTGTTTATGACTAAACGAAATTTGAATACTGCCAGCATGGTACATACCTGAAAAGATAAAATATTATTAACATCAAGTCCAACAATTAATAAATAAATACAGAAAATATTTACTTTATATAATATAAACTAAAGAACAGAAATTAAAATACACATTTTTTTATTGTACATTCGGGTAGTGCGGCTAAAACTAAGTAGGTTATGTATGAAACTTTTTTCCGATTCGCGATAGATCGCGCTGTAATCAGAAAAATAATTCCTTATATTATTCAATTAAGATTTCAAAGTGGTCCCCAGCCCTACCCCCAGGGGGTGGCAGTGGGAGTCGTGCTTGGTGACATAAGATAGGTTTTTGAAAAATATAAAACACGTTTTTTTTGTTTGATTCAATTTGTGTTTCCCGAAATATTTCACCGTCCCTGAACGTTTTGAACACCCAGTATAAAAAAGTTGTCCAGAATTTAAAAACCTAAATATTAGTATTTCTTATCAATCAAATTAAAATCAATAGATATTAGAAAATTTTAACACGTCTTTTAAGAACTAAACAGAAACGAAAAATAATGACATTTCATAAAACTGTTTTAGATTTATTTATTTATTTAACAGAATAAAATGAACTCTCAAATTCGCCATTATTGCATTACAATCTTCTACAAAAATAATACGATAGTGTAATAAATAAATCTAATCTGTTTTCGGAAATTTCAAATATTATTTGTATTTGTTTCATATAAATAAAAAAAAATAAATATATCATCACGCCTTTTACCCATTATGGTTTTGGCACTCTGCTTGCGCAAATCTCGGTAAGTGAAATATATTTTATTTCATACTGATTACTTGTCGATCTATTTATCGTACAAAAAGTGAAACTTTAAAGTAAAATTTGACTTTTAATTGGTTCATTATTTATAAACAAATACTTGTTCCTATATAAATTGTTATTTAGCCTACTTATATCAACGCATATTCCTACGAATTTTTGATCATTTCTGTTAATATATACTATAATTTAACAACTTTAGTAACCAGTATGAAATAAAAATTTTGTATGTACCTCGAACGAAAAGCGACTTTAAGGTCCTCGAAAGTAAACAACTTGCTAGTATCTTTAAGGTTCACTTTTCGTTCTAGATACATAAATAACTATTTGCGTATGAATATGCTACGTTTCAATTGTACATCCTACATATAATAATCCGCCAAAATGTCACTACAATAGCCTATCAATTGGCAAAAAAAAATCTTATCCAATATCTCAATAAAGAAATGTTTATGAGCGATAATTGCGATTACTAGTCGTCAAAGCACGAGTCCCTAAGATATTAGTAGGGGAAGAACCACAGGGGTAAAATTAAAAGTGGCAGAAAGTTTCCTCGAAATTATTTATATTGTTATTGTATAATTTAACTACATAAAAACAGTCCCTATATCATTATCCTAGACGTTTCAAATTCCATTGAAGAAAAGCATAAATCACAGTTTGTGGTGTTCCCAAACTGATTTTTAACTTGGTTAATGCAGCGCGGCTTAGCAATCTCATGTCCGCGTTCCTGTATGTATATATGCAAATGCTAGTCAAACTAACGCCCTTATAAGGGTTCAAGGTCACGCTGCTACAACAGAATCCTCCAAATCCTTTAATAATGATCCCTTGATTAGTGGAACAGAGCTACGGCAAACACTGGCGCGCGACAAGGAAAGCAAACCACTTCGCATATTTAGTTACAAATGTGATATACGAACAGTGTATGAATATTAATATGTTTGCGTATGTGATTGCGGTTTCGGTGTTTTAGCTGAGTGATACGGGCTTTGCTCCAGACTCACGGAATTGATTTAACAATAAATGTTGTCATTTTCGCTAAGCATAGATCCCTCGACGACAAAAAGTTGTCAATACGCACCGAGTTCAAGTCTGGCTGCGGCGAATATTAGAAAAGTTTGATAGTTGTTCACTTTATGACTTCGCATGACGGTTATTATACAAACAAATGAAATTTTTATTTTGTTGTAAGATTTATAGATGTAGATGTAACAAACATCAAATATTGGTAAATAGCTCTGTGGTAAAACATCGGATTGTGTATTACGAGATCGTCAGTTTGTCACTTTTAACTAGAAGGCTGATAACCACAATTTACGCATAAAATATATTACTTACTGAGATCTGCGAAAGTAGATTGCCACTCCCAAAATAGGTAGATGGGGTGATGATACATTTACTTATCAAATATGTTTGAGTCGGATTACGATTTTCACACCAGATTTAAATGACCTAAGCAGATCAGATATTATTCAGACCAATGTGTGCGATATCTGCTCTGTGATTTTGCACAGTCCAATACTCGGTCTATGAAAAAGACGATTTCCAAACGGTATTGCAACTAATCATCAGCAATTTGGTTCCATCTCTACATTTCTGGTTAGAGCAAATCTTTTAAATCCAAAAGTATTAGGCGCAAGAGTATATTGTCAAATTTCGAAAGCATTAGAAAATTACAATTATTAACAAAATAACAACGATCAATTGTTATGTTTAGTATCCTCAATCATATAAAGAGACTAATAAATAAAATTAGAGGTAGTATTAAACTAGAACCTTTTATCACGTTACATTAAATACTACAATTGAAGAGAAACATAAGTTTTAAAGTTTATTTGTATGTTAGATAGAACTTCGGACGATTTCCTATACGGATTTCTGATAGGTATGCATACATATATAACATCACACCTTGTCCCACTTAGTGGGGTAGCATGAACCCAGAAACACAGTCAACCAACAATCAATCTCCTCCAAACATTCCTATCCTGACACACCACTTTCGCCTTGTCCACATTCATAGTGCGATTCATACATGCTCGTTTATTTTTCACACTCGGAATCATTCGTTTACGCAATAAACCATCAATCATACCCAACCAGTTATTCCTCGGTCGCCCACACAATCGTTCTCTTTTAATCTCACGCACATATATTAGTTTCACCAACCTTTCATTCGACATTCGCTCAAAATATCCAAACCACCTCAACTCACTCACTCCCACTTTCTTAATAACATTCTTCTCAATCTCACACTCATCATACACCAATGTATTCCGTATACGATCACGTCTCGTATACCCACATACTCCTCTCAAATATCTCATTTCTGCAGCAGCTATACGTCGTTCATGCTTCTTCATCCACACCCAACATTCAAAACCATATATCAATGTAGGCACTATTACAACAATATCGAACATCTCTAGATACATTCACGTTTCGAGCCCAGAGCGCCCAATATCTTGCACCCTGCAGATACTCGCCTTTCAATAGGTATGCACTTAATACAATTAGATAATTCGTAATATCCAGAAACATTCCGTACATAAAACAGTACTCGTTATTAAAGTTACTAAAGAAATGAAATTTATAGATACAAGGAAAAGTATACTCGAAGTTTTACAATCATTATGGTCGCCGTATTGTTTTCGAGTCTTGCAGTACTTGAACAAAGTGAAGGTTCGCTTTGCACAATAAGAGAACGATAAGCAGAACAAATGTTGTACAATAAGCAAGTAAACATTACTTCCAATAAAACGAGCCACCATACACAACAATACGGGTAGCAGATCCCCAATTACACAGCTAATTTCGGCGAATGGAGACACGAATTCCTCGAAACCTCAAACCTGACATTTGGAACTCGCTCGTCTCGCCTCGCCACCCCTTCCCAGCGTCTCAGCACAAAAATTCCATACGCAGCACCAGCACAAGTAAAAACAAAGAGAGGAAAACAGAAAACGTAAGCGAAATAAAAATAGTAAAGAACAGATAAAGAGGACAACAGGGCGACGAGCGTAGCAAAGACAAAGAAAATACGAGAAAACGCAAAAAGACACGGAGAATATCTTAGCGAACGTGATCCGGGTACGAACACCTACAGGGAGACATTACCGCGCCCGGAATAAAGAATTTAAGGAATAAGACGAGAAGGAGAGAAGACAATGAGCGTCGCAATGAGAGCCAAGAGACAACATGCAACTTTGCCCAAATGAAAAAATCAAATATTGAAAGCGAGTGGAATTAATATGTAAAGAGGTTTTCGCATCCAGTTCACGCGGAATTACTTTTTCATATCGTCGCAATGTTGAGGCAGCGACGCGGCAAGGCGTCACGCTCCGGTACGTTCGAGGGACGCCGGGCGTCGCGGTGCCCTGATGGAAAATGTAAGCAGACATGCTGCTGAAGGGGTCGCGATTATAATGAAAATTAAAATAACATAGGATGACACGCATCGCGATATTTGAATATCGTAGACATCCCAAGATACAACGGAAATATATTTTTTTTTTATTTTATGAAACTTTGTCTATATTGAAGACTATCTACACTTTTAAAAAGTCTTAATTGTTATTCATTAAGCCACAATGATTTTTATTTAAATGTTGTGACGTCATAGTAGAGGTGTTGCTGGATCTAAAACAGTACAGATTGTAAATAATTGTAATCATATATTTTTTTACTTATTTTATTATTATTATTACAATAAAATAGAACATTTATGTAACAAAAATTATTTAAATCTCTACTGTTTTAGATTCAGCAACACCTCTACTATGACGTCACAACATTTAAAAAAAAAATCATTGTGGCTTAATGAATAACAATTAAGACTTTTTAAAAGTGTAGATAGTCTTCAATATAAAAAAAAATGGTGAAAGACCCCATTCAACTTATCGACAAAAACTGCGAAAGATGTTTATCTCAATAGAGTACTACACAAGGATTAGCCTGATTCCCTGTGGATAGAATTTATTAAATACTCTGAATATATTAAATCATTTCCACGAAAATGAATTGAAAATGGCTTTCTGTTAAGTATTGCAGAAAATTTTCTTAATAATACAGTTCTTGGACTCAATATATGTATTATACAGGATGTAACATAAATAAGTACATTAAATTTAACCAGTAATAGAACTCGTCGAGAACAACAATTTTTCTTAATAACTTTTTTTCTAAATCCCATTTTTTAGCATTTTTACCACCCCATAAATTAACGAGTCGTTCAGGTATATTCATAATTTGATCCAGTAGCAGTATCCATGGCAATATTAATGAAATTATTGATGTTGACAAATGTCACTTGATAACTTTTTCAAATAAATTTTAACTATATCAAATAAATCAACTAATAAATTATTATTATAAAAGTTATAATATGTCAAATTTATTTGGGGCGTTTTCCAAATCATCATCTTACGAATTGTTCGCAATGTTACACATGTTGTTCAGCTTATTCGAGATTATGAATCTTTTAAGTCAGTTCAAGATCGGAGTAAAATACAATCTGATCACAGCAAATATTGAACAGAATGATTTGGACTGTGTCGAGGGTTAGCCAGAGTCTAAAGTAAGTAATCGGAGAATAACACTACAACATACCTATGAAAATTACACATTAATTAACAGTACATTAAAGGAGCAAAAATCACGTTCTTGTTTCATACAAAAATTCCAGTGTTTGATACCAGAAGATTTACCTTGCACATACGTCAATTTGTTGTTGTTCCTATTTGCGTAATTTCGAGTGGTATTCTCATAGGAATTTGTTCTTCAGCTTCATTATCGTTTGAATAAATTTTTGTTACAAAAATACAATATTTAGGTTAGTGAACCTCAAAACTTGTATTTTCACGAAAATCTCGCAATCGATTTTTTTTCTTTTGCAGAATGTTATAAAAAAAATAATCATAACATACTATCAATGTATCAGATATCGGTAGTAAAACTATTGTTTCGTTTTTTAATCGCGTTGTGATCCATCAAGTTGTAGTCTAATATAAAAAGGATATTGATTGTCTTCCAGATTTAGCAGTAAATGAGTTGATAAAATTAATGGTCAGATGCACAAAAAATGCCAAGTGCGGAAAATTTTAAGTGGAATAATGAGTCAGAATAAAAATCAGACTGAAAAACTAAAAGCAAGGATGGCGGCAGGTTATTGCTCCGACTCATTTCATGGTTTTTATCTTCGAAGAACAACTTCACTTTAGTTGGAATAAGTCATTTGTTGCCAGATATATTGATAAATATTTCTACTTCCCAGAATATAGTTGAATCGGGCACTCACACAGATAGAAGAATGTCGAAAAATGTTACTGATCCGATTAAAATATACATTCTTAGACTTGATACACTGAGACATTATATTTCGGGTCGAAGTAATGGAACGGCTAAAGATGACGCACATACATTTTTTTTTATCTAATTCCGTTTTGTAAAGTTGAATTTTACCTAATCTTCTGACGTTATGAAATGTCACTTTTTACATAATTTCTATGAAATGAGTTTTTTAAAAAGCTTTACGTAACTCAGTTACGTAAAGAATTTTAAACAACCGAAATTCAATTAAATAAATGCCGTGTAGATGCCTACTTTAATAATAAATATAATAATTTGTTGCTTGTCAAATATTGACAATGAATAATTTGGAATGTAGAGGAATGAAATTACGGAATTTAATAAAATATTGTACGTAATACGTTATGAAAAACGATATTGTTTAACTCGCGTAATTTGCAAAACTACAGCTCGTTAAACAATATCGCTCTTTTCATAACTGATTACGTAAATAACTATTCCACAATTTGATCAAAAAATTTGTTGTAGGCACCACAATACAAGACATGTTCATTTCCTTCAAAAAAATTAGTTTTCAATTATGGAACATGTCAAAAAATTACACTTTAAGCGCTGTTTTGATTTTTCAAAAGCACAGTTTAACAGATTTAAATGAAAATGTAAAAATATATATATATTTTTAAACGAATTGTAATTCGTAAATGGTGGACATTAAGAATATAATATTTCCAACAACAATAGTAGATTGGGGCTTCAAGTAAACTACCACTTACCGTTATTGGATTATTACCCAAAACTAGCCAGCTCTTTTCCAAGGAGATACAGTTGATATATATTTTAAAAATCTGTTTAATAGTTTTTGAGAAATCAACTCCAGATATCCATACAGACCAACAAACATTATTCTTATAACAAAAATTGTCATTAAATCGTAATTTACTGAGATATTTTAAAATATCTTGATAGGGCTTCAAGTAAACTACCATTTCCGGTTATTGTATTATTATCAAAAACTAATCAGCTCATCCTAAGGGGATAATTAATATATTGAAAGTATGAAAATTTGCTGTTCATTAGTTTTTGATAAACTGTGGCAACAGGAATCCACACAGACCGATAGACAGACAGGCATTATCGAGAAACTATTAAAATCGTATTCGAGGGACCCTAAAACGTGTTCATCCACTGAAAACTCACTACCGAATTTTTAGCATGATTCCTATACCTTCCTTACATACATAGGGTATTGTGTGACTAATTTAAGTACTATTGTCGAGTTTAGTTTTGAGCAATCTAAACCAACAAGAGCAACTAAATCTTCTAAAATGGAAAGGTGTGGGTAAAGGAAAACGAGATCATAAGTTAAATGTCGGTACTATCCGCGCTCTCACACACCTCCATCGAACATAAATTGTCAACTTTGCAAGTTGCGGAAGTTAGGGATAGCACATTAACAACAGTAGCAAAGCCCCTTGTGCCCGAGCCACGAGCCGGCCATGGGTATTGATCTTATTAGCTTAATCAGATTCAGCGAGGACTGGCTAGGAGTGAGGACTAGCAGGACAGGTACAGGAGGGCGAACACCGAATTGGGGTCGAGCCCGGAGGCGTGTAAACAAACCCTATCCGGTGTCGGGGCATTAGTAGCGCCGCTGCTAAGTACTCGGCTGAGATGTCGTGCACTTGACCTCATAAGTTCCCGGCTAGAATAACAGCAAGGGGATTCATTGGGTGAAAGGATTTTGCACTCTTCGCTCGCTGGCGGTCTTTAACCTCGACTCGCTAAGAATCAAGACAGCCTTTCAGACTCCCATAATTTTTATTTTAATGGCAACCCAACACCACTAACACTTCAAACTATGAATCATTAATTCCCACAACAAAATTTCAATTGTACCCATACATGTATTTCATAAGTCCTTAGAAATCTATCGTGATTGTTGTCAAATGGAAAAGAGATAAAATACACAAATGAACATGTACTGGCTCTCTGCTTTCAAAGATTTAGATAAGTGATATATTTTTGAACGTTAAGTACGGTTACTAGTGGTCAAACTACGGTGCCCAAAGATGTAAGTAGAGGAGGAACAAAAGGGTTAATGTCAAAACTGACGACATTATCGACTGTAGGAATCGAACTGAGGATCTCGTGTTTCACAGTCCGATGCGTTACCAATGAGTTAGTCCAATATAAGTGTCCAACAGAACTATCAAAAATAGCGGTCGTGCGATTGTCAATTGTTTTATTTATCTTCTACAATTCATCTAAAACCTTATGCTTTTTGTAAACAAAAATTTACCTATTAGTAACGAAATTGTTATTTCGAAATAAATGGATATTCATATTCTGCAATACAAATAGAGAATTTATTGGGGAATGGTAAACAGTCGTTCAAATTTTAGAACAAAGAGATGAGGATATCAGAAACAAGAACAGTAAAACAAAATAGATTAATCCAATTACAAGAAAAGATACAAATTAATAAAAACACGTACCAATACTGCGGTACATCATAAATGAGAAAAACAATATAAAGTTAATAGCGCGGTTCTGGGAAATGAAGAAAGAGGCAATAAATTTGGTTAACTGGGGATGAAATGAAAGGAGATGAAGATTATGCGGAAGATAAAGAAACAATGCAGCATTTAAGATCATCGTCTACAGAAGTGAGACGAGAACTAAGAAAAGAAAATGAGCTATTGGCGATTAAGAATATCTCTTTGACATGAAAAACTACAAGTACATAAATCTTTTCTGTAAATTCGTAGCCCAAAAGTAAAAATAAATAAATTATATTACTTGTTAATAGACATTTGTTCTTCTAAAACTCATCAAAAATGATTTACAAAAGGTGTCAATTAAAACTATTCAAAAATTTAAAGATGAAGAATATAGTCATCAACCATCTGTGTTGGATTATTAGATTGGATAGTCAACTGTTATCTTATCAAATTGTCAAAAACCAAACTTGTTTGGGTATCATATGAAACGGTTTAGGTGCAGAAAGTTATGGAACATAGTAGCGTATCTTTTTTCCCTGACCTATCGCTACGATAGGCATTTGTTTTCCTACAATTAGTTTAAGGCCATCATATATTCGTTTTAACAACCTTTCGTTCGATGTTTTATGGTGACAACTAACCAACAACTACTTACATAATCGTTACCCTAATTAAATATTATGCAAGAGGAATTTCGAGAAGAAGTCGTTCTTTGGTACCTACCCAAAAGGTTTCGAGTTTAAATCCCGGAAAGTACCAGATGTTTCCCTCTAAAATCTGATTGACAAACCAACTAAAAAACCTTTGATACTCTACGCAATAGAAAGTAGGATATCGTCATAATTTGAGACAAAATTCAATGTTTGCCTCATCCCCCTAAAAAGTTTAACTGTGTAGAATGTGCGAAAGAATATGAATATAAAAGTTTGCAATGTTCTTGAGCAGCGTCATCTCTTAGCAGTTCAAAATTCCAATAAAATGTTCTATTTCCAATAGCAGACCAAACAAAATTAAACTCGTACTAAAGATAATTTATATCGTTCGCGATCACCTTTGTCTCTCATCCCAGTTAGTTAATAGTTATTTTACAACTTGGTATAATTAAATTCCTGTTTTAATATTCACATGAGTGTTGGTACCATTCACCAAGCTATAACTACTCATACGAAGTAGTCGAGACAAGCAGGTCGCGGAGATATCCTGGCCACGCAGTCGTGAGACAATGCAGTTAATTCAGGGCGCCTGGGATGTCCGATGTCCGGTGTGTGGGACAAGGACGGAGGGAAGCACACAGCAGGAGCCAGCTTCGACGAAAGAAATCCAATTAAATGTAGAGTCGCTGCCACCGCGGCCCCTGACTCGCCTGCCATGAGAATCGATGACCAGGCTGCGAGACGTGCCGCAGGCCCTCAATAACGATAGATATAATATGGAAAAGTTTTATTCCCAATAGGTGCATTGTGCGAGTGTTAAACCTTTTGAAAATTGATTGTCCATTGGACAATCCAACGGTTTAATTGTCGACAAAATATATATCAACTTATTATCTCAACATTTATCCATTTCCAGCAGTGACATTTTCGCTGGACAAAAAAAGGACTTTATGTTTATATTTTCAATCCCTCGAAACTTGCCTAATGTTCATTTGTCAAATGTGCAGCGATCTAAAATGGCCGACTTAGCAGAGATATGAACCAAAATGGAGTTAATATTTATGTAAACGTTTTATGAAAAATGAGTACTATTTCGAGTTTGTCGGGCGTGAGTTTCGCGGGCTTAGGGTTTGTTTAGAAAAACGCGAGAGAAGCGAGCTAACCTAAAAAAAGGATTTTGGGTCATATCTCTGCGTAAGCAGAGTGCCACACCCATAATATGTAAAAGGCGTGATGATATATTTATTTTATCTCTGCAAATTTAGTAATTTTAGATCATTGCACATTTGACAAATGAACATTAGAGAAGTTTCGAAGGACTGCAAATTCAATTGGATAACACTCATTGAGTTTAAGGCATGCTCAAACCCTGCCCTTTATGTTACTATTTGTTTTATTTTGTACAAGTTCTGTTTTCAACTTTTGTTTGTTTGTTAAAATGATATTGTTTTTGTTGATCACTACACTATAAATGTATTGTTTTGTCTTTCTTGTGCGTACAGTGGCGTCAAACATCAATCCTCGAAGATGTTAGTAGAGCAGACTAAAGGAGTAATTTTAAATTTGTTGGACAACTGTGAACTGTGACAATCGAACAATGAATGCATCACAGTCCGATGCGTTACCAAGAAGCTATTTACTCCATAAATTGTTGACACTAACAGTAATGTTCACCAGTTCACTGGACAGTCAGAAATTAACAGTTATATTAGTTTTGTCTCCTGAAAAATTGTGACGGTTACGAAATTTTAATAGTGAGTATTCAAAATAAAACTATATTTTGGTTTGCATGTATGTGCGTGACGATTAACTCAAAAGCTTATAACAATAGTATTTTTTAAATTCAGATATGGCTGTTTATATTTTAGTAGCACACCATCAAATGCAGTGGTAGTTTACTTGAAGGCCTATCAGGATTTTCGTAAATATCTCAGTAAATAACTGACTTATGGTAAAATTTGGTATTTTACAAAAGAAGAAAGCTATTATTATTTGCAACTGTTATATATTTTGTAAAAATAAATAAATCTGAAATATCTTGCCATTTACCCATTTTGAATCATTCTGCTTTCACAAGTGGTATTTGAAGTGGTGCAGTGCGGTTAACAACCGTCAAGTCTCCCTCCCCCTGGCTGTTGTGGAAGGTGAATCACAGGGGTAAGGTTAAAAGGCAACTTCGAATTAAGAATGTTTTTTACGTAGGACCTATTTATCTCATAGTTTGTACAGTTTAAAAATTCTTATATCACAAATTTATTATAAAATATTTTCGTTATTGTTGAGAAACAAAACGTTTCTTTTCATGACAACTGTCAAAAAATTAATAATTTGAAAAGTAGACCATTTGGCTGGAGGTTACGAGGGTTGTACATTATAGTTGTCCTATAATTTCGACTATTGTATTCAGAACTTATTATGACTTAATTTAAACTAAATTGAACCCCTGTTGGTGTCTTGTCATTGTGTCATCTATTTCTTTGTATTTTAAATCACGTGTGTCCGAACACAGTTGAACTAAAAACCAACAGATAGTCCGAAAGTAGCCTCCAATACATTATTTCAAAACACCTATATAGGGGCCTATTCTGTAACTCACCTTACCAATAAAAATATATGGGTCAAATTGGTTAAAAATGAACAGGTATGTTACAGAATACGCCCCATAGTTCGTAACAGCAAAATACATATCGCTCAGAAGCTAAGGTTAAAAGCTGGTTGAACCAACGGACTCATAATGTGTGAGTTGAACATTGTCTACACTCCACACAGTATCACAACTTACAGTAAACAAATTAGACTTTGAAATCCTCTACCCTAAACAAGAAGTCTCGAAGTTGACAACACAATAACAAGTCATACATTCCCTATATTCACATCGAACTAAAACGTACGGAGAACAAAACAACATCCATACACCCGACGATGAGTATTGTCCCTATACAGCAATGTCCAGCGCGGAATGACCACCGCCACGTGACATAACGTGGTGGCGCTGGCGGCGGCGGAATGCGGAGCAATTAAAGCATATCTCGCATTGCTCGTGTTACATATGTCGCATGTCGCGGGAGGCACTGGAGATGGTCGCTCAAGGCAGACAGAGGTCGGGAGCTGAGATGCTAGGGGTCAATTTGCGTCACGAGGCACGCTGCCATTACGATGGGTGGTCAACGCGAGGTATTTATGGGAACGCCGAGGGCTTGCTAGGATAAACTGGTGTGGTTAATATGATTTAATTGCAGTTTGTGCAGACGTAGTTGCAAAATGGAATTCTTACACATTGTTTAATCCCTGTATGTAAAATATATACAATATGAAAGTTTTACAATAATTTTGTTTTTAAGTATTCAATTTAAATTGTAGTAGGTATTTTACCTTCCTGATTTTGAAGTTCAAGATAGGAATGCTGATGATATTTAAAAATCCAGTTTTTGACACAATAAAACGTAAAACTTTGAAACTATTTGCTAAATGATTACAATATTCAAACCTTAACCTAGACATGTAACGGTGATCGAAAGACTGAAACGCATTGTATCAATGAAAGTAAAGTATTATAGACAAAATGAATAGATGGTCCAATGATAATAGTATGTTATTATATGAGGGATTATGATAGTCATTATTCACGAAGATGAAGTTTGCAACACAAGCCGTAGGCGAGTAATGTAAATCATCCGAGTTAATAATGATCAGAATCCCGAATATAATACTATACTTTTTCTACTCCTGTAAATTCGGAAATCTCTTTTGAAAATGATCGAAACTGGTTGAACACACGTTGAAAACGTCAACATAAAAATACACAATGACAACTGACTACATGTCAACTGTCAGGCGGTCGTTGCTTGGTGATCCACATCACGTCTTTAAAATAACCGTGACTTATTGATTTCTGGCTTTGTGATTGGTCGAGAAGAGTGAACTATGAATCATAATTCACTATTGTGGGTACTATATTCATTAAAAAATTGAAATAATGGGGATATAGTTTTACAGAATTAGAAAAATTTATTATTACAACTACAATAAATATTAATAAATAAAATATAAAAATTAGTATAAATTTATAATTTTACTTTCGTCCCAGAAAATTATTTATATTCGTGACAATATTTAGTGTCTAGGTACACATATCACTATTAAAGCTATATTTCAATAGATACAATCCTTTATTAATGATTTTTAATTTTATTATGTTCTACGAATTATAATTTAGATTTTTAGGTACAGGTACTCTATTATAATGATTTAAAGTCTATTATTTTTGCCGTTATAGCAATAATTTAATTATATATCTATATTTGTTTTAGATATTGGCATTTCATATAAACATTTTTGTTATTATTTATTTCATATTATACATTATAAATAATATGATTTATTTATTTTTAATTAAAGTTTGTAATTTATAAATTGATTTATTGATAAATAAATAAATATATCATCACGCGTTTTAACCATTTTGGGTGTGATATTCTTATTTCACAGATCTCAGTAATTAATCTCCTTTATTGAACCTAAGTAATTAAGTATCTAGTATGTAGGTTTGTATGCTGTAGTAATAATTTTATGCGTAGTAAATGTATACCGGTAGCTTTTTATCACTATACATAGAGTATGCAGGCTGGCGTCTCGGAAGAGATTTAAATGGTAAATTCTTAGTGTGTAATTATAGCTTCCCTAATTATTTTAGAGCAAAGTTCATTTAGATTTTATGTAGAGTAAAAAATTCTGCATCTCTTTATATAATTGTTCATAAATTTCCAATATCTAGAACATGTAACCTAGCAAACACAGCTGTAACATTGATGTACCAGGTATGTAATATCTGAAACCTAAGTAATATATCATTTATATATGTACTAATAACGTAATATACATATACCATGTCGGACATCTCTTGAGCGAGCGTAAAATTATATTGTTGGTATGTCACATTGGTCTTGGACATGGTACATACCTACAACATGTATATGTTATGTTACCGTACTTATAACATATTCACAGTTAATTAGAAAGTTTTATATATTTTATGTAAAAATATAGCAAGGAATTTTAAATATTTTATAGTGTACATAGAACAATTGTAAAATATATTTAATTTAATTTTGCTAAGTGGTTATATATTTCTGTATCGTAATTTATGTAAAGGAAATTGTTAATTTACAAATAAACATTTTCAAAGAGATCTTACTCAAAAATTTACAAAAGCAAGTATTCCAATCGTATATTCAAAGTTGTTTGTACCAATAGTTTTGTTATGTACCATTAGCGTTACGATGTCTACATACATGGGATGTCATGTCTCATAGACCGTGTTGCGGACATAGGTCTATTTATGTTATGTATATATAACGTACTCGCGACATAACTGTATTGGCAGGGTATTGTGTAATTATAGCTCCCCTAATCATTTTAGAGCAAAGTTCATTTAGATTTTATGTAGAGAAAAAAATTCTGCACCTCTTTATATCATTGTTCATAAATATCCAATATCCGGAACATGCAAGTAATCAGGTATACAATACTACAATATTCTCTAAGAGTTCAGATTATTGGTTGTACGCTTCGAGCTCTCTTTCATAAATTAATAAACAAATCGAAACCCTACCTACCGAGTTATATTTTGAGCCATGTTCAACTAATTTTGTGTGAATGAATGTTACACGGTTTTTACGGTGGGGAAGCGATGTTGCGTCGCGTAAAAAGTTCCAACGTCCGCAGTGGCAAACCATTACATGCGGCTGCAGTAACCACACTTTAAAATGCACCGCACGATCGCGGACTATTGGATCCAATTCGTGATAATTACAGGCGGCGCGCTGACTTGCATCTGAGAGAAGCGAGCAGAGCCGCCCGAGCAGCATGGAGCACAAGCACCGCCCGGGGAATTCTAAAAACGACGAAAACGCTGAGTCCTGAGACTCGGTTCCTCGAGGACACGCCGGAGCGAATTTCGGGGAATGCTCCACGAGAAATCACCCATCCATACAAATTACACTTGTCCGGTTTTTCTTGAGATAGACCAAGGTTTCTCATCGGAGACTTCGAGCACGACGTGCAATTTTAAAACGATAACCACGTTAAATAAATACCTATATCCTTCAATTCACCAGAAATTAGATAAAAACTATAACATTTCGGTATTGATTTCGTTGTCCAATTAATAACATATGAAAATACTCGTACTCTCAATTTGTAGATATTATCGGAATAACACGTTATTTATATCAACATGCGTTAACCAAGTTCACGAAAAAGTTTCTAGTAACTAATAATTAACACAGTCCACACAAAGATACGAATATTTACTATTTTCAACGATGTATTACAAAAATATACTCGTAAACATACATAATATTTATCTAAATATTAAAAAACAATAAATGTATTTATATGAATAAAATTCAATTGCAAATTTAACATGTTTAGTTTTTTATCTACGTTGTCATAACTTTATTACGTCAATTGATTATTTGCTGCTGAGTGTTGTTATCCCAAAAAGAAACTGTAGGCATCATTGTGAAACAAATGCACTTAATTTAATATTTTAAAATCAAGTTTCATTTAATGTTCCATCTTTTTCTTTATTATTATTATACAAAAGAATGTTTAAGAAACTATACTTTTTTATTTCTTGTATTTATTCTACTTCGGTTATATTCCGCCTCAGGAATGGAAGATTGTGAATTTATGTGAACAACACAAACGATTATGGTCTTCAGCGAGATTTGAACCCACGACCTCTAGCATACTAGACCAGCGATATAGGCACTATACCACCGAGATCGGCTTAAATATACTTCCTATCTTTATAATATAAAATTGCGGTGTGCGTGTGTTCGTAATTCTTCTGCTAAACGGCTTGACCGATTTTGATAATTTTTTTTTTACAATAAAATACAATTTTGTGAATTATTGCTTCTTATATTAAAATGAAGAGCTGATTAGATTTTGGATAAAATTGGTCAACCGGAAGTAGCAGTTTACTTGAAGCTCTTAACGGTTAAATTTCCTTTTTCTACAATTTGTTATTTTGAAAGTTGAAAAATATTTAATTTTACATGTGTTTTAATTACACTAATTTAATAAATTTTTATTAGATTTAGAGATAATAAAATATAAAGAAATTAGATTTCACAAATCTTGCATTGCTAGTACACCATGAAAACATTTAAAATTTTTAAATTTTTAATGAATTTTGACACGTCATTGTGATTGTGAAGCTATTTTCTTAGTGAAATATATGTCAGAACATTAAATAAATATACGAAAGAGAATTAAAATTCTCAAATATAAATAGAAAATAAACAAATAAGAAGGTATGTTTCTGCATCATCAAATACTATTTTGTACCGTTTAAGAGTAGTATTGGGCGGGAGGTTATGTGCTGGCCACATCAGATTTTTTACTTATGGGGTCATCTGGATCTTAGCTACAGTTAGATCCGGCTGTTGAGATCCAGAATTATTTTTCCTGACTTATATTCATGACTTATGCATTTAACCATCAAAATCGGTCAAACTACAACTTTATAATTATTTAAAAAATACAAAATTATCCTGTAATTGATAGAGTAACTTCGATTAGATTCCTTTACACGTGTACTGAATAAAGCCATCGCAGCCAGACAGAAATGGTGTAAACGCAAACGAACAGTTCAATTAATGGAACAAACGTTGAACGTTGGAAGAAAATCATGTTTTATTGAAACAGCGCGGCTTAATTCCGAAAATAAACACAGGCATTTGTTTAGATTAAAAGCATAGCATCACATCGCAGTGCGCTCTGTGCCGAAGCGGTACTGAAGCGGGCCGACCGATTCACACCGGTAATGAGGATTATATTACACGCACAGGCTTCCACTCATAAAAATGTGCGATTTTATTATTTTAAGCTGCACAGGTTCTATAGATTCAAACTGTTATGGAATGCTTGCTGCACGATAAAGACAAAAATCATTATACATAAGCATTTTTAAAACGGCAACAATAAACGCACCAACCCTAAGTGTAGATATTTTTATTTGTATAAGCTTAGGTAAGTACAACCCGCGCGATGCATCAGAATTATTACTTTTTGTTCTAATATCATGTAAAAGACATATACAAGAAAGGGGTCTTTCACCTTTTTTTTATTTGTTTTTTATGAAATTTTATCTATATTGAAGCCTATCTACACTTTTAAAAAGTCTTAATTGTTATTCATTAAGCCACAATGATTTTTTTTAAATGTTGTGACGTCATAGTAGAGGTGTTCCAGGATCTAAAACAGTATAGATTGTAAATAATTGTAGTCATATATTTTTTTTACTTATTTTATTATTATTATTACAATAAAATATAACATTTATGTAACAAAAATTATTTAAATCTCTACTGTTTTAGATCCACAAAACCTCCACTATGACGTCACAACATTTTTTAAAAAATCATTGTGGCTTAATGAATAACAATTAAAATTTTTTAAGAGTGTAGATAGTCTTCAATATAGATAAAGTTTCATAAAAAAAAAATAAAAAAAAATGGTGAAAGACTCCATTATTATATACCGTTAAAAGATAAATAATAATGTACTATTGAATAGTAATAAAGCAATAAAGCGCATATTTCAATGAAAAACAAACAACTTTGTACTGTTTCATCACTATCTGCGTAACATTGCTACAAATTGACACAAGATGTTCAAAAAATAGAGTCAAGGAAATTTGAAAATTATATTTTCATTAGAACCTGATGTGTCCATCATATCCTGGAAATTTGTATTTCTAAACCGTACAAAATATCGAAAGAATTGTCTAAATAAAAATTGTAGCCAATATTATTTAATTTTTTTGTTATTATTACAAAATTTACCCAAACTCATGTATTTAATGATATAGGTATGTCCAAAAAGTTTGATATACCTTCAAATAAACTAGGACTTTCAGTTCCCAAAATCTAATCGACTCGGAACATATTAACACATAAAATCTGAATTTGAAATATTACATTGGTAGCTTCATTAAATTTTGAATTATTGTGAATTGAAAATTTAGTTATATATTATTTTAACGGTTTCTTAGCAAGTTAATGTGTCACTTGCTAACGATTTGTATCAATAAATCAACAAATATAAACCTACCTGTCATAATATCATTCTACATTTTTTATTATTTACTAATACATTAGGAAGAACGTAGATAAAATTTTGCATGATATACGTGTTAAAAGTGATTTATTTCGTTTGTGGGATTGTTTCACTCGGCTTCGCCTCGTTTCACAAACATCCTCACTTACTCGTAAAATGTCACTTTTAACACTTGTATCATAAATAACTATTTTCACACCCGGGAAAGAAACTCCATTTCTATGATAGCAAAATCACGACAGAAACAGCCAATTTCATACCTACGAGAGATTGGTGCATTTTCTCTTCCATCGTGAGGGAAAGTACTCAAATACAGTGAAAAATAAACAAATTCAAAAATACAAATGTAACTATCATTAATTATATTACAATTCCAATAATTTTGAAATTAAATACCATCATAAATATTGGGGTCGTGAAAAAAATTATATATTCATCGCAAGAAAGAAGCGTATTTTCTTTTGTCGTATTGTAGCTCTCGTCTACAGCTTGTGCTTCAATTTACTGCGCAGGAAAATCATACACTTCTCTCCCTTAATGTATAATATAATATTTTTTTTTAGTTTTACTGAGCATCTTTCTTTTAATACAGCCAAAATGAAATTTGAGAAAATTATCCCTAAAATATTATTTACTCAGACCAGTTGTAGTTATATGAAAATTCATTCAATTGGCCATCGAAATATGTAGAATACATAAGAAATTTAATTCATTCGTGACTAGTTTTACATACTATGTAGTATCATAAATAACTATTTAAGTGAAATTAGCTAGCAATCTAATCTAATCATCATATCGCTCCATTAGCATTAATAGCGAACTTAACAAAATGTCCCTTTCCAAAGCTTGTAATTACGAACCTAGAATAGAGGTGAGCGATATATTAATTTACATTATGGATACAATTTATCGTCAATTACAAAAAACCCGAAATTACTTCCAGCAATTAGTCATAATGAAAGAAGAAATATCCATGAACAAATTGTGATGAATCCTGCGCAGCACATCACATTTCAGTTGTTTGGGGTGCGTTGTTTTCTCAGCAGACGCAGCTTATATTATCAGATTACCCATCAGGGGGCTCAGGCACTATTACTTCTTAAAATTAAGACTTATAGTCGGTTCGCTCGCTCGGAATAGCAATTAGATCAGCGAGTAGCGAGTACTGCGCAGCGCACGACCGCAGAGGTGCGGCACCTCTCGTGCTGCTGCTGCGGATCATATTGGAATTATGAAGGAATTTTTAATTCTGTTCCTCGGATCGTGGTTGCGCCCGGTTGGCTCGGGTTGCTTTTTGATTTATGGACGCAGTCATTATTGTCGAAGGGAGATGCAGCGGTTTTGCAGTTTGACCGAATGATTCTGCACTTATCTGACAGAGGAATTAATGTTCTAATGGAATATTGTACTGTCTCGTACATTAAGAATTTATTTGGAAATAATGGTTGCTATTCACAGGTCTATATTAAGTGCTACTGACTTGGATATTTTAAAATTTGGCAGTGTTACTTTACAAAAGTAATTAATTTCCTTGGAAATCAACAGTGTTAAATTTTAAAATGCCCCAGTTAGTAGCTCTTAGTAATATAGATCTATGAATTGCAGCCATTCTGTTTAAAGTTTGTTGAGGAATTAGAAACATTAATAGTAATTATCAATAGCAGTGATGTTTTTGATCAAAACTGAATATAAAGAAACAATTTATAAAATAAGTAAATTAACAATTATGTTATGTCATAATAGGTTTGTTCCAAGTGGTCATTTTTGACAAGTTTGTGACAATTTCACTGCGCCTGAGAAAAATGTAAACAAGATAACTTTGAAACATAAGCTTCATTTCTTTTTTTGTAGCGAAAAATGTATCAATTTCTTTATTTATATGTATATTTTTAAGGATAGCTGTCAAAACAAAAAATGAGCATGCATATGCGCTTCATTCCATTCGCCGTTCCAGTTTATATTGCAAACTTAATTTGTTTACATTTTTCTCAGGCGCAGTGAAATTGTCACAAACATGTCACAAACTTGTCAGAAATGACCACTTGGAACAAACCTAATAATAATAATAAAAACTACACATTATAATCGTATAGTTTTATGGTATTTTCAATTTGAAATTCGAATAATGCAACTAAGAATAAAGCCACACCTCTCGCAGAGAATGTATATTCCTAATTTAAAGTATGTATAAAAACAACTACATCAAAATATGTTTTTTCCTGTGCACGGAGTGATTCAAATGTCAAGATAAATTATCGTTTGATACGCTGACAATGTTTTGACGTTCCTCTTTCTTATCTTAGTGCAATTGGATTCTTTTAGCATCATCATCATTTGCATTTGGGAGCGTTCCGTTATGCAAGGGTGAATCATAAGAATAAATGCTTTGTGAAGGAATGACTTTCATCTTTTCAACTCGTCTATTTGAACTGGAAATGCGTAAAATGTTTTTGTTGGAATTTATTTCACTATTAATTAACTTTCTCTTTAATGCCATTTTAATCCCAAAGAAAGAGCAGTATTTTAAAATTCAGTATGTATGTATGTGGGTGACTATCGATGCCTACAATGGGGTCTTTCACTATTTTTTATTTATTTTATTTTATGAAACTTTATCTATATTGAAGACTATCTACACTTTTAAAAAGTCTTAATTGTTATTCATTAAGCGACAATGATTTTTTTTAAATGTTGTGACGTCATAGTAGAGGTGTTGCTGGATCTAAAACAGTAGAGATTTAAATAAGTTTTGTTACATAAATGTTCTATTTTATTGTAATAATAATAAAATAAGTAAAAAAATATATGACTACAATTATTTACAATCTGTACTGTTTTAGATCCAGCAACACCTCTATTATGACGTCACTTAATTTGATTCACAGTTCTCGAGTTCGAATGTATCTAAAATATCTTGTCTGTATATTAATAACCTCACGCCGAACAATTTAATTTGTTTCATATAAAAATACCCTACATGTATATTCGGACGGATCACACTCGTATACCAACTCTAAACATTGTTGGAGTAATATTGGGGGTTCCAGCATGCCAGTCCACCGCGACGTATAACCGAGCAAATATGAGCATTTCGAATACGAGTCCGCACGGTCCGCGGTACCGTGGCAGATTACCCGCCGCAGTGAGCAAACACGCCCTCTGCTCCCTTCCCGCAAAGGTTCACTTGCTACAATCCGCGAATCTTTAAATATTAAGATGCTTTGCTGCCGCGGCAAATATTTGCGTGTTTAAACAATGGCTGCCGAGACCGAAGCCGGGGAATGCGCAGAGTTTTAAATACTGTTGAAGTGTACAACGAACGAAATGTGCATGATGGGAGAATCAATGTGTTCCCGTCACTGGTATGAGTATTTAAATATTAGCTTTGCTGTATGTACTCAGGTAAAAATTTCGCCAGATGTCGTCGGGTAGGCGGGAAATATTCCACATTATTTTGTAACGTGTATTCTGACAATTCGTGAGTTAGGTTGCCTTTTAACAGCCAACATTACGCTGTTCTTTTATTTTTTATTTGAAATACGAAAGGCTAAGTTTATCACCTACTCAAAAAACAGGAGTACATATCATCTCAACGATTTCCCATGACACCGTTTTCTCATTGCTTCGAAATCAGAATTTTATTTTGGACCTTTTGGACAACGCTTCGGCAAGGACCGATTCACACATGTCGATGCTACTAGAGCACCTTTAGAAAATTCTTTTTAAGCCCGCAGAACTCACGCCCGACAACCTCGAATCACAGTACGCATTTTTAATGGAAATTTTTCATAAATATTAACTCATTTTGGTTCATATCTCTGGCGTAAAATTACCTTCAAACAATAATTATTTACTTTTTGTTTAGATAATCTTTCAGATGTGTCGGTTCTAAATTTTAGTTTTGTGTTACTGATAGAACGTCTGTCGGTCGTACGAGATCGGATATTTTCGCTGTCGGTGTCGAGAGAAAGCGATGCATAAGACATCGGAATCGGATTCCCGAGATGCTCTCAAAAAATTATTTTTATTATTTTTGCAATACCTGTACTGTAAGTTACCCATTAATAACAAAATACTAAACACAGTAAGTGGAACATTTATTGCACGATTGGTTTTCATGGTTACATCATTTACTTACCGTTCACGGTGGATGGTAAGTGAAACTTACCGTTCATGGTGGACGGTAAGTAAATATATATCATTCAAATTTTTTTTAACCTCAATTTGACAGCTGTTAATTTTGATACCTATTTTTCCTTTTTTTATATTTACGCAGGTATTGCAAAAAATAACTTACTAACCTCGAACTGTAAGTGATTTTTTAAGTCTCGAATGTTTAGGAAATCTCGACCCTGTCACTTACAGTTCACGGTACGTAATATACTATTGTTAAGTAGTTTTGTATACCTCCAATTTTTACAGAAACAGTTTGTAAAATAGGAATATTTACGGCTCCAGGTTGTCATCACTGTCGTATTTGCTCTTGATATAAATTTATAACGTTGAGAAATAGCAGGGTTGTCTAAAACCCGGGGTTTTTTTTAGACATGCCCAGCCCACTGGGTTTATTTGAAAAAACGCAACCCATTTCTGCGTTTTCATTATTCATTACATTATCATGTAATACAAGTTAAAAATAATTACAAGAGAAAGATAATGATGATCTTTAAACTGGCCTACTGTAATACCTTTTGTCTAATTTAAACGAAGTCGTAGATCTTTTAGTTCTCGAGATGCCAATGGTGAGCCTCTAAATTGAAACAAACTGTATATTCCGATACCTTTACTCACAGCAAGTAGCAAAAGTGCAGATTCTGTTACAGTGTTACAAATAACGAATGAATATGTCAATGTTTTGAAACCATTGTTCTTGCATGTCACGCATTATATCAACTTCTTTGACAACCGAACAGAATGTGATATCGGCTTAAAGTGAGCTGTGTGATTTCGATTGCATACGGTACGTCGTACGCAGTTTGCTGTAGGTTAGGATTGTTTTCAGTCAGTGGATGTAACAGGAGCCGCGCGGCGGTATCGCGACACCCGAGACTTGTTTGCCGCGAGTCACGAGGAAATCTACCTAGCAAGTGGCGGCTCGGATTCTCAGTGGCCGCGGCCTCGAAACCCGATACTCGCAACGATACCCTCCACGGTGACAACGAGATACGCTGCAATACGCACTTTCTAACTGCTCTGCTTGCTACATACATACATTCTCGATAAGATTAAAAAGAAAAAAACTGATTTTGTGATGTCAGACTAGCTTTACTTTTGAAAGAGTGGATTACTTGTTATGTACATACATATTAGTTGCATACAATGACCTGTGATATAAGAATATATGAATATACTTTAAATAATTTTAATAGCAAATATCCTTCAATAATATATCTTTCTATTATAAGCAACCTAAATTTTTATATAAATTAGGTAACAAACAATTCACTTTTACTATTTTTTTTTTATGAAGATGGTAACTACTATTAGTCCAGTAAAAATCTGCGCGAAACAGAGGCCAAATCCAGAAAAATTGGTAAAGTATATTTTATGGCTGAATTTTATTCCTTGTTGCTCGTACATTAAAAATATCCAACATCTATGGCTTCATACCCTAATTTTGACGTTAAGGGTTGGAAAATGGTATTTTTTCGAATAATTGCGTTTTCTACGTTTCTTTTTAATTTTAGAGGAAAATGTCAAGAGGGCAAAGTTGTAGAGCGAACAATTCCCTATCGAATTTTCGCCGCTAGAGGGATCAAAATATTCCAAATATGACATTTAAATATGATGTGACACACAGACGTCATCGTGAAAATAGTGAAATCGTATTTTAGAGGTCCTAAAACATGCTTAATCTGTAGAAAACTAGGTTTTTATTAATTATTATGTATAATATTTGATATCTGGTTATGAAGTTTTTTATAGTAGTAATAGTTCAATAAGAAAACACGAATGTCTTTGGTATAAAGCATTTATAGTCATTTATTCAAATTAACTATTGTTACTTTATTTTTAGGTGTTGTAGGAACAGCTGGTAAATGCAGAAGATTTGGAAGAAGCAGAATATAGAATAGAGTAAATGAGGAAATGATAAGAGGTTTTAATCAATGATGTCCATTGGATGATATTAAATATTCAAATATTTTTAAATTAATTAATTTTTATTTGGCTTAGATAAAGAACAAATCTAATTGCATATTATAGAAATGTCCATCAACTTTTGTAGGGTAAAAATTCGGGGATCCGCAATTGTAGATTTATCTTTAGGGTGTTTGGAAATTCCTTCGTCCACGATAATTCAAAATGTAATGACATTAAGAATTTAAATGTTGAAGTTACAAATTTATTTGAAGGTCTGTCAAGTTCTTCTTCTTGGTATTACTCAGTAAATAATTATTTTAGAGTAAGTTTATTAAATTATATCAAAAATAATGTTTGCTACAATTTTTAGTTGAAACTTTTTCCTTTATTTTGTACCGTTTAGAAATTAAAATTTTCCGGTTCGTTATATAAATAAATAAATAATAAATATATCATCATGCCTTTTACCCATTATGGGTGTGGCACTCTGCTTACGCAGATCTCGGTAGGTGATATATTTTTTCGTATGAAATGTGGTTACCAGCCGTCAAATCATAGCCCCGGAAGCTGTTAGTGGAGGGGGAACCACAGGGGTAAATGTAAATTGGCAACTGTCAGCTGTGGGATTCGAACTGAGGATCTCACGATCCACAGTCCGACACGTTACCCCGGAGCTATTTACCCCATAATGTATATGTAAATAATTTATTTAGGATAAAATTTGTTATACGCTAAAAAATGTAGAATAATATTAACAACAATTGTTATTAGAAATTCTCTATATAGTGTGACTTGAAAAGATTAAAAGTTTGCGGGAATTTACGTTTTATGTACAACAAACTTTTACTATTGTTACTTAGTACATTAATAGTTATTTACGATACAAGTACGTAAAACTAGTCTTTAGTCACGAATGGGTCAAGACCCCTGAGTGACTAAAGACGCTTTACGTATGTGTATCGTACAAAATTTTATCTACGATATAATGAAAAACCCCAAAAAATATAAAAAAATATTTTTATTTATAAAGTAGGATCACAATAATAAATGAGAAGTTTGCCATGATAACAAAATTTTTGCAAATTTGGCGTGTTTAAAAATTTTAATCACTCGTTGCTTGGCCGTGACTAATGGGATCGTGTTACTAAACAACCGTTTTACAAACTTGAAACTAACAGTTAAACATCAATTTTACACACTATCGTAGATAAGAATATAAAGACAATAAAAATTGTCAACTGTTTCATAAAATACAGTCTCAGAATAATAACAAAGTTATTAATTCACAGAGACCGGCCAAGCCAATCAATCGGTAACTACAGACGCGTTTCGCTCTTATTGGAGCTCATCAGTGTAGTGTAATCCGTCAACTGCTGTGAGGCAGTGACACCGATTGACTGGCTCAGCTTAGTACATGTTTTATAAAACTCATAGATTGATTAATAAAGGAAAACCCGGAATTCATTGTTAAAAGGTAGGAAGGAGTATTCAAAATATCCTAAATTAAAATGATTGAACTATTTGAATTACATTACCACAATGCAAACAAATTGGGATTCATTTTAAGCAACTGTCACAAGCAGCACAATATCGTATCTTTAGGAATTCATCAGTAGCGTGCACCATTCCCGAAAAACCAATTCGACAAAATAACAACCCCCCGAACCACAATGATCGCTGATCGCTGGCGTGCGCGACCTACGCTGCCCGTACCACCATTGTCCATCCCCATGCAGCAAATCACCCTCGTTATTACAGAGCAATTACTTGGTAAAACATTCACATGAGCCAAGTCCCAACTTCCAAATTCGCATTCATTGCTTTGACCCAATAAACCTCTCGTGGTGTAGTTGGCTGCGGCGCCAGGAAGTCTAGACTCCTCGTCGCTCTGCTGAGGGCGCTCCGCTCCCACCCTCGACACGGTCAATCGATCTGGAACGTCAAACCGACGCCGCGACGCACGAGATAGCATGGCGGAGGATGAGAGCTTCGTACACGAGGATCGGGTACAGCAATTGAGGGATTTCACGAGAGGATGAGGAAATGTATTTTTATATGTTCAGATTCTTCCGGAATTATTTTCCAAAGAAAACTGGAATTTGTTCAAGTTCCATGTTCACAACTATTTAAGAAGTTATGAAAAGTCGTACAAACAAATTGTGCTCGCCAAATATTTCCACAAATATTGCTAGGATTGCTAACACTAATTTACTTATCTTATTACTTTCTTATACAAAGTATAAAGAAGTATTGGAATCACGACAAAAAAACGTTGACGAGATTTTTGCGGCAATACATATTTTGACGTCCACTGAATCCGTGGTGTTATTTGTATTATTAGTTAGAAAGTTTTGCAGACTAGATATTAATTGATTTCTATATTAAAATAAATTCATAGTAACAATGAGAACAAAAATATAAACAGGTTTAACATCTACATATCAAATAATTGTCAAAAGTCATACGCAAGGAACAAGTCATACGTGTTCAGTTGATTTTATATGTATAAGAAAGTAGTGTAGTGTCCACACCAGATTTTTTTTATTATAGTGTGTCTGTCTGGAAATGGGTATACATGATCAACTCCAACTAGACATATTCTAGAAATCTGTGCTCTTTTTATCACTCACACATACATGTAACAGTGAGTTTTTAACAGATAAGCACGTTTCAGGGTCACAAAAATTTGATTGATTATTTATGTTTTGATATGTTTTAAAACCAACGAAATGTGTTATTGTTTGTCATGTGTCTACTAATCCTATCAACATTGGCTGATGCCACGAACTCTGTTTTTTATTATGGCATTCAAAAGAAGTGTATAAGCGTACAATGTTGTAAAATTATTTTATAAAAAATTACATCACATAAGAGTGGTAGAAAATATATAACACTGTTTGGAAACTACGCGTTCAACAACTAAAAATTGTATTGGAATAACTATCATTCCATACGCCGCGTATGGAATATTTTCGACGAATCAGAACCAGTTATTAGCGCGATATATGAAGTATCTTGATTCAGTTACTATGGTAACGTCTGTTTGTTTTAATTTGATTTATTTGAGTTTGACGTTTTCAACAGTTTTATATTTGTATTTTTGTATAATTTCCAAAACCTTTTTATAGAAAGTATAGTCTACAACATGTAACGGAAAGGCTTATCCCACGCTCGCAAACCGTGGCCCTCGCCTTTGGCTCGGGCTACAAACTTTTTACTCGCGTGGAATATGTGCCATTCCATTACTTGTTGTAAAATATACTATTCTGTAACAAGATTTTGGAAATTATACAAAAAATACAAATACAAAATTGTTGAAAACGTCAAACTCAAATAAATCAAATTAAAATAAACAGACGTAACCATAGTAACTGAATCAAGATACTTCATATATCGCGCTAATATGCGGCTCTGATTCGTCGAAATTATTCCATACACAGCGTAAGGAATGTTAGTGATTCCGTAACAATTTTTAGTTGTGGAATGCCTAGTTTCCAAAACGGTGTTATAGAAAGTGGAATGGAATGGCATATTCCACACTCGCAAACCGTAGCCCTTGCATTCGGCTCGCAATACAAACTTTTTGCTCGTTTGGAATATGTGCCATTCCATTACTTATTGTACAATATACAATTCTCTGTAATTTACTTACAATATTAATAAACGTCAAATATAAGTTTATAACCCAATAATACAAGACAAATAACCTCCAAGCAATTCTTCAATTCAATTCAAGCATATTTATTTATCTGTAAGTCTAGTCACATATTGAATTTCCTCCCCCCATGTGGTACAACACAATCTAATCTTTGTAAGTACACAGTGTTACCAATATCTCCTCGTTGCACAAACACCACAATTACATTCATTACAGCCCTAGGTTCATATCTCCGTACACATACAACGTCTCGGGTACATTGCGTGCCAACAACGTTCCTCGTGCAGACGAAGGAAATTTTAATTTGTGAAAATTGCGGAGGTCGTCGCGATGGCGCCGCGACGCCGCTTGGCGGGCGCCGGCGCTGCGGTGGCGCCAGACACGCAACAAACCCCAGTCGGAGTCGCTCGCATACATGGAAAATCATTACACACTGGGTTGTGAATTTATACTGTGTTTTATTGTGGGTAAAGGAAGCATGATTAAAGAAGAAAGGATGGTAAATGGTTCCTGGGGTAATGACCCAATGAGGCTGCTAATGTATTTCTTGTATTTATAAGCTGACTCTATTCGTTTTCGATTTTGTACGACTCTTACAAAAAGCCGAAAACTTCGTGAAATACTGCTTTTGTGTATTTGCTGATGCATTAAATTCTGAACTCAATGAAAAATAAATTAAAACTACTACATCAGGAAATTTAAAAGCTACTACATTTAGGTTGATGACCTTTACAACTAACAAATTTGGGACAAACAAATTTATCATTAAACCAGTTGCCCATATTGGGTACTTTCGCAAATATTGATAAGTAATATATTTTATCCAACACCTCTCAATAAATGCTCTATAACTATGGCGATTTAAACAAGGAAAGTAACAGATTACCCAGTAGTGGGTATAATTTTGAGGAAAGTCACTAGTGAGTATTTTTTATTTATGACAATAATAATGAAACACCTTGGTAACTACTTCGATTGACAATTTAATTTAAAAATTTTCAGCATATGTCACTGTCAAATAATATTACTATAATAAATTTTTCATTTATTAAAAGGTGTTGAATAAAACGTTATACTTCACACGTGGGCAAAGTGGAATTACTCACTCCATAAAATTATCACACTCTGTCTTCAGCTTCGTGTGCTAAAATTTTCTCGTAGGTAATTCCTTACTTTGCGCACTTGTAAAGTAAATAACTATTATCCAACACATCTCAATAAATGTTCTATAACTATGGCGATTTAAACAAGGAAAGTAACAAATTACCCACTAGTGGGAATAATTTTGAGGAAAGTCACTAGTGAGTATTTTTTTATTTATGACAATAATAATGAAACACCTTGGTAACTACTTCGATTGACATTTTAATTTAAATATTTAAAGCATATATCACTGTCAAATAATATTTCAATAATAAATTTTTCATTTATTAAGAGGTGTTGGATAAAACGTTATACTACACACGTGGGCAAAGTGGAATTACTCACTCCATAAAATTATCACACTCTGTCTTCAGCTTCGTGTGCTAAAATTTCTCTCGTGGGTAATTCCTTACATTGCCCACTTGTAAAATAAATAACTATTTTTCACAACCAGGAGAGGTGACATGACAGAAATATCCAATTTCATATCTACGCGAGATTTGAGTATTTTTTCTCCCGTCTGAAGGAAAATGCTATTAACAAAATTAAAGAAACCAAAGTGAAAAAAATAGTAGGTACATATGTTACTGTAAATGTCCGAACTACGGTAAATCCCAAGATTGTCCAGTAAAACCTAAGATTTACCAACTCCTAATGGTAACAATCTAACAGTTCTGTGATCATCGTTCATTTCGAATTTTTATCACCATTACCTTGATAAATCTTACGATTTACCTCAAAGACGCGGTAAATAATCTAACCTAACCTGTAAAAGTTCATAAATTGTTTAATATTAGGTTTTTTACGAGTAATTCCTTATATTGAGAAATTGGTCAAAAAATGAAGTTACAGGATCTTAAAACGTATTTCCGCAAAAAAGGGTATTAAATTTTAAACAGTAAAAGTAAGAGAAATGTTGAAAACATCATTTCTAATGTTTGTTAATTTCATGTAAAATCTTTCTCCTTGGTAATTGAAATTGAATGGGTTATCCTGTTTCAATTATCATTTCAAAAACACCAAATATTTGTATTTATACAACAAGGTTCCTTTCGAGCAGGATCGGTTCTGGTCGGGTTTGTTCGGCGCTCTGACAAATGCCTCACGGAGGTTCGCGATTTACTCCTCGTATTTGTTTTGCCGTGAGGAGGACGATTAATTTAATCCCAGGCAATTACCAGATTTCATTATAATCGTCTGTTATTTATTATTTAAATTCGCTCTTTCAACGGTTATTTTTCAAATGTTTTTTTGCTTTGTTTGTTGAAGTGTTTAATTTTGAGATCAGCGTTTGTATAACTAATCGGGTTTTGAATGTTTAGGATTTACCAGCTCAGGTTAACGAAATTGAGGAAATATATTACACAGTACACCAATGTTTTATATTTAAATACCGGTGTATAACAATGACGCGTATGAAACGTGAAACTCGGAATATGAGAAAATAATTAATATTGCATTGTGCTAGATTATAATGTTTAGAAAGAGAGGATGTTTCTGTTTGCATATTATCTACGTTGCTATGTAAATATGTAATGTTAGTACAGATGAGCAAGCTTGCCTGATGCATTGTATTTATTTTCAGGAAGTTTAAAATAGTATCTCGTCTAATTGTTTATTTAGTGATTTCCACTAAAAAACATGACAACTCATCGGTATAATTGGATGAAACTTGAGTGCGGTAAAAAAAGAAGCACGTAAAGGTGGAATTGTTGGTAGTAGAGCAGAAATGAAATGGATGTCGGTTAATAGGGTTGTTGAAACAGATGTATTATGTGGGCGTTCGATGAATAAATGGATACGTATTGTCGATGGTTTGATGCGTGAACAAATCGACGAAGCGAAATTTGGCGCTGATTCATTGTTAGTTGTATGTTATGTACATCAGTAAAATCTTTTAAAAATAATTGCTTTTGATGCATTTCAATCAATGCTGTGATACTACTGATTTAACAAGATCAGTATAATATCTTCATTTCTGCACATGATAAAACAATTTGGCAAAATTTTAATTCAAAAGAGTAGACAATGAGCTTTCGAAATACATATGTCGCATCCAGTAATTTTGTTTCTATATAAAATTATGGCGATTTTTTGAAAAGTGTTTATAAAATAATTTTAGAAAATTTTACAAAGCTTGCAACACTTCTCTTAAGCTTGAATTACAATAAACTTCTTTCGTCTAGATTCATACTAGATTTCTGGTTCGATTTTTATTCGATTTTCCCTAGATTTACATACTTTATTTTAAAACCATTCGTCCGAAAACGAGTAATTTCGACGTTTTCCGAAGGAGACCAAGTTGACAAACTTTAAAATTGAAACTGAATTACTACATTTTGACAAATTGTTGTTAAAATTATTTAAACGATGGATAACATTGAAAATCATTTAAATAAGAAGGACATCTATCAAACACCATATTATAAACTAACGACTTTAAGACAAAACGTTAATAGATTATGCGCCTCAAAATAAACAGGTTGGTGTACCTGATTTCTGACAGTAGTGGTCAATCTAGTATGAATCTCGAATAGAAAAATACAGCAAAGTGTATATTTCTATAGTCTATTCCACGAGACCTTTCATTAAAGGGACAAATATAATTCTGTGATTGGTTAAAAAACAGTGTACCATTACAAGCATTCGGCGTAATACCAGTTCGTACACAGTTATTAAGAAAGGAAAGAATAAATTGTTCGCCTGTTTTGGTTTATTGCACATCCCAACAAAAACACAATGCAGAAGCAAAAAGATAAAAAAATGCAGAGTGCAATGCTATACCTACATATAACTAAAAACAGTAAAGTGTAGTGTGATATTTTAACAGTGTATACATGTTTGTATTTCACATAGTGTTTAGTACGTATTCGATGTCCAATCACAGCACAGGAAACCATGTTTGTTTGTTTGTGTCCCTTTAAAGAAAGGTCTAGTATGAAAATCGATCGGAAATTTCTGATTTACATTGTACTAGAAATGGCTAAGAATTTCTCGAATGAAACTCGAACGAAAATCTAGACGAAATAAGTATGATGTACAAGTTTTAGAATACCCAAAAACAGAGGTAGTGATACCAGTTATTGTTTCAAATTAAAAAGTAATACCTTTATAGTTTAAGCAGTGGCATAGATACAGGATTTGTGTAAATAGCGTGATGGCATATTTAACTTAATGGATTGTATGTTGGGATACAACATAAGTAAAAGTTCCCCAATTTAATTGGTCGCGCCAGTGTTTGCAGCAAGCAGCATTGCAACAAATCATCGCAGTGCAATCCTGCTGAATCAAATTCTCTAATCTGTATTAGGGTGAGTGGCGGTTCTGAGTGCAGTGGTAGTGGGTAGCATGTGAAGCCGAGGACCGAGGGGGCTGAAGGGGCGCAAAGCCGAGACCAGTCGATTTCCAAATGCGATTATTTAACCAATCAAATTAGTTTCGCGATTTATCAGAACTTCGATAATTAATCCAGCTAATACAGCGTGCCATGCGAGGCACGGGGAGCGAAGTGGAGTTAATACACGCGCGCACGCGTACTTAAACACTTGGACCAGTGCTTCTCAACAAGTCACGTAGAATGATGAGCACGATTATGACCAGACACAGATGGGAATGGAATTCAAAATCTTCAATGGTAGGATAGTCCTTGTAGGACCAGGGTCCCAAGTGCCGTAGTACTTTTTATTCGCGACCAATCCATATTGGTGTTTTCACTACTTTACTAATGTAACCAAAACGACAATAGAGAAAAATACAAGGTCAGCCTAAACCCGACAACTAAATATACTCGCACAGGTGAATATCTCTTAACAGACCTCTGGTTAGAGAAAATGAAACTGAACTATACATACATACATACATGCATAACATCACGCTACGTCCCACTTAGTGGGGTAGCACGAACCCAGAAAGACAAGTCAACCAACAATCAATCTCCTCCAAACATTCCACCACTTTCGCCTCGTCCACATTCATAGTGCGATTCATACATGCTCGTTTATTCTTCACACTCGGAATCATTCGCTCACGCAACAAACCATCACTCATACCCAACCAGTTATTTCTCGGACGCCCGCGCAATCGTTCACCTTCAAACTCACCCTCATATATTAGTTTCACCATCCTTTCATTCGACATTCGCTCAACATGTTCAAACCACCTCAACTAACTCACTCCCACTTTCTTAACAACATTCTTCTCAATCTCACACTTATCATGCACCAATGTATTCCGTATATGATCACGTCTCGTATACCCATATATTCCTCTCAAATATCTCATTCCTACAGCAGTTATATGTCGTTCATGCTTCTTCATCCGCTCCCAACATTCAGAACTATTACACCATTATAAACACTCAATCGAGCATCTCTACATACATTCACGTTTCGAGCAAATGTATTAGGACGACGGGCTTTCGTAAGGTGAATAAAGCGGTGTTAGAAAAATCGGTGTATGAATGAGGCTGTGTTTGAACAAAGCAGTGATTGAGGAAAGCAACGTACGCATGAAGCAGTGCGTAAATAAGGCATTATGGTGGAATAGCCTACCTACTGTTTCTATTTTTCAAAAGTTGTGTTTCGAGTTTATATGTTTTGAACGCGCTATACTCGTAATTCTAGTTGACATGTCTGTCTCCGAGTAGGAGGCTACCCGGCTACCCGCTACCCAACACAGTTAGCCACGAAACGAGGCTTGCAATCGAAACTCCGTTTTGAATATAACTTAATTAAGTCGCATTGTGCGACGCGATGCGTCTGCCTGGCGACACTAACGCTGATTGCGGGTATTAGCGTGGGTAATACGCCCCCCGGGCCGCCCCTATGCCCCCACAACACAAGTGCGCCACTGGCGCTGTTGGTAATCAACCGCCGTTTGTCTACTGGGTTTGTGGCGGTGTGGAAGAAGAGACGGAGATGTTTGTATAGTGCACCGAGAGCAAACAACTACTGATATTCTAGGTTATGTTCTTGTTATTATTCAAATTATGGGTTTTATACATTATTTTTGATAAACACGATAAGTATTAAACTAGAGTTTCTGATAGTATACACATACGACACTTTGCAATAAAAATATATAAATATAAAATTGTTGGATGCGTCGTATATCCTATTTAGGTACTACATTATTTTAATATTTGAATATTTCAATATTTCACTAAGAATTAACCCATTTCGCGCTCAATAGATATTTTTCTTATTCCGTTAGGTAACATTATTCCACATTTTATTTCACTTATTTGAGTTAGGTAATGAACTCCATTATTTAACCCTCTATTGCATGAATTATTATTATTTTTTTAATAAGGGCTCTAAAACATTATTTTTTACAAAAGAAATATTCATATATCTAAAATAAGTGTGTTACATAAATTTTTTTCCAAAAATAAAATTATTTTTTTTAAAGTTTTGTTCACTATTTGTGAACATTATGAACAAATTCAACTTACAATAGAACTTTGGTCTATTGGGTCGTCTTCGCGTACTATACAAAATTGTTTGATAAACAACCTCTTCTAGGAAAACATCAGATAAAGAAAAATTTTGGAAATTTTGTAAAGGTGTATTTAGCTTTAATATATCAGCAGGTAATAAGCTTCTTCCTTCAAATTTTATATCTCAGTTTTTGTAATTATCCTTTTTCCAGTTCAATTTTTTTTTTATGTTAATCAAATTGGGAAGAATGATCTAATTGGCAATTGACAAAGTGTATATAATGTTCCCAAATATTACAACATGATTACCATGAATGTAAACTGCCTAAGAAAAGAAAAGAAGAATTTTAAATTTTATGTTCCCGATCGGGAACAGTATGCAATAGAGGGTTAACATAACTAATGAAATAATAAGTTCATAATTTCACTGTTTTTACAATAGAAAGTATGTAGGTATACCGTGTGCCCCACGTAAATGTTGGCATAGGCAGTTAACCTGTAAAATCAGTTTTTTTTTTGTAAATAAAATGTATCCGGCAAAAAATTATGCATTCAAATTTTATTTCACAATACTGCCAATATCCCTACATCTTATTTAATACAGATTCATTTATTTTGATACCGCAATTTAATAAAATTAATAATTATTTGATTTGAAAAAAAATTACATCACATCTCAATGTTCTAATCCGGTATTATGGGAAATAACATTCAAACAGCATCAGAATTAATATTACCATTACTAAAAATGATGTTCCTATTTAATTACTAACCTAGTACATTAATGAAATTTATTTTGTCGTTAATTTTGATAATAGTCCTTTTAAATTTATCATTATGAACTAGTTCATAAAGAGGCACATTATAGCCGCTAAAAATATCATAAACTGATTGATGAATGATAACAATACAATTGAACATAAAATAGTTTTCTACAATTGTACAATTTTAATCATAAAGGACATTAAATTTAACCGTCAATAACTGTAAAAAACTTTTAGTATTCATACATTAAAATATGTTTTTGTGTCCCAGAAAGGAGTGTGGGAAATTTTCGGAAAAACTCATATTTCCAAATCATTTAATAAAAAGCTACACTGATAAGAATATTTTCTTAGAATAGATTCCTCTTAAATGAAGAGAAAATTTTATTTGAATAGTGCCAATCCGATTTCGTTTTCATTGAAATCTTTTGTAGGTTTAATACATATTTTGTGTGAAAATTAATTTAGTTTTGAAGGAACATATCAAAGTATTCAACTGAGACTCATTATGAGGACAAAGTAGTTTGAATAGGAGTAGTCTTAATACAAAATGATATCGTATTTAATACAAAATTTAAAATTTATATTCAAAATTAATTTTTTATTTGAAATTATAAGGTTTTCTCAATATGTTTGACAGCACTGTTCAACTTACTTTCAGAGATTTATGACTGTGTTGCTAGGCAATTCTATATAAACACTTCCCATCCAAGGGATAAATCTGTCCCGTCCCACCCAAGAGGTTGTCATATTAGTAAGGAATGACATATTTCCCAACCTCTAAAAGGTTTGGAATTGACATACAACTATAGTGATTGTGAATAAAAGTTATTTGTTTTGAACTGCCTTATATTATCCTATCAGTCTATCAAATATAAGAATGCGCTACCGTGGGATAGATGAACCTATTTCCTCAACAATCGAATTAAAACCATTCGTTGAAACTAATTACTATCCAGTGTTCAAGAATAATAAACAAATAATCAGCGCACATCTTATTTCCGTTCCACCCGCTCTCAGCACAAGCCTGAGAAACCATCCTTTCTCACCACCCACCAGCCGTTGCAAAATAAACCAAAAACTAAAAAATTAACCTCCGTGAGAACCCTCAAATAAATGAAGGGTCAGTGAGCGAAATTAACTACAGGACTCGAGTACACATCTTTATTAAAAGCCCTTATTGTGCTGGGATAAATAGCCTTTTATAATCTTGTCTATGTATCATGACCCTTTAAGGGTTTTTATACCTACTCGAGAGGAAGCGAGATGGCGCTACGCGGATGTTTAGGCGGTAGACAAGGATTGGCGATGAATGGATGGACAAATGGACAGTGTGTGTTTCAAAAGAGATGTTTATTAATCTGGACTACAGTGTTAGGATTTGTGGCTGCTCGTGGGATCTTCAAAACTAATGGGCAAATGGAGATGATTAAAGAGGGTGAATGTTGACAGTTTATAAATTACTCAACTACGCATTCGTTCTGCGAATTTAACAAAATTAAACTTGACAATAATGAAACTACGAGGATGGGACTGAGTATTTCATAAGCCACAACCCAATGCGTAACTATGAAGCTACATACATCATTATTCAGTATAGTCCGTGAGCCAGCTTTAAAAACTGCGACCCATTTGACCAAAAGTTTCAGTATGCTCTATGGAATCTACCCGTTTAGGTACATCGAAAAGCGCACGTCTGCCATTTAGATCTGGGTGTATTAAAAATGGCGTCCATTAAAAAAGAAAAGTAAAAGATGGAATTTTGAATAATGTGACCAAAATTTTCTTTTTAATCTCGAAATACTAGACGAAAATACAAATCAAAAGACACCAGTCTGCCACTCGTATGTGGCCGGATTGCCTCAGCAGACGAATTTCAAAATTTAAAATTTATTGCTCGACATTTGACTCAACTGACCAAAATGTTCTTTTTATCCCATGATACTAGACGAAAATACAAATTAAAAGACACTAGTCTGCCACTCGTACGTGGTCGGGTTGCCTCGGCAGACTGCTGTCTTTTGACTTGCATTTGCGTCTAGTATCGGATAAAAAGAAAATTTTGGTCATTTGAGTGAAATTTCGGGCCATAAATTTTAAATTTTGAATTTCGTCTGCCAGGACTGCTCGACCATGTACGAGTGGCAGACTGGTGTCTTTTGATTTGTATTTTCGTCTAGTATCATGTGATAAAAAAGAAATTAGTGGTCACATGATTCAAAATTCCTTCCTTTACTTTCCTTTTTTAATGGACGCCATTTTGAACTCCACCCAGATCTGCATGGCAGACTTGTATTTTTCGATGTACAGCATTGTTCAGAAATTTTGCCCCATAACCCCTCCACAGATACCGAAACCGAATGAAAAATCGACTTACGTTGTCGCTGGTCGAATGAGAAAGATAAACGATACGAAATGAAGGACAGATATATAATCTTTCTTTTACCTGAGTCAGGTAAACACCTCGTAGATATTCTGATATTACAATATTTGGCAAAAGTAACTTCTTGAACTCTGCGACCCATGTTGAAAATTAATATCATTTTCAGCAGAAATAAAACAAAAACCTTCTACTACATATTAAATTCAAATTATCTGATAACTAACAATATTAATGGTTAAAATCTGAATCAATTAGCTACAAAGAAATTATTTGTAACCGTGTCACCAATATAAAATAAAGGAATTTCAATGCTATTTTTTGATATTGCTTTAAATTTTTACATATTCACTTCACAGTAAAAGTATAAATATAAAAGAATTAAAACAGGCATAAAATACAGTTGGTTACCTAAATATTACACATCAAATTATAATTAATAGTTATTAGGAAAATTGTAACACGGCCATTTAAAATTTAATCATCAAATATATTAATATATACAAGTATCATGCAAGTTTAAAAATAAATATCACAAAAAGTGTCGTCAATAAATACAACAAATATATCATATAAGTTTAAAAATAATTATCACAAAGTGTTTATAATTACAATTAATATATATCATACAAGTTCAAAAATAAATATCACAAAAAGTGTCGTCAATATATACAAAAAATATGCCATGCAAGTTTAAAAATAAATATCAAAAAAGTATTGTCAATATATACAAAAAATATATCATGCAATTTCAAGAATAAATATCACAAAAAGTGTCGTCAATAGATACAATAAATATATCATACAAGTTCAAAAATAAATATCACAAAAAGTTCCGTCAATATATTCAACAAATATATCATACAAGTTTAAAAATAAATATCACAAAAAGTGTCGTCAATATATACAAAAAATATGCCATGCAAGTTTAAAAATAAATATCACAAAAAGTGTCGTCAATATATACAAAAAATATGCCATGCAAGTTTAAAAATAAATATCACAAAAGTATTGTCAATATATACAAAATATCGCTGAAATTCCACCCTGCTTGCCATAGAGCAATTATTCTTCCTCTCTTCTCCATTGTAATTTTCGCCATCACAACACAAAATATTCTAATTGCTCAAGAACTGAACCAATAATGAAAATTAAATGCAATGTAACATATTTATACCTAGTTCGCGAACGTAAAAACAAAGTGGGGTAAGTAAATGTCATTATTTTCAGTTTGGAAATTTCACCCTTTCCAAACAAAAGCAGTTACTTCGACCACTTTAAAGTTAATGCCGCCAAATGACTATTGAATATTGGTTACACTAATCCTCTTAAAATGGTGTTAATATTTTGATATTTTAGAATGTATTAACTTTCTTTGTTTGCTGCGCTCAAAAGATTTCATGTTCGCAAAATAATACTGTCAAACGATTTTAAAATGACCGAGAAGTTTACTAATTCCTTTAGATCTTCCAACATTAAATATTAAGCGGAGACTTAAATGTTTGTTTCCATGTTACATTGTGGTATTAACAATATATTCAAAAAACAATTCGCGACGTGTTTACGGTTTTACCGCAATTATGGTTATACCGTTACTGCGATAAATAAATTGAACACTTCTGCACAAACTGTATAATATTTAACGTTTACCATATGAAATGATACTTTTTACACGTCCCGGGACCGAGATATATAAAAAAATATTTCAATTATTAAAAAAATACAAGCCGAACCTAGGCATTTTACAGTTTTAATAATGAATAACCATAGAAATGGAATTAAATTCAAGCAAATATTTAACGTTTTTCATAAGCAAAGTAAGGAAGTGGACATTTCCATTTTTGATATTTTTGATGGTATTTTTAGCCTTTATCAAAGAAGTGAAATGAAATTTGTTCTCTAATTTAGGTGTAAATTTTTAATCTCTTCAACTTTTATGCAAAACATTTTTCTCCCCTAATTTATTTATTGACAAGATAAAAGTTCGAATATCGAAATATATATATATATATATATATATATATATATATATATATATATAATTGTTATTAAATTTTTTTAATAATATTTTTATTTGTATGTATATTGATAAATATTTTGTTATAAGTCATAAATATTTGATGATATTTACATTACAATATTAATATTATTAGATTTCAAGAAGTTTGGATGTCTCATCGAACTTGTGTTCGCATTTAACATTCACTTGCATTTTGCCAAATATTGTAACATCAGAAGCGAGAAAATTTTTAATCTCTACGAGGTGTTTACCTGGCTCAGGTAAACAAAGGATTATACATATATCTGTCCTTCATTTCGTATCGTTTATCTTTCTCATTCGAACAGCGACAACGTAAGTCGATTTTTCATTCGGTTTCGGTATCTGTGGAGGGGTTATGGGGCATAATTTCTGAACAATGCTGTACCTAAATGGGTAGATTCCAGAAAACTTACAGAATATTTTGGTGAAATGAGTCGCTATTTTTACAGCTGGCTCACGGATTAGTAGATTTTTATACTATTTTATTCACAATAAATGAAACAACCATAAAAAATTATAAACATTTTAAAAATTTACTTCTGCAGGTGAAATATTTTCGTTTAATAGGTTGTGCATTTTACATTTGTTTTGTAAACAATTTCGGAGTGACATTTATAGTTCTCAATAAATTTTCGTTATTTTGATTATTTAAAAGTAAAAATTACCGAAATGAAAGCCCCAGAAGTATATTAATGGACTGTGCTTCACCCGAATCAGTAGCGCAGATAGAAAATCCTATATTATTCACAATTAATTAAATATCAAATGTACCGTATTATTCAGAAGTTATGCCCCATAACCCCTCTACAGGTATCAGAACCGAAGGAGATATCAACATACGTTCTCGCTGGTCGAATGAGAAAGAAAGACGATACGAAATGAAGGACAGGTATATTATCTATTGTTTACGGGAGCCAGGTAAACACCTCGTAGAGATTATAAAATTTCGTATCGTTTATCTTTCTCATTCGAGCAGCAAGAACGTGTGTCGGTTTTTCATACAGTTCTGGTACCTGTGGAGGGGTTATGGAGTATAACTTCTAAATAATACTGTACACTGATCGTAGGTTGGAAAGTGACAACTTTCTGTTAACTATTAACATACCAAGGAATGTTATGAGTATCATAACAGCCGTAGATGTCAGTTTGAAATTAGAGCTCATAGATAAGCGAGAATTTTAAGATATCTAAGGTTTACCGGTTCTTTTATGAATAACGTGTGTCAAAATTTATCCCAAAATTTCTATAATTTTACTATGAGTTCTGATAGTTTATTGAACTCATAATCAATCTTGATAATAATTACAGTGTGAGGATGAACTGAGTATCTCAAAGAAGCAATTTTGAGCTTCGAAGAAATATATTAATCAAAAAAGAGATCAATTTTCAATTACTCTTTTGACAGTTCATACCGATTGTACATTTAAGTAGTGATAAAATACCAATTATTATTCCCCAACCCTACTAATCAAGTATATATGACGCAGTATTTAAAACAGATCCCGTTTTATTCGAATTGTCCGTAGTAGTGAATGACCACGCGTGACCAGTGGCCATGTGAACAAGATGAAGGGCATCGCTAGCAATGAAGGGAAGAGGCGTTACCTTACATCCGACATCCGGTGCTACGGCATGTGGTGATGGACCGTGGACCAAACAACCGGATGTGACGTTTAGAGTGTGAATTAAAGAAAATTGTTACGTGTTGTTGATGCTTACCTGTAACAAAAAGAAGATTATTTAGAATTTTATTCATTTAAATACACATATTTAGAAACTAATGTCATGAATTTTTATTATGTATTTATATAATATATTGAAATGTCTACATTTTCTTTTAATGAATTAGTTGATTTCAACATTGAAAACCTGAAGCCTCCTTATTATGTGCTTGCTCCAGGAAGTCTAAGAGCACTTTTTCGGAGACTTTAGTCACTTTTTTTGTAAGACACAATTCTCTAAAACTTATATACACTTTCTTTATAAAGATTTACATTTTACATACAAAAAACATAACATCACACTATACAGGGTGTTGACCGCGACCCCGGAACATAGGACTTTAACATGTAAAATCATACTTTCGTAATTTCCTGCTTAACAAATTATATTAGACAAAAAAGGTTCAAATAAAGATGAGAGATCATAAAATTCTACATCAGAATCAATAAACAGAATTACATTTACATGCCCTATAACGCCAGAAATTAAATATGAAAATATTAAAAATTAGCTCAAAAATCGGGTTAGCCTTGGAAATGAAACAAAATTCCTAAAAAAAATAGTCAATTATGCAATTTATAATAATAATTAATAAAAAATACAATTTTCATTTCCAATTGAATACAATTGTGTTTCATTTCCAAGGCTAACCCGATTTTTGAGCTAATTTTTAATATTTTCATATTTAATTTCTGACGTTATAGGGCATGTAAATGTAATTCTGTTTATTGATTCTGATGTAGAATTTTATGATCTCTCATCTTTATTTGAACCTTTTTTGTCTAATATAATTTGTTAAGCAGGAAATTACGAAATTATGATTTTACATGTTAAAGTCCTATGTTCCGGGGTCGCGGTCAACACCCGGTATATCATAGAGTGGGTTAGTATAAATTCTTAAAAAAAAAATCAACCAACAATCAGTCTCCTCCAAACACACTTCTTTAGTCTAGTCCACATTTATAGTTTGATTATAAAACTGCATATTTTGAGCTGCTTGTATAATTTTCGGAAAAGTACAATTTTCCATATCACTTTCTTCAAACATTGTTACCAGTTACCGAAATGAGATGTTAGATAATAACAAAAGTGTTACATACAAAGAATGTTATTTCTGCCTTATTTGAGTATTCTTATATCAAAATGCTAATGTTATTAATATAAACTTATTAAAGATACAAAAATAATAAGTACAATAAGAGGACCAATGCACATCTCGGTGACGTAGTGGCTATGTCACTAGCCTAGCACACCAAAAGTCGTGGGTTCGAATCCCACTGAAGAGCATGGTCGTTTGTGATGTTTACAAAAAATTCACAATCATCCACTCATGAGGCGGTATATGACCATAGTAGTTAGTCCGCTTCCCATCTTCATAAAAAAAAGAGGACCAATAAAGATATGAGAGAACGAATACAGAATAAGAATGAAATATGTAAAACAAAAAGAGTTTGATGTAAACAGTAAAAAAGATCAAGAAACAGAGGGTCAAATGGCGTGGACATATATGAAGAGCAGAAGGAAAGGATGCAATTAAATTAGTAGTTGAATGAACGAATGAAGACTAGAAGAAAGAAGACGAGGCAATCTCAGATCAATATGGCTAAAGGAAGTAGACGAAGATTTAAAAGCTCAAAGAATTAAAAAATGGCAAAGTAAAACAAAAGATACGAAGACGTGGAGAAATTTAACTGCGCTACTCCATAGGGGTGTGCTACTATATATAATATAAAATTAGATAAATAGGAATTAAGAGCTAATAGTACAAAAAAAATGACATATAACCAACGGTTGTGAAAATTATTATTGACCCAGTGCCAAGATTATACTCGCGGGTGTAGCATCTTCTACATTTAAATTTTGGTGTTTAATATTATTTTATAATACGTACTATAAAACATACTGGATGACAGATCTTTTGATAAACTATATTTATTGATAAAGTTAGGCGTACATGAAAAAGGCGATACGTAACATGTATTCTGTCCTACTACAATTGTTTCTAAAGATTGACGTATTTAGTTTGTTCTTCCATTGACATTGTTTTAACAGATGGTAAGTCTACCAGATTAATATAACTATTTATAAATTACTAATTCACCCTTGTTTACTTTCAAAGTTATCTTATCTTTCTGGTGATGTTATCTACCTACAAGTATCACCAGCATCAGTGAAAAACTGTTGTCATTTAATTAGGAGGTAGAATTTACAAGTTTTCTTCAATGTCGTGGCTTACGACTAATACCATCTCTTCGAAACATAAGTCCCCACACTGTTAAATCATCCAGCTCGTCTTGTTGTCGGTCGGGTTAAGTCCGCCTCTGCACCGGGCTCACCGTCGGCCATTTGCGGTGCGGGCCCCGGCCCTCCCCGCCCACTCTCACCGCACACAGCCCGGTTATACCCCGTGCGGTCGCAAATTTGACATTCACGACGGCGGCCGCACTATTTATTGCCATGCACTTAAATATACCATGAAAGTAACATCGAGCGAGCAGCGTACGGCGGTGGTTGCTCTGCTCTGCTCCGTGGCTTCAGGACAAATTGAATAGAATTTTTATGCGCGCAGTCTGTAGTCGTGTTTGCCTCGCGATCGAAGAAGATGGAATTCCAGGTTTACGAGGAGTACAACTCGGTTGTAACGATGCTGGTTCATGCTAGGATATGTACTTTTAAAGTTACATTGCACTGAAGGTTTTTCTACCTCAGACATGCATTTTTTACTTGTAATCTATAAACTTGGCTTCCATCTCTGGGATGCGCTGAATCGACGAAGTTGCTACGGTTGCGCCCTCAAAGAGCAGATAGATACAAGACAGAAACAACTACACAATCGCTCACTCTCATATAACTGTTTAAACAATAGTTATTTGGGTATCAAGTGCGGATAGAGCATTGTTTGTTGCACGCGGAGAGAAAATCGTTGATCATTTAAAAATAGTAAAAATAATCTGAAACCTTTTAAACTAGGAATGTGGAAAATGAAACAAATTAATAAGGCAATAATGATTATAATGGCAAACAATTAAACAATGAATGGACTTTCAGCACAACATAAATAAACAATAAGGAATAATGAGAAAAGAGCATAAAAAAGTTTGGGGACCTAGAACAAGTCGAAGATTTTGAGTACTTAGGAAGCTATATCCAAAATGATGGTACATTAGACAGAGAAATAAATGACAAAATTACAAAGGCTAGTAGACTGTTGGGTTCAATAAAGACAAGTTTCCTGAAAGAGAAAAGTTCCGAACAGACGAAGATGACAATATATAAAACAGTATTTGTACCGACCATCACATATGCCCATATGCGAGCGAAACATGGACTTTGATAAGTAGACATAAAAGTAAATTACAAGTAATGGAAATGAGACACCTCTAAACTGTTAAAAGAAAAACCAAATTAGACAAAATAAAATAAAAATGAAGAATTCAGAAGAGATTTAAATGTTACCCCACTATTGAGGAATCTAAACTAAAGTGATATGGGCATCTGCATAGAATGAGTGACCAAAGAATAGCCAATATAGCATTACAATCCACATGCCAAAGAAGATGTCCAAAAGGACGACCGCTAAATACATGGCTGCAAGAGGTGAAGGAAGCAGTAGAGGACGGGTGCATCGCTTTAGAAGAAATACAATCTATGACAGATCGAAACATAATACCAACCATTTCGAAACCGAAAGGTAGAAGAAGACGATTATGTATGTATGTAAGTTTGATTATGATTTATACTACAACTTATTTGTGGATATCTCCTGTAAGTTTTATAGTCATGTATCATAAGACCTGTTATCGCACTCGTCCTCTGGAAGAATTGTGCGTTAACAGAAATTCGCTCTTTAATATAATATTTTTATTTTCATGCTCAGAAGATATAAAATAATGCTTTGCCTTTGTTTAGTTTGTCTGCACACGGAAATATAAACAAAACCAACTAGATGCTTACTATTTTTTGCTTTCATTCCTATAGCCCTAACCTACTAGAAAACCACTTCAAATATATACTGTTTCCTTTCTTCTTCATTATAACAGCCACACGTAGTATTTAGTATCATTTGTTTGAAGGTATTTCAGGAAGTAAATCAATTTGTTAGATCTCATCATATGTACAATTGAAAACAAGCTTCCTTTCGAATAGCACTTATATGGTCTGTTACATAAAGAAGCCAAATCATAAAAGTATTCGTTGCACGTAACATCTTGGAAGGCTAGTGCCATCTGCATAACCTGCATCGTTATATCGAACATCCTTTGATATGTATGTCACCAGACATCACTTTTAGTTCTCTCCGTCGACACTCGACATAAAGCACCAACTGCGTACCGACCGGGGTACGGCAGTGTTGCCACGTTGCGAGGCTGTTTCAGCAGCCCGGCTCATCAGTATTCTCTGCGCAGCGCGGCCTAAACGCGAACGCGCACAAGCGCGATGCAATTTTTCAATGCAAATTCAGATGCTATCGTCGTAGCGAATATATCAAAATGTGCGTGGCTGGCGTCGGAGTGTTGCTGCGGCAGGGAAATTGCCAGCTTCTTCGAGTGAAAGAAGCGGAGAAGTCAAATGTGGCCAGCGTGATGCGAAATCTAGCGGGCTGACGGGAATGCTGTTTTCAATGAAATGACATTTATTATATCACTCACATTCACTATTAACTCAACGATTTTTTATAAATAAAATGGGGTAAATAGCTCCGTGGTAACGCATCGGATTGTGGATCGACAGGTATCTCAAACTCAAACTATTTGACTTTTATGATTGCAGCATTAAGGCGGCGCAAGCGCAGATGTGCACAGTGTTACCAACTATAAATCTATAGATTGTAATATGAAAACCAATATATTATATTGTATTTTCTTTGTAATCTCAATAGTGAAAACGAAGATATATACAAACTCTGAAATAATTATTAATTATTTTATGATATATAAATATGTAATTATACTTGACATATTAATATCATACAGTATTATATTATTAGTAAGTTAGTCACATTTGCGTGTGGAATAATTGCCCATGCTGTTCCACACGACTGTGTAAAATATACAATTTTCAAGCTTTGGTTATTGTGGAGAAAGTGAAATTTTCAGTAGGTAGTGGTCGTAGAAAAAATATTTTTTCTACGACCACTTAGAAATTTGCTCATTGTATGTTTGTTGTTGCTAGGGATATGAGGTACATTGCAAGCATCGTGCGAAATGAATTTGTTTTGTTAGTATTTCAATACAGGTCAGCTCATTTAAGTACAGGTGCCATTGCTAGGTTATTTATTTAGAATTGTCAAATATTGGAATGATGAAAGCTAGACAATTTTTTTTATTAATCGATTAAAATGAATTAGGGTAATAATATCGTGGTCGTAGAAAAAGTATAGTGTACAACTCGCATGGAATGTCCATTTCATACTCGTATGATTTGCAGCATTCGCCTTCGGCTCATGCTACAAACTTTCATACTCGTAGGAAATAAGTACCATCCCATGCTCGTTGTACAATATACTATTTTTCTACGACCACTTAGAAACTTGCTCATTGTATGTTTGTTGTTGCTAGGGATATGAGGTACATTGCAAGCATCGTGCAAAATGAATTTGTTTTGCGAGTATTTCAATACAGGTCAGCTCATTTAAGTACAGGTGCCATTGCTAGGATACTTATTTATAATTGTCAAATATTGGAATGATGAAAACGATACAATTTTTTTATTAATATTAAATTAATTAGGAAATAATATCGTGGTCGTAAAAAAAGTATAGTGTATAGTGTATACTTGCATGGAATGTCCATTTCATACTCGTAGGAAATGAGTACCATTCCATGCTCGTTGTACAACATACTATATCACTTTTGGTCAAGACTGTGTAACATGCTTTTACATAGCAACCGTTCTACAAACAAGTGTAAGATCAAGAAGGCTGGCCTTACAACATCTATCTGTCGCAGGCTTATTTTTCGCTTCATAAAAGCTTACAAGTATTACTAAATTTCAGTGGTGATCGAAGTGTAGCCACACCCTTTTAGCGAAACAAAACACAAATAGTCAAGATGATTGTAATAAGGGAGGAGCGCAATAAACTCACAATACCAATTCATTTGCTCTTTCAAACACTCTCCATCTTGATCGCGAGTCTCAGAGGCCAGAGGCTCCGCGTTCGCCAATCATTCTTGGCTCCAAGTACACCAATACATAGTTACACGCGCTTATCTATAATGGGTCGCATAATTTACAAATGATGGCTCGTTGTAACCGATCGCAATTTCGAGCGACCGCCGGAATTTATTCCTGCATTTAAAATGTAAAGCAGGCCCATTTTTTAATGCCAATGCGACAGTCGTCGTTCGAAACAACTTAAGCGAAATATTATCTTCCCTGTGCAGAATATATTAAACTCTGGAAGTGAAATAACTGAAACACAGAAGAGTTACTTGAAATGTACGAAGCGTTCTGTTCTGCTCTGTCTACAGCAGCACGTCAAAAATTTGCGCGAAACGGAAAGTTAATTAGAAGGAATGTGAGTTGAAAAGCTTTTCTTTAAAATGAAAATGGATAGGGCATCAAGCTTGTACGCTTTAATGAGGTCTGTGATTTTATGATGTATGTTTTCGAAAGCACCGAATCCGTCGAACCATTTTTACAAGCATCATGTTCTAAATCAGTGATGCCCAATGTTTTCATATTCTGGGGCCAAAGTTATTACTGATTATTTCACTCATTACAAATTTGACCAATCAGAATGTCTCATTTTCCATTGTTGTGCATTTTAGATAAGTGATTAAATTGCGATTAAATTTAAGCTAGCTTTTATATACAAATTTTGAATATTTTGAAGGCATATTTTGCCGGACAATTAGTTGCAGAAGCAAGATACTTACATGTTTTTTACCTTTACTGGTATTCTATGTCTTTAAACATGCTGAATTATTCAATTTAAGCTATTTTTATTTACAAATTTTTGACATTTATTTGACAAAAAGAAAAATAATGAATTTGCTATAGTTACACTATAACAACATAATTTTATGATGCTTTTTGTTTATAAGTGTACCGATTATTTATGTGAAAATGTGTCAAAATCAACGTTTTAGTACAATTTCTTCGGCAAATATTAAAGTTTATGCTATGAATTCATGAAATAATCTTGACATATACTCCTCATGCTAAAGAATTGAATCGATTAAATTTGATATCTAGCTTATATACAAAATTTTGCTTTTAAAAAGCAAAATTTTTTGCTAAAGCTAGACATGTCAATATTAATCGATTAAATTCTTAGCACTCGTGATATAACTATTGATTAATTTTAGCGGGCCGAATAAATAGAGAATTGAATTATAACTAATAAAATTACGAACAATAGGGAATGACAACATATATAATGATAATGAATTTTATTTATAACTAAGTTAGTAGAAATAAAAATATAAAGGGATAAAATAAAGATTGCACAACCTGTAAACCAGGATAGTGGTCAGGATTCAATCTTGAGTACTGGCTTGGTTAAGCTTAGCGGGCCGGTTGATATTTGCTGATGGGCCGGACGCAGCAGCAGGTTGGCCATCACTGCTCTAAACGATTCAAATATACTTGTACACGTATCAAACATGCAATATCAATATAATTGCTTTGAATCCTTCCTTACAGCACTTAACTACGATGTTTAATTATACACTACTACAATGAACATTTGATATGTGTATTATGGTTCATTTATGAGACAAGCAATACATAGCTATCCTGCTTTACGGCTTCGTGCTGTTTGAAACGTACAGAAATGGTTCTCATTCTTATCCACCCACAAAAATGCTATAATGCATCATTTTTTTCTAGTATAATAATAGTAAAATACTGTAATGCATGTACCGAAAGTTAGAATTTTTTCTATAATTGTGCATTTGCAGACGATTATTTTTCTACAATTATGTCAAACTTATGTTACTTAACTTGCTGTTAAGAATTTAAAAATTCTGAAACCGTCGCTTAAACTTCGATTATAATTAAATTCTTCAGTCCTTCATTCAGTATAGAAAATTCGTTATTTGTAACAAGATGACTTTCATCGGTTACGCTCTGAGCTATCGCTATCTCGAGCTATTTTTAGAAATGATAGCTCAGATTCAATGACACCCCCTTGCATCCCTAAGACAGACGACCCCATGGAATTTTAGGCGTCTGAAGACAGTTCTGCGTTAGTCGTGAGCAGTGACAGTTTAAAAATGTAGTCGCGCTACGTAAAAATGTATTTTTTACGTAGTTTTAAGTTAATGGAGGGTTATGATTTTGACGTCACAGGCAAGAAAGAGAAAGATGAGGTAAAAGTTGAGATGGAAGTTCATAATGCAAACATCCATGTTTTGACGTTTCAGATGGTGTTTAAACAAGGTTATGTTTTTATTTTTGAAGTTTATTATTTAGGAAACTTAATAAATTTAACACTGACCATATATTCTTTATAATAATAACGGGAGTCACTATTGCACAAATCATACACATACTTTATTTTTGATATTTAGCATCATTTTAAGAACTGTCATTTTGACTGCGTTTTGTTTGTATTTCGCCCATGTAAATTTCATCGTAGTTCAATGAAAACATCAATAGATGGCAGCATGAAAATTTGCTTATGTATAAGCCTCAATTAAGTAGTTTCAATTATTAGATAAGTTAGTGCAACGTTAAGTTAGTTATAAGAGGTTATGCATTTTAATAAAGTCAATATTTACAAGTTTTACATTATTTCAAGTGTTCGAGTGTCATGATTTACCAGCTTCCAATTCATCCGCTCCCTATTTAACCACGACTGGTTTATTCCCTTTCCTTCATTATAGTTTCCCTTCCTTTTTATTATCCCTATCCCTATAGCCATTCCCGCATTTGCTACATATTAAATATAAATTTTGTAATTTGTTAAAAAGTTACAAATAAGGCTATTTACAAAGATAGTTGCACACAATAGTTATTTACTTTACAAGTGGGTAAAGTAAGAATAATTCCACTTTGCCCACGTGTGAAGTATAACGTTTTATCCAACACCTCTTAATAAATCAAAAATTTATTAAAGAAATATTATTTGACAGTGACATATGCTTTAAAATTTATATTAAAATGTCAATCCAAGTTGTTATCAAGGTGTTGTGTGTTATAAATAAAAAATACTCACTAGTGACTTTCCTCAAAATTATACCCACTAGTGGGTAATCTGTTCCGTTGCTTGTTTAAAATCGCCATAGTTATAGAGCATTTATTGAGAGGTGTAAAGTTAAGTAAATTAACAAAACAAAAAAACTCTTAAAATAAAAATGGAAATATACCTTCATTTAGCAATTCATTTCTGATGTTCTTTACGAATACACATGTTACTGTATGACAGTAGCTGTTCGCTTGTTTTAATAAAGTAATAATAAAATATAATACACAGGGTGATGGGATTTAAACTTTTAATTTTGAAATATTCAAAATTTGACTCTATTACTTGTTTCTCAGCAGAAGAGTTAAATGTTGCTTGTAGTTGTTTGTAGAGAAAAATTTCTGCATCTAATAATATCTCAACGCATAATTTTCTTTTATTCTTAAGAGGAAAAATTAATTAACTAGTTTCATGAAAAAAAAACAACAAAACACTCGTATTTACAATTAAATACATTTGACATTTCATGACAAACAACAACCAATAGTAAAACATAAAAGAATAAATATTTCATTTCATATTGTATAACAAAGAACAATATTGTTTTTGTTAATTTCATAGTAATAAAGAATTGATTAAATTAAAATTTATTTAAATTCGAATAAAGGAAAATTACGAATTAGGATATTATTAGCGTGACTATAGTGATCTACCCAAAAGAAACGACAAAATAAGTGAATTGGTTATCTGATCCAAATGGCAAATGGAATCCGCGGTATAAAGACCTTCCAATGGAATTAAACGTATTCGCGAGTTCTTCAACAACGAGACGATAACTTGAAACGTAAATAATTCCCAATGTGGAAGTATCTAACATTTCCTGCAACGTCCTGAAGTCTGTTTGTCGTCCCGGGCGAACATTTAAGAAGTCAGAGTATTAGACGGCAGGCGACAAGGCGGGCTGAGCTGTGCAGCGCAGCGCTAAAGAAGTTTTCCGATAAATAAATCGCGCAGGGCATTGGGAAATTTGTCACACCGCCGATATCTTTGCTGAAATATCGCAGAACATAAATTTCACGTTATATCTATTTTCCAGCCGAGTTAACTTCAACCTTCAATATTCAATATCCGGTTACAGATGTACATCGAGCAGGCTTCGCTGTTTCTCACAAGGATGAGGAGCGCGAAGGATTAGTACACTCCTCATCGAGGACGACACATTCGAAAAACGTGGACGTCAACAAGAATCAGGAAAATTAATTCACAATAGAAGAATTTTTTTTTTGACTAGCATTATTTATAATAATAATAATAATTAAATAAATTAAAGAAGACAACACTTTTCTTGATTTTCTACTTGTTTATTTATTAAATCGTTTTTATCAAGTACAGAGAATTTAGAATAGAATAGATGTGTGACAGATAAACTTAAACGTAATTTTAATTTTCCGCTCAAATAACTAAATAATGGATGGTAACTATGAGCTCTGTTTTGGGTATACTAAGAAAAGTGTTTTAGAACATAGTACAGCGCTAAAGAACAAGCAAATATCTGAAACATGTAATCTATGTATCACACATAATGTAAAATGAAATTATTAAACATTCAGATACAATACGCATGGAATGGTACTAATTTTCTACGAGTATGAAATGGACATTCCATGCGAGTTGTACACTATAATTTTTCTAAGACCACGATATTATTTTCTAACTAATTTACATTTTAATAATCAATTTGTTCCGCTTTCACCATTCCAATATTTGGCAATTCTAAATAAGTGTCCTAGCAATGGCACCTGCACTAAAATGAACTGACCTATATTGAAATACTCACAAAACAAATTCATTTCTCACGATGCTTGTAATGTACCTCATTTCCCTAGCAACAACAAATATGCAATGAGCAGATTTCTAAGTGGTCGTAGAAAAATTTATTTGTATCAAAAAATTAATGATGTACAACTTCAGCAGCACCTAGTATATTGTAAAACTACAGATATGAGAAATTTGATTAGAGTTGTAAACAGATATCGATCTGTAAAGTTAATTGTAGGTGGCAGAATAAATTAAAGTAATGAAACATTAAACTAAATTACCTGTTTTGGGATAGGTTTCAAAATTGGGGCTACACTTTTACTTCATTATCATATTAAAAACGATAAGATTCAAAACTTATATTACTCCGAAAATTGGTTCATTCCAAACTTTTTTCTTAAAAAAAAAAATAATTCCCAGAACCCGTTTAATCAAGGTAAGTGACTCACTGAAAGTGAGTTTTCCCAGTGTAACTCAGGTTGCTTGAATTGCACTTCTAATAGAGTTTTGTGAATATTACTAAAACTAACTACAATTTTGTAAGTCCACTATCTTACAACTAATTCATTAGGGTGAGACAAAATTAGTTTCTTTAAAAGTTTTCATGAAATGATGGAATTAGGTCGTAGAACAAAATGGGTTAATTAGAAACTGCAATTACCTTCACCAAGAAGAATAAGAAGTTGTACTGTATCGGATGATTCCTGCAGGCGAGCTTCCGTTAAGTCTCCCAAAGATGTTAGTGGAGGGGTAAGTACAAGGGTAAAGTTAAAATGGCAACTGTCGGCTGTGGGACTCGAACTAAGGAGTTCACAATCCATAGAAAGAGTTTTTTAAAGCAATCAATCTGTTTTGTTGGCAAACTAATAACTTTAGAGCAAAAATAATTACACAGGCTTATACAGTTAGAAGGAGGACAATATTGTACTGTTGGCAAAATAAAATTATTGGGGGGATATGGCGTGAGATGAATGAAAGATATATTTTCTTAAATGGAAAAGGGTAATATTATTATTGGAATGGATCACCCGAGATATTTCCTTTTCAACGATATAACATGTTCCTATACCTAAAATTAAAATTCAGGTCCCAAAGTACAAAGAAACATTAACATTTTCAATATGGAAAATACAACTTTAGGTAGGCTGTTGAACAAAACAAGTTATTGTTTTTTTTATTGATACTGAGTCAACAATGGCTTTACATCAAGAACAATTGTTAATATCTTAATGACTGGAGTATCAATAATAAAAACAATTATTTTGTTTTGTTCAACAGCCTACCTGAAATTATATTTTCCATATTGAAAATGTTAGTGTATATATGAACTGTGTAATCACAATATTAACTTTAGGTATAGGAATATGTTATATCGTTGAAAATGGAATATTTCTAGCTTTGCATTTCAATAAAAAAAAAGTACCTCTTTCCATTTAAGAAAACAACTTTCAACCCTCTCCGCAACATCCCAATAATAATTTTATTTTACCAATCATACATTATGTCCCCCTTTCTTGCTGTATAATAATAATAATAATATATTTTATTGTTAAAAAAGACAGTATAGATGACTGTATAGAACATGCCAGTGTATTTATTTTTTCTCTAAAGTTATTAGTTAGCCAGCAAAACTAATTGGTTATTTTAAATACTCATCCTGTATAATGTAATTATTTATTTATATTGATATAAACAATTGTGTTTAATTAACTTTTATCCTTGTAAGTATAGGCAGTGACCTTCTTAGAGCCTTAACTCTAAACAGGCAGGTTTATAAAAGGGATTAGCGCTAACTCCATTTTTATTATTACTCATAACTTCATTTCCATTCTCAAATATAATTAGTTTAACTAAGATTGAAATCAAGATTGGTTAGCATAAAATTTGACACATTTTGTTATAGTTATTAACACTCCTAGCGATGTTATGAGTATCATAACAGCCGCAGATGTCAGTTTGAAATCCGAGCTCGTAGACATCTAAGGCCTGTTATGACTCATAACATCCGTGGTTTGTTCAATAGTTTACCGGTTTCAGAATATGAAGACGTTAATGTCATTAAAATATTATTTTTTTAAATTCTTTTATGAATCTGTCATAATTTTAGAAGGTGATCAAGTTAGTCTGTTTGTTATTTTTAATACCATAGTTACAGTTGTTTTGTATCATATTTATGAATATTTTTTTTTTTACTTATACGTCAAATGGATAGTTAAAAAGTGAATTTTGGCGATGCTGATTTCCCTGAAAATATTTGGAACGCAGTAGGTGAAGCTCTAAACAGCTTAATTTTGTGTGTATTAATAAATAGCGTTAAATTATCAGTGTGTTCTATTTTAATTTTCTTGACTGTTTTGACAAGTTAGTATGATAATATTACTGTACAGCATAGAGTCTACTTTTGTACATGTAAGCATAGGTTTAATCACCTGAAACCGGTAAATATAATTAAATTAGAAACAAAGTTACAGATGATGAAAAAAATGGAGTTAACGATATTCCCTTTTATGAATCTGCCTGAAAGAGTTTAAATCGGTTTGTTGGGGTGTATACCTGTTAAATTAATTCAATAATTTATATACAGTATGTCTTTAGTTGACTTTTGGTGCAGTATAGTTGCGGTGTACAGAAGTGAACGTGTTTTTTAAAAATAAAATCGGCTTCGCTAAACAAGCCGCATGGTGAGCCGCGCAGCCCGAAAAGAAATTTAAATGATGTCGCCAAAGTAGAAAAGTTGGCGTCGAATTTTTCACATCTGCCACCGGCGTCGGCGGCGTCGCGTCTTAAACTCAAACTTACAAGTCTTGCGCGACACGGGGGCATAAATTAACTGCGTTAGTTCGCGCCGCGCCCGCCTCCGCCAACAGCGCCAGCATCGCACCGCGCGGCTAAAACATTCGTACATGCGGCCATTCGTCCTGCTGTCAATTTATTCAAAACTCGTTTTGCCAGAGCGTATTTCTCTCTCGCTCGCGCAATTGCAATAACCATATATCTTCGACTTTTGCTTTCCATTTCAGAATTTCAGGTCTCGCTTGTTTTCATCTTTCTCCCGCGCTAAACCCTTCTGTCTTGCTTCCTCGTCCCGCGTTCGCTTTTTTCCTACATGCTCTATCTGTCTTTCTCACTTGCTTGGATTTCAGCCGCTGTCAGAGCTCCTTCCTCTTTTTGATATCGATTTGCTGTCTTTGTCTCGCCTGGTGTTTTTCGCTTTCTGACTGCTTGCGCGGTCCTCGTCGCACGCGATGTTTGGGCGATATGTCCGTCTCGCTTCGGGGGTTATTCGTTGGGGCCGGGAAGATATACCTATGCAAGTCTTTGAATCTTTGGGGGAATATATAAAAGTGAACAGTTCTTTTGGGGGTTTCGCGGGCTTCAGTGCTGTTCGTTATTTCGGGGGTCATGCGAGGATTAAGGAAATTTACGACCTTATTAGTATTTTGCAATTTGTTTTCTCATTCTTGCTGCGATATAAAAGAAGTATTTTTGCACCTGCAAGATGCTGAATGCTACGCCCTTATTCCCTATATTAAGAAGGTAATATTCGATATAAGGTCTACTATAGATTATTAAAATTTAAATACATTGACTGATACCACGAGCTCTGCTTTTGGGTGTTTTAAAAGCAGCGTTTTAGGCTCGGTTTTAGCGCTGTACAATGTTCTGAAATTATTTTATAAAAAAATGCTTCAAATAGAAGTTAGGGAGAATGGATTATCTACCACTTTTATGTCGTGGTATCAGCCATTGTTATCTATCCATTTTAATACTTATATTAGCAACTGCAGAGAACTTGATTTGAAGTGTTAATAGGTATCACAAAAACATCTATCTCAACTATCTTGAATTAAAATGGCGGTCATAACTTCGTCTTTATTAATCTGTGGATCTCGTCCCAAATTTGAAGTAACAAACTTTTTTTCTATGAAGATGGGAAGCGAACTAGCTTCTATATATCGCCTCATAAAGGATGATTAATTTATGTAAACACCACAAACGACCAAGCTCTTCAGTGGGATTCGAATCCGCGACCTCTGGCGTGCTAGGCTAGTAATAAGCTACTACGACACCGAGATCGGTAATAAATATTTATTAATATACAGAATGTCTCATTTAAGGGATCTCGAGAATCGTAAGAGCTAGGCTGCATTAGACCAAGTTTTTTGAAATTGAATGCACATGTTACTAGGTCTTAGTTAAAATTAAAATAAAAAACGCGATTTTCTTTTTTATCTTATAACTTTGTTATATGTAATATTGGTTTGCACTTTCTGATGCCATTTGGAATGTTTTAATTTGCAGAAGTATTTTTTTTACATCTAACCATTTATGAGTTAGGTACTGATATTAAATTTTATTTTTCATAGGGAGGTACCATGGTATTTTGAAATAGTGATTTTTTCCTTTACTACCATATAAAACAGTAATAATATCTTTATCTACGATCGTTGTTAAAAGTGGCCTTTTTAATGGTTGCTTAGCAAGTTAAATAGTCACTTTCTGACACTATTGTTAAAAGTAACATAGTAACGTGTTAAAAGTGATTTTATTGTTAATTTTAACACGTTAACGTTAATTGTATCAATAAGTCAACAAATATAACCCTATCTGTCAAAATATCATTCTACATTTTTTAGTATTTACTAATACGCAAGGAAGATCATAAATAAAATTTTGTATGACATACGTGTTAAAAGTTAATTATTTCGTTCGCGGGGTTGTTTCACTCGGCTTCACCTCGTAACTTCCCCACTTACTCATAAAATGTCACTTTTAACACTTATAAATCACTATTTTATAACTCCCTGAAAATTTAAGGAATTTTGTTATTTATAATAAAATTGAATTAAAAAACTGTATATCGTTGTGGTAAATACAATAGGTCGTATGATGTCGAAAAAATCTCAATTTTTATTTCGTTTATTGCACCATAGTGGATCTACACGACCTTTCATTTATTTATTGCAGAACTAATTATTTGTTCAAGATTGACAGTCAATCCCGAACACAGGAGTTTCATGGGGTAATTTTTTGTTGCAGAAAAGCTTGGTATCTTTGACATATGACCAATTGCATTTACCACAACGAAATAACATTTTTTATTATAAACGTTATTAACATCTGAAGCTTTTTTTCGCAACTGATTCTATATTCGAAATAAATTGAATTTATTTATTTTGTGTGAAGTAAATTTCCATTTCCGGTGCAGTAATTATGACCAAAATCAACTGAGTACTACACAATGTTATGAAATTTTATTACTTTATCATTTCTTGTTTTATCCATTCACGCACACAGATAACATTGAAATAAAGGTCAAAACAGATTAAAACCAAATCATGAAATAGTTAACTTTCTGCACTTGTTGCACAATATATCATTGTTTTATGTGAACAATAACAATTAAGAGATGCAAGTATCCAAATTAAAATATGTGACGTTTGTTTAAATGAAACGACAGGCAATAGCGGTTAGAGCACAAAAGATATGTAGCGTGAAGTGAGCGTTTAATAGAAGTGTCATTCAACTGTTCTATAATGAAAGTCTCGTGACGACGACGATGACGATGACGGCAAGCGAAGCAACCACGTAACGCGAAGTGCTCAAATTAATGAAATCGTTACTAACCCATTATTTCGTACAATTTTACGATGTGTTCACAACTGAACAATTAAGTTACAATTTTAATGAAGTTAATTATGCACCTTAAAATTTCGAACTTAACAAACCAAAACTAATTTCAGTAAAAACTTAATAAGAACCGCTTAAAAACGCAATTAAGAAGTAGACGCTATTAAAACGGAGAGCAATAAAATTTTTATTGTTAGCAACTATCGGTCGATAGTTAATCAAGGTTTTGTTGCGAAATTCATACGCGGATAATTAGAAACAAGACTACATGAAGCTGTGACCAATCAAGTGAACGCATTTGACCACTGGGAATTTTGTAAGAAGCACAGACGTAGCCTCTTCTCGACCAATTACAGAGGCAGAAATCCATGATTCACGTTTATTTTAAAGACGTGATGTGGATCTCCTAGAACGGCCATCTGACAGTTGACATGAAATCAATTGTCATTTTGTATTTTTATGTTGGCGTTTATCAAGGAATTTCGATCATTTTCAATAGTTATTTGTGTATCAAGTGCGGATAGAGCATTGTTTGTTGCACGCGGCGAGAAATTGTTGATCGAGGCGAAGCCGAGATCAACAACTCGACAAGTGCGCCGAACAAGCTCTATCCGACGAGATACACACAATATTTTTTCTACAATCGTTGAACAATGTCAAGCTGTAGAAAAAAATTAATTTTCAAAATTATCTTTGGTCCCGCCTATAACAATTCAGTAAAATTGTAGTTACCCATGTCACCGTAATCATGACAACGTTTATGAACAAAATCAAAATTTTCAAAGAAATCATAATTTGACACATGGAGTACATTTGACATATGGAGTACATTTGACATAAAGTCTACAGAGTGAATACGTTTATGGTGATTAAGTTGAAGTGTATGTACGTATATGCCAACTGTATTTGCAATAGCAAGGTTATTACCAGAAAAATCCAATGCATCATTTATTTTTATCTAATTTATTTTTGTTTTATTTTTGTCGCACTAGTGCGACAATATGTCACTTTGTCGCCCTAGAGCGACAATTTTGAACATTTCCTAACTAAAAATGGAATGACAATGTCGATATTGTGCAACGATTGTAGAAAAAAGTAATTTCCGAATTTACAGCAGTATAAGAATTATAGTATTATATTCGGGATTATGGTCATTATTCTCTCGGATGATTTTCATCACTCGTCTACGGCTCGTGACGCAAATTTCATCTTCGTGAACAATGACTATTATAATCCCTCATATAATAATATACTCGGTAATGACCGTAGCAGTCGATCCGCTTAATTTAAGGAAAAAAAATAATATACAATAAGAGAAATAATTTATTCCCTGTTAATTATCCTTAAATGTAAATAGAAGAACGGAATAAATTAAATAAATTTTTATTATTACAACAATTTAAGTTTTTCTATTTTCGATATATTAAGTATCAAGAAATACAATATATTGCTTTCCAATTTTTCTATCTTATACAAAGTAGGTATTGGAATCATGAAAAAAATCGCCGACGAGATTTTTGCGGAAATACAAATTTTGACGTCCTCTGAAACCGTTAAAACCAATTTCTCAATAATGTCTGTGTGTGAGGATGGACGGATGAAAGACAGTGTGCGCAATATCTCATGAACGAGACAAGATATGTAAACAAAAGCTGAGTTGATTTTCAATAAAATTGAAAACCGGAAGAGGAAGAACTGGTAACAAAAAACAAGAAATTCCATTTTTCATTTCAAAAATAGAATCATCTGTCAAAATAAGTTTCAAATGAAAGATGTTAGTAAAAATATTTGGAATATAAAATGTTATTTGCACATTTCTTGAACATGTGAGGAAAACTAAAGTATATATTTAATAATATATTTTAATAATAATAGTTACAATGGGAACAAAAACTAAAACATTTTTTATGTCAAATAATCAAAAAATATTTATGAAGTGTCAAAAAATAGTATAAAAGCAATATTTGTATTTTTATACAGTTAGAAAGTTTTAAAGACTAGTTATTAATTAATACCTATTTAAAATATTATCACAGTTCAAATGAGAACAAACAATTAAACAGCTTTAACATCTATCAAGCAGATTCACAAATGGAATTAACGCTAACACCATTTTTTTCATCAACTGTAACTTCGTTTTTAAATTAACTAATTAACAAAATGTGTCAAATTTTATGTTAACCAAACTTAACTACAACCTTAGTTAAGATAAATATCTTCTAAGAATGGAAAATGAAGTAACGAGTAAAAATAAAAATGGAGTTAGCACTAATTCTTTTTGCGAATCTACTTGTATATGTCAAATAATTGTCAAAATAAAATCATAGGCAATGAACAAGTCTTACGTGTTCAGTTGGTTTTATATGTATAAGAAAATAGTGTGGTGCCCACACCAGATTTTTAAGTATAAAAATTGATAACGTAAAATAAAATTAGGAAATAACACACAAAGAAATCACACAAGTAAAAAGACGACTAATATGGTTAACGTTATTATAATCTTCCCCAAGGACCTGTCAACCCTTACTATGCAAATTCCGCAACTGTATTTATATATTACTGAAGTATTGGATCTTCCTGTACATGGATTTTGTTTTAGAAAGAAAATCATACAAATATTGGTCTCAGGACACAGCGTATTCAATCTTGGCTAAATATATCATCAGACCTCTCATCCAAGGACAAGGCTCCGTATATCAGCACAGCGTCAAAGTTATGTGAGCCAAGGCAAGTGAAGAAGAGGGTCCCCGTGGCTCCACGGATTATTTTGTTGTATAGGGTACGTGTTGACACATTTTTATGGCTCATTATAGGAAATGACATGCCGTTTTTTCAAAGCCATGTCGGAGAGGAAGAAAAAACTGCCTGGGACTATATCGTGCTGCGGAGGGTTTCACTACATGCTGTGTTCGTCTCTTAATATAGGAACAGTACGCCAATGAACAGGGACAGCGAATGGAATCGAAACATGTATGATATTTTGACAGGTAGGGTTATATTTGTTTATCCAACACCTCTCAATAAATGCTCTGTAACTATGGCGATTTTAAACAAGCAAAGTAACAGATTACCCACTAGTGGGTATAATTTTGAGGAAAGTCACTTGTGAGTATTTTTTATTTATAACAATAATAATAACACACAACACCTTTGTAACTACTTCGATTGACATTTTAATTTTAAAAATTTAAAGCATATTCACTGTTAAATAATATTTCTTTAATAAATTTTGCATTATTAAGAGATGTTGGATAAAACGTTATACTTCACACGTGGGCAAAGTGGAATTACCCACTCGATAAAATTATCACACTCAGCCTTCGTCTTCGTGTGCTAAAATTTTTCTCGTGGGTAATTCCTTACTTTGCTCACTTGTAAAGTAAACGTTAGCAACGTGTTAAAAGTATAAATAACTTTTAACACATTGCTTTATTACTTTTAACACTAGTGCCAGAAAGTTTTTTTTAATTTGTAAGCAACCGTTAAAAGGGCCTCTTTTACCAAGGGTCGTAGAAAAACGCATTATTTAAAACCACCCCTTTGTACCACGTAACCAATCGAATAATTTCTTCATAAGTAAACATCCCTAAATTACGATAAGCTTATTAAAAATTGACAACCTATGTTGCATTTTATCCAGTACGGTAATAGCTAACTGGTATCCCTAATACATAAAAATAAAAAAATAAATATAACATCATGTCTTTTACCTATTATGGGTGTGGCACTCTGCTAACGCAGATCACGATAAGTGATATATTTATGTGTATGAAGTGCGGTTACCTAGGCCACAAAGATTTTAGTGGAGGGGAAATTTAAATTGGCAACTGTCAGCTGTGGGATTCGAACTGAGGATCTCACGATCCACAGTTCGACGCGTTACCACGGAGCTATTTACCCCATTATAATACATTAATGACAGAAATGCAAAAATTCACGGTATAATATTCCTGCACATGAAAAGAAGACCAAATATGTTAATGCAGCCGGGAGGTAGAGTATCTACGAAGTACATATTTTTATTTGATTAAACCGTTGGTTTGTGTTTGTTCAATATTAAATATTTTTGCTCTGCAAAATACTAATCTGCGTTAATCAACGCTCGGGTTGCTATCCAAAGAAACAGCGGTGACATTTAATCTGTACCGTAGCTAGCAGTGGATGGAATATCAGTGGACAGGTCAGTTCTTTTTTATTTTTTCATAGTTATTACGATGCCACAAGTTTGAAAATCGTTGAAAATAAATGAAAAACTACACGCCTCAGTGATTGGCGCGCGCGGTACACGCTCGGTGTATCATATTGGTATTATTTGTGATGCAATGGAATTGGATGCACTCAGTGGCGTAGAATTGCAAGCTTAAAATGGACGACGAAAATTGGTTAACTAGAAAATGTCAACTGAAATTAAAGTAAGTAATAAAAATTAAATATAGCATCATGTCATACTTTGGGTGTGGCGTACTGCTATTGTACATCACATGATATATTTTGCACGTCTATTGCGGGTACCAGCCGTGAAGTCACGACCCCCCAAAGATATAAACGGAAGGAGCAAAAAGAGGACTACGTTTAAAATTGGCAATATATTGACGGTATTTGGAAGTAATCTATATTTACATTAGTACAGGAAAATAAGGAAAATTTTAGAGAACTTTACACTGAGATTTTATAATGGAAAAATGTAGACTTTGAGGTCAGAAAACATATGTCACACACGCTACCACCAACGGATTGAGAAACAAAAAAATACGTCCAAAATATTTTTGAAAGTTCTATTGCATGGCATCAAATGTAAGTTCCCCCTCACAGCCTGGGGTGTGGGAGGGGAGCCACTTCATAATCTTAATAGTAACCCCTAGTTTTTACTGTAGATTCGGATTCTGTGATAAATAATATGAAAGTTTTGTCTGAAATTTTTTTCCGTTTCACGATAGATGGCACTGTAATCGCGAAAAACAGATTGATAGATATTGGCGATTTTCATGGTCAGATTTGAAAAATAAATAAAGTAAAGACATGTTAACATTTTATAAATTTGTAAGTTTAGGGTTAAACATATTGATGCACACCCCTCTCCCCCCAATACCCTTGTTTTCGATTTTACCAAAAAAATTTAGGGTAATTCAATTAAATAATTTAAATACGACATTTTACGCTAAAGAAAAATAATCTGCAATGCAGTCAACATAAAATAGTTCATGATACACGTATGTTACATAGGTATATGTTACTTACGGACTACAATATATTTAAGATTTTTTTTTAATTAAACGCAAAAATTAAAACATCCAAAACAACTCCAACTACTAATTTGTGGCTTAATTGTTTCTCATGTTTCTCCGTCCCTGTATGCGAAAGTAGAGCGCCACACTCAAAGTGGATAACTGAACTAATAATATAAATATTTTATTTGCCTCTTTTATTTAATTTAGGCTATAAATACAAAATCGTTCATTCGCAATGTGGTCTACATTATTAGTCAAAATTAGGTTGTTGATTTATAACAAATGCTAATTTTAGTTTTAAACCCATACATCGAAGTTCAAATATTTAAACAAATTCATCAATAGAACTTGTTTATTTTATAACAATATCCAGTTTCAACATAATAATGCAATTATGGTGCCTAGTGGATTTATTTATAGGTTAATTTAGAGTATTTTGTGATAATAGAATTTTCATTGTAACTACTAGCAAAGTGAAGTAGTGTTTATTTTATCGGTGCCCCCATTTCCAGCCCATTTCACGCCAATGGTCCAGTAGCCTTTTAATTCAGTGCGCGTCCACTGTAATAGAGGCGCCAGGCTCGCCCACCCCGTCCCACGCGCGTCACTATATTACCGACCGATGTAAAAAAACGCAGCTTTTTCATTTGACCATTGCACACGCTAATTTCTAAATTAAAATGGCAAAAACCTGTGCGCGTTTCAGCGGTGGCTGAACGTGCCCGGGTTTTTTGCTGGTTTTGGGTGATACTCTACGTGTTAGCTGCGGCGAATGTATCAATAATATTAATGCGTTATTTTATTAACGTGTACACTGCATTAAACCATCCGGCAAATGTTGCCAAAAAATAACTTTATTAAAGACGTGCATTTATTATTTTCCATACGGATTTGCTTTAATATAAGCTTTTTTTTGTTATTACAGTTATACGGGGTGTAACATAAACAGGTACATTAAATTTAACGAGTTACAGAACTCTTCAAGAACAACAATATTTCTTAATAACTTTTTGTTTAACACATCTGTTGTTTTGAGTTAAAATTCTTTAAAGATTTGTTACAAATTTGATTACCCGTTAATGGGAAACATATGACTGTTATTAAATTCCAAATTGACAGAACTGAAGTTAGCTTCAATGGTTTCAGCGGTTTTCGTGTCATCCGCCATATATGGCGCTAGTGGAAATACTGTCAACTGAATCTGTGTAAAAGTTGTATTTTTTTAATAATAGAAAATTATTCAAACGATAATGAAGCTGAAGAACAAATTCCAATTATTATTTCTTGACGATTCTTAAAACCAATGAAATGCTACATGGTGTGTCACGTGTCTGCGTTTTAACCAATCCTGTAGCCAAATAAATGAAAAATGTCGCATCATAATAATAGCTCAAATGATACTTATTGTTCCAGCTGTCATTTTTTTATGCGTATTTTTTTATTTATTCGGAAGTTTATTCGTAGATGGAAATATCGGCCCAGAGAATAAAACTCTAGTGACTATTCTCGGGAATAATCTATGTCACTTTTTTTTTTACATATGTCAGTTAGGTTATTCTCACTCTGTTGTTATATTACTACTGAGAATATAATTAATATGTCACGTGACATATTTTCAGCCAATCAACAATGATAATCTCTTTAGTATCACAGCGATAATTATTATAAAAATAAAATGATCACATTGTTTTGTTCCGTTGCTAAAAAAAAATTTTTACAGATACAAGTAATTTTGTAATTTAAAGTAGAAAAATCGTACACAGGTTATCCAAATAAATTCAAACATATATTCATTAAATAAAATTGTGCTTCAAATCGTGTCTGTAGTTACAACAAATACTATTTTGTATCGTTTAAGAGTAGTATTGGGCAAGAGGTTATGTGCTGGCCAGATCTGATTTTTTATTATTATTAAAGTACACTAAAATATAAAACCACATGTGAAAGTTGGAGTTAAAAATTCCCCCAAATGAGCGAAATATTAAGTTCTACATTTAAAATTACATTGATGTCGTAGGTCGTATATTATACCCGAAATAAACAAACGGTGGTTCACAGATTTTCGAAAATAATGTTGGGAAAATTACAAAATAATATATATTTAAATTGAAATTATTTTATATCACTTTTTGTCTCATTTTACAAAAACATTTTGACATTCTCCAAGTTGAGTGCTGCATATGAAGCTGCAAACACGCAAATGCAAGAACATCACCTGAGCAGAATCCGAACAAATCCAACACACCTGAATATGTATATTCTTAGTTAAGGTGGAGTGAGAGTAAATACTTGAATCCCATTTGCAACAAACGTCCTACGTCATCAAAAACAAAACATGACGTATTTATTTAAGGGAGTAATTTATAATTAAAATATGGAATTTTCCGTAACTTTTAACTCCTCTTTGATATTTTTAATAAACTTCTACTATTTTTGATTATGGTGGAATAGCCTATTTCGAATCCACCCACGAAACCAGCATGTTAACCCCGCATCTAATCAATACGCTCCACAAGTAGTAACCCACACACCAACACACTACACACCCCCATCATATGAATGTACAGAAAAGCTTTCGCAGCAACATGCACTCATAATGCATCATACGCGCAGCGTACAGATATTGCTGTGTACGTCTCTCGCGGGTTTATACGTTTATGGCCATCGTGAGTGTTCGTACGCTCGTATTACGTTGCTCGTGTGTTCGGGAGCTTTATGCCACACTAAAGATTCAGAGATTAAATTCAATCTTTTAGTCAAACGGCCAAACGAGCGGCTTTCGACGAATATGAGAGACTGCAAGCGCGAAACGTGATTGGTGGATGTGACGGGAAAAGTAGGATGGTTTATGGGTTTGTCTGGCGCTACTAGTAGTGCGGACTGAATTTAGTGCACTCTTTAAACAAGAGGATAGTATTTTATAATTATATTATTGAGGTTTTAAGCCATCTACTAAGGGATCTCCAGGAGTCCAGGACATTAATCAAAACTTCGGAGAGGAACAGGATAAATGAATGTGAAGAGAGAACAGGGGATAACTTAATAAATGAAGTAGAGGAATAAGAAGATAGTAGTTATTATTTCTCATTATCAGTATTAATAAGTGATACAAATGTCATGTCCTATACAAACTATATTTTTTTTATAATTTTTTATGAAACTTTATTTATATGACGATCAGTGAAAACCCGATGTGAAAATGCCATATATTACCCGAGATATATTTTTTTTTAAGTTTGTGTGACGTCACGGGTGCTCCTTCAGTGGCACTAAAACAACGATTTTTCATGATAGTAGATATTATATAATTTTTAATGCAAAAATAATATTTACATATAATTTTAATTACAACTAAACTTAATATAAATAAAGGTAAAATTCCTTTGGCAACCTTATAGTATTTTACTAGATATTCGAGTAAATATCATACGAAAGTTTGAGAACAGTGGCGCTGGTAGTAAGGTAACCTAACCTCAACACACAATTTTATTCAATAGTTTTTCAACACAGCACAATAAAACTGTGAAATTATAAAACAAGTAATAGAAGCCCAACAAATATAATCTTAAATACCAACAAACAAAACAAATGAAATGATATTTTGTAGTGCTATTTTAGCCCACAATAGGCGTTGTGCGCAACGGCAGACGCGCGATTTGCACTTTTCATATTTCTGGCCAATAGAATCAATGGGAGCACCCGTGACGTCAAAATATGTTCAATTCGTGATATCGCTTTACTGCAGAATATTAAAAAAAAAAAATACTTTACTATAGTACTAGATATTCCGTAAGTGTTAAACGATTTTGATATAAATTTATCATATTTCGTTTATGGTTTATGCGCCCATATTATTTAAAAAAATAAAGTATTCCTATAAACCATATTCAATAATGTGTAATTTTGTTTAAATTCCATGGCTATTACTTACAAACGACCACTGCTATAAAATTGATTTTGCGATATACTAAATTGTAAACCTACTTTTATAAAGCCATGTCTCTAGTGGTAAAGAATCTTTTCACGGTCTGAGCCCATAAAACGATTTTATGGGCTATTATCTTCTAAACTATAACAAAATGCGTTATTTATTGTGTATGTTTTAAAATACTATGTTGAACGAACAGTTCAATGTATTGTGTTGTACACTCCAGTAAATTATTTACGATTCAGTATATCATAAAACATTGTACAATGCTCGACCACAACCCAAACTTGTAACATGCTAGCGCTTATAAAGTTCTAAGTTACGGTCTTGCAATGTGAATTACTATTACATGCTATAAAACGTATAAAAAATATTTGATTCGTTATTTAGATGCAGAACACAATTAATTATCTACAAACGACATAGCATTTCCTGTATTGCATATTGTAATATATTATCAGAAAATTATTTTGTGAGTCACGTTTATTTGAGTCAGTTTATTAAATCGCTACCACGTATTGAAACAAATAATTAGATCATAAATAAGCAAAAATCTAAAGCAAATTAAATGGGAATATTCCTAACAGGCCTACCTTATATTTACAGTCGTATTTCCCAACTCTCAGCTACTTGAACCCCTTACTGCTGCCACTGTTTCACTAATCACTATAGTCTAGTATAACTGCATATTAAATAAGTTAAACAAATTACCGAGAAATACAGTAAATCTTTCATCATATCCGCACTTAAGAATAATATTTTATTATTAAAATCTGCTCCAAGCAGCGCGCCACAGCCCGAAATGAGAGACTGATTTTGTGATATATTTATGCTCACACATTAGTAAAAAAATCCTGCAATTATTTCACTGCAAATCAACTGCACTATCACCGATAATATTAGAAATTATCACCACAAAACTCAAACGTCCATTCAACGTAAACGTTAAAACAGAAATAAGCAATTGTCTTTGAAAGCGTACTGGCAAAGCACAGAATTATTCGTTGAAACAAGACTAATTAGCAGTTCAAGTCAACGCTCGAAAGCTAGCTAGAAGTATATGTACGTATAAAAAAATATAGAAACGAATTTAAGTATTATTTTTATTGTGAATGCAAAGAAATTTTAATACTTCTAAAAACATATCTGTTTTAAGTATTTATTTGTAAATAAAACATTATACTGTATAACGTTATATACAACATCTCTTAATAAATGCAAAATTTATTAAAGGAATATTATTTGACAGTGACATATGCTTTATATTTTTAAAATTAAAATATCTATTGAAGAAGTTACCAAGGTGTTGTGTGTTATTTTTATTGTTATAAATAAAAAATTAATCACTAGTGGCTTTTCTGAAAATTATATCCACTAGTGGGTAATCTGTTACTTTCTTTGTTTAAAATTGCCGTATTTATAGAGCATTTATTGAGAGTTGGATAATAGTTATTTACTTTACAAGGGGGCAAAGTAAAGAATTAGCCACGAGAGAAAATTGTATCGAGTGGGTAATTCCACTTTGCCCACGTGTAAAGTATAACGTTTTATCCAATACCTCTTAATAAATGAAAAATTTATTAAAGAAATATTATTTGACAGTGACATATGCTTTTAAATTAAAATGTCAATCGAAGTAGTTACCAAGGTGTTGTGTGTTATAATTATTGTTATAAATAAAAAAATACTCACTAGTGGCTTTTCTCAAAATTATACCCACTAGTGGGTTATCTATTACTTTGCTTGTTTAAAATCGCCATAGTAATAGGGCATTTATTGAGAGGTGTTGGATAAAATATTGTTACTGAATCAAAAAATTACCTTTATTTTGCAGATATGAATAACTTTAAAGCTAGATTTATAATAACGTAAGTTAAGAGGTAATGCATAAGTAGTTGTTAAGGCAAATAGTTAAAACTGATGATTGAAGTTGCAAAGTATGCGGTAAAGAAAAAAATTGTACAAATGGTCAATTTTTACGTTACTTTACCTAACATTTTTTCCCACTGGCCAATCAGAAATCAGCATTTTAAACTTCGAATTGAAATCTGTATTATGATTACAACTACTGACGAAGTTTAAACAAGAGATGATGAATTCAAAAGAAAGAAACCGAAATTGTAACATACCCTCTGATTAGCTAACTGTATTAAATTCTGTTTCTCAATATACATCAAACAGATAGTTTACATTTTACGTTACTTCATTATAAATCCATCTTGAAAGAGAAACTAGATCTAGAGATCTCTTCAGTCATCAAATTTACTTTTACACCACTTTGGGGGCTGCGATTTGAAGGCAGGTAACCGAATCTCAGACGTACAAATATATTATTGCCCAGATCTGCGAAAGCAAAATTCTACACCATAAATGGATAACTGACTTGATATATTTATTTTATCCAACACCTCTCAATAAATGCTCTCTATAACTATGGCGATTTTAAACAAGCAAAGTAACAGATTACCCACTAGTGGGAATAATTTTAAGGAAAGTCACTAGTGACTATTTTTTTATTTATAACAATAATAATAACACACAACACCTTGGTAACTAGTTCGATTGACATTTTAATTTAAAAATTTAAAGCATATGTCACTGTCAAATAATAATTCTTTAATAAATTTTGCATTTATTAAAAGATGTTGGATAAAACATTATACTTCACACGTGGGTAAAGTGGAATTACCCTTTCGATAAAATGATCACACTCAATTTTCGGCTTCGTGTGCTAAAATTTCGTGGGTAATTCCTTACTTTGCCCACTTGTAAAGTAAATAACTATTAAATAACTATTTTGCAGATAATACAGTTCAATTATGCAGCAATAAAATAATGTTTATAGCGCGAAATTAGTTAGCAAGTAACAGTATTATTAATATCATAAAACGTAAAGTCTTGCATGTGTGTCGACCTCCACGACGATGAAACGAAGCGTTCATTTTAATTTGTAGAGTTTCACTCCGTCCGTCTTGTCGGGTGACAATGAACATATTACCCAGCATTCCTCGCACATTCACGTGCATACAACTAATTCTCCAAATTATACTTAGAGCAGAGTATGTTGTGCAACTTGCTGCAACTCCAGACTCCCGAGAAGCTGCGGAACTTTAACCTTGAATGTGTTGCAGTGTTATGTGCTGACATTTGATACTTGGGATGTTAAGAGTGAAAAATGCTTCTTTGTTCTTCATGTTTCGGGACGGCATATGAGATTTCTAATGAAAACGAGGTGAATTGCTTTAGGACATTAAGGAAACCTGGACACAGTGAGTTTCATTTTAATCAGAAACGTCACTGGGATTTCTATGTTTTAAGTATTTTTCTAATGTGGCAGTCACAACTATTCTTAATGGAGGGTTATGATTTTGAATTGAGACGGAAGATAATAATACAAACATCCATGTTTTGATGTTTGAGATGGTGTTTTAATAAGGTTATGTTTTTATTTTTGAAGTTTGTGATTTAGGAAACTTGATAAATTTAACACTGGTCATATATTCTTTGTAGTAATAATGAGAGACATTATTGCACAAACCATTACACATTTTATTTTTCATATTTAGCATAATTTTAAGAACTGTCATCTTGACAGCGTTTTGTTTGTATTTCACCATTTGATACTCACGTGAATTTCATCGTAATTCAATGAAAACATCAATAGATGGCAGCACGAAAATTTGCTTCTGTATAACCCTACATTCGAAAAGTATTTTCTACAGCTGGTACAATTTTTACTTTAAAAAGGATTAGCTAGATTGAAGAACGCTAATATCCTATCTCTTTTTTCACACCTGAATATGAAGATCTATTTCATTGGTCATTTTGACGCAAAATAGTAAACATAAGATGTTCCTCTTATACAAATATGTCAGGATCGGTTCAGTGAATTGTTCTAGATCTAACTTTAGAATCTATATATATTCATGATAAATTTTAAATGTAGGTACTAAGATAATGTACACAACCCATTTGAAAATCAATTTGCACTAACGTCAATTCTATTTTAAAAGCTATTGAAACATTTATCGTGCGATGTACCAAATTTAAAGCACGCAACATGTAATAAATGACTTAATTATTTGAGTGTTTTAATATCTTTTTTTAAATCTACTTTGTTCATATGTCATATGTCGCCAGAAGAGTGGATGATTGTGAATGATGTAAACAACACAAACGACCATGCTCTTCAGTGGGATTCGAACCCATGATCTCTGGTGTGTGCTATACTAGTGATATAGTTACCGAGATCGACTTTAGGCTATCAATTGTTTTATACAGGGTATTTCATTTAAAACAACCAGCTCTTTTTTGGCAAACTAATGACTCTAGAAAAAATGTTAGTTACAAGACCAGGAAAAAGTACCCTATTTAATAGAAATAACAAACAGAAAATTAATCATAATCGTATTAATAGTTTATTGAATAGCCAACTTCAATATTGTAAAATTATTTCTGATTTTTAATACCATTTTTCTCAAAATAATTGTTATACAACCTCAAATCATATTTATATCGTTGAAATAAAAAAAAATCTCTATCTAATGGACAAAAAATTTATATAGGCTACTATTTTAAATATATAATTTTATTCTATCGTTTGAGAACCACTGGTTTAATTTTCTGTTTATTATTTCTATTAAATAGGGCCCCTTCTCCGGGTCATTTTTTGTATATAACATTTTTCTCTATAGTCATTAGTTCGCCCAAAAAAGCGCTGGTTTTTTGAAAGGAAACACCCTGTATATTATTACATTATTTATAAATATGTGGAAGAATTTTTTACCACATTTGTGTTTCCGATATTTTATTTTCTTATACTTATTTTAAAGAAGTACCTATAGCAACCAAGAAAATAATCGATTGCTAGATTTTTGTGGAAATAAATGTTTTGCAGGTACCTAATTTCGTTTTGACCATTTTCTCAATTACGTTTGTGTGGATGAATGGATGGACGAAAGAATGGATTTTTGGAGTGATGGATGTATGGATGGATGAATGGATAGATAGAAGAATGGGGGAATGGTTGGATGAATGGATGGAGGGAGGGAGGGATGAATGGATAGATGAAGGGATGGGCGAATGGATGGATGGGTATCCATATGTTATATATCTCACGAACGAGAAAAGAGAGAATAATATAATTTCATAATTATAAGTTTTATAAAAATAATATATGAAGAACTGAGTTGAATTTAGTAACAATTGCAAAACAGGAAGTGAAAGTTTACTTGACAAACAAAACAATATATTTTTAAATTATTTTGCATGTAAAATCAGCTGCGAGAAATAGTTCCAATAAAAGATGAATATTTGGAATATAAAATATTATTTGCAATTTTCTGGTGTCTACTTCCGCTTTTGAGAAAAACTAATTATATGTTTAATTCCCAATGGTGAGATTCAAAATTGAAACATACTGTTTATTATAGCTTTTTAAAGTACAAATGCAATATTGGGCCCGACTATAGATGCGCGTAGTTAGTTTATATTAATGATTTCACATAGAAATTTTTTCTGCAAATCCAATTTAATTTGTTTACCATTTCATCTGTTATTTATCGCCAGATGTAAAATAGAATTTTTGATGGAATGCAGATATGAAATATTAATCATACAAATTTAAAAATAAATTCCTTTTTTTTTCGGACAAATTTTTGGCTAACTGTTTGAGAGTAGCAGCATTAAAATGCCAGAGGGAAGTTTTTTAAAAATTTATCCTCATAAAATGTGCTCTTCTGGTGCATGGAATATTCTCCCGTCAAATAAGTTCTCATTCCAAAGTTTTACCTAAAATTTTACGACGCCAAAAGGACCGTAACTTCTAGTAAAACCTTCCCTAGACGCACGACATCGCACACACACACACACACACACACACACACACACACACACACGCAGCGTCGCCGTCGTCTTGGCCTACTCGATCGGAAGCAGTCAATATTTGCCTTGAATTTCTATATGACACATAACTTCAAATTCTCGCACGGTGCCTCCCCCTGGCACGGCCCTGTATTTGCATATACATTACTTTCGTGAACGCCGACGCATAAAGTTGTTAGCGGGACGTGACTTGCGTGCGAACGTTCGGGGTTCGAATCCTGCGCATCGCAACAAGGGGCCTGATGTATGGAAGGCGACGGAAAACCTATTTTTTGTGCAGCAATTTCTTATAACTCAAAAAAGTAATTTTCTTGATGCTACGAGCTTTTGGGTTATTAGCAAATTGTCGTAGTCGAAGAATATTTCATACAAGTTTGCAGATTTGGTGTTAGTTTAACCGGACAACAAAATAAAGCCTAATTTTGGCAGTAGAAATTTTGCATTTTAAGATGAGTCACCTAAAAAAGCAGATATTTTAGAATTCCAAATATGTATGTTTTATATTTTACAAAGTGCATATATCATTACAATTTAAAATTGTAGATTTTAATTTGTATCCAAATTATTTTTCTTTGCACATTTAATGCGAAAGTTTATAGTAGTGACTATACATATTACCAACTTAAATTGCACAGTTACTATACATCTCATTCCATCAATTGGCTGTTGTTGTTAACCTCAAAAACAAAAAAATTAGCATTTTGTTGTATTAATAGATATTTTATCTATTTTATATTTTCAAGTTATCGGAAATTTGATTACTATTTTATTGCTTGGATGTTATACAATACTGTTGAAAATTATAGTATTTTCTAATTAATGTATTATTCAAAGAACATTTCTTCAGTTATTCTTTATTCATTCCATTCTACAACTCAGTTTAACAGGTATTTAATAGATATTTTCCTCGTTGTGCAAATTTCACATGCGTATATTAATAATGCATTATCACACGTATATTGTACAATATTTTATCTATGCCCGCCCAAATTTAGTTTTTTTTTGACAAGTAGAAAATTAATCCAAGTAGTTGCTGTAATAGTATATTATGATACAAGTGTATAAGTAAGCTTATATTAAAGCATGTACGACGAGTTTAAGATTTTTTTCATTCAATTCATAATTTTGCGCGTGTAACGTTTATAATATGTCGTTTACATGGAGATTGGTTAGCATTTATTGTTAACGTTTACAGTTTTGACAGATATTAATAGTAATTATTTTTATTATTGCTTAGCAACCTTTAAAGCACGGCGTGTTTTAATTTTGCGTTTGCGAACGCTGTAGCGTGTTTTAAACACGGGTTTATGATGCAGGAATAATAAAAAAAATATTTTTAATCCATGACGACCACAATATGACATTACACAATTATGTAGTTGTTTTTCATAAATTTTTGAAGCATTTCGGGAAAATGAGTGATTTAGAAATTATTTCGTCGGATATAGAAGAACAAGCTTCAAAAATTATTAATTAATTAAAAATTAATTATTTAAAGAATTGTAAAGATTGTATTTATAATAAATAATATGTGAATGAAAACGAGTGCGGTAATGAAGCTCTTAACTCACACAAAATGAGTGGTAAATAAATACATATAAGTTGATAAAAGTTAGCCTATACTGCTCATGTAGATACTTATTGTCATCTTTGATGTTAAATATCTTTGATTCTAAACTGAAGATTTTTTCATCCAGAATTTACATATTACATATTTCAATTTTATAAAAAACTGAAATAAATAGTTTATGGTAGTCGCACCTTAACTTGACGGAAAATATCTTTGTTTTTTGTAATCAATAATTGATGTTTATTTAAATTTTGAAGTTTATTTGATTTTCAAATAGGTAACGAACGATTAATCGGAATGACATTTTCTGGCAACTATATTCTGGTTTGTTGACAATGTTATCAATCGTATACTTTTTCATAACATTATTATTATTTTAAAATAAACATATACAAGCAATATCTGACAATACGCTAATTCAATTAAAGCGATAAAATGAATATATAGGTTATATCACCTGAAATCTGTCATCCGTCAGTATGACCAATTACTGTTGTGTCAGTCTGACGTCACATCAATGATTCGACTTGAATTAAATTAAATTTCAAATTCAATCCACGATATAATTATTAAATTATTTCCCGGATTCGTCAAACTAATTTTGAGATCCTATAAATTCAACTATATTTTCATTATTCTTATTGGTTGATTTTCTAGCAATGTTCCAAACAGTTCACATATTCGCCGCAGACACGCTGACCTCGCAAAGAAAATTTATATGCATATCACATTGCACATAACTGTCGTTGTAAAATTGAAACAAATAGCAGTGCAATACAATAATTCACTCAATAATTTATCTAAAAATAAACAAGGAAAATGTTGTTAATAATTTAACAAAAGCGTCTGAGGTCAGAATGCTCAATTGCGCAACAGTTAAAACAATAATTATTAACACGGGTAATTAGACGACAATCAGTTAAGTTTGCCTATTTAATTACCTGTTTAAAGCTTTATAAACTTGGCGAGTTCAACTGAAATAACTCGATTAACGCGATCGCCATAAACGCAATTACAAATAATCAATTATAGGAAACATTTGAAATTGTAGTCGATTGTTTGTGATGCCATTGTTTATTGAATAGTTGAACAGGTGAAATTTTAATGCATATTATTTATACTTCTGATGCTCTCATTGCTTTGATTAAATAGATGAAAATTTCAGTACCAGTTCATTATCATTATAAAGTTAGTGAATACATTAGCAGAGTAAATAAAATCATCGTGTCATTTTAAAACTAAAATGTGAATAATTTAATTAAATTTAATTCTGTTTCAGAGAACCACAATTTTATTTTCAGTAAATTTAATTATTTTGCCAATATTTTTATACTTGTGTACCACAGCAATTAGTTTAAAATTCAAATTATTTAAATGAATAAATTTTTATGTTCATTGTTATAATTTTGATATAATAATTATCTTTATTAAAAAGTACAATGTAAACAATAAAATTCTATGCAATTTGTAATTTACTTGCACACATAAACTGATCAGCGTATCATCGTAGTATTTTTGCACGGATTACACTTGTTATTTAAGCCAATTAGCAACTTCCAAGATAATGCAATTAGAGTTAAGATTAGAGGTAGGTCAAGGTTTAATTAGCTACACTGTTAAAATTACACAACAAAACGCAAACTAAATTTACATATATTGTTTTTCACCTCGTACCTAGACATACTAGATTCTTTTTATTTACAAAAAAAATTTGGTCCTTCGAGCCGGATTCAAACGTTGCTGAATATTTGAGTGGACAGTATATTTTTATTATTAAACACTATTTTACTACACAAACTTTACATTACAATAAATACAACTCCAACAGTGTTACAACGTGGCTACGCCTTCCGTCTTCAGTGATACCAACTTACTCACTCGTCAATGTTACCAACCGTCTAATTTTTACATTTAATTCAATTCACTAACACTACGTAACGCAATATTTTTCTTTGTTTACAATTTCTATCTGCCAATATAAGTCAGTGTTTGTTTCTATCTGCTAATAGAAGTCAGTGTTTGTGTATTCTGTGTTCAATAGCAACAACGTAAACTTTATGGTATATAACTGCCCAGTTAGCTGGACAGTTATAATAACAATAGCGTAACGGCCGGACATTAAAATTTTTATCCAACACCTCTCAATAAATGTTCTATAACTATGGCGATTTTAAACAAGCAAAGTAACAGATTACCCACTAGTGGGTATTTTTTGGGGAAAGTTATTAGTGAGTATTTTTTTTATTTATAACAATTATAATAACACACAACAACCTTGGAAACTACTCCGATTGACATTTTAATTTAAAAATTTTAAGCATATGTCACTGTCAAATAATATTTCTTTAATAAATTTTTTATTTATTAAGAGGTGTTGGATAAAACTTTATACTTCACACGTGGGCAAATTGAATTAACCCACTCGATAAAATTATCAAACACAGCCTTCGGCTTCGTGTGCTTAAAATTTCTCTCGTGGGTAATTCCTTACTTTGCCCACTTGTAAAGTAAATAACTATTAACCAATAAAAAAATATATTGGTCAAGAGAAATTTTCAATTTTTATTTAGTGAAGTCCGACTGCCACACATACTGTATATGTGATGGAAGATAATTATTTCATTTAAATGGAATCTCCATTAATATATAAAATATTGAAAATTCCATGTATAAAATAAATTAGAATTCGAATTCTCTACGCTGTACGCATGCCAGCCCAAACCCAAGTTGGTATAATTGAAATTGTCCGCTATTAGTGGAATGATCGGTTTCGCAAGTTCCTGTCATCTGTTTCCGGGCACAGGTTTGGGTACGGGACTCCGGGCCGCAGCGTCGCAGCGGAACAAATGTCGCCTTGGCGGTGGCAACGCTGCCATCGGCGGCAAATCGACCGGAAGTGGCAATTAAACGAATGAACACCGCCGAATCCAACCCGAGATACTTGTGAACGCACCATCACATATCTAACATATGTGCTGTCGGGATGGGGAGTGAGGGGGGGAGTATCCACGCCAGATGTACTTAGTGTTAGTGGTTCACGCTGTTGCGAGGAATAAAGCTTTCACGCAATCGACTCAATTCAATTCTGAAGTGTTTTGTTTTAATGGTAATTTTAGTGTCGAGAGGAATTTTGTTGCAAATTAAAGAACATTATCCAGTAACTGTAGTTCAATTTACATTCGTAATATCAGCCAAGAGAAAATCGAACATTTGTTATTGAATAATACAATACATTTTATTGCTAACGGTAATTTACTATTTTATGTATAATATTAGAAAGTAAGAAATAACGGTGATTCTTGCGTTGTATATGAATTGTGTACACTATCAGAAATCAAACAATTGACTTGACATTATGAACATAATTATGAGTAATAGTATATTACATGTGAGGTGGGAAATGTTTCATTTCAGCCGAGGGCTTATTATATGACCGAGAGGCTCAGGTATAGCGCAAGGCTGTAATGAAACTCCCACCGAACTATGTATTGGGCATCCAAAATTAAAATACGCTAACTTGTGGTAGAAAGCTGAACTAACCATAAGGTATATAAATTTCATTGCATTTTAAAATTAATTATTATTTAAAAAAAAATTATAATAATAGTAGTTATTTTAAGAGTATTCCAATGTAAATATAACATTTGTTTAAGCCGTATTATTTAAATAAGATGTACAAATGAAAGATTCATTGTATTTGTAGATTATAGGTTAAGATTGAATTTTCTCCAAAAAAACTTATAAAAACAGGAAAATTTGTAGTGTGTATGGCTACAGTTTTACTGCCAATAAAAGCAAACTACCAATACTAATGTAAGCATTCGCCATCAAAAGATATAATGCAAAATGAATTGCCATGTACCTTTTGGGAATTGTGATCAACGCCATCTCTTGATAATTTGGAAGCACAATAATATTTTCATCACAATCATCCTTAATTATCGAAATTAACTTCTCATTCTACTTGTATATCTAACAAACAAAGGTGATGTATGGTAGCAGTCTATAAAACAAATGTTTAAATTTATTTCAAAAATTTGACGTGTCAACAGTTCAGAAAATTCAAATCCTAATAAAACAGTTTTACATCAGAATTTTATATTACTTTATAATAAAAATGCTTCAGTTCAATATTAATATCGTAATTATTGTTGTTTTATTGTAATTATAAGGTTTTATCAATATGTTTGACAGCACTGTTCAAAATATTTAGGTGCTCATGACTTACATTTTAAGATAAAGCTCAATTCGGTCTGCGTGGTAGGTACATACCTGCAACAAAATAAACAATTAATAACAACCTCAACTAACAACAACGACACATAATAAGTCATCTGCTTTAATGTCCAGATTTATACTTGGGATCAACAACCGCAATACGTTGTTGCTTTCTTGAAGTATATTGAAAATTTATATGACAGGAACAATCTTAATAACGTTTGTCTTTTATTGCACATAAAACGCAAGCCATAAGAGACTTCCACGGTGATCTATGCTTTAGGTCTAGTCACTTTATAATAATAATTACAATTCTTGGTAGGTACAAAACATGTTCTTGACTTGAAGTTAATAGAGATCATACTCGTACATAATATTCTTTTTTTTAATTACAAAAATTAATTCCATATCTTCTACAAATTGATATAAATTTTCAGCTCATATCATCAACCTATCACAATTAATTGTGAAATTAAACTTTACTATTTAACAAAAAAGAACATTTTTTCCCTGTTTTGTTTAAATTTCTTTTAGATGAAATTTTTGACTTTAGTTTATGTTCATCAATTAAAACGTTATTGTTTCTTGATTATCACAGTTTTAATTAATTGTTTTTAAACTTTTCACAGATTAGCATCAACTGTCCTATTAAAACTTCCAGTCAATCGTAAAAAAAGTGTCGCATGTGACGTTTAAATACAAATTATACTATGATATCTAGATAAACATCGAATTGTAAAATTTTGAAGCAAAAATTTGAAGAGCATTGCTCCAAACTACAGTGTTCCTCGGTTAATTTCAAAATTTACACGAATGTCTTATAATTCAAGGTGAGCGATATTACATGAAATTAAGTATAATTTGTTTAATTCATCCATTACAAATAGTTTTCTCAATATTGAACTAATTTTCAATATTGAAACAAATATGTTCAGGGCAAGAAACGGAGAAAAAATCGGTTAAAGGTTGTCCCAAATTGGGAACGAAATTTTCTTATCGATTTTCGGTCAAAAACTGATTACAATCCGGTTATTAGAAACTGTTAAGTTAACTGGTTTAGATAGAAACCGGTTATTTAAACTGATTTAGTGAACCGGTTATGTAAACCGGTTTAAAAACCGGTAATATAAACCGGGTTATTGACTAAGTGTTCTACATAGTAGTGCATAGTAACTAGTAGAGGAGAAAAGGCTCCTCTCCGATATGCGTTGAAACTACACAGAACAGAGTTTTACAGCCAAACAATGAACTGAATTAACCGATTTATTCTCTTTAATAGTAAAATAGTTATTTTAAAATTTGGAATTTTGCATTTGTTGATGACACTGATGTGACGTTTGGAAATTCAATGATTTGAATTTAAGATTGTCAACTTACTTAAAGTAAAAATGAGTGTAGACGATTTATAAAAAAATAAAGTTTTTACAATTGTGTTCATTTAGGGAAATTTGTGACATGATGATAGCAAAGTCGCCAACCTTAAAAATATAAATTGTACTGTATTATTACAACACTCGAATATGTAATTAACGAAATTATTGGGTGCTGTAATTGCTTTGCTATAAACGCAAAATAGACAAATGTATTAAAAAATACAAAATTCAAATAAACTAAAAATTTCTTCTTTCGTTCTGGAAGAATGCTTCATTTCTCAGATAACCATTCGTATATTATTAAACATTTGAAATTATACCTAACCAATTATATTTTATAAAATTATGACTTCAAAAATAGTATGTAGAGTACATAAAACGTTTCATATGTAAAAAACTGTATTTGCGTTTATTACGATTAAAGATTGCAAACGATATTTAGAGATTTCAAACTAAATATTAGGAAATATTTAACCAAAGTCTTATGCGAGAGTAGTGCCCAGTTAGAGTTATTTTGAGTGCCACTGTCCCATCCCTTGTAATAAATTGTGAACCTTGGGCAATGAGCACCACTGGCATTTTAGCTTTTCTTGTGAAATGTTCAAAGAATTACTAGACAGTTTAAGGGCTCATCTCGATTGTATGCATAGTTTTTGTGAAGTTTATTTTGTGAGTTTATGTAAGTAGATTTGAGTTTTATGTGTGAGTATTGTTAATAGCGAATGTTCACTCACTTTCGATCTTTAGCGTCGAATTATTCAGCTCGTAAAAGTATTTGATTTATATAATTTCTTTGGCTTGTTCGTTATTAAATATTACATAATTTTGTTTTTGTTGAATACGTGTTTGATTCCCGCCTGCGCGCATATTTCCCGCCATTTGATCAGAAGTCTATTTTTTTAAATACTCTTCGGAATCGAGTTAAAATATTCCGTGGTGGCCAGCGACTACGCTACCCTTGGTTATTCATTTAATCAAGTAAAACCCTCTAGTATGTCAATTACCTCTTGGTACCAAGTGCGTGGTACCTGTTACACATACATAAGTTACAGAAACGATATATTGTGTCAAAAAATTTTGGTGGCAGGGTTCAAAGTTTATGATTCACCTTAACATTCCATGTCACTACTTTCATCAGCAAGTTGTGCCATTAAATAAAATTTACATTTGCACTAGCAGAATGCTTCACATATAAATCTCTCTGAAATTTTTGCTAAAAGTAACCACGTCTACACATCCCATCCCATACCATTTACAGTGGGGCTTAAAAATGTAATCCTTTCACAAAACTTACTTATCAAACATTGCAAATCCAGATTGCGCTCTCCCAACTAAATACTCCCCACACTAACCCTAGCAGACGGTTTGCAGCCCACCTGGCCGATTGCAAAGTCGTGTATATATAAAATACTTATAGTGTCTCGAGCCGCGTTTTTTTTTCGCGGTTGCGCGTTCGCTGTCGCTGTCTCGCGGATGGCATGTTGTGTAGGTTGGTCTCTGTCTGCGTGGCGGCGGTGCAACGGCCTAAAACCGGTTTATTTCGCTGTGACGATGCGAATATTCGCTGCGGTGTTCGTTGGTACGTTCCACTGGCTGAAGACTGCGCGAACCGACTCAGCGATCAGCGTTTATGTCGATGAGAGAATACGCTTTGATTTGTTTTGGTTTGGTTATGTCTGGGATATGTCTACAGTACTAAATATCTGGTTTCTCTTTAGACTTGGGTATTTCACAAGCGCTGGAATGCTGCGAGACGAGAAGCAGAATTTGCTTCGCTTCGATCTCCGCCAAGAGATTTGTATCCAATAATGATTGTTGGGTGCCATCTATTGTATGTTTTACAGAGTACTTCAAACACCCAGCTGTACCGACAGGCTTTCTTGAGCTGTGTTCAGGAATAAAAACGATATGTATGTTACAAAGCGACTCCATTATCAATTACGAATGGAAGGAAAGAATAATGGGTACACCAGTCTTATGGTTACTATTATGTTTATTTAATCAGAAAGGTCTGACGTTTCGGCTCTAATTGGAGCCTTCGTCAGAGACCAAATAATATCACATAATATAGTCAATATTACATCCAAAATATGTCATCTTTTTTGGGAACTAGATCTTCAGTACCACAATGGCAAAACAGATGAAAAAACCTTAAATTGCTGTCAGTCTCCTTGCTAGGTCAAGGTTCTTTTAAGATTTTTTCATCTGTTTTGCCATTGTGGTACTGAAGATCTAGTTCCCAAAAAAGATGACATATTTGGATGTAATATTGACTATATTATGTGATATCATTTGGTCTCTGAATAAGACTCCAATTAGGGCTGAAACGTCAGACATTTATGATTAAATAAACAGAATAGTACCCATAAGGCTGGTGTACCCATTATTCTTTCCATTCCATTCCAAGTGTACAGTCAAGAACAATTTACAAATTATCAATTACGTTTAGCAATTAGAATTAACAGTTGGACTTTGACTTGTAGGAACCAACGCTAAGTGATTAGTATGCCATAGACCAAATTCTCATTTCATATCAACAAAATTATCTTTAAGATAGTCTTTCACGATGAAATTAAATACTCATTTGGATTGTTACGTCGTCTCCAAGTGAAAAAGGTTTGCCAATTGCTTGACAAATCATAGCTGCTGAGATAACCAATTTTTTTCTTCATAAGTTTGGGTAAACACTGCTGGACAAAATTATTGCACCACTTCGAATTTTGCGATTATTGTACAAAGTACACATATTTTCAGTATAGTTTTGTATATTGCACTGAGCAAGTCGTTCAATACGTGTCTTTCAGGTGTGGTCGTTTCCATCTTGCGACTTTCGACTCATCTGGGTCTAATCGGAAAACAAAATACGGTTCGAATCGTCCAGAGTCTAGATTTTAAAGAATATGCTCTTGCAAATCACATGCGAGTTACCCAGTAAGTTCTGGTGAGACACACTCCTATAGCTGTAATTCCACTGACCAATCTTGCTTCTTTCAGTCTTCTTCTTACCGTAGGGCTAGAAATTGACACAGCCCGGACATCAAGAATACGATTTTTTTAGCATTTCACTAGTAATTTGTTGTCTTCTTAGAGTTTCTATGGTCTAAAATCATCCCTTTCAGCTGTCGATCTCGGATGACTTTGTCCATGTCTTCTGCAGTAGGAACCAGTGTTTTGAAATATTCTTAAAGCTTGTCCTATAATTCTATGGTTAACACCAAAGATTCAACATGACGATGACTGTAGTCCTCTTCAAGGAGAATTAATACCCGTGCAGCTTTAAATTCGGCCTAATATCGAATTCCATTCACTTTACAATTTATTAAAATGTTATTTTGTAGCAAAATGCACATACATCAAATTAAATATAAAGTGTGTATAAAAATACTTTAAAATCTGAGTAAATAACAAGTGTTAATTGCATTCAAAGAAAAGTTCATACTTCAATTATATTTAAGAATATATGCGGTAAATAGTTCCGTAGTGGATCACGGGATCTTCAGTCCAAATTCCACAGCAAACAATTTCATATTTATTTAAGAGCATATGAACTATGTGCACTGTATTTTCTTCTCATTTTAAGATCAATATAAACACGGTGACAATAGAGAAGAACAAGAACCTCAGGATATTGTCAGTACCCAAAAGATTGAAAAATGATCTAATACACAGATACAGTGATCTGTTTTATATTATATCCACTACTTTAAAGTCAGGTGCTGAAAGGAGTACACAGAAATTGTATTGGAAACTAAATAGGGTATAGGTCAATTATATTGACCCTAAACTAGGTTAAACTACGTGTAAATTGATACTTCTAGTTGGTGCTAGTCTCGACAACTATTCTTGAATGACTGAAAGTTGTCTAATTAATATCATGTACTTCTGCACGTAACTTAAGAGCATTAAATAGTACAGGAATTTTTTTGACTATTACGCGGAGAGGTAGACTAAGCAGCATAGGAATCATGAAAAATATTAAAAAGAATCAATTTTGACTATTATCTGAATGACGTGCCTGGGCGCATATGAGTAATAACTCATGAACAAAAATAGATACAGTAAAATATTCCAGTAGCAATAACCTCCAACCTACAGCATAATTACGGAATCATTAATTACTAAGGCAATCCGGAACCACAAAAAAATCATATGTTATTATAAAATCGGTAACTCTCCAGTGGGTCCGTTCGTTCATGTTCGTGTATCTTCGTGTGTTTTCGGACGTCGTTAACGTGTACGTGCTCTGACACCGTGAATCATCTGGAGCAGGAGGACACACGGTAGAGGAATACAACAGCACACGTGTGCTAGACGAAGACGACATGATTTATTTGATATCTATCTCGCGTTGTTGCTGCTACCATCGGACCCGAAGGCTGAACGTGAACGTGTATCGTATCCTGCAGAAAGAACCGGATGTTGGGCCCTATATGTGCCGGACTTAGGGAAATTCACTTCGAGAAGATATATAGTCACAAACTTACAAAAATGTTCATAAGTTTCTTTTTTAAAACGGTTTTAGCTTTAAAGCTATAATGGCCAAATAGCCTAATGTAATATTGTAGTAAAATTGACCAAATGTGAATTGGCTTTGAATTATGAAAGATGTACCTACATCTTACATTTTACCAGTCTGTTAAAGATAGACGAAACTATCAAAGTTGATGCTGAGCTTTCTATTCATATTTCCCCCTACAAATCTAAATTTAAATATAATATTTGTTGCTACCAATAAAACTACTGACACAATAAACAAAGCTTAAAATAAATCAAACCATAATAAGACAGCTAGACTCCTTACACGTAAATCAATGGGAATATTAACAAGAGCCGAAAGAAGATCCCTAAGGAAAATATTCGGATCCAAAAAGAATAATCATGAAACCTGAAGAATTAAAAGAAATGAGAAACTTGAAACCCTCATGTTGTAGAAGATACAGGTATATTACGATATACGAGTATTAAGGATCAAAGGTAAATGATTCGGACAACTAGAGCGAAGGGAAGACCGCGAATAAGATGATTTCATCATATCATCATGAATTCCAGAACAATCTCGCTATAGTTTAAAATAAATGGTTCAGGTACAAAATTAACAATTCATTTTTTAGGAAGAGAAATCTCAACCATAAAATAATTTCTATAACACTGTTTTGGAAACTACGCATTCTACAACTAAAACTGTATTGGAACAAATATCATTCCATACGCCGCGTATGGAATAATATCGACGAATCAGAGCCGCATATTAGCGCGATATATGAAGTATCTTGATTCTGTTACTATGGTTACGTATGTTTGTTTTAATTTGATTTATTTGAGTTTGACGTTTTCAACAGTTTTGTATTTGTATTTTTTGTATAATTTCCAAAATTTTGTTATAGAAAGTATAGTCTACAAATGTAACAGAATGGCATATTCCACACTCGCAAACCGTAGTGCTATTCCTTACTTGTTGTAGAATATACTATTAAACGTTAAAGTTCATACTCATGTCGAAATATGCAATTGATAACAGCTGCCTGCGTTCGTTGTCAAAAAATAACTTTCTTTTTCTAGCCCAATTGTAGAATATTCCTGTGCCTTCTATTTTTGTTAGATCACCAATTTAGTAACTTAGCGCTTGTTAAATTAGTTTATAATAATAAAGGTAATCACTTAGTTAATATGTTATAATGAACACTGTAATTAAATATTTTTGCTAAATAGAAACCAATGGCAAATTAATTTTTCGAATTCTTGAAAATTTCGTTTTGGTTGGCATCAGTATCTGCCATTTAAGTTTTTCCTGAATAATTGAACCAACCAGTATTAGACTTGACCTTGAAGTTCATACTTCATTGTATCGAAGCCCAAAAGAGGAAAAAGCAAATAATACAATAGTCTATCTACACAGCAGAGAATGTATTTATAGAACACTTTATCCGATTACTGTAATCACGAATATACCTACTTAAAAATAACTGAAACCTGCGAGTCAAATATCCCAAACATCATAATAAATCTCATTTAGTAAAATGGACCTGAGAACTTTGGTTATTAAAGAGAAACGACAGTTTGGTCCTTGGTTTTGTCGTGTACGTGTGACGTGATTTATAGGTGGAACGCATTAGCGAAATTAAATATTCCGTCAAATTGAAGACGACAGGCATGCGTATCTATCAGGCGCAATGGTGCTGGCGTGTAGGTATTCAAGGAAGGAGTCCATGTCGATGTCTGCGCCGTGATGCCGCCCCTGCGTGTGACGTGGCATCGCAGGTTTTAATTCGATTTTTTCTGTGCGAGCTGCGAAACAGACAGGAATTTCCCCGGAGGGTTTTCCGACTTTGCCGACTTTCCTGAGCCCGAGCGGCGCGGCGAGGAGAAGCAGCACTAGGCACGCACCGAGCGCCGTGACGAGAATTCGTGAGCGCGATACACACACGACGCCGAGAGGTTTTTACGACATGTTCTACCAGAGAGAGACCATTCTGCCAAGGAGTCAGCTTTAAATAAAAAAGCTGATTGTCTCACCCACGCATCACGAAACCCGTTATTGCCTGTAGGAATTCTACTACTTTTCGGCCAAGCATAATTACGTAGAAGCCAAGATAATGTTACACATCTTTCTTCCCTTTAATTACTCATGCTCAAATATACTTAGATACTTGCTTTTTATACTCCGTGAAAAATATTCACAAAAGGCGATTTCGACTGGCATTGGTTACTTGGTTTGGTTGGTTTCAAACAATGACGTCACACTGACCAAACGGTTACTGAAAACGCACGGAATATTTTGACATTAATCAAATTTGACAGAAAACATGAAAAATATGACAGTATACTAGTTTTAAATCACAACAAGTGAAATTTAACCAATCAGAATATTAATAATTGGAAGAACCGAGCTCTCGAGCATGTTACTGATTTGACATACCAGAGCTGTCACCTTTTACATATGGGGTCATACAAGTGCCAGTCGAAATCAATTGGTTACTCTATTTACTAACCATTCCTGTGACCAAGTACTAATCGGTGCCAGTCTAAATCGTCTAAATACAGTCAGTCTATCAGACCTACTTCGGCTACTTTATCAAGATTCATACAATACTACTAATGAAATATAAAACGATAAAATTTAATTTAGATAATCTAAAATATCTGCCAAGTTGTCATTGAGAGAAGTTTGAAGAAGAATAGAAAAGACCTATAGAAACTTTTCAAATGAATGGTTATGATGAAAAGAAGATTTTGAAAGCTTTCCATCCAAAAAGAACAAAGAACAACCTTCAGCAAGAAGAAATTAATAAACGTTTGTTTGCTTCTCTGCGTCTAAAATGTTACTGATAAAATTGGAAGATTACTCTCAAGAAATAACATTTTAGTTTCCTTTGATCCAGATCTCAAACTACAACATATGTCGAAAAGTGCGAAGGATATTATCCCGTTTCAGTCTTTTGGAATTTACAAAATTCCATGTGAATGTGGAAAATGTTACATTGGACAGACTGGCAGAACGATAACTACAAGAATAACAGAACACAAACGCATTCGTCTGAACCAACCAGACATATCTGCTGTGGCTAATCACGCCAATGAATTTCTACATAAAATGAATTTTGAAGAAACGAAGATTATAGCAAGAGTTAAATGTACCAATGGCAGACTCGTATGTGAAACAATAGAAATCTATAAACAGAAGAACCAGAATAAAGGCCACGAGTTAAACAAGACATGGATTCCCCTATTTTATAAATCATAATTTGTATTTACTTAGATACCGTATCTATTTACTTGTTTATGTTTTTCATTTGTTATAACCTGACGAAAATTTACGTGTAGCAAATTGAACCGTTGTATTTATTAAATATTTTACAGAACTTTAACCAAAAGCCTTTTTATTAAAATTTATCTTACGTATAGTGACAGAAATTTAGATATTTACAATAACAATATTACTAATATAAATATAAATATTGTTATTGTGAATATCTAAATTGCTGTCTTTATACGTAAGATAAATTTTTGCTATTGTAACAATTCTTTTTTTGTGTAGTTAACAACAAGCGAAGACCGACCCTGAGTGATGTCAAAATTATCGAGATTAACCATTTTGATACAAAATAGTGATTACAATATAATTTCTTTATACTTTTTACCCCGGGGTTGTTAGAATTTAAGAAGAGATCAGTGCAACAGGGATAGATTAATAGCTTGACGATATAATTGTATCTTTCATAAGTAATACATAGAATCTTTTGGAAATTATTCAACCATCCCAAAGTTTATTTATTCTACTTATTCATACTATACTCTTAAAACCTACTTAAATTTCCAAGCTATACTAATTTATAAGCCGAAGTGTATAATCCAAGATGATTAATCTTCTAAATTTAGAAGAATATTAAAGAATAAACATGCTTGTATTCGCAGTAGGAATCACGATTTTAAAAAAATATACCCATATTATTTTCCATATTAGTATCATGCATAATTCTAATTTCTGACTTGTAATATAAACATTACATCATTCCAGTATACATATAAGGCATGAATATAAAACATCGTGGCACCAAATGATCTTGGTGAAAGGATAATCATGTTAATCATCTAACATTTTTAATTTCAAACTAATTATATAGCTTCACGCTGCATTAGTTCTAGCAAATAACAACGAATAACGATACAGAGCGTCTTGACTTTTACCAAACATATATCATCATGCTGATCTCAGAGTTAACAACAGATGTAGGCAATAAGAATGTCAAATAAATAATTTACTTAGGCGTCAGTTATTCAGTAAAGCTCGATTCCCTGATTCGTCTTTACTTTACCTCTTTGGTTCCACTAACATATTTTAGCACCATTATTTAACACCTGATAACCGCACTTCTCACGTTAATAATTATTTATGATATAAGTGTTAAAAGTGACATTTTATGAGTAAGTGGGGAAGTTTGTGAAAAGAGGCGAATCCGAGTGAAACATCCCCACGAAATAAATCATACCATAATTATCTATAGGCAATTTCGACTAGCACTGGTTACTTCGCGGTTACGTGTTTGGTTGGTTTCAAACAATGACGTCACACTGACCGAAAGGTTACTGAAGACGCGCGGTAGATTTTGACATTAATCAAATTTGACAGAAAACATGAAAAATATTACAGCATACTACTTTGAAATCATAACGAGTGAAATTCAACCAATCATAAGACTAACTGTTCGACGAATCAAGCTAGAGCATGTTACTGATTTGACATACCAGAACTGTCACCGTTTACATATGGCGTCATACAAGTGCCAGTCGAAATCGATTGGTTACTCTATTTACTAACCATTCCTGTGACCAAGTACTAACCGGTGCTAGTCGAAATTGCCTTATATTGGTGATAAAAAGTAAAACTTCAATGCCATGATACATAAATAAGTATCCATTCTTGCTAATGGATGAATATTGTTCGGCGTTATCCATTATTACATGATGTATGAAGTAGTTCGTTATCCTTAGTCCCGCTGTTCATATGACAAGGAACTAACACAGTCTTGGCGGGATAAATGTTTAGAAGAACAACAAAAATAAAGGTTTCACCTAACACAGTAAATGATACCAGAAAAAACATTCTAAAAATATCGGAAGAATCAGAACCATACCATATAATTATTGTCTAAGAATAACGCAGAAAATCAAGCAGCGATCACTGCCGAATCCAGCCGAACTCTCCCGAAAGGGGTCAAGTGGTCAACAAGATTTGCAAGTTGCGTGCCAGGATTCTTTAAAACATTTCCCAAAGCTCCATTGCAACGCTATTGAAAAATTCCTCTCCCTGTGTCTCATGTCAGATTTCCGGGACGATTTTCTAGCAGATGTCGGTAAGCTACGGATCGCTCTCGGACATCGAGAGTCTATCAAAACTTTACTTCTTACGAAATCCTGCTTTATTCGTTTTTTATCGTCGGGTTCTTGTCCGCCGGTCCAACCGAAAGTGGTATTAAAAGAAAAACAAGTTTTCATGACTTGCAAATGCAAAAAACTATCGGTGTCTCACTTCAACTCGCAGCTGTAGCTCATCGTTTTGCTTTGTTGGCCGCGAGTGGATTTGGACGCGATTGGCGGGGTTCGGGGGAAGACGGGAAGTGGTCGAAGAAACAAATGAATGATTGAATAGGTTGAAATGTTTAGGCGAGTTTCGGCGAACCAGTGCTTGTCAAAAGTTGGGACGTGTCGACATCTCGCGAGGTTTCGCTGTGCTAAATAAGTGATGATGGAAAGTTGTACAATACTGACAACTAATTTCAACTGACGATCAACTGACGATCTCATAGTTTAATTTAATTAACTACAGCTACTACGACACAGTACACAGACGAACGTGTATTTTTAACCACTTTTCACCTACTCTCAAATACTGCATTAATACACTGTTGTGGGCACCACAATACCTTCCGCCATATTTCTTATCAATGCAGAAATCCGGACCACAACTATCAAAAAACACCCGACCCTTCAAAAAGCTATGACACATGTCAAAAATGAGGTTTTTTAAGCGTTTTGTTTTTTTCAAAAAACTCAGGTTAGCACATTTAAACGAAAAACTCAAAATATAATTTTTCTTTAAACTGTTTTTTGCGGTTGGCACTATTGTTTACTCTATTCGCGATACAAACTGACATAAATTTTATTTCGTAAATTGGCGGTGCAGATTTCAAGCAGTCGTAAATTAAATAGATATCTTAGGACCAGTTGCACCAACAAAACTTAGCTTAATGGGACAAAAGCAAATCGAAAGTTTCCCAGCAATTTAAATTATTCCATATGATATGTAACTTCGATTTGCTTTTATTTATTTAAGTTTAAAGTTTAAGTTTTCATGGTGCAACTGGCCATTAATATTAAAGGTAAAATCTGTTGTGGGTACCCCAATATCTCTCGCCATTTTTTTTTTATCAATTAATGCATGACCTGGACGGATCACCACTATCAAGAAACGCTCATCCCTTTAAAATATTTAGTTTTCAATTATGACATGTCACAAAACAACATTTTTCAACCGTTGTTTTGTTTTTTTCAAAAAGCTCAGGTTAGAAGAATTAAACGAAAATGTCAAAATATAAATCTTCTTTAACGTGTTGTACTCAGTAAGTGGTGAAAGTAAGAGAAAAATGTTTCAAACAACAATTATAGATATTAATTGAAACATTATTCTAATAAGAAAACTTATCATTAAACAATAATTTATTAACTTGACAGAGCTTTAAATAAACTGCCACTTCTGGTTATTGGATTATTACCAAAAATTTGTCAGCTCTTCCCAAGGCGATACAAATATAATATATAAAATACCATAATTTTCAGTCCACAAACAGACAAACTCAAACGCGGAACGATTAAATCGTGGTCTAGGGACCTTAAAACGTGCTCATCCACTGAAAACTATCGCAAGATTTCTAATACCTCTTTACAGGTTACAGGATGTGGCGGGAGGTAAAAAGGAGAGGAGGCGACTCGAATTAAAATAAATACGTAGCAAAATAAACGTAAGAATGATTCCTCTATCGTCGTTTTAATGAATACAGAAAGTACAAATTACGTGAAACATTCGCTAAAATTACAAAGACACTTTAATTTCTCTGATGATCTACTTCAACGGTCTCGTAACAAATTAAATTAATTACCGCTTATAGAATAATCTGCACTCAGACATAATCATATTTAACAAACACAGAGAAAAATCCCTAGTGCGCAAACTACAAGTGCAACAAATTGTAGACGCAATTGTCGCATCTTGCAATTCCAAGGATTCAAGAGCTGACCCTTGGAGGCCCTCAAGGCGCAGTGATTTCCCATTTGGGCCTTTCGCATATCGGCTGCTACGCAAACACTTTATCCAGTCCGTAACGCATCGGTTTGCCAATCATGAGATCATCAGTTCGAATCCCACCGCCGACAGTTGCCATTTAAACTTTGTACCTGATATCTCCCTTACACTAACATATTTGGGGACGTCATTTGACGGATAGGAACTGCATTTTAGGAGAATATATTACTTTCTGAGATCTGTGAAGCAGAGTGCTACACTCAAAATGAGTAAATGTCGTGATATGATTTATTTATTTTATTTCTGTAAGGACCGGTATTTCCAACCTCAGATAAACTAATTAGAGTATTATCAGTGGAATAAAAAAAAATATCACATCAAAATCATAGCTTAAATGATGATTATTATTATCCTAGTTGTCATCTTTTGATGCGATATTTTCTAATTTATCTGAGGTTGAAAATTCCGGCCCTTATCTAATAATTTTTATCTGAGCTCTGAAGTGCCCTTTCTTTGGACGGTTTTATTTTTGTAACATTCGTGGAGTTTACTTTAAGTTTACTGATTGCATCAAGAAGAAAAAATAGAGTCAAAGACTATGCGAACTAACTTTGAAATTTGCTCTGGGTCTATTGTGTTTTATACGTTAGGTAAACACGTTTCTTTCTCATTTCTTTGTTTGCCTTTTGGCTATAGAACCATTTATACTTTGGGTAACCTCTACTCTCTCTCATCTTCTTTTAAAAATCACTTGTTCAGTATTCAAAGGAGCTCTCCGAGGAGAAAGATTACGACTTGTAGAACATACTAGAAGTTAAAAGCAATGTTTGAAAGAACGAGGAAGAGAATCAAAATTACACGATGTGAAAACACTAGAGACCAAGTCTCTTCTCTATTTTCTAAGATTGTTCATTCGTCCTTAGCCATTGAAGAAAGCTTTATCAAGAAGAGGAAAAGAGAAGACAAGAAAAATAGAATATAAATCACAGTAAAGGCTAAACGCAGTCTTTGAAAGAAGGCTGAAAATAATCAAAACTTGAGAGCTAGTTTGGCTCTTTGCCTTTTGTCCCAAAGATCGCTTCTCGTCATTGAAAGATATTCAAGAGGAAGAAGAAATAATCAAAATTATTCGGCATGTAAACCAAAGTAAGTAAAACCAATATTCAACAACAAAATTAAATAGGCTCAACGCAAAAATCATGCTTGTTAGAAATCAAACTCAAACTCCAACAATTTTATTCTAGTTTTTTATTTTATTTTGCTTGAGCGATTTTACAATACTTTGGTTAAACTTTCATACAGGATTAATGCAATTTTTCGTTTCGTCAAAAACTGTTTCCCTTTCTCAAACTTTTTCCAGTTTTCATGTGTCTAAAATTTTAGCAACCCGTGACCTTGTTCCTGCTTTTGTATTTTTTATTATTATTACTACCATGCTTCTTTTAATTTCGAGGATTGCTCTCTTGTCGATAAAGGTAGTTTCATAAGGATGAAGAAGAGTCCGGGTAATTCGACATATACACCACGTAAAAGCCAAGAGCAATGTACAAAAGAAGAAAAGAGAATCAAGGTTACCTAATGTGAAAACCAGGCAAGACCAAGAGAAGACTTAATTTGTCGAGTGAATTTAACTCTTCTGCTTCTAATGATAGTGTTCGATCCCTCTATATTTTTACCCAATCCGAGTTTGTAAGTCTTACATTTTTATTGTTTCAGACCATAGTCGCTTACGCTTTGCATTATTCCTCTTTTCTAAACGCTATAAATTTATTTTATTTAATTATTTTCATGTACATAAAACGGTAAGTGAGAAATCAAAATCACTGAAAACCGTTTTAGAGCCTGGCGTTGAAATAGGATTAATCTGCAAGTATCTGAGATGTGAGGACAAACCGGGAGTGTAGCGCTGACCCTCAAGGCAGGGTCTCGGCGTTGATTCGCAGTGCACAGCACGCTATGTTTTCATTTCCGGGCCCGGACCGACGGACGTCGGGACGTCTGAGACACGCTTCGTTTGCGCAAACACGTTTAATTGGCAATCTGTCCATTGTAGCAGGCGCTAGGCGCTATGGTACCAGCTCTGCTTTTACTACGTGTATGCTCTAACCATCTCCCGTCCTTGTTGGACACATGCGCCGCGCACCTTGTTGTCATTACAGCTGCCTGCCTAATGGGTATATACTGTCTAGTTTTGTTTTATTCATAAGCTGTGCACTGTTGCACTATTTGGCGCTCATACTAAACTAAACGTATATCAATACATTATTAATTAATGGATTTCGCACATTGTTACAAATTTTATGCCAGTAATTGACATAAATTAATGTATTAACAGTGAATAGGACTTTTGCGTATGTGTTAAACAAGCACAGCATTCTTTACACCCCGAATGCAGTATTTATATTAGCATTAGAGAATTTAATATGTAACAATTATCTTGAACCGATTAAGGTAAATGTCAAAGAATTGAAATTAAATATTGCATTTCAATATATAGATACTAATTTGAATTTTGATTCGACATTCAGTTGAAAATTGTAGCTGTACATATAAGAACTAATATTTGGGTGCTTGTTGCCGTCCAACGGGCACATCTCAATATGCAAACTGTAAGATATTAATCGTCAACTGAATTAAGCATTGTTAAGAAGAATTTTGGAAGTGAGTCAGTTGAGATGGTTTGGTCATCTTGAGCACTTTGTATAAGAAAGTAAAAATGATTTACACAATCTATGGCCAATGGAAAATTTATCTGGAGTGGTATATATTGAAGGGGATAATCCAAAAATTGTGAAAGAAAACCAATAATAGTATATTACGTACCGTGAACTGTAAGTATTAGTTTTTAGGTCGAGAATGTAGTTTGGGATGTCGAGACCCGTAGGGTCGAGATTTCCTAAACATTCGAGACCTAAAAAATCACTTACAGTTCGAGGTTAGTAAGATATTTTTTGCAATACCTGCGTAAATATAAGAAAAAGAAAAATATGTATCAAAATTAACAGCTGACAGATTGAGGTTAGAAATAAAATTTGAATGATATATATTTACTTACCGTCCACCATGAACGGTAAGTTTCACTTACCATCCACCGTGGAAGGTAAGTAAATGATGTAACCATGAAAACCAATTGTGCAATAAAAGTTCCACTTACTGTGTTTAAATTTTGTTATTAATGGGTAACTTACAGTACAGGTATTGCAAAAAATGTTTTGTACTAGTAATCCGATTGATTTATAGAATAACATATACGTCCGGATACGTATTTTCAAAACAAAATCCTATCCTGTCATAACTTAAAACCTAGCCTTGTGGGTCTTTTATATTAATGTTGATGATACATTCAAAATAAATGATAAATATCTGTAGTTTTTTACATAATAAATCCATTAAATTGTACAATTATGCAACGTAACTTTGTGAGTTCCACTTTTGGAAAAAATAACAAGTTTCAGCAATTATGACATCATCACAAAAACAGTCTGGAGTCTAGACACATCCACGATTTGTTCGCTAACATATTTAGCAAATTTGTAGCAACAATGTTCGCGTATTTCGGTATTTATTTCCCAAGTTGTTCTCGTCGCAGCCCGACACAATACCGTACCTAAGATTACTGTTTATCCAAAAGCTAATCTTATTTACTCTGTACACGCTTAAATAATCACGAAGAGAAAGGTAGTAGACCAAGACCCGTTAGATAGCGACTTGGCTCAGTCTGGAGTTCACGTGAAACTTGCAAGCTGCCTGCGAGTGCTGTGCCTGGGCTCCGTTTTCCGCGTTCTGTTGTTATCAATAACAATAACAGATGCATCTCAAAACATTAGTTTGGAAGTCAACTGCGAGGAGCGACGAAATATGCTCGAGTTAAACTAAATATTTAGTTACTAAATGTACACATTTGTATAGAATAACTTATGTTAATTTAATAAATACATTTCGTTCAATTAGCACAGATCTGGAATTTATAAATTAGGTTATATTACAATATTTCATTCACATTTCCTTGTGTTCCGGAATGCAATCAGTCCAGTAAATGGCACATTGTAGTATTGCTAAATCTTATGGTACAATATCGATACTAATCAATATTTTAATAGAATTTGATCCACAAAATTTCAACAAAACACAATTAGTTGCTACCATTATTCTGTAATTTTCATGAAGACAAAGACAAACTCATTTCAAAACATCTTATTTGTACCGTAAATATTCATTTACCGGGCTCATAACGTAAATAACTATCACCATACAACTTCATATACTTAGTTCATTGTTCTCATAAAAACTATGATATTCAAATGCTTTATTAGATATAATAAAAATATGCATTATAAACTTTTTTCTGGAACTGATTCCATATTTGAAATAATAGTCTATTATTATGTGATGGGTTATGATAGTCATTATTCACGAAGATGAATTTTGCAAATCATGTGTGAATAATGACCATAATCCTGAATACAATACTATACTTTTTCTACTCCTGTAAATTCGGAAATCACTTTTGAAAATGATCAAAACTGGCTGTAAACACACGTTTAAAAACGTCAACATAAAAATACACAATGATAACTGACTACATGTCAACTGTCAGGCGGCCGTTTCTTGGTGATACACATCACGTCTTTGAAATAACAAAGAATTATGGATTTCTGGCTCTGTGATTGGTCGAGAAAAGAGAATTATGAATCATAATTCAGGACTATGGGTGCCATAATTCTTCGATCTAGATAATGGGGATATTTTTATACAGGAGTAGAAAAATTGAATTTATTGTTGTCATGAAACTTATAATAATGAAGTTTCGGTACTCTATCATTTCTTTTTCGAGAGTTATTGAACGTATAAACTCACATCCATCCATCCACACAAACGTCACTGAGCAAATAGTCAAAACGTATTCAGGGAATCTTAAAAAAAAGTTTCTATGTTCCCTTTTATACATGTGAGATCGTATTTGAATGGGTGAAATACTTTCAACATATTGGCAAACCATCGAGGAACCGAGACTGAAATTGACCCTGATAATTGCTCCATCAGTTAGTTTAAAACAATCAAAAAATTCATACATGCGTCTACAATTAAATTGACAATAAATAATTTATTAAATAAAATCTGTCAACATTTTACTGTTGACTGCATTGCCTGCAACGTACCCTGCAGATAAATGAATAATTATAGGGTCAATTTTACATATTATATAAAGCTAAAAATTTTATTGTAATTAAATAAATATTTACATAGAAAAATTGTGGTGATGTTGGAACAAAAAGCATTGTCATACACAATGTATAGAATTGTATAAATAATAACCCCAGTGTTTATTAAAAACACAACGTTTGTGTGGATTGTGGTCATCCTTTACAAATATCTTTGAATTTCGAAAATGTGATAACCGCAGTTCATACACAATAATATATCATATACCGAAATCTGTCATGCTCGAAAATTGTGAAAGAGGCAATGGAATATTTATTTTAATTTATATGCCGGAATTTGAATCCGGAACTTTCTAATCTTCGGTGAAATGATCTACTAACTGAGCCAGGACAGCCTTTGGTCACAAGGTATATCTTACATTGATCTATTTATATAACAATAATTAATGTGTTTAACTTAATAAAAATAGAACTAACAAATTCCCTGCTTAATTTTTTCGATGGCTGTAATAAAAACAAAATATTTTAAAAACAGAATCAACTGTTATAGTCAAAATGATTTTGGAAAAGACGCATGTCATCAAAAATATTACTAGATAATGACGTCACTATGCAACAACGTTTATATGGGATACTAATTTTTGTAGAAATTGAAAATGCAATGCGTGTTGCATCACACGTGCCGCCATTTTTAGACGTGATTTTTTGCAATAAACACAAATTTATACATACATATTATAAAACACTGGATCACGAGGAGCACAAATTTTAACAACACAGTAAAGACTGACAGTAAAGTAACAGTTCGATATGAATTTTGTATGTAAACGTGATCATTTACCAATAGCAACAACATAGCGAACAAAAATGAACTAGAAATATTTTTAATAATTTAAAATTCCATTAAATGAATAAAATTGACTATAAAATCACTGTAGTTTTTACGTCGTTTATTTTAAACATTAGCGTACCTTAATAAACTTTACAAGTTATTGTTCACTTTATAGTTTTTTTCAGGTTGATGACGTGCGACTTCTCCAAAATCATTTTGAGTATAGACTCAATTGCAGAAAGAATAGTTAACTCCGTTGTTTATAGCAAAAATGTTAATTAGTTTTTAATGTAAACAAATAAAATATCACTATGAAATGTAAATATAGATAATGTGTAAAAGACCGCAAGGTAACAAATAAAATATTTACTACTATTTGAATATCACTTGAATCTCAAAAGCAAGCCTGGTCTAAGCATTCAATTGGTTGAGATTCTGCGACTGTTTCTAATATCACAGTAGACAGTAAATGTTTAATCATTGGCCAAAATTTTAATTAAATTAATCAAGATGCACTGGCAAAAACTGCCTTTTTTTGTTATGATAAAATTATTTGACATTTACAGAAAATTGAAGTATTTTATTTGGTTTCAGGGATGTCAATTCTATTTCGTAAAACAGCGAACCGCTGTATTTTATCAATTCGATCATTTATCAAAAATGGGGAGGGATTTGGAAAACTACCAACTGCAGCTGTGCCTAAATTCAAACTACAAGAAGTCAAAATACCGCAAGTATCATCCAAACAGAAAGTAGAGGTATTAAAATCAGCCGAGAAATTAAAACCAATAGAACCAGCAGCAGAAACAAAACTAGTAGAAGAACTAAAACCTCCAGTAGAAACAACACCGCCAGAGACCGAACAACTCACTCGAAAATCTCACAGAGTTAACCGCTTAGAAAAACGTATGTTGGTATGGAGTGGAAAATATAAAAACGTAGACGAAATTCCAGCTTTCGTCGCGCCTGAGGTCATGGAGAAGGCCCGCAGTCGAACCAGAATCCGATTCGCCAATCTGATGATGTTATCGACTGCGTTGGCTTGCCTGGTCGTTGTCTTCAGCGGGAAGAGAGCTGCTGCTCGAGGGGAAAGTCTGCAGCAGGCCAACATTGACTGGCATAGGAGGTTACGGGAGGAACACATGAGAAGTATGCAAGAACCAGATATTGTGGAATAAATTGGGGTTATGTAAAAATGTTTTTGTACTTATAAATTGTATTGTGTATATTTTGGAATTGTGAAATAAAGAGTATTAATTATTTGGAATCTATCTTTTGGTAGTTAACTGTAGAGTATAAAGATAATGGCAAAAGGCCAATGGTCAATTCATTCATCCGAATCATAACACATATCAACTGTCACTAATTGATGCGAGAAACTGACAGGTATAAAAAACAGTAACCGCAGGTTGTAAAATTGAATATTTCTCAAAATTAGTTAATTGAAAAGATAATTAATCATCAATGATTGGCGTACTCAATTGGCTTAGTACTCCTTGTGGTGTCGAAGCTTTCTAGATTCATTATTTGGAAAGGATCATACTATATTTCTTCATTTAGTTCATAATAGTTATTTATGTATCAAGGCACTGAAGTTTAACTTTTTATCACGAATGTGGAATTTATTTGCCGAGGACCGTAGGTATATAGGTTAATTTTATACATCTGTCAGTTGTCAATTGGAACTGACACTCAGTGTTGCCAACCTCCAACATTGAAGTATTCATAAATTACACTCAAAATTATGTGTTTTGTCGTCAATTTCTTCATCGGAATTAATTAGTTAATTCTTCTTGCACATATTATTTTATTTTACGTATAAATTTACTATAATACATCACATATTTGTCAAAATTATCATACTAGTACAATAATTATTTTACGGTTGCCAACACTGCGTTGCTTAAAATCGTCGTACAATGGGTTACTGTAGTGACGATTCCTGAGCTTTTCGATTTCAAATAATAGTTATTTACTTTACAATTGAGCAAAGTAAGGAATTACCCCCGCGAGAAATTTTATCACACGAAGCCAACACCTCTCAATAAATGCTCTATAACTATGGCGATTTTAAACAAGGAAAATAACCCACTAGTGGGTATAATTTTGAGGAAAGTCACTAGTGAGTATTTTTTATTTATAACAATAATAATAACACAACATCTTGGTAACTACTTGGAATGACATTTTAATTAAAAAATTTATAGCATATGCCACTGTCAAATAATATTTATTTAATAAATTTTTCATTTATTAAGAAGTGTTGGATAAAACGTTATACTTCACACGTGGGCAAAGTGAAATTATCCACTCGGATAAAATTATCACACTCAGCCTTCGGCTCTGTATGCTAAAATTTCTCTCGTGGGTAATTCCTTACTTTGCCCACTTGTAAAGTAAATAACTATTAGCTGACTTTTTCATTTCTTCTGTCTATTGCTTTTTCTTTCCAATTCATCCCTACTGTTTGGAGGTCTTTTTTACCTCCCGCCTACCTCTAGGTAAGGGAGGTATTGTTTTTGGTCCAAAAATTGGGTAGTGAGTTTTCAATGAATAAGCACGTTTTAGGGTCCCTACAATACGATTTTACTATTTTCGCGATGATGTCTGTATGTATGTATGTATGTATGTGTGTAGTCTGTGGCAATTTATTCGTCTCGCATAACTCAAATACTACAATACCAAAAATTTCAATTTTGTGAATTATTGCTTCTTATATTTAAATGAAGAACTGATTAGATTTTGAATAAAATGGGTCAACCGGAAGTAGCAGTTTACTTGAAGCCCTTAACAGTTTTTAGTGAAAAACACGGTTAAATTTCCTTTTTCAACAATTTATGTTATTTTGAAAGTTGTAGAATATTTAATTTTACATGTGTTTTGATTACATTAATTTTATTAATTTTCATTCGATTTAGAGATAATAAATTATAAAGAAATTAGATTTTACAAATCTTGCATTCCTAGTACACCATGGAAACATTTAAATAATTTCAATTTTTTACGAAATGTGACACATGTCATTGTGATTGTGAAGCTGTTTTCTTGGTGAAATATATGTCAAAAAATTAAATAAATATATGAAAGAAAATTAAAATTCTCAAATATAAATAGAAAATATACAAATAAGAAGGTATGTTTCTGTATCATCAAATACTATTTTGTACCGTTTAAGAGTAGTATTGGGCGGGAGGTTATGTGCTGGCCACATCAGATTTTTTACTTCTAATTTCCATGTTGACCTTGACCTTCCTCTTCTTGTTTCTGGACTCCATTCTAACATAAGACCGTATTGAATTTTGCTTCAGCTTCATGCATTGAAATTACTATTGTATTAATTTTCAATGCACTTTAATTAATTATTAATGTGTAGCAAAATGTTAAATGGCCAAAAGAAAGTTAATCACTATTACAGATCTTCCTATATACTACTGATTAGCATGCCTAATTTTAGCAATATAAAATAAGGAATGCATAACGTTTTAAGTGATTAAAATGCGAAATATAAATATCTTTAACTTTCATTTGAATCGTTTTGCACAGTACTGTAAAAACGGTGCTAAATTCATATTCATGGTACAATTTCCTTATAATACCCAGTATACGAGAATGTATTATAATTTACGAAATCGTAATGTGTTTGCTCGTATGTTAGATTATTCGGAACGAAATTAATGAATTTTAGAATAATTTCAGTCTTGAAGAACAGTGGCGGCAATACTTAAAATGGCGTAATTACTAGTAAATGTACAAGCAATAAAACGCCGAATGTCTGTAACTAATTTGTCGATTAGAAATGAACGATTAAAAATGCAATAGTACTTTCGAATCCGTAGTACATCAATGCACACCAGTGTGTGTCGGTTATGCAATGTGTAGCAAGTGTTTCTGACTGAGTTAATATGTCTTTCCATTTTGGCAAAAATAGTCTAATATTTGGGTCACAAAAATACTACGTTCGAGTGCAAAGTCTCAAGGAAAAGGAAAGAACTTCGACGTAACAATATGTATAATGATTTGTTGTTTTTGGCAAGCGGAATGTATTAATTCAAAGGTGGTCTTCCTTCAACACTTCTAATCTTACAAAAATAGACACTTGGACCGTCAGAAAAATGTGTTTAGCAGAATTAGATGCAGGACATCTGTCTGGTTTCAAAAGAATTTGAAAGGACGGACAGGTAATAATTGACGTTTGATGGTGACAGACCTTTTAAAGATGCTTCAATTGCTTTCTGATAGATTTTAAAGTCTTGGACTATTCAACAGGATACTTTAGGTGACATGGCAGAAACGTTATGTCTAGTTACTTACAACCTTGTCAGTCATATTAAAATAATACTAATAATATACACACTACTACATTCACAGCAATAATTTATATATCGCCAATATTATCATATTTAAAAATTGAATTCATTATGTTCCCATAACCTATTTCAAACAAAACAGAAGAAGATTAAATTAAATAAGGATTTTCAATATGACGTTAGACAACCAAATATGGTTTAAATTGTGAACTTACTTCACATATTATGTAGCACGGCGGGATGTGACTGATCTAAAAGGGTTTGACAAACAAAACACAACACAATCTAAAGGTGATAAAAAGTGTGATTAAATTAAATGGTATACGGCGAATTAAACAATTTACAAATATTACATACTACGACAACATATGAATATGCTTAAATAGTTACAGTTACTAAAACATATTTAACGACGAATTTTACTTAAAGTTCTACATTTTGTAGCGCACAGCAGACGTGAGAAGACGTCTGCTAATTTCAAAGACTAAAAACCAACTACCACATACGTACAGGGAGAGGGAAAACGTTTCCCACAGAACTAACACAAAAATTACGTAAAAACTAAATCTAATCTAGGGTTCGACCAGACCTCTCCGTAAATCTGTCAACCCCGGATGACATCTCAAGCCGATATTTCAGAATATTTGCCGCGATAAACTCAAATGACTATTTATGATAACTAAAATTCTAACACACATGTGTAGCAATAAATTAAACTCAAGAACTCCTCTAAAGACGATTTTCGATGCATTTAAGTTCAAACACAGTTTGAAACTTGATATTTTAAAATCGTTTTGACAGTAAAAACAATAAATCGTATTCTGAATGTTCGCCTTGTTACAATTACATCATTCTTAGGTGGTCGCATAGACTGCAAAATGTACAGTCGGAGGTTATGACTGGAAATAAGTATAGTGGCGGCTCTAGTGATATATATTGTCCATAGAGTAAAGAAAAAGCAGTTGTCCACTAGCTAACTTGATGACTATTCCTTTTAACTTGACGAACAGATCGAAACAACTGGCATTTCGTAGATATAAGATAACATAAACTGTAGTGCTACTTTATATTCAGTTGCATAAACGTCATGTATCAAATGTGACTTGTCTGTAAACTCGATGCTCTAGTGTTAGTGCCATCTGTTTATAAAAATATAAGCTGTTTGACAGTTCATAAATACAAAGTGGAGCATGTTGTCCATTTATTAGAAGAATAGTATTAAGCAAGACTGTATTTCCTTATAAGAATTACCATTAATATCTTAACATCTGAATTGGGTTATTTCGTAATTAAATCAATTATATTCCCCATTGGACACCAGAAATGTTTTCGAGATGTCGTACAAATATAAATAGAATAATTAAACTTGTACGATACAAAGATGCGAAGACTATGTCTAATAATACTTTAAGTTTCACGGTGGGTAGATGTTTCATGTAACGGTCGCTTGATTTTGCATCTTATATATCATAGTACATAAGACCAACAGCTTTGAACCAGTGTAAGCAATAAGTTCTTTGAGCTATTATTCCGTAAGCAATATAAGAGTACATAGACTATTCCCGAAAGAGATATGCACATAAACCTATAAAGACGACGCGGCGTTGGAAATATCTGAAATAAAACCAAAGTGTTTCTTGAAATATACTTTATTTTAAATAGAGGATTCATTTATAGTAACAGTGCTAGTTCATCGATGTATCGGCAATTATAGGGATGTGGATAAACGTTCGTTTTATACACCTGGGTCCAACTGGTTTCAGTTCCATTATAAAAAGCAGTGCGCATTTCTTATTGTATAAAGTAAAGCATTCATGGCAACCCACGTTCCGCGGTTCGAATCCGGCCACCTATTTCTTTTAATCCCGCGAAAACCTAATTTTCATGTAACTAAACAGAAGTAACCCATTGGATTTGAAATATCTACATTTGTGCAACTAAAGTAACATTATTACCTACATAAGAATTAAATATTAAGAAGAAACTTCAATGGGAGTTATTTTCATTCATGTCACGTAATATTATATCAGATTTGCTTGTTGGCTTTAAAGAACGCCAGTTATAAATAGACATGTCCAATAAAAAAATATAACTATACAAAAAAAACAAGAAATAGTTTATTTAATGCTATTTTATAATATCAATAATCAGTGCTTCAGCATAGCATCTAAGACATTTGCCAACATATGCCGAATTCATGCAACCATTTTCATTTTCATTTTACGCGATTTTTGATTTGCAAGCATGAAGTTTTTTAAGTGATTATGTGCTCTGTCATATCATTTAAAAATGAAGAAACGAAGAACCTACTTAAGTCCAACAAACAGATTCTATAGGGAATAGTATATTCTACAACAAGTAATGGAATGGCAGATATTCCACGTGAGCAAAAAATTTGTAGCCCGAGCCAAAGGCGAGGGCTACGGTTTGCGAGCGTGGGATAGGCCATTCCGTTACATGTTGTAGACTATACTTTCTATAAAAAGGTTTTGGAATTTATACAAAAATACGAATATGAAACTGTTGAAAACGTCAAACTCAAATAAATCAAATTAAAACAAACAGACGTAACCATAGTAACTGAATCAAGATACTTCATATGTCGCGCTAATAAGCGGTTCTGATTCGTCGAAAATATTCCATACGCCGCGTATGGAATGTTAGTGATTCCATAACAATTTTTAGTAGTGGAATGTCCAGTTTCCAAAACAGTGTTATAGAAAAATAATTCTTCAATGACCTTTTCAAATTGAAATCATGTTACTGCATCCTGCTAAAAGAGCTTCTTTATTTTAGAATAAAATTTTATTTTTATCATACAGAAAAGTATATTTTATCATTTCTGATCAGTTTTACTAATGTCAAGTCATTAAAATCATTCATATTTTAGCAAAGAATTTTAATTCTCAATGATTTAAAATATAACCTTATCAATCACAAACGTAAAAATTTACCATTTTTATTTAAAAGATAGAAGTTGGTTATCTTATAAATTAAATGAAAATGAAAATTAGAATATAAATTAAAAGATTACATGAATGCTTACATTTGATAATACGTATTTATTTTTTAAATTAAAATAAATTTAAATTAAATGTAAATGAAAATGGCTGCATGAATTCGGCAATAGAGTTTTATATCTGAGAATAATATAATATTTTATTTTACTTAATAAATTGGCCGCAGAACTAGGAAAGGTTGCCAATTCTTGGCGTAGAGTAGCAAATACTCGTAAATAAATATAAATATTTTTTACATGAACGAAGTTTACATCTTTCTTATATAATAGTCAGTGGCTAGCAGGCAATTTGTGGTCATGAGGTCAGAGTAAAGAACTACAAAGTCAAGGTCGAGTCCTACTGTATAATTATTTTGTCACTTACACATAATATAAAGGGGCACAGGAATAATCAGCAAATCGATGATGGGATTTGAAGTTTTGACTGTTTTGAGGTCCGCTGAATCCGTTTTGACATTTTTTCAACAAATTCTGAGTGTGTGGATAGATGCGTGTGACGCAAGTATTTGGGAGGAATGTGATATGGTCATCATGCGATCTACACTTTATAAATAAATATATCATCATGCCATTTACTTATTTAGGGTGTGAAATTCTGTTACTGCAAATCTCGACTAATTTTTGATATTTTTGAATGTCTTTTTAGCAGTAAAATGAAATTTGGTCAGTCATTCAGAATACAGATATTAAATCTCTTCACCATTTATTTAAAACATTTTTCTCCAAAATGATTAAGGAAATTGGAAAAGCAATATTTAAGATGTAAAACGCATATGATCGGCTTAGTCAGTTACCATCCTGTATAAGAATCTAAAAAGATTACGTCAACAATGAAACACATGACAGGTATTTAAAATTTTGTCTTAATCTCAAAACTTATCCTCAACTAGTAGAAAGTACTTACTACCCTAACTACTTTAACTATTGTATTCCTATACTCGTATCACTCATCTATTCTACATTTTCCTGTGACGTGTGTAACCTTTTCAAATGCACACATATTACAATCTTTAATGGAGCGAAAATACTATTATCAAACGCTCTTTTGAATCGTATCTAGCAGCTAGGAAAACCACCTCAGATTACGCAGGCGTATTCCGTCCAAATAGCTGTTGGATCGTTGCAGCATAAAGGACAAAATGAAAACAAACTTGGTGGGCCCGCGAACATTGCGAACATTATCTCGGGTGAAGGGCCACATCTCGGGGCCTCCATTCACACTTCACACTTGTGCATGCTGCGCTGGCCTTGCGCTTCATAGAAAGCGCTTCACACGAGCCGCGCGCGCTTCACGTTCTAAACGATCAATCGCGATGCGGTCGATGCTCCACGCTCCAACGCTTGAAAAAGACTTTTATGAGGAGCGCGCCATTGTGTGGTATCTTCACACTTACCGGCATTTTCCGGTGATTCAGGTGCGGCCAGCCGGTGATAGCCCGGAGTTTGACCGGAGGATTTATCAAGGGATACGATGCGACGCTCTGTGACCGATATGCGTTTCTAATGGCGCCGTGATATGTAAGGAAATAGAAGTTTACATTGACTTTTGTGAAAAGGTATTTTCAGCTTCGCTATAAGTTTGTTATCGTAATGGGATTTTCTAGGGCTACTCTGATATTTGAAACGTATTACTCAGACACAATTTGGTCATGAATTATTATTAATAATTTGGAGAATACGCACGTCATCAACCTGAAAAAAAAAAAACTTTATAAAATGAAAAATAACTTGTAAAGTTTGTTGAAGTATGCTAATGTTTAAAAAAACGACGTTATAAATTTTGGCATTAAGAGAAGTATATATTAATGCAATTTACAGTATTTTATAATCAATTTTATTTATTTAATGGAATTTGAAATTATTAAAAATAATTCTAGTTCATTTTTTGTTCACTATGTTGTTACTATTGGCAAATGATCACGTTTACATACAAAATTCATATCGAACTGTCACTTTACTGTCAGACTTACTGTATTGTTATAATTTGTGCTCCTCGTGATCCAGTGTTTTATAATATGTATGTATAAATATATTGTGTTTATTGCAATAGATCACGTCCAAAAATGGCAGCACGTGTGATGCAACTTGCATTGAATTTTTATTTCAACAAAAATTAGTATCCCATATAAAGTTTGTTGCATAGTGACGTCATTATTTAGTAATATTTTTTATGACGTGCGTCTTCTCCAAAATCATTTTGAGTATATTAGAAATATTAATGCTTAAATTTTTAATTTGTATAAACCTGTATATTTTTATGGATGTGAAATAAACCAAATCAGTAGAGCAATTTATTCCCTCTTTTGTGAATAACTGTATACGAACTGGTGGAGGAATTGCAGTTGCGCAAATAAATTAGTTCAAAATTCCGAGCGTATACCGCCTAATGCTTGTAATGGTACACTGTATTTTTTAAACCAATTAAATATTTGTGCCTTTAAAGAAAGGTCTCGTAGAATAGACTTTCAGAAACCGCAATGATTAAAATCCAACTTTTTCCTAGTACAACTGTCTTGCATCTTGCTACATTCCCATTCCCACTTGACGCCCGCGCGTGTGTATCATCTTGGCGTCGCGACGCGCGACACGATACAAGTTTTCGACTTTCTGTCAGTCATCGTCTTTAGCGTCGCTTCTTACGTCTAATCTTTCGCCGCGGGCGACAGATAATATGATAGAGGAGACAAGCAGAGAGCAGAGGACCGCAGCTACAACATGGTTATAAATGTGACGTGGTGGAGATGTATGGGGCGCAGCCAGACACGTGAAACTGAAAAATCTCCGTCCGTCAAACTCGCGACGTGTCACTACGTGTTTAGAGATGATGAGATGAGTGTGAGTACAATGTACAAGAGGTGATTCAAACTCTGCTACGATGATGTACTTTGTGGAATTAAATATCTGGTTGTATTGCACCAGTAACTATATTGATTATACCCTTATACCCTCGAAGGGGTAGTAGTATCGAATTATTCAGGAGTCCTACATTTTTACAGACTTGTAAAATTTCGAATATAATACAAATAAAGACGTGAATTTATTTGGTAAAATACATAACAATCAAAACTAGTAAAAGTTGATTGAAAATATGAAAGATAAGAGTTAAAGGATGCGGAAAATTCAATATATTCAATAGTTATATCACGAGTGCTAAGAATTTAGCTTATGCATAAAATTTTGCTTAAAAAGTGTTTGAGTACATAATAATTTGAAAAAATCCCGAGACCGCAGGTCGAGGGATTTTATCTTAAATTATTATGTACGATAATACTTTTTTAAAAGCAAAATTTTATAAATAAGCTAGACATCGTATTTAATCGATTCAATTCTTTAGCACGAGGGGTACACACAAAAAAATATGTACACTGTTCCAACACTAGGTAGTGTACCATCGAGTCCACACTATTTTTAGTGTTAAATTTAACACTATAAATAGTGCTTTCACATTTACTGGGTTGAATTAGTGTGAAAATCATTTTTTGTTAGAGTTAAATTTAACACTAAAAATTTTAACACGGGTCGATTTTTTCTGTGTATATGTCAAGATTATTTCATGAATTCGTAGTATAAAGTTAAATTTTTGGCGATGAAATTGTATTAAAACGTTGATTTTGACACATTTTCACATAAATTAATCGGTACACACATAAGCAAAAGGCACCATAAAATTTGGTTGTTATATTGTAACTATAGCAAATTGTTTGTTTTTCTTTTTACTTGGCAAATAAATATCAAAAATTAATATATAAAAATAGCTAGAATTGAATAATTCAGCATGTTTAAAGATATAGAATACCAGCTTAGGTAAAGAACATTTAAGTATCTTGCTTCTACAACTAATTATTCGGCTAAATATGCCTTCGAAATGTTCAAAATTTACATATAAAATCTAGCTTCAATTTAATCACGATTAAACAGCATGGTGCTGTTTAATCACTTATCTAAAATGTACAACAATGGAAAATTATCATTCTGATTGGTCAGATTTGTAATGAATAAAATATTCAATAATAAATTACTCCCTTTAATAAATACAGGATGTTTTGTTTTTGATGACGTAGGACATGTGCGCGTCTGTTTGAGCCAATGGTATTCAAGTATTAGCTCCTACTCCGCCTTAACTATGAATATACATATTCGGGTGTATCGGATCTGTTCGGAATCGACTCGGGTGATTTTCTTGCCTTTGCGTGTTTGCTGCTTCATATGCAGCACTCACTGCAAAACTGTACTATACTAGTGCCACCAACTACCTAACTTTTATAATGTCAAAATGTTTTTGTAAAATGCGAGAGCTTTAACAATAAATATTTACAAAAACAAACATAAAATTAAATTAGGTTAGCACCCAACATAAAAAAGGAGAGATTTAAACTCATATAGCAGTAATCTATTCATAATTTAGTACTAACGTCATAACATAGAAAGTCGAACGCAGCAAATTCGGGTAATATAAGTAACAAAAATGTGTCAATTAACTAGTACGGCCTGTGTACGAAACGTAAATCTTATTCTGGGTCCTGTTATACAAAAGGTTGCCTACCCATTGTATAGTATATGATATGGAATGTGTAATATAGCACGATGTTCACACAAAACAAAATTGTAAACATAGAAAATAAAAGTTTTATAATAATAGATCCTGATTATGCAGATATGTAAAGTGCTTTGTTTTTATATAGTCGCATGGTGGAAAATTGAAGCACCTACAACAATTAAATTTGTGTTTAAGGATTGCAGTAAATTTTGATGTAAAAAGCATTGTTTATGCATCCTGAATGAACCTACTCATTCTGTCGTTATTTACAAGCGTATTACCATGAAAATTGCTCACACCCTTTCAGGTCTGCCATTCAAAACCAAATTAAAACTTATTTGTTTTTTATATTTGTCCATGAGTCACATAATTCCATACAATTATTATTCCTACATACGTGCACGGCGTCGAATTATAAAGGCACATTCACAATTACAGCCAGACAGAGTACTATCATAAAATCGATACAAAACAAGCTGTAACAACTCAAACATGCTATTGTGAACAGCCCTTACTTCCTTCCGAATGATAGCTGTTAACACAATGAGTCATAACACAATAAAGGCCGGTTCACAACGCCGTAATTAACACAAGACCCTTTCAAATTAAATTTACCCGCAGTCTACTGATTTCAAGTTTAACTGAAAATTAATAGACGTATCAACGGACGGTGAATTTGTTATTTGCATGGAGCGGCATGCGCGTGCGCCGCTCGCTTGACATTACGGAAAGGTTAAGTGCACAGCGAGAAGAACGCGACATTTTCCAACTTCCTCATGTATGAAAATTTATAACTCGCATAAAGTTTAATGCAAATATATTTCAAGAAAAGTCACCTTACCAATATTTTCATGGATAAAGAAGAGATATGGAAATGGTCCTTACCTGGAACAAGAAAATAAAATTATTAGTTATTTTACTACGCAGAAAATGAAGAATTTAATATAGGTCAATACACCGCGTTAACGCTTAAACTGGATTCGAGTAACTGCAGGCTGGTAAGACAGGTATATGTTATCTTCTGTCACTTCGTATGTTGTTCTGTGCAACTTATCAAACCCCCAAACGAAGTTTTTTTTTCTATGTTAACCCTCTATTGTTCCCGATCGGGAACATAAAATCTAAAATTCTTCTTTTCTTTTCTTATGCAGTTTACATTTATGGCAATCATGTTGTAACCATTTGGGAATATGATATACACTTTGTCAATTGCCAATTAGGTCATTCCACCAATTTGAACAACGTAAAAAAAAAGTTGAAGTGGAAAAAGGATAATTACAGAAACTGAGATAGAAAATGTAAAATTTGAAGGAGCAGCTTATTACCTGCTGATATATTACAGCTAAATACACCATTACAAAATTTCCAAAAAAAATTTTTATCTGATGTTTACCTAGAAGAGGTTGTTTATCAAACAATTTTGTATAGTACGCAAAGAGACCCAATAGACCAAAGTTCTATTGTAAGTTGAATTTGTTCATAATGTTCCCAATAGTGAACAAAACTTTAAAAAAATATTTTTTTTTTATTTTAAGAAAAAAATTATGTAACACACTTATTTCTTTTGTAAAATGCCCTTATTTAAAAAAAAATAATTCATGCAATAGAGGGTTAACGGATTCAATAGACGTCAAAATATGTATCTTCGCAAAAATCTCGTCAGCGATTTTTTTCATGACTCCAATACTTCCTTATACTTTGTATAAGAAAGTAAAAATGAAGTTGGTATTTCTTATATTGTTTCAGTTTTAATAAAGTGCAATTTAACAAGCATATTTTGATCCCTCCCCTTAGCGGTCTTCGAAACCACACCTCCAAGGACCATATTTCACTTTGTTAGCCCATATATCATTATATTATATGTAGGCTATAAGATCGTAATAAAAAGAACACTTATTATTTAATTTTGAAGATTTTTAATAAATCTACATTTTGACACCTAAGCTCGTCATCATCAGCTTTTGTAAACACTAATACTTAATTTATTCTTATTAAACTTCACATTTTAAAATTAATATAAGTAACAAAATAATGGAGATAGATATCATATATTCTTTACAATAATTTAAAAATAAACAGAGTCATTTTTATGTTGTATTTTACTGTTTAATGGAAACATACGACATCTAATTTGGCATGATCTTGATGTGTACAACTAAGCAAAATCTTCTATTTTTCCTCTAACAAATCCCGGAATTTAAATCTTCCATTTTATAACATTTTCTTGGAACCTGCTGTTCGCACAAGATAATCTCCGTTTCGCAGTAAATTCAAAGTCCGAAAATTAAATCAAACGAAATCCACATGCATCATCGTTTCAATCCAGCGTCAATAAATCTCACCCAAACATAATTACGTGACAAACACGTATGAAATTGTTAATTTACAATTACTATCGATCGGGGTTGGATTAACGCACGTTCGCCGCGACGGCTCCGCGTTCGCATCGCGTCGCTGCTGACCCGCACAGGGCCGTATTACAAATTTTGAAAGATGTTGTTTCTCACTGTTGGCAACGCTGCAGGTAATGGCGATCACGCAACTGACAGTACAGTGTTGTTTGTGTTTTTCAGTGAATTCTGTGTGGTCGTAGAAAAAGTATACTACACAACTTGAGTTGTAAAGCAATTACACATTGTGGAATTACGCACGAGCTGTAATTTGCCTCTTACAACTCACGTAACGTAAAATATTATTTTCGTATTTTCAACCATGTTTGATAAAGTTCGACGTATGAATTTGACACATTCAAATTAAAAATACAATTGCGTACTAAAATAACAATCTACATTTAAAATTTTGACAGTATCCAAAATTAGAATACGCTAACTAGTGGTAGAAAGCTGAACTAACCAAAAGGTACAGAAATTTTATTGTATTTTGATATTAATTGTAATTTTTAAAAGTTAATAACAATTGTAGTTTTTTTACGAGTATTCCAATGTAAGTATTACATTTGCTTACGCCTATTTAAATAAAATGTAAAAATGAAAGGTACATTGTATTTCATGATTATAGGTTAAGATTGAATTTTCTCCAACAAGACCTATAAAAACAGGAAAATTATCAGTGTGTATGCTGCCATTAAAAGCAAACTACCAATACTCAGTGGCGTCTTCTCCATGCAAGCAAGGCAAGCAGTGCTTGCCTTTATATTTTATAATTTTTAATATATTTCAACAATATATTTGTTTATAATGATTTATTTAGAATATTAGTATTTCAAAACTTAAAAGCAAACAGAAATACACAATTATGTTTCAAATTGCCTGCCGCACCGCTAATGCAGTACGAGTAAATTCAATGACGTTCGAACAATTAGGATCTTAACCTGTTATTCAAAACCTGCAAGCACAACTTCGAGTGCTTTCGCCGCCCATACTTACAGTATACCGAACATTGTCGAACATGTAGCTTTCTATACTGGAAATTATGCGCCGTAAACGTTCAGTTGAAAGCAGTTTTTAAAGTGCTTCTATGAAGATAATTTACTTGTAAAAATTAAGAGAGGACAGAATAGAAGTAAATTTTATTTATAAGGTATATTGCTGAATTAAATTTGTTATAAATAAATTTTGGAAGTAATAATAACTCTTGTATTTTAATAGAATGAACGACATTTGCGCAATAAAAAAATTTCCTAGAAAAACACTTCGGTAGTTGAAGAAAAAACTTTCATTGTAAGTGGTACACCTATTCCTCGTATGAAGTTATTAACAACTATTGTTAAAAATACAATAAGATATTTACATTATTTTTCACAATTTTTTTTACCTATCACCTATTTGTCATTGCTTGCCTTATTATAAAATCCACGAGACGCCACTGCCAATACTAATGCAAACATTCGCCATCAGTAGATATCATACAAATTGAATTTGATATGTACCTTTCGTTAATTGTGATCAACGCCATCTCTTGATAATGTTGTATTGAGTTGATGTTGTACTCAGTAGTTTTAACATACAAATATTAGCATGTAGCTAAGGTTCAGATAAATTGAAGACAAAAATTGACATGAAAATGTACATAAACATTACGCGCTTACGACAACTGGCATCCACTTACTTTCAAGATGGTGAATACATTTTAGCTATGTATCAAATTATGAAAAGGTATAATTTTTTTTTAGAACTCGTGATACTGATCAAGTAGTTTTTGGGATAACTGGTAGTCATTTTGTTTTCGGGATAGGCTATGTTGAAGAAACACATTACCTTCCTGTTTTCTGGAAACTGTTAATACAAATTAGATAGCACAAGTTTATTTCCGCCATTTTGTTACAAGATGGATGCTTTGCATGTTTTGCGGCGCAACGTAAATTTTAAGGTTAGGTTTTCATATGTTTTTCACTATGACAGAAATTTTAAAAGCCTCAAGTAAAGAACAAGAAGACTGTATAGTATTTGATGTATTATATTTAGATATACAATAACCAATAAGATAAATTTGGCGCCCCTAAATGCAGGTCTGCGCTCAGAAGCGCCAGTCCAAGCGCGGACAAATGACAAACTATAAATTACAGGCGCGCAGCATTGCACTATGTCCGTACATCTGTCTGTCTGTTTTACCCAGTGCGCGCAAGTTATTTACCGGACCAGCGGACCGGCCGCCGTGGAAAATATAACCCGGTTATAAATTTCGCAAGCTGGTAACATTGAGTGGTCCCAATAATTTAATGACAAATTGAAAAATATCGCTAAACTTTAATAAATGAATTTTTGCTGACTGGTCGGTAACAGATGGGTTTGAAGCACGTTTTTTATCGTAAATTACATTACAAACATTGGACATATTTTTAAATTTGTTTATTTTATGCCATAAATTTCTAACTTAAAATTTAGAAAGTCAACCATATACTTTGGTTTGGCTGGTAACGCTTTGTCTAAAGGACACTCTACACAGTAGAGTGTAGAACATGAGATCGTCAGTTTGACCCGATAGTGATAAGCACATGTTAGGGTCCTTAGAAAACGATTTTAATATTTTCGCGGCGAGGACTGTCTCTGTAAGGATGGATGAATGTATGTATGGATCTCTAGTCACGGTTTCTAAAAAAATTATGGAAAAATATTGCTCGGGGATACAGTCAGAAGATCTTCATTTTCTACAACGCCGACGATTCTATATTTTTGGTTTACACTAGTAACATGACGTGTCTCATATTTTTTATATTTTTTATTTGTGACGATTTTTCTGTCTCTACAGAATTTAAACATTCATTTGCATTATTTGTATGCATTTTTAACAGTATCACATAATTTTTTCTACTAGCCTTGAAGAAGACACAAGTGGTGAAACGTCGGCGTTGAAGAAAATTAAGATCTTTTGACTATATCCCCGATCATTATTTTTACACATCACTTCTCCAATCGACCAATCATCTCTTCATCTCTAAAAATATTGCTTAACGGAAAAATTTCAAAATTTGTATTTTACATTTACAACTTAGGAAGAGGTGATTAGTTTTTGGTGAGAATCCAGTTACTTTGAAATATCTCAGTAAATTTACTTTTTATAACAATGTATATTATTAGAGTAGTATTTCAAATGTTATTGTCTACAACTTCTGTTTAAAACATTCTTCTCTTACTAGCAACATTTACGAATTACAATACGTTAAAGAAATATTGAATTATGACATATTTGTTTAAAACTGCTAACCTTTTTTTCAAATAAGCGAAACAATACACAAAAAAATGTCCCAATTTTTGTTCTAAATAGGCATTTATGTCATTTCAAGAACCAAAATGTAAAATATGGCTTTCTCCTCTCGAGTAGTTTTATGGTTGATAGATGCTTATTGGTATATAATTTTATAAAAAAGTCTACGGCGGTCACATCAGCATTTTATACTCTAAACCTTTTATTGGTAGTGGACATACTTCTCAACTCCAAAAAGGGTAAAATGGTGTGAAAAACAAATTCATACATCAACACGTTATTTACCCAATTTTAATGTGTCACTCAACTATTGTAATAGAAAATAGAGCAATATTAATCAGCGGAAAAGCTTTGTGAATATTAAATTGTACGCGCATTGTTTTAAAAATGTTTTCATAAATATATAAATATTGTAAAATTAAAAACAAAATAAAAAATACGTTTCCATACCGGATGAACATTCATTATGTTTTGAATAAATAAAAATGTAAGTTAGCGACATGGATAAATTGTAGATAAAAATAAAATTATCTCGAACAATAATGGAATGTTATTCATAAAAAAAAAAATCGTGAAACATGAAAACGATGTAGCTCTGCAATCTGATATGCATGGCACACAACCTCCAGAAAATTTAAATTTTTAAACAGTATAAAAAATATAGAAAAATGTTACAAATAAATGTTGTAGCATTTGTTAAATCTAATATATTGATGTATGCCTAAAAAATCATTTATCCACAACTGTCAAATAATATACCCATAATTCAACCCTTGTTTATCAATTAATGACCTATGTTACTGTTGTTAATGAAATAATATTAATAGTTCGATAAATTAATATTATTCATTCGTTATGTCAAATTAAAATCTTACCTGTCAAAAGATTAAAATCAAAATGACTTTTAAGTAATTTTATCCACATAAAAAGCCAAAGACACTAATTTTCTCATTTTTCATACTTTTGTTTTCTTTTAAGCTTAAACGGTAGCTAAATAATAAGTGTTAAGATTTTCTGCTAAATGTCAAATCACTTCAATTTTTTTACAACAGTACGTAGCCTAGTGATGGTTGCTACAATTTGTCTATGTTGATAATAGTATATTGTGTTATTAGGAGTAAATGTGATACTTTGTGTGCTGAGCATGTAAGTTTGAACGACGAGCGAAGCGAGTCGGACAATTACATGCGAAGCACCCAAAGACACATTTACTCCGAATAACACATGCTATTTTTTTCTTCAAACAAAGAAAATAAAATTATAAATATTATAAAATGCTCAAAACTTCAAAAAATATTCTGTCTTATCTAGCATTTCAAGTTGCCGTAGAATATGCTGTTTTGTTATTTTTGTTTATTTGTTCACATTTTTAACTGTCAAATTATTGAATTACAACCTAACTATTTTTCATAATATTTTACTTTGTCCGTCGCCGGAGTAAATGTGTTGCCAAGGAAACACTTTTACGCCGGCGGCGACAATATTGAACTTCTGCTTGTTCAACATAAATACACAACAACGTACTTTTATGACGTTTAAAAAAACAGTTTTTTTGTATTTGTCAAAGTATAAATTCTACTTATCTTATAATTTCAAAACAAATATTTGATTAAATGTTGTGGGTAAAGTATAGTATTCTATTTGCATTCGAATGATTTATATCACTCGCGTTCGCTCGTGATGCAAACCTTATTCTCGTGAGTAATAGGATACATTACATGCTCATTGAATAATATACTACTAAGCCTACAAGAAAACTATCACTTCTCAATGATGGATTGTTACCAAAGGAATAAAAATAATCGACTAGTAGCAGTAATAGTAATAGAAAATAATCAAAATGCAGTAAATTATAAAACTTTATACACAAATCCAAATAAAAATTTTATAATTTGACTGTATTTCGATTACTTTATACTACTATTGTAACCAAAATCTTATCTGCTCGTAATTTAATCATCAAATTTTAAATTATAAATTACATGTTTTGAATAATCGTGGACGAAAAAAAAAAACGTCACACAGACATTTTAGAAATAGTGAAATCATATTCAAGAGGGATCACAAAATGTATATTTGTTGAATACTCGTAATCGAAATTTACCTCCCTTACATACAATATATGTAAAAAAAAAAGAAAACGTGTACATAGTAGTGTGCGTGCAGTAAAATATGAATTTGAGGAAGTGCACCAGACAAGTAAACGACCATTCCATTAAAACACGAATTCATGAGTCTTAAATATATTCATTGGGAAGTCAGAATAATAAAGCGCCTCTCCCGCGAATTCGGATATTAATTTACAGAAAAAACGCGGAAAATTTTGACGGCCGCAAAGAAAAGCGGGAAAGATATCAAAGGAAATGGAAATTCGCAAGAGGGAGAGTACACTGATGCGTAATACTTTTCTTTTAGAATTTTCCATAGTATTTGAAGTTTCCTCATTTATATATCTAGTGAAAGAATAGGTTACTTTCAGCACAATGATATGGACAAAGGCGATATTGTTAACTTTCTCCAAAGGCGGACAGCTGAAAGATATTCATAAAGTTGTCATTTGTTTTGCACGGTTTACGTGTATGCTGTACTGATAAAAAGTTTTACGTCCGACAAGAAAGAAGAAAAACAAGCGAAACATGTTGTTTTATCATATATAAACTCTCTACATACTTAAAAATAACTTCAAATCTGATCTGAATTTGATATACCTCTATCCATAAAACTGTTGTATGGATTGTTAAATTTGGGGGAAAAGGGTGCTTAAGAAATTCAATCCGATTTCAAAATTGTATGGCAGGCGTAAAAAGTAAAATTAACAGGTTATATTTTGTATATGATATTTTTACTGATTCATTAAGTATAAACTTTCACAAACTATTCCAATCAATCGTTTTGTATTTATTTTCAATAGAAATCATTCATCTAGATGTTGAAAAGAACTGTTGAATGATTTTTCATAACTAGTGACAATGAGAAATCAGTAGTTAAATTACATGAAATATCAAGCAAATGTTACATAAAATTTGACGACAAATTTAAATGACGAAAGATCTTTCAGAGATACGAATAGATTTTTTGTGCCTATCTAGGGAAAATATGACCTTGAATTTTGTGAATTTTTAGGCAGATATCCGTCTGTGAATCTGATCATGATTGGCACTTTTCCATCTCTTCACTCCAATTTTTATACTTTATCTATTGTTCACAAAAATAAACAGATTAAAAAAAAAAGATTGAATCTCACGTTCGTTGGAGTATGGATTTGCAGGCTTTGGATCATATTTGTCCTCAAATATAACCAAATCTGATGCATTTATTCGAATCAGAAATATGTAGATTTGAACTATGTATATCAATCTGCAAATTTGACCGTGAGTGGCACCTTTCATTCTCATAGTTTCTCAGTTAGAACTTACAACTAAATTATAACAAAATAAAAAATAGATGTGGCATCAAGAGCTCTTAGATAAAACTTACACGTCATCGACGAAAAATAGAGCCTCCTCTATTTCCATCGTAGAGCTCATCGATAAAACGAACAGGTATCTTTTGTGTGCAACTCGATAAATGATATATTTTTGCGCGTGCAGTTCGATAAAGATAACGTTACGTATTGATATTAGGACTAATAAAGATATCAGAAAACTATTACAGAATAAAAATGAACTATGAAATATAACAAGAATTGGACATAAAAAACATACTAAAAAATCAAACAACAGAAAGTCATGGAAAGAAGAAGAAAAGAATGCAATTAAATTAGTAGTAGAAGGGAGACCAGGAATACAAGGCAGGCATAGATCAAATAGCAAAAGGAAGTAGAAGAGGGTTTACTAGCAGCAGGAACTAAAAACTGGCAAAGTAAACAAAAATATAGGAAAATATGGAGAAACCTAACTACAAAGATTTATAGGATAAGGAACGGAAATTGATCCACTCTAAGAAAATGATCTAGAAAGCTTCATTAGGGATCAAACGAAGGATCTCAATATCCATATCTCGATGTGTTACCTAGGAGTGATTAGTCCAATTTAAACTAAGTTAATATAAAACTTAAGAGTATAAAAAAATGGTAGCAAGACATATTTTAAGAAAAATTCTAATGGAAATGACTTTTAAATGTGGTACTTCGAGAAGGTGAAACAGGAAGAATCGTTTCCAAATACTGCTACTAATTCAAAATTCGTTTATATCTCGTTCATTTACACTACAGCATTTACAACTCCCAAATAGAATGATTGTCCTGCAATAACGATAATTTGCCAATATATCAAAATAAAACAGAATTCATCATCGTCTCCACTCGCTGTGAAACCCATCCACAACTCGCGATCGGTAACCACACAGCACGAAACAGAAACCGCGGTATCGTGTCCCGGTAATTATAAAACGAACCGCGGCCGATAGGTAACAGATAGACGCATGCGGAGACACATTTATTAGTTTAATTACTGCGGCAACAGTTAGCAGCATAGAGACTAGTCAGCGCCCTGCTGTTCTGCTCTGCTGTACATTATAGTACAGGGTGATGATAACTGGTTAGTCATTGCGGCTAATGCAGGATTTATCAGCGTAATCGGGCCATTAGTTGCTCGGGTAGAAATAGAGTGGAAAGGAATATATGCAGTACAATTCAAATTGTTGCATTTCTTTGTATGGTTTTGTAGAGAATATTGGTATCATGGACAAGTCAACAAATAAGGAAAGCGAGACAGAAGTAAGATTGGACTATTAGTACGATTAGGATACCTACAAGAAATGTTCTTAACCTATTCGTAAGTCAGTTTACAAGCATTTTAGGAGTAAGTATGTTTGTGTTGCTGCATCTGGCTGTGGATCATGAGATCTTTAGTTTTATTTCCGTAACCGATTAATTTTAACCCAGTTACATCTTTGGTGGGTACTTATAATTATGGTATTTAAACAAAATTTAACTCGGAAAGATGCAAAGTCTATTAACTGAAATTAACTTCAAATGACTCTTGGACAAACAAAACTGTTTAACAATTGAAGAAATTGAGAACGTCAAATTAGCTACAATGTAAAAAAAGCTACAGAAGAGAAGACCTTTCTATAGACATCTTACGTGAAATTCTTCAGATTTCCAATCGCCTACGTTTGTCAAATCCCAATTTAATTTGGATATCTGGATTTAGGTACCATGTGTTTCAATTTAGAGGCTCACCATTGCGATTGCTAGAATTACAAGAACTACACTAGTAGACAAATTTATAAAAGCATAGTGCACTAGATATGGACGAAAGCCTAGTTTCGATGATTATTTTTTCGGGGGTAATATCACAAGACCTTCTGATTTTATCGATACATTTTTATTTTAGACGAATTTTTTGCTTAGCAACAAACACGAAAGCAAACTGCATGGTAAATCCCGAATCCAAAGGAAGAGGGGTTTTACCTAATGTCTGTTTGCTTGAATAATTTTGTTTAAAAGCAAAAAACGAATGCATAAAAATACAAATTTATCTGACAATTTCCCTAGTTTTTAACCAATCATAATGCAAAAAACTTGAAAATTCAACCAATGGTAATACTGATAAAGTTACTCCGATAAAATCTCCCCTGATAATTTCCCGCTAACAAGGAAATAAATAATTGTTACTGTGAGACTAACTAACTCATCAAATACCACGCTACCTCTTTGATTTTCACAGATACATTTTTATTTTTAAGCACTCACTTTTTTTTCTTTTAAGCAAAACCACTCAAGCAAACTGACATTAGGCAAAACCCCACCTCCTTCGGAGTCGGGACTTACCATGCAGTTTGCTTTCGTGATTGTTGTTAAGCAAACAAATTCGTGCAAAAATAAACATTTATTGATAAAATCCGAAGGTCTTGTGATATTACCCTAGAGAAAATCAAAGAGGTCATGTGGTATTTGATGAGATGAATTTCAAAGACAACGAAAAATAAAACTTGAAATATTAATTAACTGTCACACTGACAGTTATAAAGAATAACAACTGATATTTGTTTACTTGGCAGCGGGATTTTATCGGGGTAACGGGGTGAGAAGATTTTATCAGTCCATTGGTTGAATTTTCAAGTGTTTTGCATCATGATTGGTTAAAAACTAGTCGTAGGAATTTATCATTTTTAAATAATTTCTAAACTAATGCGCTACTGTTTAACCATGCCGTAAGAATTTTGATGATTTGAAGGAAGGTAAGCGCAACTATCTGCAGAGGTAGCGTGGCACACCCAAAATGGGTAATCGGCAAATTGAATTAAAAATAATATCAAACATATCTTTGCAGTTAATAAAACTAGACAACATCTACTTGCTCAAAGAAAATATCTATTCACGCATCTAACAAATAAGGGTTTCTTTTGATAGAATTGTCATCTTCATTTTGCAATCGAACTAGGTTATGAACAGTTAAGATGCAAAGGAACGTAATTAATCAATTCAATAAAAAGCTGCTTGTTTTTCAACGAAAATACGTTTAATTAAAAACACCAGGTTATACAGTTTCTCCCTTGGCGACGAAATAAAAATAAGCTCTATCGTTCGTCAATACCCCCAATCTCCACAGAACTACGTCATGATGTGATTACGTGAAGGTAATCACATGTCAATGAATCAGTCGACTTGAAAGCAAGGGTCGGTACACACACTTAGTTATTGAATTCTGATAGCAAATGAGGTGGACCCATCACAAAGGACAGTTATTAGGTGTATAGAGAGGAACCAATTTGTCAATATTTAGTGATCGTATCATATCTGACCTCGCTGTATTGATTGTTTACATACATATACCACCCGGATGCCATTGCAACTGAATAGTATTTGTACATTGAGTGTCCATGTTGACATACGGTTACAGAGATGCACGGAATACCATGAATTCTGCATGAACTACGCTTCAGATTGAATTGCACTGAAACTCAATAATAAGGTATTTATTCATTTCTAATAGGAAACCGGCAATTACTTTCAAATAACTACACCAACATGAAAACTCAGGCGATATAATAAGGACAAATAAAACAAAATCTGGTGTGGATACCACACTACTTTCTTATACATATAAAACCACTACTTTCTTATACATATAGAACCAATAAAGATATCAGAAACCTATTACAGAATAAAAATGAAGTATGAAATAAAACAAGAATTGGATGTAAAAAACAGTAAAAAATCTGATGTAGCCAGCACAAAACCTTCTGCCCAATACTACTCTTAAACAGTACAAAATAGTATTTGATTATATAGAAACATACTTTCTTATTTGTTTATTTTCTATTTATATTTGAGAACTTTAATATTATTTCGTATATTTACTTAATTTTTTGACATATATTTCATTAAGAAAACAGCATAACTATCACAATAACATGTGTCACAATTCGTAAGAAATTGAAAATTTTTAAGTGTATCCAAGGAATGCAAGATTTATGAAATCTAATTTCTTTGTATTTTATTATCTCTACATCTAATGAAAATTAATAAAATTAGTGTAATCAAAACACATGTAAAATGAAATATTCTACAACTTTCAAAATAACATAAATTGATGGAAAAGGAAATTTAACCGTGTTTTTCACGAAAATTTTTTTTTGAGATTTTGAGCTTTTTTTAATGATTTATATTCTATTCGCATGTAAACTTACATGCTCAGTACACAAAGAATCACATTTACTTCTAATAACACAATATACTATACTCATCGAGTTTTTGAGTAATACTACATATTTATAACATTAGAGATTGCAAATTTTATTTTGTAAACCAACTAAAACCATCTTTATTTTCCCCTTGATTCATCATAATTAAATATTCGATAATTTTGTCCATGAGTATATTATCTACGACCGTTATTAAAAGTGGCCATTTTAACGGTTTGTATATATAACCCTATCTGTCAAAATATAATTCTACATATTTTAGTATTTTCTAATGCACTATAGATAGTGATAATTATGCTTGTGACGTTTGACGTATATCGTTTACATGGAGACTGGTTAGCATTTGTTGTTTACGTTTACAGTTTTGACAGATATTAATAGTATATCTTTTTGTTGTTGCTTAGTAACCTTTAAAGCACGGCGTGTTTTAATCTTGAGTTTTAAACACGGATTATGATGCAGGTATAATAACAAACTATTTTGCAATTAGAACAAAATGTAATATTGCAAATATTGACAAATAGATGATCAATTTGTGAAGTATCCAAAAGTGAGTAATACCTCTTTGAAGAACAGTGAAATATCCTTTGCAGTCTGCTCCGTTCTCATCGTTGTAATCTCAGTGTACAGCAGTCTACCCAAGCAGGAGGTATCTATGTTAGAAGTGTTCAGTGCATTGTGAAAAATCCCAAGTATTTCGCTTGGAGACAAACAGTGGATACAAAGAAAATAATCACGCCATTTGTTCGTACGTCAACAAATCTGTTAGTTCTGGAGTGTAAACGTGTATTTTCGTCGCTTGATCGATTCGCGCTTGTTTCACAGATGTCGAGGGACACCCTGTCGCTATTTGTATCTTTTAGGTCTCGCGTTCTATGTGCGGCAGTCTCAAGAATTGCGCGAACACAAGACGTAGCCGCTCGTATTCGGATCCGTGTCAAATTTGTTCCTACAAGCGCCGCATCATTTTTCTTTCTTCTACGCGAAAGAGAATTGCTTTCTTGTTGCTTCAGATCTATGACGACGCATCCTAATGAACTGTTGCAAATATTACTCCGAAGCAAAATTCTTGTACAAACCACTTAAACGGAGAAGTTTAATATTTTTTTTATCAGGAATATAGAATTTATTTGGCAATGTTCAAGGATTGAGGTAAATAATAGTTATTTACTTTACAAGTGGGCAAAGTAAGGAATAACTCACGAGAGATTTTATCGAGTGGGTAATTCCACTTTGCCCACGTGTAAAGTATAACGTTTTATCCAACACCTCTTAACAAATGAAAAATTTATTAAAGAAATATTATATGACAGTGACATATGCTTTAATTTTTTAAATTAGAATGTCAATCGAAGTAGTTACCAAGGTGTTGTGTGTTATTATTATTGTTATAAATAAATAAATACTCACTAGTGACTTTCCTCAAAATTATACCCGCTTGTGGTAAGTAATCTGTTACTTGGCTTGTTTAAAATTGCCATAGTTATACAGCATTTATTGAAAGGTGTTGGATAAACAAAATGTATACCGAAAAGCACATTAATTTAAATTTTATTATTATATTTAATTCGACAAATTAACATTTATTTGTTTTGTACTCATATTTAGTTTCGTAAGATTGTATTGTAATTGATAAAATGGCGAGTTTGAGAAATATTTTCTTTGTGGTAAATAAATAAATCTAATACTGTTTTCTGAAATGTCATATATTTTAGAAATATTTGTATATGATTGATACCATAAGCTCTAAAGCTCTAAATTACTCATTTGGTCGCTCTAAACTTGAGTATTTTTCTCTCATCTGGAATTCTTTCTATGAAGTGCATCTAGACCACTTAGAGGTAGTACAGAAAAAATTCCTGTCTTCTGTAACTTATATTATAATTCCTGTTTTACATGAGACAGTTTATTAGTCAACTGGTCAAGTTTTTATGTCAATTTATTGTTTGGTGAAATACAAAACTGCGTAAATTTTTTATTCACTAATAAATTGGTCAATTAGTTGATGAATTAGAACATGTTCTATATTTCGACAATTTTGTTTAGGGAATTCTAGAGGATTTACCAATCACTTAAACTTGTTTATGTTTTGGTTAGTTTTACATTTTTGTACTTATAGCCTGAACCTAAAATATTAGTAGTATAGGTGACAGCTGATATCCTGCTGGTACTACTGGAATTGTCACAATGATTTGACGGATAATTTATTGACCAGTAAATTGCGTCGTATAAAACAGGCAGTTGTAACATAAGACACGTTCTTTATAAATCTAATTGATATTAATTTATATTTTACTTATGAAAATATATTTTGAAAATTTGTTTATAATCTGACGAAGTAATCGAAACATTATACTTAATAAATATTTAACAGAACTTTATCCAAAAGCCTTTTTATTTATAAATTAATTTATAAAAAGGCATGTTGATGTCTTCATATTTCAGTGTACATTTACGTCAGTACATGCTTGTTACAGTATATCATATTCCAACAACAAGTAGTAAGTTAGCAATACGTAGTTAGCTAATAGTTAACGTTCTCGATTTTCCAATTACCTACTCAATGTGTATTTTGCTCTAATTAGATTACATGTTCCATAGTCGATTCTAGGTATTCGATACTGCATAGTCTATTTGCACAGGAGCTTTACACTTCGACATATGTCTTCATGACGAGAGCAATGTGTATTATTATAATCAGCAAACCAGCACAACGCCTGGCAAATATGAAATTACATATTGTTTCTATTAATACGTACAAAAACTCTACAAGCTGAAATATGATAATATAAAAGTAAATAGGTGCGTGGTGCATATTATCAGTTATTCATTTCTAAGTTGCACTGTTCCATAAGCTCTACCATCCTCAAATAGTTCCCTTAGTGCGTTAGTTTTCGCTGGCAATATTGCAGCGTATCCACAACACGCTCCAATCACGCTGCTGGAACCAGCCGATGGCTACTTCCGGCTCAACCGGAAATACTACCCTGCCTGGCTCTGGTTCTTACAGCTGTGACGTCAGCATAGCCTGAATGGTAGAACGATTATTAGGATGTCCATAGTAGTGATGGTGTTTGGGTTTCTTTATAAGGTTTGACGTTTGACAAGAGAAAATTGTTTGAAGGTATTTTTAAACTACAAATCATTATAAATATTTGTGGACAGCACATAACCTTCGTCCTAAACTACTTTTAAATGATACAAAATAGAGGAAAACGTCCAAATATTAAATATGTAATTTTAAAATGATATCGTCTTTTGATTTAATTACGTAAAGAACCCTTTAAAATATATATTTCTTAGTATAAACTAATTATTCACTTTTGAATAAAATACCTATTAAAATATTTAAATACAAATAGTACATAACAAATTATCGAACTTCTTAGCAAATGTTTTACTTATTTTATTATTATGATTACAATAAAATAGAACGTTTATATAACAAAACTTATTTAAATCTCTACTGTTTTAGATCCAGCAACACCTCTACTATGACGTCACAACATTTAAAAAAAATCATTGTGGCTTAATGAATAACAATTTTTAAAAGTGTAGATAGTCTTCAATATAGATAAAGTTTCATAAAAAAAAAATAAACAAAATGGTGAAAGATCCCTTTAGGTTAGGCTCTGCTTTACCTGAAATTGCTTTTCCTCTTGTGTATAATCTATATCTTTCATATTCTCTTCCGGTATCCAGTATTTACTATATCTTCGTTCATGTCCACATGGTAAGTTTGTTGGTGTAAGCGAGTCTTCTAACGACACCTTCACTGTCCACGTGACCAGCGCACTTGGCCATCCCTCAATACATGCAAATGCGTTCAGGGCTCGTCCGCCTCCGCCCGTCCCTGGCCACGAACCTCATGCGTGTGCGAGCCGTACACATGCAAATGTGTGAAAGGCCGCGACTATTATACGATGTAGTGTGCAGCACGGAGGGTAAATTGAATTAAATAGCTGGAATGGAATCCGGCAGCGAGCGCTGTGCACGGCACATTCAATGTGTATTGATATGCAGGGCGATGTTGTGTCGCATTAGATGGAACGCAAATGTAATGTGCGTGTTTCGTGTCTCTCATCCTCAATGTATACACAGGACAACTCGATAATTTAGTTTAGCTGCTGTCCACTGCTCGATGTTGTTCTTCTGTAAGATGCAAATTCACTTTGTGTTGCGTCCATGCACCCAATACCAGCAAATTTCTACTTTACAAGTACATCCTTTCAATATATCTTCACAGACTCGTTAATGCATTTCGCTCTCTCATTTGCTTTACAAATATACAGGCAGGGAAGTTTTTTTTTTTTTTGGTTATTTTATATCATTTGTCTATCTATATCGTCGAGATTACCTACATAAGAGCCCAGAATCATATTATTTGGACCAATTAAGACTTTTAAAATAGCTTAAAAAATAGTTCTGATCTAACAAAGGTATAATTTATTGTATTAATAGTGTATTCTACAACAAGTAATGGAATGGCAAATATTCCACGCGAGCAAAAAGTTTGTATCCCGAGCCAAAGGCGAGGGCTACGGTTTGCGAGCGTGGGATAGGCCATTCCGTTACATGTTGTAGACTATACTTTCTATAAAAAGGTTTTAGAAATTATACAAAAATACAAATATAAAACTGTTGAAAACGTCAAACTCAAATAAATCAAATTAAAACAAACAGACGTAACCATAGTAACTGAATCAAGATACTTCATATGTCGAGCTAATAAGCGGTTCTGATTCGTCGAAAATATTCCATACGCCGCGTATGAAATGTTAGTGATTCCATAACAATTTTTAGTAGTGGAATGCCTAGTTTCCAAAACAGTGTTATAGAAATTTATTTATATCATAATTCTGTTATTTTAAAGAATATTTTAAGGAAAAATAACAACTGAAATAAAATCAAATTTATAATTGGCCCAAAGGTATTGACTAATACCACAAACACTGTTTTTAAATCTGATGACAACAAAATACAGAAAATTGTTTAAAATAAAAATTGTAAGTAATATTATTTTCTCTATCTCATTTATTTATTAAGATAAGCCCAAAAACCCTAACAGGGTTTGAAATAATCACCCACTTACTGTTGATGAATTGTTTCCAAAATCTAATTAATTCGTAACATAAACAATACCTCTATTACATATATGTATGTGCGGAATGTAAAAATGATAGAATTTAAGATAGAACTATAATGAATTAATCAAATTTCCTTTTTATGACTTTAACTGTGACAAATAATATGATTCTGGGCTCGTACATAAAAATAGTATGATTTTTAAGTATATTTTAAACATATTTGTTAATTCGGTTGGTTTACCATGGCTAATAGTGCTAAATGAATGTAACTCTGGCTTAGTTAATACGATGTGTTATAAGAACACAACGTCTGGTTTTAATTCTATCCCTTTTATTAAAAAATATATAACGCTCGGAAGAAACTAGATATACAATCCCCTCATCATAATAGTTTTACAAAAATAAAAAATGTAAGGTTAATTGGAATAAAATAAAGCAATAATTATTGCATATTAACTGGGCCCGGATCACGTTGTTGGCCCTTACTAAGCTTGTTGTGTGTATTGCATCTCGATTTAAATAGATGTCACTGCATATAGTCCTCGCTTCCATGCCAGTACATTGGCGAAGAAAACTCATCACTTTGTTCCTCGCGTGCATGTCAGTACATTCGCGAAGCAAGCTCGTCACTTCGTTCCTCACGTCCATGTCAGTACATTGGCGAAGCAAGATTGTCACTTCGTTCGTATTTACTAGCTTTCTGACGTGAATATGATCGAAAGCTTTCCATCCAAAAAGAACAAAGAACAATCTTGAGTCAGAAGAACTTAATAAATGTTTGATTGCATATCTGTCCTACGCTTACGTCTAAAATGTTACTGATAAAATTGGAAGGTTACTGTAAACATTTTAGTTTCCTTTGCTCCACATCACAAACTACAACATATGTTGAAGAGGGTGAAGGATATTTTACCGCTTCAGTCCTTTGGAATTTACAAAATTATATGTGAATGTGGAAAATGTTATAATGGAGAATCTACAAGAATAATTGAACATAAACGGGCCATTTGTCTGAACCAACAAGATAAATCTGATGTGACTAGTCTGCCACTGAATTTCTGCCCAAAATGAATTTTGAAGAAACGAAAATTATAGCAAGAGCAAAATGTACCAATGGGTGGCTCGTAAGTGAAGCAATAGAAATATATAAGCAGAAGAATAGCGTGAACCACAATGAAAGCTAAGAGAGAAACTAGATTTTATAAATCGTAATTTGTGTTTTTCACTTGTTTACCTGAAGAAGAATTACGGTCAGTGGTTCAGTAATTCATAACTTTGTATTTAATAAATATTTTGCAGAAGTTTATCCAATTTACTAAAGTTATTTCAACTTAATCAATTGTTTCTTCTAAAAATGTCAAACTATAAAATATAACACTATTATTGAGAATCTTGTCCTAGGAGGATCTGGGTCTCAAATACTGTGGCACTTGCTTCGTGATCAACATGGTGCAGTTATAATCTCTATCTACTAATGTAACCAAAGTGGCATCTGATAGGTTCTTCTAAGGACAAAACTATATTTAAATCAACAGATTCACAAAAGGAATTAGCGCTAATTCCATTTTTTTCAACCTCTGTAACTTTATTTCTAAATTAATAAAATTAACAAAATGTGTCCAATTTTATGTTAACCAATCTTAATTACATCCTTAGTTAACATAAATATGTTCTAAGAATGAAAACTGAAGTTACGACTAATAATAAAAATAGGATTAGCGCTAATCTTTTTTGTGAATCTGCTTGAAAGTGTACAAGTGGTAAGTTTGTAGTACTCATGTGTGATTAAATACTTGGTATTGTAATAATTTAACGGCATACACTTGCCGTTCCTTAGATTGGAACCCCGACTGAACGGATATTGTTGCCACCATTCCTGTTTTGTTATTGAGAATTTGATTAACATTACAAATACAATTCAGATTCAAAAGTGCGTCTTGGCGTACTTAATTCCGTTTTATGAACCATTCCCAATATTTGGCGTGAGCGTAATTGTCGTGCGCTTGTATTCTAAATGATTCACGCTCGGCGGCGGCGGCGGGCACACAATTAGCCCCGTGGGTGCCATATCTGCGTTCCGCGTTCGAGTTCTCCGCGACTGCTCACTGTTCACTGATAAAGTTTCGGTTCGTCGGGTGCGGTTCGCCGCACGCTGGACCCGGCATTTATCAGCGAGCAGGCCTCCGCAAGGGTTGCACGCCCCACGGGAAACAGATGAAAGTGTAAGGAGCGGATCTTCCAGATGAAGTTACATAGTTCCGGCCACGAACACGAATATGCTGATGCTGGTGCTCGGGATGAAGTTCGCGGACGTTTGTGCCGCTCCAACGGAAACGGGTTTGTTATTTGATGTTCGTTATTAGGTTTTCAGTACAAAGTACTAAATGCTGAACACTTGTAATTATTATGAATTATTTTTACTGGCTTCTCTACAAAGACGAAACTTTATTGTCTGTAATACTCGTATGTTATCTAGTAAGGGATTTTTACTTTCGAAAATTAATTAAGACAATTCATTAAAGAACAAAAGAACTTCTACAGTACATAGTCAAAGGGACTAAAAGAAGATGTAGTGAAGGTAACATATGGTTCCAGCAATGAGAAGAATACGAAGGAATAGGAAAAGAAAGGAATAATTTAAAAGCAAATGCCAGAGGTATAGAAGAATGGAAGGATATAGTGCTATACATAAAGACAATACAACCAACCTTGCTGTGTATCAAGCAAAGAAATCCCTAGACTTCGATATTTTAGGTTGTAAGACCAAAATATTGTTACTATAATAAAAGAACTTTATTACGAATTACATATATCTTTGAAGCTTTTTGTAATAAGGTGATTAGACAAAATACAATTTATTGTTTTACTGTATAAAATGCTCAAGAAGATACAAGTGATAGAATATGTTACAATTTATTGCTACACATGTTTGGGTTAATTTAATTTTGTTAGATTTTCAGTTGTCACAAAAACAATATTGTTTTTAGACTATTGACATGTTTATGTTTTTAAGCTAAACTTTGTCGAGCTCTTGTTTCAGCTTAAGTATATTTATGTAATCTTTGGATTGGCCCTTAAAGAGAATGCTCAGCCCAGCACCTATTCACATATGGGATTGCTGGGTACAATTAGTCGAACAAACAGATAGTGGTAAGATAAGCCATGTTCGCATGTCTAACACAAGATGTAGACAAAACTGAAAACATTTTTTTTATAACTGTAAATAAGTTAAAGCATACTCATACGTAGAGATGGACCAATTCCAGACATTTAAAGATACGGGAAAATTCCCAGGAAATTCCCCGGAAATTTCTCAAGGAATTTCAAATGTGAACAAAACTTAATTCTTTTTCTTTCCATTCATTGTTAAAATTGTTTTTATAATACTCTATAATTAATGATCCAAAGCACACTAAACCACTGCAAACAATCTGTTTAATCATAGCTTGTGAACTCCGAATACCACTCTGCTTGTTGCTGGAGTAGAGGGAGCTCACAAATAGGCATAAGCCTGCAAGGCGACATCAAAGACAAATATTTTTTAAAATTTCCCGGGAAATTTTTAAAATAGTAGTCCTGGGAATATTCCCAAAAAATCCGGGAAAAAGCGTAACAAAAATTTTTCCCCCAATTGTGGCTTTTGTGTAATTGTTTTCAAGTTTTTATTAAATTGTTATTTATCGTCCAATGTTTGTCAGTTTTTGTCAATTTCCCCTTTGGTTATCTTTGGTTGTGTTTTAGAAAACATCCTCGTGCTGCATTCCGTAAATTTAATGGGGATTTGTAATGAAGTAAAGCAAGATGAAACGCAAAATGCAACGCAGTCCATGAAGCTGCGCAAAGTAACAAACTATTGTATGATTAATACAGTATCAGTGGTTATTTCTCGCCAATCACATATGTGCTTTTCCATAGTTGTCAATGTTGCTTTTAATTTGACGATTATGATACACAAATGAGATATAATTATATAGGTAATATAAGCTGTTACATATTTTGAGTGACTTAGCTTAAAATGAACAGTGTTGACGAATTGGCTATTTAAACTTTCTAGTGTTAATGTTTTGAAAACTGACAGATAAATGACATAACCTAAAAAATATTAGTTGTGTTGAAATATTACTTTTAATTATGAAACTTGTATCCTTTCTGTAGCTGCTGGGATTAAATGAAAAGAAAAGTCGAATTTTTAAATGTCTAACAGAATTATAAAATTACCAATAGAAAATATTGTATAAACAACACGTGTCGTAAGGCCTGCTATCACACTCGTTTTTTGTAAAATTTGAACGCCTTCATCAGCAGATTAAAATATGAAACTTGTTTTTTGATATACTACCTATTATGGAAACTAAAGTCGACATATCATTCAAGAATAGAAATGATTAATCATAACCATGATTAAAAACATCTGTAACACTACTTTCTAACACTGTTTTGGAAACTACGCATTCCACAACTTGTAATTGTATTGGAACAACTACCATTTCATACGCCGCGTTTGGAATAAATTGGAAGTATTAGAGCAGCATATTAGCGCGATATATGAATTATCTTATTTCGGTTGCTCTGGTTACCCTTCTTTATATTAATTTTATTTATTTGAGTTTGACGTGTTCAACAGTTTTGTATTTGTATTTTTTGTACAATTTCCAAAATCTTGTTACAGAAAATATAGTCTACAACAGGTAACGGAATGGCATATCCCACACTCGCAAACCGTAACCCTCGTGTGGAATATGTGCCATTCCATTACTTGTTGTAGAATATACTATTCTGCAACGCAGTTCGAAATAGTGCTTCCTGATTGATCACAGGTGGAAGAAATACTTTACTGCAGACGCGATAACAATAAACAAGATGGCTGACACCATATTGTAATTTTTTTTGTACTCATACATTGAAATGTGTTATTTAGCGTTGCCTAAGCAACGTCCGAAATGTCCATTTCCCAGATCTCCACCAGATAGACAACCGGGAAATTTCGACGAAAACATTCCTATTTCTAAAGCGTTTATTAATAAATTATATTTATAATAAAATAATACAGTATTTCAAACATTCCTTAACATAATATTAATATAAACAATGATGGAATAAGAATGAAATTGAATTTAAAAATAACAAATTTAGTGCATTTGGTTACCAATGTTGGCAATAAAATCTGCCCGATATGACAGCTGTAAAATACATAACCCACAAATGTAATATTAGTTATCTCAATATAAATATGAAATATAATAAATTTACAAGTGAATACGGTAAATATTAAAAATATTTTAATTGTTTTCTAATATATTAGACAAATTAATTTGCGTGTTTATATTTACAGTGCAACTTTGACAATTATCAAAAAACTCCTTGAAGAACTTCATTTCTTTGTATAGACTGTTATTAGTTCTATACTTTTCGTACAAAAAATATTGTACAAACCTCCTTCGTGAACTCGGTTCCCGGATTCGTTCTATGGCAGCGCTCACAAGCTCGCGCCGCCAAACACTCATCCGGGAACCAAGTGTTCCCGCATTTGGTATGTAAATAACTATTTTTCTTTGAATTCCTCTATCGTTTAGCCTACCAATCATTCACTGAATTCATAAAGAATCAAGAAAGCCATGAATGAAATAATGCTCATTGGCGGTTCTGGGTTCCCTGCCGGCTGACACAGTTTGAAACAACCATCGCTGCCTTAACATTTGGCATCATTATTTCCTCGTTAACACTCGCACCCGTATGCAGCATTGAACATTGAGTCAACACATTTCAAATTCATACTAATGTGTATTTCATATCACCAACGCATGTGTACACTGCATCGTGTAGGTGTATGTCTGCTCATATTCCCAATGGAACGATACGAGCACATGGTTGGCGACATTCCGCTAGTTTATAAAGTTTACGAATAGCTGCACTGCAGTGCTTTGCTCTTGTATATGCAGCAGAAATTTTGAAATTTGTACTACCGGGATTTGCTACCTGTTTTTCTTGCTGTGCAAAATAAATAATTATTTAATGAATTTACTCAGGCGAACTATAAAATTCTTAAGCCTGTTTTAAATTATACTTTTTACCCTCCGCCTACCTCTAGGTAAGGGAGGTATTGTTTTTGGTCAAAAAATTGGGTAGTGAGTTTTCAATGAATAAGCACGTTTTAGGGTCCCTACAATACGATTTTACTAATTTCGCGATGATGTCTGTATGTATGTATGTATGTATGTATGTATGTGTGTGTGTAGTCTGTGGCAATTTTTTCGTCTCGCATAACTCAAATACTATAAAACAAAAAAAAATACAATTTTGTGAATTATTGCTTCTTATATTTAAATGAAGAGCTGATTAGATTTTGGATAAAATTAGTCAACCGGAAGTAACAGTTTACTTGAAGTCGTTAACAGTTTTTCGTGAAAAACACGGTTAAATTTCCTTTTTCAACAATTTATGTTATTTTGAAAGTTGAAGAATATTTAGTTTTACATGTGTTTTGATTACATTAATTTTATTAATTTTTATTCGCTTTAGAGATAATAAAATATAAAGACATTAGATTTCACAAATCTTGCATTCCTTGTACACCATGGAAACATTTAAAAATTTTAAATTTTTTACGAAATGTGACACATGTCATTTTGATTGTGAAGCTGTTTTTTTTAAGTGACATATGTCAAAAAATTAAATAAAAATACGGAATAAATAGAAAATAAATAAATAAGATGGTATGTTTCAGTATCATCAAATAGTATTTTGTATCGTTTAAGAGTAGTATTGGGCGGGAGGTTATGTGCTGGGAACATCAATTTTTTTTTCTGTTTTCATACTTTTTTGTCTAGCATGCGTAATATGAAATACCAACATACATTAAATTTATTTGTTTTTGGTTGAGGTTAGTTTTATTAGCTCGTTCATCGTTAGTGTTTATTGTTGTATATATTGTCGAACGTTCTGATGGGTATTTATTTTTCTAGATATGTTTTGAAAGGATTCTTTTGAATATTGAAACGATTCAGGGATTTGAACACAGTGACAAACTTGCTTTATTTTATGAATCTTTGTATTTATATACGTTTTAGACATCTTTCATATGGAGTATCAAAAGAAACGGATTTACAATTTGAATGTTTAAAATATACAATAATAGATTATAGATAATTCAGGCATAAAATAAACATGTTATCATCATCAGGCCACAGTATAAGAATTCACACAGTACCGCCACTTCAAATATTTTCATGATCCCAATATTTCAGTGGTGCGCAGCCGGGAAGATGGCCGCTTAGTGTTCGCTAATAGGCTATCTTAGTAACCATAGAAAAGAAAATATAATATGACAGTATCAGTTATATCTGTCAAATATCAAGCTACAGTATTTCTGTCATGTTAAGTTCATAAAATGAGCGTAAAACAGAGAGGTCAACTTATTTATAGCCCATGAAAAATTGTAGGAACTTTTATACTGCAGGTGAAATAATATATTTAGATTTTATCCCCTTTGCAACAGTTATTCAAATTTACCGCCGTATGGCGCAGCTGCCAATATGGCCGCTCGGCTCAAGGTCATCTGTCGATGCGACATAAAGATCAAAGGGACCGAGAGCGAGTGTCGCTACTGTGTGAATTCTTATACTGTGATCAAGGCATTTACCTATTTTGAGTGTGGCAATCTGTTTTCACAAATTTCGGCAGTTGATATACCTGGTGTGTACTACTAGGACAAAGGAAATTCATAGAGAACGTACTATCGCCTAATCAAAATTTTAACATTATATTTCCTATGCCCTATAAAAAACATGACACCCGGTATATTTACGCGTAAAATGCGATGACCAACCGTCGTCATCTTTAATTATTGAATTGAACAAATTGAGTTTTCTGAAAAATGGGTGCACATACCAGAAAATTGCAATTTTTGTTTTATATTCAAAACAGCTTACAAACTTTCATTTGAAACTTTTGTCGCAGTCAATTCTATATTTAAAATAAAAAAATATTAAAACTAGTTCATTTTAGAGCAACAAAAATATTGATAAACGAATATGACGAGCAACGTACACAAGCTTTATTCCATCACGTTGCATGCATAGCTTCCATACGTCGATATTTTGATACCACAAAATTTGGAAACAACAGTTTTCGGTGTATTGAAACCACCGCTAACACCAATTCCATATACACAGTAACTATTCATAGCTACCTGACATGGAACAGTGGCGGCAGCCGCGCGCGAACGTGATTCACGGGCGTGCGTGACGCGGGGGCGGAGATAATGACACATAATTAACAATATTTAATGTGCACGAAGGACGGGGCGGTGCGGCGGCGGCGATTGGGGACAGAATGCGCGCGAGCAGCGAACAGCGACTGCGGTTGCAGTTGTATGAAAACCAGCCGGTGCTAATTGACTCAATTATATTTGTGCACAACGTTGCGCTTATACACTGTATAGATGCGGTCTGCTGCGTGTACGTGGATGCAATGACGAGATACAGGCTGGTCGACAAATCAAATATGTTGCAGCAATGGGGTCTTTCACTATTAAAAAAAAAAAAAAAATATGAAACTTTATCTATATTGAAGACTATCTACATTTTTAAAAAGTCTTAATTGTTATTCATTAAGCCACAATGATTTTTTTTAAATGTTGTGACGTCATAGTAGAGGTGTTGCTGGATCTAAAACAACAGAGATTTAAATAATTTTTGTTACATAAATGTTCCATTTTATTGTAATAATAATAATAAAATAAGTAAAAAATATATGACTACAATTATTTACAATCTGTACTGTTTTAGATCCAGCAACACCTCTACTATGAAGTCACAACATTTAAAAAAAAATCATTGTGGCTTAATGAATAACAATTAAGACTTTTTAAAAGTGTAGATAGTCTTCAATATAAAGTTTCATAAAATAAAATAATAAAAAAAATGGTGTAAGACCCCATTATAAAACGCTACATCCTTATCCATTTTTAAATGAATCGACATCAGGAATACCTCGAGAAATATGTATCGTACAAACAAATGTTCTCAACAAAAGTTTGATGGTTTTGAAGGGGAATTCGATTCTGTCAAAAGTTTTTCACACCCACTTGTGGTGACAAGGAAGAGGGTAGCTTTAAAATCTTAAATGGAAACCCCTATTTTTTTATTGTTGATTCTGATAGAACTTCGAAAATTAAGCAGGGTTTACTTTTCTAAACCTTGACGGAAGGGGCTAGAATGAATAAAACTAGTTTTTCTAAAAAATAGTACGTAGCCTCATGAGGATGGCAGTGATAAATTTCTACAATATCAGATGTCCTTAAAACCATAAAATTTTTGTTCGGGGCATTTTTTCGTACGATATATATTCACCTGTGGATTTTCAAATAATAATTCAATAATTTATTAACTTGATACAAAATAGGTTGCAGATCGTAACACTCTATCAAAGACTTCGTCATATGGGACGACCATTTTCTTTGTGCCATATTTATATTTTTGTTTAATCGACAGCACGTTTCTCCCGTTCCTATTACTAACTCCTTTAATGCGAAGATACGATTTGGCAATTTATTGAGCAAACAATTACTTATTTATTCTATTCTACTAATAGTACCAATTGACTATTACTTTCACTGTTATTTTGAAATATTAAACTATCAAGTTTGCTATTTTCTTTAAGTTTATTTGGAATAGGATTTTCCTCACCGTAGACGACGAGAAGCCAAAGGCGATTTCGACTGGCACCGGTTAGTACTTGGTCACAGGAATGGTTAGTAAATAGAGTAACCAATTGATTTCGACTGGCGTCATATGTAACCAGTGACAGTTTTGGTATGTCAAATCAGTAACATGCTTGAGAGCTCGGTTCGTCCAACGGTTAGTATTCTGGTTGGATAAATTTCACTTGTTATGATTTCAAACTAGTACGCTGACATATTTTTCAAGTTTTCTGTCAAATTTGATTCATGTCAAAATCTACCGCGTGTTTTCAGTAACCTTTCGGTCAGTTTGACGTCATTGTTTGCAACCAACCAAACATGTAACCGGCAAGTAACTAGTGCCAGTCGAAATTGCCTCAAATATAAAGTAAGGCACTAGCTACTCTTAGCAATATTCCTATAGCATTTAACAGTAAACATTATTCAATTACAAAAACTGTTTTTTTATAACAACCACCTTCCATTCGTAGCACCATCAAACAACCTCCTTTCCGATTAGACGAACGAAACCAACAACCATCTTTACCCGACATAGACAACCCCACGTGATTCCGCGTTGTCACCGGCGTTATCTCAGCCAATCGTTCGCTCACCATCCACATCTGGATGTCCTGGGCGCCGTGCGAGACTTTTAATCTAAGTGTGAAGGAGGCGCTGCGCAATGCCAGAGACATTACGGCGTCAAGGCCTCCGAATGAAATGCGACGAACAGCCACGGAATTAGAGAAAAGATAGGGGTGCTCGAGAACCAAGCAATAGGCGGGCGTAGAGTTTTTATCTGGGACTTTGGAAGTAAATCTGATGGGTTTGTAGTATGTTGGTAAATTAATGGATTCATAAACTACATCGTCATACACACGAGACAATAAAGTGGGCAAATGGCGGGGCGATATTATTTATTTTATTTTTGAAATCTATAGACATTTGGACAAACTTCTGACTAATATTACTTGTTCGGTTACTTCTTTTCATTCGTTTCTATTTTTGCTTTGTTCCTCCATATTTTCACAATTATTCTTCTAAATCCTTTTCTATTTCCTCCAACTATTTTTACTTTGGTCTACGAGTACAGTACAGCTTTCTTGTGGTGCGGTTCACGTCACTATCTTCTTTCTCACTTTCTCCCACTATTGCAAATCAGCAATAGTGAGAGAAAGTGAGAAAGAAGATAGTGACAGGAACCGCACCACAAGAAAGCTGTACTGTAGGTATCTTTCTTCTTGTTTCCTATTTACAATGCTTTTGGTATTCTTTCTTCTTCCAATTTTTCCACATATCCCAACCATATTTTTCTTTGTATTTTTATTTATGTTGTGAAGTTGGACTCCATGAATATTTCCTCCACTTCTCTATTTGTTCATCTTATCTACTGAGCATTTTCCCTCCTTCGTAAATTCTTCGTAAGAGAATGGGCTCCCAAATTTATAACGCTTACAGCTTGTTTCCCCTGTTTCGTTAGTGTCCAAATTTTGCACCCGTATTAGATTTTGTATAGTTGACTTTTTAGGTTTTCCGATATTATTTTATTATCACTTTTACTATGGATAATATGTAAATAAATTTAGAGAAAACTATAACAAACTCACCAATCGCCATTTAGATACCCATAATTCATATTTTTGTAGCTCAAAATCCAGTTTCATCAAATCTAGGCACCAATCGTTTCTTCTTCGGCGAATAATATAATACATACGTATGAAGTGTGGTTACCGGCCGTCAAATCATAGCCCCCAAAGATCATAATGGAGGGGGTACACAGGGGTAAATTTAAATTGACAACTGTTGATTGTGGGATTCGAACTGGGGATCTCACGATCCACAGTCCGATGCGTTACCACGGAGCTATTTACACCACATTATCAAATATGGAAATCGAATTGAGGATTCTTGGGGGTTAGAGTTTCAAACTTTATGAAAATGCAATACAAGTATTCTTCATTCCTTAGGATCTATCCTATGTGCATTTTTAAAACTCATTTTGTTCAGAGAATTAAGTTTAAATTATTAGTAATAAGGGAACAAATATCCTTTTTTGTGGTCCTTCGAAATCCCGATTAGTATAGGCCCAGTAAAAATGGATACAGTAGAATTTATCGAATGGACATATTTTCTTCTAAGCCGAGAAGAATTTTGGTAGAAGAGTTGAAACAAACCAGTTGAAATGGTTTGGTTATATAGAGAGGGTTTCGAATGAATTGTTGATAAAACATGTGAGGGTAGGAGATATGGATAGGGTATGATTGGTGGTTTGTTGGGTTTTAAATTGATTTCTAGTACGAGGAAAAGGTGTGCTTGTTTGAATGTGATCGAGGCGAAAGTATATTTGGAGGAGATTGATTGTTGGATGATACGACAACCTTACCTAACACCTACCTAATAAGTCATTCACCTAGATCCTCAATTGATGTTATTAATATTACTTTCGACAACAGTCTGTGATACGTGCTATGTAAGTTTTAGGGTAGATTCCCTCCACCACTGCCGTCGAGGGTATCAGCTCGCAGCACCTTCGGAAAACTCCCATCGAATTTTCCAAGTGAGCGGTTCCCCTCAGCGGCGCGGCGACACCCCAGCCAGCTCGCCAGCTCGCTGCCTCGTCGCCAGGGATAACAGCGCGTAATTTTATGTATACAGTGCGGCAATTAAAGCGATTCCGGCAAGGTGTGCGAATATATTGCTCTGGTTTACGCCAGCTAACCTAAGCTAGATCTTCCGGAAGCGATAGCTGCTGACTGCATGGACGGGAAGGCTTGTCTGCAGGATCATCGCGTGATTGTTAGATTGGAGATTGGAAGGAATTGGAAATGAAATTTGTTGCGTGATGAGGGTGGTGCACACTGCGTGAGTTAGCTGGTAAGACAAGATGATGTTTAGCGTTGTTTGAATACCGATCTGCTTTTATTGTAAATCTGAGGTATGATTCATGTGTCAAGAGTTCGAATGCCGGTTACAGTATCGATGTTTTGTTTATCAATTCTTCAGGCTCAATAAGAACTTCATGCTCTTAAATAATAATAAGAAAAATATTAATTTGAATGTTTAATAATTACTTTTAAGACACATCCATGACATTTAGATGTTGCAGTTATTTGATGAAAGGGTTAAGATGCAACATTTACTTTTCATCCGTCACAAATGTATTACCATTAATACTAGTTACACGTAGTACTGTTCCAGATAAAAAGCCACCTAGGTTGCCAATTTTAAATGAATTTGTCAGTAATAATATAACAAGAGAGTGAGAATAAATTGAAAATAATTTGACAGATCTTTCGAAAACTTGTTGCCAGGCAATAACCACGAATGCCCGTAGGGCTCGAGTGGCTATTGCCAAATGACGACAAGTTTGAGAAAGATACTGGAGAATTATTTTCTAATTTATCGAACTCTCGAGTTATATTTAATTAGATTATTTTTTTATGTAATTATCAGGCACGTCACTAAATCTATCTTTTTTGCTCATTTTTACTTGTGTTGATGATAACTATCTGACATCTGTCAATAAAAACAAAAAAGCTGCAGAGAATATTGTCGGGAATAATCACAAGAGCATTATTCTCAGTATAATAAGGACAGGATTGGTTAAAACGCAGACACGTGACATACAATAAAGCATTCCATTGGATTAAAGAAACGTCAAAAAATAATCAGTAATAATATAACAAGAGGGTGAGAATAAATTGAAAATAATTTGACAGATCTTTCGAAAACTTGTTGCCAGGCAATATCCACGAAAGCCCGTAGGGCTTGAGTGGCTATTGCCAAATGGCGACAAGTTTGAGAAAGATACTGGAGAATTATTTTCTAATTTATCGAACTCTCGAGTTATATTTAATTAGATAATTTTTTGATTTCATCATCAGACACGTCACTAATTCTTTTTTGTTTGTTCATTTTTACTTATGTTGATGATAACTATCTGACAGATGACATCTGTCAACAAAAACAAAAAAGCTACAGAGAAAATTGCCGGGAATATTCACAAGAGCATTATTCTCAGTATAATAATGACAGGATTGGTTAAAACACAGACACGTGACATACAATAAAGCATTTGATTGGTTTAAAGAAATGTCAAAAAATAATCAGTATAATAATGACAGGATTGGTTAAAACGCAGACACATGACATACAATCAAGCATTCCATTGGATTAAAGAAACGTCAAAAAATAATCATCATAATTTACTGATTTATAAACATATTATACTATGGACATTGTTCACACTATAACCGCAATTCTACCAAGTAACCATTTGAATTATTTCTAATGTCAAGTTACCAAAGATTCTACTTCGTTTTTGAATTCAGTTTTAGATCTCTAGTTTCAGATACCGAATGTAGAACTAAGCAATGCTGAAATTCAACGTGAGCAACAAACTTAAGATATAAACATTCCTTAGTAATATAATAACTGATGCTTAGTGAAGTTTAATTTTAAGGAAGGGCCGTGCAACTGGGCATTAGTATTATTATTTATTCCAAATATTTGAAACATCCTTCTTACTATTTTTGCAGCTGATTTCATATTTGAAGCAAATTGAATTTAATGTTTTAAATGTCCACAGGTGTGTGTTTTACTATAAAAATATGTACAGGTCCTCTGTTTTATTACTGGGATTGAAAACTACTTCCATTGTCTCGCGCATTAATTAAACACTAATTCAATGATGCCTGGTCCCATACTGTTCATCCTAGTGCAATTCATAGAACTTTTCCAATTACACAAATATCGTATACAGCGTGTCTCACAATTTGAGTCGCAGCAAGACATTTCCTACTGATTAAATTTCGACTGTTCTTTCTAATACAATTTAATTTCTTATTCCCCCTATAGTCGCGCGTGCGAGAGGTAATTTCGGGAAGCAATTCAAGGAAATATTACATTATTCTCCCGAAACTGTACATTTTTATAGCTTAATTACTGTATAACGCCCTTTAAATTTCACCGAAATGGCAGGATTAAATTGCAGTGTAGATTAAAAACCCCGAGCTGTGAAAATTGGCGTTGTATTTGGAAATGGGGTCGTGCATATTTTCGTGAGAAGGAAGAACGTTCGTTATATTACGCCAAGATGTAAGAATTTCTGCCGGATACCGAATAGAGCTGCAGACAGATTGGGAAATGGTGGATGTAATACTATTATCTATTGCGAGCTTGCAAATTTACGGCTTTAATGGAAAGATGATAACGGTAATTTCAAGCGAGATGCTGTACTACCCCCAACGAATATCGGAATATACTGCCTCCATTTCGTCGTCAAATGCTCTGCCATAGCTCACACGGTATTTATCCACATTTTTGAGAGTTTTTACGAAAATTGGTACAACCATCGAGAAGGTTCGAGAACAGTTCATATAATTCTGCATTTATTAAAAACTATGAAATGTGTTATTGTTTGTTTCGTGTCTGCGTTTTAACCAATGTTGTCATTATTGTAGTGATTATTTTTTGACGTTTCTTAAAACCAATGAATTGCTACATTGTATGTCACGTGTCAGCGTTTTAACCAATCCTGCCATTATTATACTAAGATTAAAGCTCCAGTGATTATTACCGGGAATAATCTCTGTAGCTCTTTTTGTTTTTGTTGACAAATATCAGTTAGTTATCATCAACCAAAGTAAAAAATGAGCAATGAAAGTAGATTTAGTGGCGTGCCTGATGATGAAATAAAAAACTAATGTAATTAAATATAATTCGAGAGTTTGATAAATTATAAAATAATTCCCCAGTATCTTTTTCAAACTCGTTGCCATTTGGTAATAGCCACTCAAGCCCGTATGGCTTTCGTGGCTACTGCCTGCCAACAAGTTTTCGAAAGATCTGTAAAACTATTTTCAATTTATTCTCACTCTCTTGTTATATTATTACTGAGAATAAAGCTCTAGAGATTATTCCCGACAATAATTGTTGTAGCTCTTGTATTTCTTGACTAATGTCAGATAGTAGTTAGTATAATAGTAGCTTAAACACATTTTATTTTCAATTTGTGTAAAAGTTAAGAATAGTTGATGTTGTCCGATTATTTACAATGGTAGGTAGTCAAAATCAAGTCCATTTTAAATTATTAAAATTTGCTTATCAATAATGTACGTATACTGAGCACTATTAATATTATCAAAAGCAATTTTTTGCTTTCTTATACAAAGTAGAAGGAAGTATTGGAATCATGAAAAAAATCGCTGACGAGATTTTTTTTAAATATTATTTTATGGTCGTTATTATGACACAGCGATTTGTTCATTAAAGAATTAAAAATTTAGTACAGCCTGTTCAAAGATATAGTGAACCAGACTGACTTATTAATAGGTCGATTTTTAGCAGGGTGCTAGTAGATTCTATTGAGATATTTTAGTTCAAAATTTTGTACCGTATCTATTAACACATACTCATTACTTAAATAATAAATATTTTTATATGAAAATAGTTATTTTGCTGGTTAACATTAAAAGTGCGTTTCTTTGACAACTAATAATCTGTAAAATTTCACTTTTACTGCTTACGGAATAAGGATGATTTTACATACCAACCACTCAACAAATGTAAGTATAGCAACTTATTTTTTAATGGGGATTATTTTCAAAATAGATATTATAAATAATCACTCAATTATTATAAATTCTAAAACAACATATTACTAGACACAGATTTACAAATTCGGTAGAATTAAATACGAAATGGCAGCCTCTAAAATAAATCTGTTATTTTCGTGCCAAAGCAAATAACTATTTTTATTTAAATTTCTAATTATCAAATATAATTTTTAATAATTTCTACTAGTGCTACCATAGATAAACCCTCTGGTAATTCCTGCTACCTTTTCTATCCCTATTCTAATCCCTGTTCTAACCAATCAATTATAATAGCAATTTAACGGGTCACGACAGTAAAACTAAAAATTTATATTGCTATAAATGTGGTCTACAAAGATTATAATATAATATAGTATCTTACCAATATATTTGGAGAAAATATTTTGAACGGAATTGGAAATCTTACCTGAAATAAAAAAATAAGTTATTAGTTACGAAATCAACAGTGTTTATAAACAGAAGTGTTTTACAAGTATGTTTGGTATAAAAACTAGTTGCACTATTATAGTCCCAGTTTATGACTGTTTACTTGTATGGCGTGGAATGTTTGTCTAATAATTACATATAATACCACTAACAGTACTGAAATTTATTTGTGTTTGTCAACTTCCAACCATTTACCTAGCGGAAAACATAACCTTCAATTTTTGACTGGATAGTTACACTAATTTGCACCTTCAGTAACATGTGTGTTTATGAATTTGTTTACGTCTGAATTACTCAACGATTATCTTCTTCAAAACAAACAACACATTTTTATTATTTTCACATATTATTTTTATGGTCTACACTTTTAGATAATGCCAGTATTTAATTTTTATTGTGAGCATCAACAAATTGTTAAACGATAAAATAGATTTTGATTATAATAGTATATTACAATACGAGTGAAGAAACTAAGGATTTCGCTCACGCATGTGTGAGTGAGCGAATTCGTTTTTTTTTTGAGTGTTGTACAGCGTTTTGTTCAATCCTGCTATTTTTAGTAATCGCCCCATCCTTGTTATCCGCATACTCTATGTTAGGTTAGGTTCAATGAGTGGGTGAAAGTAGTGAGCGAAAGAACTTTGTCATTACCCATCCCGTTGCCATAGGAATGAGTAGAGTGGACGAAACAGAAGGTTTCGAGCTCTGTATTCAAGTAAGAAACAACAAGTTTCAAAAGCAGAATTGAACAAATAATATTTACTTTCTTACAAGTAGTACAAAAATGTATAGCAATCATAAAAAACACAATTATGAGATTTTCACGGAAATATACAAGTATGTTTTGAGGTTTTGACAATTTTCATAACGATATCTGTGTGGATGAATGAATGTGTGTCTGTATGTCGAATAACTCAAGAACGAGGAAAGATAGAGCAACGAAACTTCATAATTATAAGTTCCTTACAATGCAAAGATTTTGATCATAATTGCAAACCCGGAAGAGGAAGTTTGCTGGACAGATATACCAATAAAATCTGTTTTGGTTTAAGTGAAGAATCAGCAACGTGTAGCTAAATTCACATGAATGTAGAAGCTCTGTATTGCGGTATAATTATGCGTACCTGACAAATATTTTCAGGTCAGAGCAATTTAACTTGGTCGACAATCAAGCAAGCCGTAATTGAGTATTCGCGTGATTTTGTTTCTCGTGACAAGTTCCGGTGTGGCGGTCCGGGATCGATATCACCCCCGCGCACCCCCGCTCGCTCCCGCTGTACAGGGTGAACCCACCCGTGTTTACTCAGCCGCCAACAAAAAATCTTTCTTCCTGATTTCATTCGCTGCCGCATTGTAATTTCTTTTATAACGTAGATGTAGCTGAATGCGTGATTTCATTTGTGATTAGACTCGAGCGGTTTACTTTTGTGCCGCTTGTTTCACATCCAATTTTAAATGGAATACATAGACATGATATAATATTAAGATGCACAGTATATTTCGCAAATAATTTTCTCCATTCTCGATCCTATTAAAAAAAAAATTACCAGGATCATGTAACAGCTACCCTGTACTAAGTAAGTGCCAATGAGTACTTACAAGTGTTTATTTTACTTGACCTAAATATTAACTAAAATAATAGAAAATTAATCAATGATCGACACCAAGGGTAGCGTAAATCCGCCAGCCACCACAGAACAGTTATAATTCTGTTCTAAACAGTTATATATGAGAGAAAAATACTTACGTCGTTTAATTACTGGGTACGGCTTTCTTATTCTATATATAATTAAATATGAATTTATATATTTAATAACTACACACCACACATTTTAAAATTGAAATCAGAATATTATAAATATAATTTCATCTATTTTAGTTTGATCTTTTTGCACCATGTATTTATTTGAATTAAACTAAATTTAATCATTTGGTTTTTTAGTAAACGATATGAAATATATTATTGAGCTTAAAATGCGGTTACCAGCTGTCAAATTACATTTTTTCACGACATGGTAGGAAACCCCAGCATTCTTCGCCCGAAATAATGAGGAAAATGTGCTGTTCCTCTCTAGAGAGGAAAATATAGAAGTGTTACCAATATGAATGTTATTGACAAAAAATATATTACAAAAATTATAAATACATTTTTTTTTAGTGATATACATAATTTGAATTATTTTACAATTATGTCTTATATTTTTCTTTTTTCTATTAAATCACAATTTGACAACTTATTAAAGATGTTGTTTTTGCAATACCTGTACATTAAGTTACCCATTAATAACAAAATTTAAACACAGTAAGTGGAACTTTCATTGCACAATTGGTTTCCATGGTTACATCATTTACTTACCGTCCACGGTGGGTGGTAAGTGAAACTTACCGTTCAAGGTGGACGGTAAGTAAATATATATCATTCAAATTTTATTTTTAACCTCAATCTGACAGCTGTTAATTTTGATACCTATTTTTCCTTTTCTTCTATTTACGCAGGTATTGCAAAAAATATGTTACTAACCTCGAGCTGTAAGTGATTTTTTAGGTCTCGAATGTTTAGGAAATCTCGACCCTACGGGTCTTGACATCCCAAACTACATTCTCGACCTAAAAACTATCACTTACAGTTCACGGTACGTAATATACTATTAGTAGACTTGCACTTCAGATTTCGCAATGGGGAATAAGAAAATATGATTATCTTTTTTTACCTCCCGCCAAATCCTGTACAAATTTTTCTGCGCCGAAAATTCAAAATTAAGTTATTACATATGAAAAACTTTTAAAAGCTACATAAATTTTTAAGGCCTTATAAAAAATCAATATCGATAAAACACGGCTCAAGAATAGCTCATAAAAATTAACGTCCCAATAAAATTTACTTATGCCAAACCTGGGACATCTTTGACCTTTAGTACAAATAAACTGTAAAAAATATGACCAATGTAACACACTGAACGGTCATTAATTTAGAATATTGAATCGCCCATAAAAAACCGAAGTAAAAGTAAAACTTACGCACCCGGAACGATTGGCATCAATCGATAAGACATGATAAATTCGCTCGACGTGGCCAGCCATTCATTTGAGAACTAATACCATTAAAACATTAAAGTTTTATTGACTGGCAGCCGAGTGTCATTTCCGATTATGTGATTGTTGTGTATTGAGAATATTACGCAAATGGCGTTGGGTACACGTGATATTTACACTCCTTCTTCAAATGAAATTCTTTCACAGTTATTTTTAATTACTTACGGACAATTATAGCTCGTGTTTGCTTATTTACTTTCATAATTTAAACGTGGAAACAAAAGGTCATGTGAATTGTTAAAAAGCTATAAAACATTTTAAATTCACATTTATCTCAATAAAATTGGCTCTTTGACGAATTTACGATGTGAAAATTTTATTTAAATGTCGCAGTAACATACACTGTGGCTACGAAAATTTATGCTTGAACAAAACTGATATCAGTGAATGAATAATTAGTCGTTGTACAATATTTTTAAAAATGGTTCCAATTATCAAAACCTATATTTAGAAACACAATTAAGAAGCGCTTGACACCTGAGATAAAGGTGAATCATACGGGCTGTATAACTAAAGCGGTTCGGATTTTTCAATATTACAAAAGCGCACCATAAAAACGCAGCAAAAGCGCACCAGTACAATTTAGGAATTAGTGACTTACATTTAATTAAATTAAAATAAATTGATTGAAACACCATAATTTTTGTAACAACTTTATTAGCATATTTCTTTAACAATTTTTGTTTTAGTTAGGTAACATATAATATATAACTTTTGGAAAGTTATCGTCTCTATAAGTCATTTAAAGGTAAGTTTTTCAAAGAAGATTTTCGCAAAAATTCTGTTCTAACTTAACCTAATTATGACGTCTACTCGACAATATCGAAATTTTATTCCATCACTGAATAAATTTCAATTCTCTGGTGCGCTTTTGTAATATATTATGGTGTGCTTTTGTAATATATTATGGTGTGCTTTTGTAATGATTTTTTGGTGCGCTTTTGCAACAAAAAATGCCGTTTGGTGCGCTTTCATAATACGCCGAATCATACGATATGAAGTTAACAATAGTTAAAACCCAGGACCATAACTTACATAAAAACAAAATAATAGTCTTTATCCAACACCTCTCAATAAATGCTCCATAATTATGCCGATTTTATACAAGGAAACTAACAGATTACCCACTAGTGGGTATAATTTTGAGAAAATCTACTAGTGAGTATTTTTTTATTCATAACAATAATAATAACACACAACACCTTGGTAACTACTTCGATTGACATTTTAATTTTGAAAATTTAAAGCAAATGTCACTGTCAAATAATATTTCTTTAATAAATTTTGCATTGATTAAGAGATCTTGGATAAAACGTTATACTTCACACGTGGGCAAAGTGGAATTACCCACTCGATAAAATTATTACACTTAGCCTTCGGCTTCGTGTGCTAAAAATTCTCTCATGGGTAATTCCTCACTTTGCCCACTTGTAAAGTAAATAACTATTATAACAAATGAAACTTTTATATTATAGATATTCTTGTAGCCAAAAAGGTACATAATCTCAAAAATTTACAAAGGAAAATAAATATTTTATTAAAAACATACACATATAAAATATACTTTGGTGTTTCACAAGGTTCTAATCTTGGTCCTTTGTTATTTAATTTATTTATTGACATCGTAGATTGTGTTCAACATTCTAAAATACTACTGTATGCAGATGACAAAAAAATATACAAAACTATTAATTCCTTCAATTATTGTATTCTTCTACAAAAAGATATTAATAACATTTTAACCTGGTATCATGCGCCAAAATAAATTTTAATTTCAGTAAATGTAAGTTAATGAGTTACTTTGTGAAGAAAAATGTTGGGTGTGGATGAAGAAGCATGTATGAATGTTGACGAGGTGAAAGTTCTGTGCCAGGATAGAAATGTTTGGAGGAAATTGATTGTTGGTTGATAGTGTTTCATGGTTCGTGCTACTCCACTGAGTGGGATATAGCGTGCCGTTATGTATGTATGTATATATGTTTAAACCATTTTGGAAGTGGCACTCTGCTATTTGCGAGGTGAGGAACGAAGCGACGAACCGAGTACATAACTTAACCAAGCATATAACCTATATATTAGCGAGGTGTGGAGCGAAGCGACGAACCTAGTGCATAATCATAATTTGCTAGGTGAAGAGCGTAGCTACCAGTCGAGTTTTCATTCCATATATACATACTATACGAGAATGCAGTCCACCTAAAAATTTGATCTACCTAAATATGCGTTCTACCTAAAGATAGATGACCCATTCAACTGGTATAAATATCATTCTTAAATGTTGTATTTCTGAAAGCGATGTATAGTTCGACAATAGTATGAACGATTTGTTAAATTGTATAATGCTTTATAGTTTATATTTACCCATTCAAACATCAATAAGTCTTGAAAATGTTAGTAAGCAACTGGAATATGATGTAATAAAGGAATATATAGGTCTGCAGTCTGAATTATATTTGTGTTTATTTGTTGACAAACATTCGACGTTTCGTCGAGAAATTCGACTTCATCGGCCAACAAGTTTTCTGGTTCTCATGCCACTGACAATACGTGTATGTTTTATATATTTTTGCTATAGTTACCTGTAGCATAAATACACATATTTCTTAATATTTGACAATTTCCTGATTAAGTCATGTATGAAGACGAAACGTCGAATATTTGTCAACGAATACACACAGATATAATAATTCACCAAAAACTAATCAGCTCTTCCAAAAAAGTTACAATTGATATACACAAAATATTAAAATTTTCACAGCCTGACAGACATGAAGATAGACAGACATCATCGGGAAACTATTAAAATAGTATTCTAGGGACCCTAAAACGTGCTCAACCACTGAAAACTCACTACACAATTTTTAGCATGATTCCTACCTCACTTACAGGATGTGGCGGGAGGTAAAAATGGATGGTTCACATATAAAATGTTGATAATACAAGTATTGGCGTGCGATATCTATTTTACTCAATTGATTATTAATTATATTTTTGTCTACAACCCAACATCAAATTTGCAGATGTCAATCCGCTGTGTGTTCTCCCTTGTAACTATAATGAAACCAACTGTTTTGACAAGCGCTGAAATGGGGTGAGAGCGCAATTTAGATACCGTTGCGCCGAATCTGTATCGTCATCAAACTGGAGCGCTTTACGTGTGCTCCCCATGCCAAAATTACAGCGACCGCTTCAGTTGAAAATTGCAAAAACAATTGCGAATTTCAGGGCCTGCTGAGCAAACAATTTTGTACAAATTTTCGTGGAGACAGGAAGAATCTTTGCTCGTCTCGACTTCCGGTGGAGAGAGACGGCTCAGCCGTGCGAGGGAGATGTCGATAACGAAACGGCGAAATGAGTTTAGGAAAGGGTTGTGTTCGTTGCGCCGAACTTAAATGAAACATAAGACAACCGAATACAACACAGAATGCTCTCGGCCAAGAACACGGCCTGGCCTTATTTCTCATTATCCGTGTCAGAAATAATAAAAACTTCCGAGTATTTGCCGAACAACTCGATAAATTGAGGTGTAAATCGAAATTGATACTAAAATGGAACATTCCTGGAAGCCTGTTCTCATATTCGAGGAACCGTTTCTCTTAATTAACCATCAACCGGAAATAATTCTTCTCTGATAGACAATTACATTGAGGAGAAAAATTTAATTCAATTAGAAAATGTTTCAAAATCCTAACTCGGGAATTGCAAGTATACAGACCCTTATTCTGTAACTTAGAGCTAAGAGCTAGCTCCATAACTATGAAGTCATAGCAACAGTGACGGTTTCTATAATCAGAATAACAACTGTTTCTTTCCTAGGATTGATTGGCTTGGCCGGTTTCTGTGAATTAATAACTTTGTTATTATTCTGAGGCTGTATTTTATAAAACAGTTGACAATTTTTATTGTGTCCAGTAAACTTGATCTTCCGATTTTTCAAAATCAATCAAAATCAATCAAAATCAACTCGGCTCTTCATATTTTTATGAAACTTTGTATCTTGTCTCGTTCAAGAGATATTGCGCACTCGGACATACATCCATCCATTCATCCTCACACACACACAGACATCATTGTAAAACTGATCTTAGCGGATTCAGTGGACATCAAAATATGTATTTTCGCAACAATCTCATCAGGGATATTTTTCATGATTCCAATATTTCCTTTGTAGTTTGTAACAAGATGACTTTCATCGCTATCTCAAGCTATTTTTAGAAACGATAGTTCAGATTCGATGACACCCCCTGGCATCCCTAAAGCCCTTGTCACACGGTCAGTGTTCCACCGTTTGACAAAACTTTTGAATGACAAACATAGAAACGTGACGTCACGTCATACAGTTTGGTCAAATACTCTAAATAGAAACGTTTCTTATTCTGTCATACATTTTGGTTCGACTTTTGTAGTTTTGACAGGTCGAGTGACATTTGATAGCAGTTATGAATAAAGTAAGTATTTTAATAAGATTTAACAATTATTATAAATTCGTCAAATAGCCTGGTTTGGAATATATTATTAAATAAATAAATTTTTAAAAATATTTTTTTCAACTATATGTTAATGTTATTGAAAAGAGAAATAAAATATAATTATTTTATAGGATACAAAATAAATAGTGGTGTTCTCAATAGCATTGGAATGTTTCTGTTTGACGAACTTCATCCCAGTGAAAAGAATGACCGTCTGACACACCTTCTTTTCGTCATACATCAATCCGAATGATATGACGTCATCAAACATAGTTTCACAAACAAAAATGAAGTATTCATTGACGGTGTGACAAGGGCTTAAGCCAGACGACCCCCTGGAATTTTGGGCGTCTGAAGACAGTTCTGCGTTGGTCGTGAGCAGATATAGTTTAAAATGTAGTCGTACTACGTAAAATATGTATTTTTACGTAGATTTAAGTTATTTAAGCAGTTTCATTTATTACATAAGTTAGTGCAACGTTAAGTTAGTTATAAGAAGTTCTGCATTTAATAAAGTAATTTTTTACAAGTTTTACATTATTTACAGTGTTTCGAGTGTCATGATTTACCAGCTCCCAATTTAACCACGACTGGTTTGTCCCCTTCCCTTCAATAAAGTTTCCCTGCTTTTTATTATCCCTATCCCTATAGCCATTTCCCCATTTGCTACACCTTATACGTTGTATAATAAAGTAAAAAAGGTAAAATTTTAGTCGAAGAGTTCATAGCATTTGATTTACCTTAAAAGCCACTTGTCAAACTGATGTATGTATAAAGTGGTACAATGCAACAATGACGTTGAAACGGAAAACATAGAGAGGCAATATATGGTTGTGTATTCGTCGTTTTAATATTAAACAAGTTTTTAAACAAATGTTAGCTCCACAAATAGTACCTCTGAACTCGCAGAAGATTAAATTTAAAAATGTACAGTAAAAAACAGAGCATATACGCTAAGCCGGCTTTATAAACGGCTCATATATGTGCTGTAGGAACTCGCCTTCGCCTACATAAATACTCCTTCTCGCTGTATCTAACTTTGCACGTTTCGCCGTATTTATTCTATTTTCATCTTAGCTCCAAGTATAAATTTCACTCGTCTCTTCATTTTGCATTTGCTTCGAAGGCGAATGCAATTCGCAATAAATTGAACAAAGAAATCAATTATTGAAGTATTTGCTTTTGCACGACTACAGGCTGTCTCTGTCGCTCATAGAGCTACGAGATGTATCGGTGTTTCACTCCCACTCGAAGAGGGTAGTGCAGACCACCATTTAATGCGAGCGCTGTGCACAGAGGCAATGGAGCGGATAATTCAAATATACTGAAGTAGGTTTTATTGATGTACGTGACTTTTACAGGGAATGCTGCATAAGGGATGAAGTGGAGGGTGTTTTATTATGGCAGAGTGCTGCTTCGCCCATCTGGGACTCGTTCAAATTACTTACTAACAACCAACTAGTAACACAGTAGAACAAAACATTATTTAAAAAATTTTCAAAATAGCTGACGCTTTTGATCCACCTATCAACCTAACATAGATAATCTCAAGCACTATAATTAATAATTTTCTAAAAGTTTTTTAACAGTTTTCAATTATGACACTTGTCAAAAATAACATTTTTCAAGCGTTGTATTTTTTGAAACGAAAATGTTAAAATATAATTTTTCTTTAACGTGTTGTAATTCGTAAAAGGTGACAGTAAGAGAAACATGTTTCAAACAACAAGTGCAGATAATATTTGAAACATAATTCCACAAAAAAATTCAATAACCCTCTATTGCATGAATTATTTCTTTTTTAAATAAAGGATCAAAAAAATCATTTTTCACAAAAGAAATATTCATATTTAAACTAAGTGTGTTACATAAATTTTTTTCTTAAAATAAAAAAAAAAAAAAATTTAAGTTTTGTTCAGTATTGGGAATATTATGAACAAATTCAACTTACAATAGAACTTTGGTCTATTGGGTCGTCTTTGTGTACTATACAAAATGTTTGATAAACAACCTCTTCTAGGAAAACATCAGATAAAAAAAATTTTTTGGAAATTTTGTAAAGGTGTTTTTAGCTGTAATATATCAGCAGGTAATAAGCTGCTTCCTTCAAATTTTATATTTTCTATCTCAGTTTCTGTAATTATCCTTTTTCCACTTCAAATTTTTTTTATGTTGGTCAAATTGGGAGGAATGACCTAATTGGCAATTGACAAAGTGTATATAATGTTTCCAAATAGTTACAACATAGTTGCCATGAATGTATGCTGCATAAGAAAAGAAATGAAGAATTTTAAATTTTATGTTCCCGATCGGGAGAGGGTTAATCCATAATTTACTGAGATTTCAAAATAATTTGATAAGGCTTCAAATAAATTACCACTTCAGGTTATTGGATTATCACAAAAAATTGATCAGCTCTTCCAAAGGTGATACAATAATTGATATATACAAAATGGCCCAGAAGCACATATAAGACAGCTAAGAAAGAAAGAAATGATAATAGCCAAGGAGACATGGGGTATAGGAGAGCGAAAATTCAATGGCTACATAAAAACCGGATTAATGCTGTTTGATGCATTAGTAAAGAGCATCATGATGTACGGAGCAGAGGTATGGGGATGGGAGAGACAAGACAAATTAAAGGTGGTCCAAACCACATACATAAGATGATTAATAGGACTAGACAAAACAACACCAAATTATATAACCTTAGAGGAGATTAAAAGGGCCAATCTGGAAATAGAGACAGGGGATAGAGCAATGAAATTTGAAGAAAAATTTTTGATAGGACAAAAAGGAAGGATAATGGAAGAATGTTACAAAGAAATCAGAAAACGAGATGAAGAAAGAGGTGGGATGAGCAAGAGAAGAAAGTTCTTTGAAAGCAAAGGATGTGCACCGATATAAATAGACAATGAGAGAGAAAGAGGACAGGATATAAAAGGAAGAATAAAACAAAGAAGTATAGACATCCAGAACCAGGAAAGATTAAGTAACATCGAATCCTCCAGATATAACCCAAAATATAATAACATAAGAACTCTCGACATACCTAGATATTTGAAATGGGAAAAAATCGAAAACATCAGGAAGGTAGCAAGGTACAGGAGCGGAAATGAAGAGAAAGTCAACGATTACTGGAAACCAGACGAAGAGAGAAGATGTAGACTATGTGGAGAAGGATAGGAAACAATAGAACATCTGTTACAGGAATGCGGTGAACTTAAAGAAAAGAGAAGAAACGGAGAAGAAATCCTAGAAGATTCGGGAAAAGGGTTAGGATGGATGAAAGAAATAGAAGAAAGAAAGAAAACACTAAAACTGTAATATGAAATGAAATGACGTGTACATATTTAATATTTAATTAAGGGGTAGAAATGTAAAGTATTTAGCCGAGAGACAAATAAAGATTACTACTACATACAAAATCTCAAAATTTTCAGTTTAACGGTTTTTGAGAAATCGAGATCCAGAGATCCGCACAGCGTGACTGACAGACTGACAGACATATTGACAGACAGACAGACATCATCGCGAAACTATTAAAATCGTATTCTAAGGGGCCTATGCTGTAACTTACCTGTTAATTTTTAATAGCGTGTTAAAAAATTGAAATTTTCATTTGGCACATATATTTTTATTGATTAAAATATTTAACAGGCCGTTAAAATTAACAGTTACGGAATAGGCCCCTAAGTACCCTAAAATATGCTCATCCACTGAAAACTCTCGACCGAATTTTTAGCATGATTCCTATACCTCCCTTACAGGATGTGGCGGCAGGTTAAAAAAAATAAGATGTCAAAGGTTAGTTATTTTCGCATTTCATTCTGTTTGCAGCAAAACAATCAAATAATATTTGCAGAACATTTGACAGGCGACACACTGCCCTTCCTACACGAAGGCCCCGTCGAGAGATCCACAAACGATATTTGCAAGTATTAACAGCTCATGTTTTTCTATTCCGTATTTGCATGGAGCGGTTCACGTGTGCCCCGCTCACTTGAAATTAAGATTTGATTTATTATGGAAGGTGGCAATAATAGATCCGAGTGCAGAGCGAGTTTGTGTGTCTATGTTTTATGCAGATCGCCGGAGTTATTTTGAAATGTTGAAAGCTAAATTCTGTACCTGTCCATAAACTGAGCTCCGTCATTTGCATACAATGTAATTTATGCATTATAATTTCCATTTTGTTTCGGTTCTTTAAGTGAAACGTCATTTTGATATTTTCGAATTATGGATCATATTTATAGCAACTAATATAATACAATCCAACAAGTCTTACCGTACAAGGATCTTCAATTGTGTTCCGATTCACACATCAAGACAGGCTGTTGTAACTTTGGAGCACACTTGATATGATGTCAAGAAGATATATTAATAATATAATGTGCTTAAAAGGCACTATCTTTTGTTTAGTATGATAGGTAGACGGTAAAATATTAAATGCAAGTCAATAAAGGGAATAGTAAATGAATCACGAACATAAATTATAAATTTTTCAGTGTGTATTATACAACGGAATACCATAAATTTCACATGTCAAATTTAATTATTTGTATTCAAGACTGAATTGACAGTACATGTGTACATAATTTTTCATTACACATCCTTGAATATCATGACGCAATTTGCTAATGTAACAACATTAATTAAACAATATGATAGCCAAAATTACCTACATAAAATTTTCAAATTCCCATATTCCATTTTATTTTATTAATGAGGTCTGTGAGGATGAATGAATGGATGGATGAATGGATAGATGGACGGATGCATGCATGTCTGTCTGTATGTAACTCCCCAACTCACCATCTAGACAAGGTAACTAATGAAACCTAATAATTACAAGTTTCAAGACAACTAAGAAAGTTTTTATCCAACACCTCTCAATAAATGCTCTATAACTATGGCGATTTTAAACAAGCAAAGTAACAGGTTATCCACTAGTGGGTATAATTTTGAGGAAAGCCACTAGTGAGTATTTTTTTATTCATAACAATAATAATAACACACAACACCTTGGTAACTACTTCGATTGACATTTTAATTTAAAAATTTAAAGCATATGTCACTGTCAAATAATATTTCTTTAATAAATTTTTCATTTATTAAGAAGTGTTGGATAAAACTTTATACTTCACACGTGGGCAAAGTGGAATTACCAACTCGATAAAATTATCTCTCAGCCTTCGGTTTCGTGAGTTAAAATTTCTCTCGTGGGTAATTCCTTACTTTGCCCACTTGTAAAGTAAATAACTATTAATGTCCGCAATATAATTTAGAATAGAAAGTATTATTTCATAGGATAAATAGATACATAATCGTGCTTGATTACATAAGATAGGTTTTTGAAAAATATTAAACACGTGTTTTTTTGTTTTTTTATTCGATGGGTATTTTTCGAGATATTTCACCGGCCCGGAACTTTTTGAAGGCCGATAGGCAGCAAAAACAAATAATAAATAAATAAATATATCCACCCCATTTATTCAATTTGTTTGTAAATAAATCTGCTTTCACAGATCTCGGTATGTATTCCTATACGTCCAGTGCCGTCAAATAGCATCCCCAAAGTAGAAATAGAACAAAGCAAGCATCGAAAATAAAATTAAGTAGGTACTGATGAGTTAATAAACGCGACCTGAAAAAAACGTTTATTTGATATTTATGTTTAAGGAATATGTGTAGTATACTCTGTGGTAACCACATCCCCGAATCAGATTTTCAAAACAAACATCCATTTTAAACGTTCGGACAAAAACAGCACTTGCTAGAAAATTGGTTTATTTAGGTTGGCTTTGCAAACAGTCAGTACAAGTGAAGTGACATGAATAAATCAGCCAAGCCGTGGATCCGTAAACAATGGCGAAACGAACACGTGACAGGATAAATACGTCATTCACACGCACAAACACGACGCTGACATGATGATGTGTGAGTGTGTGTATATCCAGTGTAGATACGTGAAATATGAGTGCTGCACTTGAAAACAAGAACAGACGTGCAGGTTTTATTTGCACCTAGAAAAAAACTAGACAACTAGATTGTGTGGTGTTTCGAGTTGTCAGATTCCCAGAGCAGGGCTGGAAATGAAGACTGGCATTGGCGGATTACGCCGTTGTATGAAGTCCCTAGCTAACGTGTTGTTGTGCTCACCAAGATTTCATATTTGCTATTTTGTACTAGAACTTTGCGCTTTTAAATAAAAAATGTTATTCACAATCATGATAGTAATGTATCAATTCCTAACCTTTTAGAAATTGGGAAATACGTCATTCCTTACTAATATGACAACCTCTTGGTGACAGATTTAACCCGTGGATGGGAAGTGTTTATATAGAAATACCTAGCAACACAGTCATAAATCTCTGAAAGTAAGTTGAACAGTGCTGTCAAACATATTGATAAAACCTTATAATTACAATAAAACAACAATAATTACAATATTAATATTGAACAGAAGCATTTTTATCACAAAGTACTATAAGATTCGAATGTAATGCTGTTAGGATTTGAGTTTTCTGAACTGTTGACACAACATGTCAAATTATCGAAATAAATTTATACATTTTTTTTATAGACTACTACTATACCTTTTACTATATCACCTTTGTTAGATACACGAGTAAAATAAAAAATTAATTTGGATAATTAAGGATGATTGTGAATAAAATAGTATACATAGTTCGGTAGGAGTTTCATTACAGCCTTACGCTATATCTGAGCCTCTCGGCCATATAATAAGCTCTCGGGTGCAATGAAACATTTCCCACCTCACATGTAATATACTATTAGAATGCAGCTGTCAATTAATAAATTGTATAGATTCATTTCATTCATTCAAAAATAGAGGGCTTGGGTAAATGGTATATACAAGTGAGTAACAAGTAAAACAATTAAACAACATAAACAAGCAAAAATAGTAACAAAGAAACAACAAAATATGATTATAAAATATAGGAAGCCATGTTTCACTCAGCTCGTAGCCTTTATTTTGATTTACTGTATTTTATAAAATATTACTATTGCAGAACTTGAATTCAAAAATCTTTCATTTATTATTTCTGATAGCTATTTCAGTTTATGAATTCTGCCTGTCTTAAAGGTGTACACAGGAGATTAACATGGGAAATCAGTTTTGTGTGTGCTGTTGCTGGGTGTTCTACCGGACAATAGAGATTGTGGTATCAATCGAAAGATATAATTTTTCTGAATGAAACTATATACAATACATTACAATTTAGTTGTTACTACCGTAAATTAATTTTTAAACTTGAAATAGCTTGAAAGAAATCAAAACAAAACAGTCATAGGTGACCACATTTATTTTCGATAAAAATTGAATAAATCGGAGAATTTTCAAAACTTTAAAATTAATTTACTGAGCCAAATTACTACTAAATTCTAATGTATGTTACATCGTTTGATTCAGAAAAAATATATATTTCGATTTACATTACAATCATAGTTGTCCGGCAGAACACCGAGTAACAGCACACAAAAAACTGATTTCCCATGTTAATCTGCTATGTACACCTTTAAGACAGACACACGGTATATGACAAACAATTGGCAAGTGAATTTATTAAACAATCCAGTTCAGGTACACAGGTACACGTACCAGAATTCAATAGCTGATTATGATATAAAAAGTTTGTAATAAACGTCAGACAAATATTACATTGAACATTGCAGTGTTCGAAATGACAGTAATTTCTCCAGTTCGTCAGTTGTTTCGCAGCGCGTGTCTTGCGGCGAAACACTGAACTTACTTGTCAGATTTAATAAAACAGAGTACAGTATTTCTTTACAAAACAATTAAGTTTGCAGTGAATTGATTAATTATATTGCATGTCTTCGTATTTTTACCTTTTTGAAAAACTAATTCTACGTGGCTCTTCAGTTCTTCCTTTATCTGTACATAGAAACGTTACAGCGGCTGTCTTCAATAGTTTTGGTGTACTATTTCGTAAGAAAAGACGTTTTTAACTAAGGTATTTTAATGATGCTTTCTTTAGCTCGACAGTTAAATATCAGCTGTTATGTTGCTGACACTGATGTGTACGTAATTTTCCTAGAAGTTGGCCGAATTTTGTATCATTTACCGTTTTATTTTTCTACTGGCCTTGATAACACATACTCATTTTTCATGATTCACTATCTACGTTTAAAAATAGCCGCTGACTAACGAAATTTGCAAACATATTTAAAAGTTAGTGCCAGTATATCACTGTAGCGGCATAAATAAAAACTTGTTCAACATAAACAAATATATTCCTAGTACTGGATCACAATTGGAAGTATTTACAAGCCAGCAATATTATTAATGGGCGATGCTTTGACTGGTTGTATATAAATACGTGGTTTATCAAACTGTATAAATAAATTTGATGTAACGTTTATAGCACATTAGTCTACGAATTGGACCTTGAGTTAAGGCGACTATGCTTTATAAGGTTTTAATTATATAACAGAGGATTCATGTGGAGTATGTAAATCAGATGGGCAATTAATTACTTTTAAGATCATTTAGTTGCCTAATTGGATGCTTAGATCTGAAACAGCACGATTTGAAATTATATAAATAGATCCATTTATTTCAAACTCACAACTGGGTACTTAGATCTATAGCGCTCCATTCAGGATCTAATTTACAGTCCTATATCTGTAGAAATCTCTGAACAAATCTTTATTCAATTATACAGAAAAGTGACGATAAATAAAGCAAATAAATATATCATCACAACTTTTACCCATTCTCAGTCTAGTATTTTACTTTCGCAAATCTCGGTAAGTGATATATTTTTACGTAGGTATTACCAGCCGTGAAGTCACGGCCTCCTATACGAAGATCACAGAGTTAAATAATGTTAAGTTAATCCTAATAAATATATCATAGCACATGAAAGTAATTGATGCATCGGTTGGTTAAACGATTACGATTTTTTACTTTCTTATATGTAGCATAAGGAAGTACAGCAATCATGAAAAAATCGATTGCGAGATTTTCAGGAAAATAAATGTCTTACAGTCCTCTGATTTCGTTTTGGTCATTTTCTCAATAACGTCTGTGTGGATGTATAGATGTATAAATGTGTATTCATATGTGCTTTAATTCACGAACGAAACAAGATAGAATAGCATAATTTTATAACTATAGAATTTCATGAATATGTTAAGAACTGAATTGATTTTGGTAACAATTGCAAAATCGGAAATGGAAATTGACTTGCATAAAACAATAAATTAATTTAATTTCGAATTTGAAATCAGCTGCGAAAATGTTTCAACTAAAAGATAGTTGTAATAATATACGGAATATAAAATTATTTGCAATTTTCTCATATTTGTTTCCAATTTTGAGAAAAACTAATTAAATATTTAATTACATATACATTAAATTAAAGGTATCAAAGGTGAAGACTTGGAACTCAAATATCAAAAATTAATTCTGGACGATCGTCAATTGTTTTTATACAAGTTATTTGAATTCAAAGAAGTCTGGTATCTAATTAGATGAGTCAGGGAGTTAAATTAAAATATCAAAAATTAATTTTGAACGATCGTCAATTGTTTTTTACAATAGTTAATCGAATTCTAGTAAGTTTGGCATCAAATTTAAGGAATCAGGGAACAGAGTTAAATTAAAATATTAAAAATTATTTTTACCGATCTTCTATTGTTTTTATATTAGTTATTACTTATTAGAATACTTTCGTGTTTGGTAGTATGATTTGACGGCTGGTAACCGCACTTCATACTCAAAAATATATCACTTACCGAGATCTGCGTAAGCAGAGTGCCACACCCATAATGGTTAAAAGGCGTGATGATATATTTATTTTATTTATCCCCTGAATTTCCACAATGTTGTTTATGTATAATTTCGAATTTCAATAATTATAATTGTTACAAGAATAAACATACATCTGAAACATCTATATTTTTGTATGTATAAAAAAGTAATGTGATAGGTACACCAAATTTTTAAATTTCCTTTTGTAGAAAACGGTATGAACTTTACGGCCCAAACGATGCCCATACTTTCAGTAATACTAGTCCGCTTCAGAATGGCACAGGGCATAATTCATGGCCCCGGCTAGTAAATAAGCTGAAGCCGGTCCTGTTCAGTGCAACCTTCTGTAATGCTCGCAACCATATATCATTCCTAATTAACTAGAATTTTGCTTGTGTATAATTTGTTATAATTAAAATTTGACTTGCGTACATTGGTAGCGGCTGAGTGCACGCGCCTGCGGTAACGTTCTACTGTTCGCACACGCGCCCGTGCATCTTACGATGATAAATTCTCATTTGTTTCTGGGCCGGCCCGAGCGCTATTCTTATTTCAGGTAAAGACTAAGATTTAAGAAAATGGGGAAAGATGAGCATTTTCGCTTCGCCTCTGAAGCCCAAGAGGAATTATTTTGCGAGATGTATTTGAATGTAAATCAAAGTGAACTCCAAGTGAAACATTACTGTGCAGTAACGGTAATTTATGATACGCGGAAGTAATCATTACAGATAAGATACAATCCAATGCTACAGAAGCAGAACACTAACTATGAAATTTGTTTTCTATTTCAAATTGTATACTTTTTAATTAATAGCTAATTAATGCCACGTATAACTTCATTTGTTGACTTCCCACATGCCATAAATATTTCTTTGCAAAAATTGCTTTTAATTGTCTTCGGACTTTATTGGTAATCGTAAAATTAAAAGCCATATTTCATGCACAGTAGCATAACCTCAATTGAATGCGATTAAAGTCATCTTTCGTCCACCTGGTGTTTCTCATATGAACTGTTGTTTTGCTACTGAGCTATTGTGTCTATAACACGAAATGGTACAGCTATTCAGGATTCGAACTCGGAGCCCTTGGAGTATCACAAATTTCTAATTATCTATATCCATTCTAAATGACGTAGCACAAGATGAAAATACAGCTATTCTTTGTTGAGTCTCAATTATAAAATACGAATTCTCAACTAAATCTATTTTTTAATATTAATCAAATTTACTCAAAAATTAATAAGAGCAGGAAAAATACCACAATCAGAATTTAGAAATCCCTATTATTAAAAACGATAATTCATCTGGTTATACTCGTGCGATAGGCAATTGTTTTTTCAAAAGGTCTCAGAAATCGTATTTGGTATCAATTGAAAAGACTTGAAAAGGGTATCTAGAAGACTATTAAAAGCTAGTCAATTGATTGTCAATTGTTTTTACCAAAAGCAGTCACCTAGCGTATTTGGTATAAATAAATAAATAAATATAATATTTACCCATTATGAGTGTGGCACTCTGCTTACGCAGATCTCGGTAGGTGATATATTTTTGCGTATGAAATGCGGTTACCAGCCGTCAAGTAATAGCCCCCAAAGCTATTAGTGGAGGAGGAACCACAGGGGTAAATTTAAATTGGCAACTGTCATCTGTGGGATTCGAACTGAGGATCTCACGATCCACAGTCCGATGCGTTACCATTGAGCTATTAACCCCATCATTTGGTACCAAATGAAAAACCTTCAATCAAGATTAAATCTCCTTTAAACATTCCTATCCTGGTGCACAATTTTCGTCTCTTCCACATTTATAGTTCTATTTATAAAAGTACATGTGAAATTTATCCCTTGGGTGGGAAGTGTTTATATAAAATTGCCTAGCAACACAGCCATAAATCTCTGAAAGTAAGTTGAACAGTGCTGTCAAACATATTGATAAAACCTTATAATTACAATACAACATCAATAATTACAATATTCATATTGAACAGAAGCTGTTTTATTATAAAGTAATATAAAATTCTAATGTAATGCTGTTTTATTAGGATTTAAGTTTCCTGAACTGTTGACATATATCAAATTATTGAAATAGATTTAAACATTTGCTTTCATAGACTACTACCATACATCACCTTTGTTTGTTGGATATACGAGTAGAATGAGAAGTTAATTATGATAATTATGGATGATTGTGAATAAAATAGTGTACATAGTTCGGTGGGAGTTTCATTACAGCCTTGCGCTATATCCGAGCCTCTCGGTCATATAACAAGCCCTAGGCTGAAATGAAACATTTCCCACCTCACATGTAATATACTATTTTGCAATACCTGTACTGTAAGTTACCCATTAATAACAAAATTTAAACACAGTGGAACTTTTATTGCACAATTGGTTTTCATGGTTACATCATGTACTTACCGTCACGGTGGATGGTAAGTGAAACTTACCGTTCATGGTGGATGGTAAGTAAATATATATCATTCAAATTTTATTTTTTACCTCAATTTGACAGCTGTTAATTTTGCTACCTATTTTTCCTTTTCTTATATTTACGCAGGTATTGCAAAAAATAACTTATTAACTTCGAACTGTAAGTGATTTTTAGGCCTTGAATGTTTAGGAAATCTCGACCCTACGGGTCTCGACATCCCAAACTACATTCTCGACCTAAAAACTATCTCTTACAGTTCACGGTATGTAATATACTATTGCAAGCGAGGTCTAAAGCAGGACAACGTCTGTCTACCAGGTCTGCTAGTTGTAAATTCAAGAAGTACCTAAAGCAAAATGTTGTGTCAGCCGTCTTGACCATTGTTAATTTTTAACACTTTATAAAGTAACAATGTAATTAAATATCGCTTTATGCAACTGTCCCAAAAGGGAATGGTTTCAGCGTTGTCCCCAAAGTCCTAAAATTATTATTTTATAAATAATGCTTCAAATAAAAGTACAGAGAAAAATATGATCTGCAACCTGTTTTAAAACGAAACCAATACAGACAATTTAACAGATCTACACGACTTTTAGACTCTTAGAGTACGCATTACAAAAGTACCAATCGTTTATAGACAAAACCGTCTGTATACAAAATTACAATTCAACGTGCTTCACCGCTGCCCGTGCCCGTGCTAAGGCCACGCATGGACTGTTAACTCTTCGCGGAACAATTCAACCAAGTCTTCACGTCTGCTGGCTGTTGTTCCAGTGTCCGCACACGCCAAGGTCGCCGCTTTATAACAACGCCAACCTACCGTGTGACACTACTGACAATGGAGGAAGACTTTGCTACACTGTGTCACTAGTGATAGAGGCTACATGGTCACAGACTACGTGATACGTAGTTGACTGAGTTGGTTGGTTGGTGAGTTGGTTGGCAGCACCAGCAGGAAGAATGTGGTGCTGCGTGTAATCATGTAGGCTTGGATAGGATATGTTTCTTCTAGGAAATTTAATTATGTGATGAAAGTGTCTGCGAGATTGTGGTGGGCTGTGGTTTATGATCGCATCAGCATAATTGCGGATAATTGTGTTTGTTTTAATTTCTTTGTAAGACATTTAACGCTAATAATAGATCATGAAGCAAGCTATATTTAGAAACCGTTGCTTTTTTTTTAGTAAATACATGAGACATATCATCGTTTTGTTTAAAATTTGTATAAGTTATATGTTTGACTTCATATTTATTAATTAATATGTTTATCCAACACCTCTCAATAAATGCTCTATTACTATGGCGATTTTAAACAAGCAAAGTAATAGATTACCCACTAGTAGGTATAATTTTGAGAAAATCCACTAGTGAGTATTTTTTTATTTATAACAATAATAATAATACACAACACCTTGGTAACTACTTCGATTGACATTTTAATTTAAAAATTTAAAGCATATGCCACTGTCAAATAATATTTCTTTAATAAATTTTTCATTTATTAAGAGGTGTTGGATAAAACGTTATACTTCATACGTGGGCAAAGTGGAATTACCTAATCTTCTATTGTTTTTATATAAGTTATTACTTATAAGAATACTTTCGAGTTTGGTAGCAAATCGAAGCTTTCTAAAGCGAGCATTACACGATGAAGTCTTTCTTTTCAAGTGATTTTAAAATTTAAACATTTGACAGATAATTCGTCTCGATAAAATTATCACACTCAGCCTTCGGTTTCGTGTGCTAAAATTTCTCTCGTGGGTAATTCCTTACTTTGCCCACTTGTAAAGTAAATAACTATTTTCTACTCCTGTATAAATATATCCCCATTATTTAATTTTTTTTTTGATGAATTATAGTATCCATAATTCACTCCTCTCGACCAATCACAAAGCGAGAAATCCATAATTCCATAATGATGTGGATCACCTAGCAACGGGCGTCTGGCAGTTAGCATATAGTCAGATGTCATTGTATATTTTTTTATGTTGACTTTTTTAACGAATTTCAATCATTTTCAAAAATGATTTCCCAATTTACAGGAGTAGAAAAAGAACAGTATCATATTTGGGATTATGATCAATTGTGAATAATGATATACTATATTGTTCCTTGATTAAAAAAGTTTCTCGTTTTATAGCTAATATATTTCTTGCTTAATTCCAAGTTTTTTTTTTCAGAAAACTTTAATAAATAGGTATATATTTATATATAGCAAAGATCGTTCTAACCTACAAATATAAAATCATAAATTTAAGACAAAAGCTCGCACAAAAGTCTATCAAAACAGTATTCAACTCATACGTCAAACCAAGTTCTTGTCTTCTTGCCACCCGTCACGTGACTTTCATCTCTCTATCTATATCGCGCTGTGTTGGTTACAGACTATATTTGTCTATACTCCTTCCATACATTTTATTAGTTTGTCAGATCCAAAAAATATCCCGGCACTTATATATTAAGTGGGTCGTGATTTGACGGCTGGTAACTGCATTGCACAGGCAAAATATATCGTTTAGCGAGATCTGTTCTCGCAAAGTGCCACACCCAGTAAATATTGTTATTGAAGCTAGACAAATGTCTGGTTTTAAATTAAATTAATTAATATTGTTTACAAGTGTTCTACGAATCGTAAAATCAACATAAAAAACATCTGAAATAGTAGGACGCAATACATTTGTTTACTAGAAATTTCTGCGTCGTTATTCTAGTAGTTCCTTTATAGAGTAAATTAAATTCTCGCTCTTTCTTATGTTTCGCAGTCAACTATTTGCTTTCTTGTAATAATTATTGGCGAACAGCAGTCGTCGACTGTTTGCGCAGTTGTTTAGAAGCGTAGACAAATCTCGTCCGCAGTAAAATATTTTCGTTTTGAAAATTTTCAATAATAAATTAAATTCGCCAACAATCTCTATCGTGCTCTACGATGAAATCTCATTATAACTTCAAAGCGTTTTGAAATTCATTCTTTTTTATTGCAATATATAAAACACCTGTTGACGTCAAGCCAGGCCCGTAATGTCGTTAAAGCATCGGCGTCCCGACTGGGGCACCGGAAACTTCAATCCCTCACCGGAAGTGTGTCAAACAGCCTCAAATACGCCCGGGAAACAATAATATAATTGTGCTGGAAAATACAATACGGAATACATGAAAGACAAATAGGTTGGTTTGCTTTGTTTTGGTACACAGTGGCGGAGATGCCGGGGCTTACGTTGGGGCAAAATTAGATTATGCGTTTAACAGGCTGTGGCTTTTGATACTGTTACAGTTAACTGGTATTGGTTGCAGCGACTCATGTTTTAGAAGTTCTTGGCTGGTTTAGAAAAGTTTATATTCGATAAATGTACCGCCCAAGGCTGTTTGAATACGTTGGAAAAATAATAAAATCTAAATTGTTTGTTTATGTATGATTGTCTTTAGGTGTGCAATTGACCTATCGCAACTAGAATTTAAATGTGCCGTGCACTGAATAATATAAAGTATAAAACTAATTTATTAATATGAAATTGTCTTGTACAATTAGTACGATTGATAGTTTGCTACCGAATGAATAGATAATTCCGAATGTATAGCATAGATGTAAATGAATGTATCCACATGGACAAGGCGAAAGTGGAGTGCCAGGATTTTGGCAGAGATTGATGGGAATTCAAAGTTCGTACTAACCCACTTAGTATGTGGTGGGGGGTAACTGAATCGACTGCAGCGTGAGCAGCGGACAAAATATACATTTAATAAGGCTCATGCTGAACACCTTACTATGACAAATTATTTAAATAGTAGTTGTTGCAGAGTTAATTGCAAAAGTACAGGTAGAAATAGTAAGTGCAAATTCTACAGTTTTCCAACAGCAAGTGGGAAAGTGGCAAAAAGAAAAAATCTGGTGTGGGCACCACACTACTTTCTTATACAAATTAAACCAACTGAACTTGTTCCTTGCGCATAACTTTATTTTGACAATATATAGATGTTAAACCTGTTTAATTTTTTGTTCTCATTGTAACTATTTTATTTTAATATAGAAATTAATTAATATCTAGTTGATATCTAGTCTACAAAACTTTCTAAGTAATAATACAAATATTAATTTTATAATATTTCACACGATACATATTTTTGACACTTCACAATTATTTAACACGTTTGACACATAGATACTAAAAATGTTTTAGTTTTTGTTCCGATTGTAACTAAGATTATAAAAATATATTCTTAAACATATAATTTAGTTTTTCTTAATATTAGAAGCAGGAAAGTGCAAATAACATTTTATATTCCAAATATTTTTGCTCACATCTTTCATTTGAAACTTTTTCTCACAGCTGATTCTATTTTTGAAATAAATGTAATTTATTGTTTTTTGTGTCTAGTAGACTTCCTCTTCCGGTGTTTCAATTTCATTCAAATCAACTCAGCTCTTCATTTTTTCAAGAAACTTTTAAATTTCAAGTTCTGACATCCATCCATCCGTCCATCCATCCATCCATTCATCCTCACACAACAGACATCATTGAGAAATTGGTCTTAACGGATTCAGTGGACGTCAAAATATATATTTCCGCAAAAATCTCGTCAGCGGTTTTTTCGTGATTCCAATACTTCCTTATACTTTGTATAAGAAAGTAAAAAAATTGGATTAAAGCCGTTAAAAGAAAAAAATAAATATGTATAACCTTACTTTATAAGTGTCAAATTGAAATAAAATAATATTTTTATAGTTTTGATGGATCACCGAGTATCCCAAAACCAATAGAACAATATTTGTAGTGATCATTTTATTGGAGATAAAAAATCAGAAGGTGATTAACAACGATGAATTACATATAAGGAAGTTTCGTAAGATGTTAAAAGTTACTACTGACGTTTGTCTTATCACTTTCGCTGTTATCAAGTCATCTTTGAAGTGATCAGCCATCACCAGTTGCCTTCCTTTGAGTATTGTTTGAGATTGAAAGATTATAATGTGAGCTATTGCTTGAAATCCAGTTTGAATAATTATATGGTATGAGGTGGGTATAGTAGTTCCACTACCCTTGTAACCCGAGTTCTAGATCTAACAATAAATTTATTTTTGAAAGTTTAATACGAGGTCCGAGTTTCTGCCCTGCAGACTTTTCTTAAAGCATTTAATCCTAACAAATAGTGGGACACAAGCTCGGCAACTTTTCATGCTGCCGCAGAAACGCTACGTTACGTTACGCTATTTTGCTGAGTGCAGCAGCACTTACGACCTCGGAAACATTATTAGCACCATGAATTATTCACTTCGTAAGATATGGATAGCCATATCTTGACCACGCAGTTATCAAAATCAGTTTTCTTTTGTTTATGTCTGCATTATAACAATACGTTGAAGTATACGCTTCGTTAGTGAAGAAAGGAAGTACATGTGAAACTGAAATTTAATGATTCGTTTTGTGTTTGGCACTCTCTATTATTCATTATTAGAGAGTGAATTATATGCACGAAAAAAATTGAATTATATGTGCATATATACGCACTGATTTTTTGGGAAATATGCACTATATATAAATGCACAAATATGACAATATATGCAGCAAAATATGCAAAAAAAAAATCTGAAATTATTAGGTAAAAAGTATAAATGAATGCATTATGAATTTTTCCTGATTCACAATTAACAAATATAATTCTAATATACATGTAAACTAAGTCTAGAAACTTGATTTTATAAAATTATGACATATTTACATAATTACAATAACAAATTATTCAAAATTTCTAAAAAAAAAAGAAAGTGAAACAAGTAAAAGATATATCCAGCTGAGAATACAATGAATATCTACCGTTACTGTTACAGGGATTACCCTAGAAATATTAGAGTTTATTGGTTAGTGTATTTGCTTATTGTATTGTTTATTGCTTTTTCCGTTGTATTCTTCTATTTATTGCGGCCTCCTCCAATATTTGGGAATTATCAATGTGCATTACTAAAAATTTCATATTGTTTATCACTAGACAAAGTCTTAATAGTATATTACTTACCGTGAACTGTAAGTGATAGTTTTTAGGTCGAGAATGTACTTTGGGAAGTCGAGACCCGTAGGGTCGAGATTTCTTAAACATTCGAGACCTAAAAAATCACATACAGTTCGAGGTTAGTAAGATATTTTTTGCAATACCTGCGTAAATATAAGAAAAAGAAAAATAGGTATCAAAATTAACAGCTGTCAGATTGAGGTTAAAAATAAAATTTGAATGATATATATTTACTTACCGTCCACCGTGAACGGTAAGTTTCACTTACCATCCACCGTGGACGGTAAGTAAATGATGTAACCATGGAAACCAATTGTGCAATAAAAGCTCCACTTACTGTGTTTAAATTTTGTTATTAATGGGTAACTTGCAGTACACAGGTATTGCAAAAAAATATTCAAATATGCAATTATATGCAACTTTTGTCTCGTCAGCGATTTTTTTCGTGATTCCAATACTTCCTTATACTTTGTATAAGAAAGTAAAAAAATAAATAAAAGTAAACGTATATGATGGATTCAGCCTGTAACGCAGAAACGATATATGCAAGGATATTGGTAGGTATAAGAACCACAGGGGTAATATAAAAAATTACCAAAAAGCTAATTACTTTGACATATATCTACGCATTACTGTAGATTAGCTTCATAAGCCAGGGTTTTAACGCTCACATTTGGTTCTTTACAATTTTTTAAAATAGAATAATTGTATTTTAGTAGTTTTTAATAAACTGAAATGTAAAATTGGCGATATGTGTCATGTTTGAAAACGAATAAAAATTGAAAGGCCTTCCAGTGTACAGTGGCACCATATGCCATCTGTCTGGATGTATATTTGCCCTGTATTCAAAATTCGCGCCATTTAAAAACAAATGAAAACACGAGCGCATTCGAGCCAATCACAAAAGTCTTTGACGAACAAAAGAGCGCGCTGTCATCACAAAATGAAATGAAATTCATTTTTTATTATTTTTAAAGAACAACGACGTGATGTATTGTTCCAACCAATGGAAAAATGTGAAAGTCAACACGAGTCCAGCGTTCTGGCGACCGTGCACGAGTTGTACGTAAATGGGGATTTTTTCCTTCTCTTATTGGATTGTCAGATGCATGTACAAATACTGAATTTAATCAAAAGGATTAAATATATACCAGTTGATTGAATTATAGACACTTTTTTGTTGTTTCATTTGAACGAATAATGGAAAGATGAAAAGAATGTGAGATTTTTAATGATATCTGCTCGTTCTCGGCCTCTCTGTTTCGCATAGGTTTTTGTTTGATAGGGAAGGCGGAAGGGTCATTTCAATATAGATACAGCGGTATTAAAATTTACACAATGGTCACATATACATGAATAGAACTAATATTTACAAAGATTGTAGCTTTCATCTCGATATAAGATAGCCCATTGTATTTTTAGTTCTAGGAACGAAATTCCAGGTCACCCTTACGATTTGATTTGCAGCTCAATATTTATTCGAATCCCTCAGCAAAATACGTTCAGATAATTTAATGATCAGCAACACACGGTTCGATATTTAATCACATTCAATCTAATTTCTCAACGATACATTAGGCACTTGTTTTACGTTTATTACGACTTTATAAATTACAAATCTACCGAAATAGTATATTATGATACAAGTGTATAAGTAAGCTTTTAAACCACGTACGACGAGTTTAAGAGCACGACGCGAAGAAGAGTGCTTTTAACGTCGCTAGTGCTTTAAAAGCACTTATACACGTGTGTCATACGCTATTTATTATTATATCTGCATCATACTCTGGAAAAAACTGGAAAGCAGCATTTTGATTTTGATTCATTTAGCATTTGTTAAGCAATATCAAGTTATATCCTACTAGATGGAATAAATCCATTCAACCAACAAGCAATCTCCTTCAAATATTCTATTTTAGCACATCACTTTCGCTTCATCCACATTTATTCCTCGAACTCGAAACCATTCGTTCACGCAACAAACCACCAATCATACCCATTTTTTCCTCAGAGGCCCACCCATTCATTACACATCCATTTGACCTATCCAAACATTTGTTTTATTAAAACATCAATGTTAATTTTATTTAATCCAATATTTCGCAAACAATTTATTTGAGAAGCAAAATCTTTTAACACAACATTTATACTTTGCCTCTAGCTCCAGTTCCGTTAAAACAAATTTATCATAACAAATACAGTTTTGTAAATGCTAGAAGTATTATCAAGTTTCCCATTTACTATCCACGTCCCTCAAACACGGCAACCAGAAGATCACAGCAGCAAGCCTAGCAGTTAGTTCCTAAGAAAAACACTTGCACGTACGGTCGCCTGACAGCCCTGTTCATAATCTTTCGAGAAACTATCGTTAACTAACTAAATAAAGAGTTGTATGAGCACTTTAAATAAATATTTGTTTTGTCTATAAAACTTCAGTCTGCTTTCAGAGAATCAAGAGACAATGTAAACTCCACTCCGTTCGATGTCGAATGAAAATAGTCGAGAAGAAGATTACAAACATACACTTCAAGCTTTTTCAAAATCTTTTACAGTTGAAGTTGGAGATTCAATCATTTACTGGATGCTTGTATCTTCTTATTTTTGAGTGCGTTTACACATAAATTCAACTGCAGAACTATGCATATCAAGAATAGGCAATTTCGAAGCTTCAGGAAGACAACAAATTAGCTTTAAACTTAACTATATTTCAATACAATTTTAAATATCTAATGTGGCAACACATAACCTCCCGCCCAATGCAACTCTTAAACAGTACAAAATTGTATTTGACGATACAGGAAAATACCTTATTTGTTTATTTTCTATTTATATTTGAGAAATTTAATTTTCTTTCCTATATTTATTTAATTTTTTGACATATATTTCACTAAGAAAACTAAGTGTCACATTTCTTAAAAAATTGAAAATTTTTAAGTATTTCCATGGTGTTATAGAATGAAAGATTTATGAAATTTAATTTCTTTATATTTTATTATCTGTAAATCTAATGATAATTAACAAATATAGTGTAATCAAACAGATGTAAAATTAAATATTCTACAATTTTCAAAATAACTTAAATTGTTAAAAAATTAAATTTAACCGTTTTTTCACAAAAACCTGTTCAGTGGGAGTGAGTTTTCAGTTGAGGTAGTTTGGACATGTTGAGCGAATGTCGAATGAAAGGTTGATGAAACTAATATATGCGGGTGAGATTGAAAGTAAACGATTGCGTGGGTGTCCGAGGAATAAGTGGTTGGGTATGATTGACGGTTTGTTGCGTGAACGAATGATTCCGAGTGTGAAGAATAAACGAGCATGTATGAATTGCACTATGAATGTGGACGAGGCGAAAGTGGTGGAATGTTTGGAGGAGATTGATTGTTGGTTGACTGTGTTTCTGGGTTTGTGCTACCTTACTGAGTGGGATATAGCGTGATGTTATGTATGTATCAAATATTATTTTGTACCGTTTAAGAGTTGTATTGGGCGGGAGGTTAAGTGCTGGCCACATCGGATTTATATCCTCTGGTTCACTTTCTGAATCAATCTTAATTCATTTTGATGTGCAAACTTACGGATAATATAAATAATCATAGCTCCTAAAAATCTCTTTTTGTATTTCGCGCCAAAATATTTCCATCTGTGCATCTCCCAATGTAGCTATTATAAATTACTGTTAATAGTATCATCGCTTGTACCCTTGTACATAACCCCCATTCACATAAGCTAAACTTTCATTTAACGTTAATCCCTTCAGCTAAACCCTTTGGGTTCATTGTCCTTTTTGTCGGCTTGTCCCCATCCTTGCCTCCCCCCACTCCGCTGTATCAACCCATCTCTCTCTGCTGGCAGTCTGTGCAGCAGTATTAATGTAGGGTGCGATTCTCATGTATGTGTCTTTTATTTGGTCTGTTTGACGGTACGGTGGCGGGGTCCGGGGGATGAAGGGTCATTTATTAGATTCCCGGAGGATGTCGACGGTAGCCGAGTGGCGGCGGAGCGTCCCGAGTGACCAGGCGACACTGCGACGCTCATTAACGCGTATTTAAAATGCATAAACCATATGTGCAGGCGGCGTTTTGAATTTTAATGCGAATTAATTGTTTTTCGCTGGGGATGGCGCTGTGGTGGTTAGTGCACTTGTATGTGTGGGTGTGCACTTTGTATGGTTACATTACATAGGTTACATGCTCGTTGAGAACTCCTTGATTAAGTCATTATGAGTGTCTTGATTTCTGCACTGATTCTGTTACTGCGCTCTGCGCTAGTTTTTGATTACTTTAAATAGTTATGTTCCAAGCATAATTTCAGAACAGGGAACAGAATATAACATTAAATAATTGTGCGTAAATTGATAAACTACTCACAGTCAATTCTTCATATTTAAATTGCATAACTTTCGTAGTTTTATTTTATTTTAAACTAAAGAAACTATACTAAAAATATTTAGGAAGAAGACGCACGTCATCTACCTGAAAAAAAAACTGGTGTGGGCACCACACTACTTTCGTATACAAATAAAACCAACTGAACATATATGACTTGTTCCTTGCGTATAACTATTGTGACAATTATTTGACATATAGATATTATACCTGTTTAATTTTGTGTTCTCGTCTGATTTTAATTTAAAATATTAATTAATATCTAGTCTTTAAAACTTTGTATCTAATAATACAAATATTGCTTTTAAAATATTTAAAAAGATACATATTTTTGACACTTCACAATTATTTGACACGTTTGACACATAGATGTTAAAAATATTTTTTCTTCAAACGTCATAAAAGTACGTTGTTATGTATTTGTATTCAACAAGCAGAAGTTCAATATTGTCACCGCCGGCGTAAAAGTGTATCCTTGGCAACACATTTACGCCGGCGGTGGACAAAGTAAAATATTATGAAAAATAGTTAGGTTGTAATTCAATAATTTGACAGTTAAAAATGAAACAAATAAAAATAACAAAACAGCATATTCTACGGCAACTTGAAATGCTAGATAAGACAGAATATTTTTTGAAGTTTTGAGCATTTTATAATATTTATAATTTTATTTTCTATGTTTGAAGAAAAAATAGCATGTGTTATTCGCAGTAAATGTGTCTTTGGGTGCTTCGCATGTAATTGTTCGACTCGCTTCGCTCGTCGTTCAAACTTACATGCTCAGCACACAAAGTATCACATTTACTCCTAATGACACAATATACTATTAGGTTTTGTTCCCAGTTTAAGATTACTGAAATATATTATTAAATATATAATTTAGTTTTTCGCAAAATTAGAAGCATGTGCAAGAAAATTGCAAATAACATTTTATATTCCAAATATTCTTGCTAACATCTCTCATTTGAAATTTTTTTCAAAGCTGATTCTATTTTAGAAAAAAAATGGAATTTATTGTTTTGTGTGCTCAGAAAATTCCCTCTTCCGGTTTTTCATTCATTCAAAATCAACTCAGCTCTTTTTTCATGAAACTTATATATTCCAAGTTTCGTTCACATATCTTGTCTCGTTCATGAGATATTGCGCACACGGACAACCATCCGTCCATCCATCCATTCATCCTCACACACAGACATAATTGAAAAATTGGTCTTAACGGATTCAGTGGACGTCAAAATATGTATTTCCGGAAAAATCTCGTCAGCGATTTTTTTCGTGATTCCAATACTTCTTTATACTTTGCATAAGAAAATAAAAATTATATATTAATGCAATTTATAAAGAATTTATGGTCAATTTTATTCCATTAATGAAATTTTAAATAATTAAAAATAATTGTAGTTTATTTTTTGTTCGCTATGTTGTTGCTATTGATAAATGATGACATTTACAAACAAAATCTATATAGATCTGTCACTTTACTGTCATACTTTACTGTGTACAGTTGTAATTTGTGCTCCTCATGATCCAGTGTTTTATAATGTATACTGATAGTAATAAAATATTGGATCTACACAAAAAACCGCTTCCAATAAATAAAAAGTTTATGTTGTTTATAAATCTATTTTAAATATGCAATGCGAACAAACCTATTATGTCGTTCAAATTCAAGTGAAAGCGAAGCTTCAAGCTACTATTATATCATTCATTAACAATTTCATGCTTAAAAAATTACATAAACTGAAAGAATTGCCCTGGAAAATTAAATAATAATATTTTATTCGATATTATAAATATAGTTCTGTAGATTTAATTAATTAAAATTCAACGTTTCGATTTGTTACACGGAATTCTTTGATAGGAAACAAAGTAACATAAACAAGTAAATAGAAACAGTAACTATGTAATCAACTAATCATGACTTATAAAATAGAAGAAGCCATGTCTTGTTCAGTTCGTAATAGTCATTGTGATGCACTGTATCCTTCTGCTTGTAGATTTCAATAGCTTCTCTTACGAGTCTACCATTGGTACATTTGGATCTTCCTATAATTTTAGTTTCTTCAAAGTTTATGTTGTGTAAATGTTCGATGTCATGACTAGCCAAAGCAGATTTATCAAGTTGGTTGAGACGAATGGACCATTTGTGTTCTAAAATTCTTGTAGTAACTGTTCTGCTTGTCTGTCCAATGTAACATTTTTCACATTCACATGGATTTTATATACTCCAGAGGACTGAAACGGGATAATACCCTTCGCACTCTTCAACACAAGTTGTAATTATAGATTTGGAGCAAAGGATACTATGATGTTATTTCTCGACAATATTCTTCCAATCTTGTCTGCAACATTTTGGACATAGGGCAGAGAAGATTACAGAACAAACCTGAATCAGAAGATAATAATAAAAGTCAGTTTGCTTCTCTGCCGTATGTCCAAAATGATACAGACAAGATTGGAAGAATATTGTCGAGAAATAACATCGTTTTATCCGTTGCTATACATCTAAAATCTAACAACCTAACAAATCTGCTTTGGCTAGTCACGCCCCCGAACATTTACACAAAATAAACTTTGAAGAAACAAAAATTATAGGATGATCCAAATGTACCAATGGTAGACTCATAAGAGAAGCTATTGAAATCTACAAGCAGAAGGATACAGTGTATCACAATGAATGTTACGAACTGAACAAGACATGGCTTGCTCTGTTTTATAAGTCGTAATTTGTTGTTTTCATAGCTACTGCTTCTATTTACTTGTTTATGTTTCTTTGTTTCCTAAGGAAGAATTATGTGTAATAATTCGAAACGTTGAATTTTAATAAATTAAATGTACAGACCTACATACAATAGTATATTGTGTTATTAGGAGTAAATGTAATATTTTGGGTGCTGAGCATGTAAGTTTTAACGACGAGCTAAGCGAGTCGGACAATGGGGTCATAAACCTTTTTTCGTTTTATTTTTTTTCTGTAAATTTGAGTAAAGTTATGAATGTAGATACTAATTTTAATATTAAAAGGCATGTAGTTATAAAGATATGATTTTTTGAAATGGGCATCTCATTTCAAATTTTTCGCTCGTGACGTCACCATGTTATACTACTACAAAACACGCTCTAGCGGAGAAAGAGGAACTACACCTACTGTCAAATTGACTGTTATCAGTCATTGTTATTTACTGAGAGGTTTTTACAAATATAGTTTATTCACATTACCTGGGCAAAATAATATAACAGATATAATAAACATATGTTAAATTTGAAAATCGTTGTTAACTGCAACATATGATTTGAGATGACAGGTGTGATAATGAGACTACCGACATTACCGACAAGCGACAAGATATAGTACAACAAAGCATATTGTTTTAAGACGTCCCAAACTCTTTGACTAGAAATGTTATAATTAACGAATATCTAATTTAATTTATCGGAGTATTCATCTTTATAATAATAAGTAATTATTACAACACTGAAAAGCAAGTTTTTATTTGTTATCAACACCTCTTTCGCCTTGCCATGCTTTAAATTCTCTTACATGATGACATCACGATTTTGCAACCGCGAAACTTCAGAAAGGAAATTATGAATGAAAAGTTGAAAAATTATAAGAAATATTGAATAATATGTGACTGAAATGATCTAAATTTTTATAATTTGTAAAAAAACACAACTTTTTTTTAAAAGTGTATGACCCCATTACATGCTCAGCACCCAAAGTATCACATTTACTCCGAATAACACATGCTATTTTTTCTTCAAACATAGAAAATAGACATTAATACATTAAAAAATGCTCAAAACTTCAACAAATATTCTACCGTATCCAGTATTTCTAGTTGCCACAGAATATGTTATTATGTTATTTTTGTTTATTTGTTTTATTCTTAACTGTCAAATTATAGAATTACAACCTTACTATTTTCCATGATACTTTACTTTGTCCGCCGCCGGAGTAAATGTGTTGCCAAGGAAACACTTTTACGCCGACGGCGACAATATTGAACTTCTGCTTGTTGAATACAAATACACAACAACGTACTTTTATGACGTTTGAAGAAAAAAGTCTTTTTATTTCTATAATTATTTTTGTATAATTTATGCGGGGCAAAAACCCAGTCCTTCAAATTACAGTTCGCAGCTGAGCGCTCTTAGCTTCTTGACCACTAGTGACCAAGCCTAGCAAAACCATATTTGAAATAATGATTACATTCCTAGCAGCATATGCGATAATAGTGTCAAAATATAATTAAATTAAGACTGTTAGAAGCAAACATATACTTAACGTTTTATCCGTGAGTGCAGATTAGTATATGCACACTCCACTCGCCGTGTACGTACGTTCTAGAAACACGAGGTATATAATCTTTTATTTGCATAATTCGTCATACATTATCACCAGGTTGCAAATTAAATATAGCCTGGCTCGCCTAAGCGTTCTATTTAACTATACACAGAGCAGAGTTGAGAGCGAACATCAAACACACTTACACTGAAGCACATGCGCGCAATTTTACGCCAAACGCTAGTATCTTGGCATGCGACTTTGGCTTTCAACAAATTTTACAACTCGTCGCTTTACACTGTCAGCTTTAATCTAATTAGAAATTGAAACTAATAACTGAGGCGCTTTAATCAAAATTATTAGATTGGTCCAGAACTAATGCCTATTTTTACTTGGTTAAATATGATCCAAAATGACGTCAAACGGAAACTAAATTTTTAGCAAAAACTTGACATTGACTTGAAGAAAAGTATCGTTTCCATTCATGGTCATTTTGTTTTCAAATCACTAATTAATTCTTGCCTAATTTTAGGTGTAAATATAAGTTTATGTCGCCACTATTAAAATTACCCCTCTAGTTTCAAAGTAATTATTTTTTGACATTTCTTAAAAATAAATAAAATGTGTTGTTATGCATTGCCACATGTAGGCATTTTAACTAATTCTACATATTTTTTTTATATTTTGCATCTATAACAAAGCTGTTACGACACCCAAAGAAGTTTCGTAACAGCTCAATCAAGCGTTATAATAGAGCAATACAATTTATATTTTCAAGGCTGGTACTCAACTGAAATGGCATATGTCAAAAAGTATCAAATGTCACACTTCGCTAAATAATAGTTATTTGTCAAACGAGAGGAAAGCGCTTCTTTTGCCCACTCAAGCTCGAAGTTTGCCTCATGAGCGCAGCGAACGAGACAATTCGAGCGAGACTGGAAAAATGGCTTTCCTCTCGACACAACATTTTTTTTACGTCATGTTTCTAAAAACGATTTGCTCGGATCTAAAATACACTTTGACCACACAACTGACAGGTTAAAAGTTAGGTTATCAGACGCAAGGCGGTGTAGCAATGTTACCAATGAGCCAATCTTAAATCTAAATTAAAGTTGTCAAATTATGATTTAATCTAAAAAAAATTAAAATATAAAATAATTATTTAAAGTATGTATATCACATAAAGATTTTTAATAAATTTAGGCAATTATTTATAATTTTTCCAATATATTTTATGTAAATAACATTCATATTGGTAACACTTTTATCTTTTCGTCTCTAGAAACACATTTTCCTCACTACTTCTTGAGAAGAACGGCGGGGTTTCCTGGCATGTCGTGAAAAAATTATTTAACTTTTTTTGATGTAAAATAATTAGGAAAGCCGATAAATAAACATTTCAAAAATAGCATAGAAAACGATATGGTGCGCCATTCGATTCACCACCCTATAGTCATGTAAAACAGGATTACATTTTATCAAATAATAATAGTAGTAGATTGCAATAGACCTATTGTGTAAATTTGCATTGACTCAAATAACAATGTATAAAAGTAGTGCATCATTGACGAGCACTGAGCACACCTACAAATAAAAAATAGAAATTCAATCGTTGCTTTGCATAGAAACGATAAAATGAAGTATAATTGGTTTATTGGACATTTCATTTGATAAAAACGCCATAAAGATAGAAGCAATTATTTGAAACAATTATCTCTGCGGCGGAGGCGGCCCTTTTCTCTGTCCGCTCCACAGCTTGTCTGTCGGTAATTCATTCCGTTTAATTACATCCATTTCACTTATTACACACCTGTCAAATAGAGAATTAAAACTATCATAGAAATAATTACATTTTATTGCACATTACGGCAGACAGCTTTTTCCATGTCTAGTCGAAGATTTCGTGAGTTGCTGCACGGAAAATTAAATGTGTACTTAGAAATGTTTTGCCGGCACGCTATTAGAATGAAATGAAGCTGGCGCAGTGTTGAAGAAACTACAGAACTAACCAAGAACTATAATGGAACATCCAAGTAACTCAAGAACCATAAAACAAGATATGCAATTTTTAATTAGAATATATTGCTTAATCATTTACTTTCTTTCGGAAATAAAAACGCACGAAAGAACTACTGTAATTTATAACAACATATATAGTATATTATACGTTTCAATTATTTTGTGATTGAGATTTTATTTCATAGGTTTTCTCAGGATTTATTTCTTTTTTAGGATACTTTAACTTTATTTCGTAATTTCCTACAAATTGACATAAGTTGTCCTTTTTATATTTTACTGTTGCCATCTTTTAATTTATACTTCATGCATCGTGCACATCGTTTCTATTTTTATGCACTGTAGTTTTTGTGAAAAAAGCTGGTGAATTTTTATATAAACTCAAAAACTCAATAATAACCTCGTCCGACCACTCTATATTTACATAAAACATAAGAGTACGATTGAAATGAAATGAAGAAGTGATATGTTCAGCAACAATACTCGAATCCATGACGGGTGACGCCCGACCACGCGCGAGCTTGCTTCGGAAGTTACCGACTTCCAGCGGATCGGACGCGCCATCACAGGTCAGGCTGCACCGCTTCAAGCGCTACCCTTCCCACGGCGTGTTGGCGCGAGCTGGGGCAATCCGACGTACCATATATCGGGCCGTGGGAAGCCAGTTTAAATTCACACAGTAGCAACACTAGCTGCCGGTACTTTTGATCCTTATGTCGCATCGACAGATGACCATGAGCCGAGCGGCTATATTGGCAGTTGCGGCATATGGAGCTAAATTTGAGTAACTGTCAGTTGCAAAGAGGGTGAAATATAAAAATATTATTTCATCTGCGCTATAAAAGTTCCTTCAATATTTCACGGTATAAATAAGTTTCTATAACACTGTTTTGGAAACTAGCCATTCCAAAACTAAAAATTGTTATGGAATCACTAACATTCAATACGCTGCGTATGGAATATTTTCAACGAATCAAAGCCGCATATTAACGCGATATATGAAGTATCTTGATTCAGTTACTATGGTTACGTTTGTTTAATTTGATTTATTTGAGTTTGACGTTTTCAACAGTTTTATATTTGTATTTTGTGTATAATTTCCAAAATCTTGTTATAGAAAGTATAGTCTACAACTTGTAACGGAATGGCATATCCCACACCGCAAACTTTTTGCTCGCGTGGAATATATGCCATTCCATTACTTGTTGTAGAATATACTATTACACCTCTCTGTTTTGCTCTCATTTTATGAACTTAACATGTAAGAAATACTGTGGCTTGCTATTAGACAGATACAACTGACATTGACATACTATATTCTTTTTTCTATGGTTACTAAGTTATCAATCTATCAGCGAACACTAAGCGGCCATCTTCCCGGCTGCACACCACTGAAATATTGGGATCATGAAATATTTGAAGTGTCGCTACTGTGTGAATTCTTATACTGTATTGTTATTATAAAATCAACACAACAGATACTACGTGAAGAAAATCCAGACACCGGTTGGATGAAGAGAGTTTACCTAAACAGACTTTTGCACTTAACACCACAAATGATAATGTAAATATAGAAAATGTAGAAATTTGAACACCGCAAGGTAACAAATTATTTACTACTACTAGATACTATTCCAAATTAAAAGGCAGGTGAATACACTATAAATAAAACGAGCTATACCTAGCCTACGCCAACTGATAATGATTTGGCATGAAGCAATCCGCACTAAATAGCACAGCAACCGATGGACCGCATGTCGCTGCATGCAGCTCTCGGTGGCAAAAAGAGAAACGGCCGGGGGTGTGTCTGGCGGGCGGTGAACACAGTCACACCCCGGTCCACCCCCAGCAACTGGTGGTTCATGCACTACTGCTGTACGACTACACTCTGCGTCTGCTGCACTCTCGAGGTTTTGTTTTCATTTCATTGCTATTGAAGAGAGGAAGGACAAAGAATGTTTTTGTAAAAGTGGAATTGAATCAGTTAGATTACTGCTAAGCGGACGACACAAGATTAACAGCTGGAGGAACTCACAAGAAACGATATACTGTTTCTATTAAACTAACATTTTTACCGGTAGATCAAGACTACATAGAAATAGTTTTAAATATTTTAATCTGTCACTGTCATCATGAAAACATTAAATGTCGAGAACCGTGTAAATATTATTAGAATGTATTATGTCGGGCGCAATGCAAGACAAATATCTGAATACTTCACAGGAATGAACGCTGAATGGTTTCCATCGCCAGAAATTGACAGTGACAGATTAAAATATTTAAAACAAATTGCAAGCACTATACGTCAGTAACAATAAAAAGAGTAGGCGGAAAATTAGGAATTATTATTATTAATTTCATTAAATTGCGGAATCAAAATAAAGTAATCTGTATGAAATAAGATGTAGGGATATTGGCGTATCGTGATATAAAATTTGGATGCATAATTTTTTGCCGGACACTTTTTATTTACAAAAAACTGATTTTACATGTTAACTACCTATGCCAATATTTACGTGGGACACACGGTATGAATATTTCAATGTACAATAATGATATTTATCTTTAAATATGAATTATTTGTAAGAAATGAAACATATCACATAGCAGAATCCCACGAAGAAATGAAAGAAAAAGATCTGCAAAGCATTATTAGAAATGTTGACATTCCCAAGATCGCTATCAAAGTGTTGACGAAGTCTTTTTATCAACATCACGAATATGTTGTATTTAATGTGCATATTATGAAGTTATGTCTCTGGAGAACAAGAGACACAGCACAGTGAGTGTTGTATGTTATTTCACGTTTTCACGCGCTCGACGCCTGGCGTTGAATCATGCGCTACGCGGGGCGGCGCCGCGACGCGTCACAATTTCCCCGCGCGTGTCATCCGCAGAAACGAAAAATAAACACTAGGTGCCATGCAAATATTACCCTGTATTTACTTTACAAGCTAGGAGTACATGCAGAAATATGTGTAATATTTCAGAAATGAAATTTAATTGTTAGAAAATATATAATATGTACAGGTACCAGAGCTGCATGAAAAACCGACATACGTTTTCGTTAGTCGAATGAGAAAGACAAACTATACAATATAAAGGACAGATATATAATCCATCGTTTACCTGAGCAAGGTAAACACATCCTAGAAATTTTTAAATAACCTGACCTAACCTGTAAAAGTCCATAAATTGGTTAATATTAGGTTTCTACCAGTAATTCATTATATTTACAAACTCATGTCTGTAAATCCTAAGATATATCGATAAAACCTAAAATTAGCCAATACACGGGCTTTTACAGTAACATATATATGCAATTCAGTTTTCAGTATTCAGTTCTGTTCGAGATTTCAAAGCAACTTTTCAAATCTTGTCTATGCAATATCCGAAGCAATATCTAATTAGACAAAATATAAATTCACAAAAGCATTTCTTACAAACGAAATACCTACTACAATCTCACTACAATTTCGAGAGAAAAAGTTTAGTTATTGACATTAACTTAGGGTTATAATGTGACTGTTGGTACAGAACTAAAAGTAACTACAATAGCTCTGGAACAAAAACGAGAACTGTAACGGAAAGATAACGAGAATGAAAATGCAGTCAGGTGCTAAATTTCCCGGTAACGAATTCGGAAGTCTGGACATTTTTTGACAGTGACAATTGAATCTCAGATTTGCATGTGTACAAAATAGATAATGAAGACATTATTTGCACATCATTTATGTTTTTATTAAGCTATTGCATAGCTTTTATCGCGGGCTTTGAACGAGGCGACCGAATCAAGAAATTCCGTAACGAAAAAAACCTGACACCCCCCACTTCGACCGACACAACGGTGCGACGTTAAAAGCCGTGCATCGTCTAACGTCGTTTCAGTTCGGCAGACTTCGGCACGGTGTTTGTGTGCGTGCGACTAGACGTATGCCATTGACGCGGTATTTTCCAGATATTTAGAGGATATCAAGTCTCAAACTTATGTTTCTTATTTCAGTTACCATAAACCTATAGTTTCAAGGATAAAAATTCCTGAATAACCTACATATATTGTAAGATAATAAAAATGTTTTAAACAATATTAACTTCTCATTTATTCAATAAAAGAAAAAAAAAATTGTTTTCTTATCGGTCACCACGCTCAAAAAGTGTAACTTGAATTAATATCAAAGAAAAAAAACAAAGAAAAAAAAATACTGCATAAATAAAATAAATAATTATAATTGTATAAGTTGATAAAAATGCTATGCAATAGGTTTACAGCGGGAGTCCCCGAGTGCTACACGTATTTTCTTATTTATTATTACTATTTACGTTGTGAGTATCAAGGAATTATGGGTTATGGGTTATGCTTTCTTGCAACGGGAACGTGAAAGATGAATCTTGACGAACTTTGGCGTTCTCGTTCCCTGCCGACGTAAGGTTTTCCGTTCAGGAATTTTATTATGCACGCGCACATTAGAAATTCATACCCCCACCTTTTTTACCGTTCTCGTTTTGGTTTCCGTTCCACGGCTTAATACAATTCGAAAACTTGCAGCAATGAAAATTGCTTATTGAATTTAAAACTAGTGAATTCTACAATCTACTAGAAAATAGGTTTCGTGTCTTACCTTAATACTGTCGTAGCAAGCGGTGACCCTTCCATTCTGCACCTCCACGTTGGGCGGGGGATGCGCAAACTTGCACTCGGTATCTGGACGCGAGCACTTGTTCCTCTGGAACTCCCTGCAGACCTCAAGCTGCAGCCAACGGCTGTCCTTGCCGTTCAGGAGATTGTTCATGTTCACCATCGCCATGACGTCGGGTGTAATAAACAGTAAGTGTACAACGAAACGAAACCCGCGACAAACAGCGAGACAGACGCAGAATCAGATCATACGACGCGCACGGACTGTGTGTGGAGATCTAGTGACCTGGTGGAGACGGGGGAGGTAGATCGGTAGTTGTGTGCTGGATGGTACAAGGTTCAGAAGCGCATTGAAGACCTGCAAGCGGCGACGCGGCACGGCACGGCACGGCACAGAACGGCACGGGACGGGAACACAACGAGACGAGGATCAGTCCGACACAACACAAGTTCACGTTATGTTACGTTTACGTTTACGTTACGGTACTGTACTGGTGAGGACGAGGAGTTGAGTTTCAAGCGAAGCTGATGCGTAGTGCTCTGCTTATGTCGGCCTTAATTGGGGATAGCGTTCTGCAACAAAAACAAATTCCTCTCATTAAAAATACTGACAAAACTACTCTTTTGCTTTACATTACAAACAACGGGCCACGGTACATTATTCTACCACTAGATGAACAACACACATTGCTGTTAATATCACCCCACAAACATCAACTTATATTCGGCTTTTAAAACATACATTAACATACTCTTTAATTCACTAACAATTTACAACGGGGTACTTACGAGACTTTATAATACGTACAAAACCAATATTATTAACTTCACTGACACTGATGACATTATACACTTTTGACAGTTGTGTATGAATATTTCTTCGAATTGTACAACAGTTGTTTTATCCAAATACAACTAGATCTACTTAATGTCAAATCTCATGACGTTAATGTCAATGACGTATACCGCGAAACAATTGTCAAATTCAATTTTCTTTTTGAAGTGGCCTACTACGGCAAGGAGCACCAGGAGATTTTACTTGCATGGTGCAATTTGGTTTTCGTTGCGCGAGCCATCTGCCGGACAACGGATCAGGTCGCACTTATATTTTGCTTATAAATAACGTAGGCTACGATTTGTTTAAAACAATCTGTCACAATTTTTCAAAAACACAAGTTTGTATTGAAAAGTTCTTGAAATTAGAATTTTATCGTTATGTGAAGTAATATTTTATCGTTGTACAATGGTACGATATTGTAGGTATTTAAATTACAAATATTGATATTTATGTAATTGTTACTGAATATTAATTTTTAGGGAATTTCTATCAAATGGGAAGTACCTACTTATATCAGAATTTCGATAATATATTAATTACGAAATGAAGACCTTATTTCCCACTAATCAATGTTGCAATAATAAATTGAATGGGGCAAATAGCAGTATAGTACACCAGAATTTTTTAAGGTTGGCAAAACTGAAAAAAATTGACAAGTTTTTAAACAATAACTATGGTAACTTGTAATTCCAAAAAAATTAGATAAATATTTAATTTAACATATCCAGACAATCTTCCTAAATGATTGCATATTGCAGTAATGTAGCACAAGACTAAGCAATATTGCAATTTAGGTGAAGAAATATGTCCCTTTTTCTGCGAATAGTTTGTACGGTCTGGGTGTATGATGGAAAATGTCAATGTTAGATAAATTGTGGATAGAATTAGATTGTCACATTCACAGATATGAATTGAATAATGCAAATGGATCAGAGAACATGTATTCAATATATGTACGTTGTATTTATTTGCTAATAATACTTTCAATATATATTTTACTTGAAATTGGCACTAAAGTGCTCAAAAATCATCATTAAAAGCTCAGAAATTATCACTAAAGTAACCAATTATACGACGATTTTGAGCAACGCAGTGTTAACCGATAAATAATTATTGTACAATTAGGATAATTTTGGCAGATATATTGACGTACTATAGTAAATTTATACGTAACATGAAACAAAATGTGCAAGAAGAATTACGTAATTAATTCCGATGACGAAATTGAGGACAAAACATAATTTCGAGTGTTACTTTCGATAACTTCACTTCCCGAAGTTGGCAACACTGACTGTCAGTTTCAATTCGCAACTGACAGATGTATAAACTTAACATATATTGTAATTTTTTTACAGTTTTTTCGAATTTTAGATTTCAAATAAAACTTAATATGTACCTGGGCACTGAAGTTCCTTTTTATCACTCACATGGTTTATTTTCCTCGGCCTTACGGGCCTCGGCAAATAAATTCCACATTCGTGATAAAAAATTAAACTTCAGTGCCTTGATACATAAATAACTATTATTTGAAATTGGCACTAAAGTGCGACATAAAGATCAAAAGGGCGGCTATTGCAGAATAGTGCACCAACTGACAGCTGCAGTCAAAAATTACCCTCTCCAGTAATACGTCGTCATGGGAACCAGTGAATGTCAAACAGTGTTCTTTTTGTTTTGATTCATTTGACACTTAAATATTGTAAGATTATTGCTAATTCTTGTGCTAAATTAAACTGCAATATGCAATCATTATGGAAGCTTTAGTCTGGATATGTTAAATTAAATATTAGTTTTTTTTAATTAACTTGTCAATCTTTTTCAGTTTTGCCAACCTCAAAAAATTTTGTTGCATTATACTGAGTGTAGTGGTCGTTGATTATACTGTAATTTTCCCAAAGGGGCCGACAGTGAGTGTCGCTACTGTGTGAATTCTTATACTGTCGTACAAGTAAGATAATTTTGATAGATATATGACGTATTGTAGTAAATTTATACGTAAAATAAAGCAATAAGTGATGTGCGATCAAGACACAGTCAGCATAGATAACACAATAATTACTGCATTAAAAAACAATGATAATTTCTGAAAAATAGCAGTCAATATGAATATTGAAGACGCAGTTTATAAATTAATTAATTAACTCTCTCTATCCCAAATTATTAATTGAACCATGCAGATCCCGTGCGATATTCGCCGCCACCATGAGATGGAATTATCCTCACTACGATACATTCAATTAGTATTTATACACGATGATTAACGAGCAATAGCGATTATGGCACATAGCGGCGGGTACACTATACGTAATCATACTAATTAAACCATGTAGGTATTACTGATATGACGTCACCGCGCCGACAAGACACATTTTCCCTTTCACTCTTACCGGGTCTCGGCTCACTTGACTGAATGCCAATGACACCGGCTGAGTCGCTGTATACCTGATACCTGTTCTCTATGCCGTGGTATTTAGATTTCGTAGAATTACGTTGGTTATAAATAAATATTAGCGCATTGCGATATGCGTTAGGTTTTTACATTTAAAAGCTTACGTTAACTGAGCTATATTCAGGTTATGAAGTTGCGACTCACTTTGAAGTGGACTTGAAACATAGATTGATAGATTTCAATTTTGAGACTCATTGTATTTCAACAGATGTCGGTAAATATTGCAGGGACTAAGGCACTAGAATATATGAGTATTCTCATCCGCCATTTTGGGTCCAAGTGTCATAAATAAAACAAAGTATTGGAATCCAGTTACTTTAATTATTTTCTGTCAAATTTGAAGTTGATATTGATTAATAATTGTGATATATCATTCTCTTAATTATTATATTTCATATCTAACAGATAAGTGTACAGAATACTTTCTAATATATTACCGTATGTTTGTGTAGTTGGATTTTACAGAATTTCAAGAAATATGTTTTTAAATTTGACAGTTACAAATTTTAAATGTTTTTTTTAAGTAACTGGATTCCAATAACTTGTTTTATTTATGACATCTGGACCCAAAATGGCGGACGAGAATACCTACATTCTTCTAGAGCTCTACAGGAACAGTACTAGAACGCCTCGCGCGTCTAGATTTGGTACTAATGTTCTCAAGCATGCAGCATATTCGTGTATCAAGAACTAGAGTATTTTCTTTTCTTTTTAAAATCTTATTTCTTTAGGAAGGATGCGATGATCGACTGATATAGGAAATGGTAAATCAAAAAAACGGACTAGCAGTGAAATAATTTATTCGAAAACTATGCCGACGTTTCGACAGCAACGGCTGTCTTCTTCAGGGCTAAGTAGAGGTCAAAAACAATTAAATAACATGGACACATACAAACATATTAAAAAACACGTAGAAAAAATCTGAGTCAAAAAGTTAAAATGTACACAATATTCAAAAGATAAAAAAATAAATAAATATAGTTAAAATTAAACGACCTAACATCTACTAAATCTGGAGCTGAACAGTTTTTTTGATTTACTATTATTTCTTTAAGTTTATCAAGGCACTGCATGTATTATGGATGATTTATAAAGAAGTAAGGTAAGATGGTCGATTTAGAACAAAGGGCAAAGAAATACCAAAATTATTTCAATTTCTTACATTACTACTTATGCCTCTGATTGGTCAAGGATAACTTGTTTCAATGTTTCAAACGTCATTGCAGAAAACTATACTACCAATAGTAATATTTATTTGGTTTTTAGTTTTAATAATAAGTAGTATATGCCAAAAAATATGTACTACGTTAATTCAACGGAAAATTTTTTTTCTTTTTATGTAATAAAAACCTCGCCTGAGATTGGCTACACAATTTTGTACAATTAATAATTAAAGCATTCATTTAATATAGGCCTTTCTCATTAAAAACAGTTCTAGGAAAATATTGTTTGTACTTTGTGCGCGAAATGTATATAATGCTCTCTCTTCCTAATGTGCTAAAGAGGCATTTCGCGCAATTGATTCAAAAATAACTATTGTTGTTCTCTAATAGCATATTAAAAAACAAATTTGATAAGGCAATCTGATAACCCACGAGTCCAAGTTTTATGAAAGACGAATGTGATAACAGGTCTCGTGATTTTTTTTGTATTGAGGTAAATTTGAATGTTTTATCAGTTATCAAAAATTATTGTTAACTGATACAGCAATAAATTTCTTTTTCCCGACTGGGAGAGAAATTAGGTTTCTATGATACCAAAATCATGACAGAAACAGCCAATTTCATATCTACGGGAAATTTGTGCACTTTTTTCCCATCGTGAGGCAAAAAGCTCAAATAATGTGAAAAATGAACAAAATTAAACAAATCAAAGGTAAAAAGCATCATAAATATTGAGGTCGTGAAAAAATATTATATACATCACAGGAGAGAAGTGTATTTTTCCCTTGTCGTATTGTAGCTCTCGCCTACGGCTTATGCTTCAATTTTCTCTGCTTCAAAAAATCATATACTTCTCTGCCATAATGTATAATACACTATTATTTTAAGTCCCATAACTTAGAGAAAAAATAGAAGATTCATACATAAAAATAATATTTCGACAACAACTTATAATTTTGAGGTTAGAAAATGTAAAGAACTTCCCAGTCCATACTTTGTTTTAGCCGGTTTCCATGTTTGGTTTTTAAACCGTCTTTCCAAACCGGTTTTTTTATAACGGGTTTTTTAAACCGGTGTTTTTAACTGGTTTCGTAATCCGGTTAACTTAACCGCTTTTAAAAACCGGTTTGGAGTCAGTTAACCGGTTTCTGATCGTAAGAATATTTCGTTCCCAATATCGGTTAATCTTTAACCTAATTTTTGTTTGTTTCTTGCCCTGCTTACTTAATGACGTGTTTGCAGTGCGTTTATAGCCTTATAAAAACACCGAAATAGAAAATAGTTATTTATTCAACTACTGTCCAAAGTGCAATACAGACAGCTCGTAATACCAGTCATGGTTTTGTTCAATGGCTATTCATTAAAAAATAGATACAGATAATTATTTTGTTCATTTAATTCTGGCTTTTGACACACTTTGTTAAAAAGAAACAAATTGCTTTTGTACTGAAAGTAGGTACTTAATGATTCCGTTTATGCAAAATAATTTTTTTTTAAATATAGTTATTTTACTGTACATATTTAAAAAAATATTAAATACCTGTATAAGAAATGTATTAGGATTACAATGGTAGTATTTAAATTAAATTTAATGTTACATATCTATACATCTCTTATAGCTTCAGAGCCCTAATATGCTATGCACTACCTGGGGCAGCTGTATAATTACTAACACAAACATTTCCACACACACACACACACACACACACACACACACACACACACACACACACACACACAGACGCATACTCTGACATACGCAGTGTTGTAGCTTTAGAGTGTACAGTAGAGTGTTGTTCCGTTCATATTTTTTATTTCTAAACGCTGACCTAAATATGCATTATGCTAAATATAAAATGTGTGCGTGTCTGTCTGTTGACTATTCAGACATGAAACGAAGGTGTTTTAGCCAATTAGAAACGTTGTTTGACCGTGTATTTTTACGGGAAATTGTGAAGAAAGGCAGGTGGTGAATTTAAAATTGCATTCATTACGGGACATTACACATATTTTTGTATATTTTAAGATTGCTTGATCGCGATGGCGGAAAAATACAACTTTGCACATGTCGTTCCTTTGTTTCTTTGGCTGTGAGTAACTTGAATATATTTGTAAATTCGTAAAAATATTGTTAGGTTATTCATATAATTAATTACTGTGCACCATTACGTCATAGATCTTGTAATTTGCAATGTTTTGCATATTAATTTATGTCAAGTTTTGTAGTTGCTATTGAATTCTTGGAAACTTTACTGAATATGAGGTCATTTAAATTATTTTGTCAATATTCTATTTGCTTTCTAAAATAGTGTTAATTGGCTTACACACCGCTGAGACGAGTTCTTGCATCTTCTAGAATAAAACACGGAACAACCATAATCAAAGAGTTTTTCTTATACGTAGTAGCAATCATGAAAAAAGCGATTGAGAAAATTTGACGTTTTTAACAGTTTTATATTTGTTTTTTTTTTTGTATAATTTCCAAAATCTTGTTATAGAAAGTATAGTCTACACTACAACATGTAACGGAATGGCATACCCCACACTCGCAAACCGCAAATCCATTATTATACTGAGAATAAAGTTCTTGTGATTATTCCCGGGAAAAATCACTGTAATTTTTTTTCTTGTTGACAAATGTCAATTGTCAGATAGTTATCATCCACACAAGTAAAAAATGAGCGAAGAAGATAGAATTAATGGCGTGCCTGATGATAAAATAAAAAAAATAATCTAATTAAATATAACTTCAGTTCGATAAATTATAAAATATTTCTCCAGTATCTTTCTCAAACTTGTTGCCAATTGCCAAAAGCCACTCAAGCCCTACGGGCTTTCGCGGCTATTGCCTGGCAACAAGTTTTCGAAAGATCTGTCAAATTATTTTCAATTTATTCTCACTCTCTTGTTACATTATTACTGAATATAAAATGTTATTTTTATATAATTATATATTTATACTTCTATATATTTTGAAACACTACGTAATAAATATTCATTACAATCAATCAAGTTTGGTATCACTTTAAAGGTTTCAGTTAGAAGACGACCTAAAATGTCGATTTGGACGATTGTCTATTGTTCTTTTACAGATTATTTAAATCCTACCGAATTTGGTAAGTTAAAAATAAATAACAATAATTAATTTTTAACGTTCTTCAATTGTTTTTTTTTTACAATAAATAGTTAAATGGAAGGTCTCAGTGGAGAGTTGGTCTAAAATATCTAAAATTATTGTTTACAAATTAAAATGTATTTAGAATTTAGAGGTCGTCTCCTTTTTCTTTTTTCTTCTATTTTAGGGAAATATAGAAAGGAATGAGCCTATAGTTAACTAAAAATATTAATAATTAGTTTGGTTCGCGAATCGTGAACTTTTCGAATTTTTCTAATTTAAATACCTTCTAGGAAAATGTACCATTTTGAAAACCTATAAATAGTCATTTTGTATCAAAATATCAAAATAGTGATAGTTTCCAAATTTTTTGATCTTTTCCGCAAGTTGCAAAAGCTTATAGACAGCTTGTGAATATGTACGAAGCGTGCAAACTGAACATGGTATAGTACAGGTACCTACCAATATGAGCATGTGTACGTTAAGGTACTTACAGAGTTAGTGAGCTTTTAGCCACATGCACGCTAATGCGCATGTGTACGAGTATGTAAAGTCTGCCGACATATCAAGAGACCTCGTGGTAGTAGCAAGTGAGGTAGGAAGGATGAGGCAAGGTAGATGCATGGATAAATGAAATGGTCGTTGCTATTTCACCAGATGGTGGGTGAAGGCTGAGCTGGGTGAGTGACCTCACGCTGCAGCCGACCCAAGACCGGTGATCACTTAGCGCAGCACACTTTGCCAAAATGTATCGTCTGATTCGTTTGCCGCCAAACCAGACAAGTGAGTGAACGTGCTACGTGGGAGATGGGCCGGCTGTTTAGGAAGTAAAGTCTAATTCTTTTTAACACTAAGCTGTATTCACAACACGAAATTAATAGTTATGGTTAGTTGAAAAATATCTGTCGAATTATTATTTCTATCGGTAAAGGATTGTGCATAATTCAAAATTATAGTGCTTAGAAAAAATTGCACAGTCTATCTATGAAATTATATCTGTGTTGCCATGAAACTTGCGTGCTATGAACTTTAGTTTGTTCGATCTTCTATTACCCGGTTGCACCAACGTTAGTTAAATTTGAAACTTGGTTTAAATAAATAAAAGTATATCTAATTTTTGACATCAATGTCAATTACTCCATATGACATATAACTTCGATTTGCTTTTATTTATTTAAACCAAGTTTAAAATTTAACTAACGTTGGTGCAACCGGGCATAAATGTATTAGTAAATACTAAAATATGTAGATTGGTATTTGTTGATTTATTTATACGAATGAGCAACGTGTTATAAGTAACAATGAAATCACTTTTAACACGTTGCTATGTTACTTTTAACTCTAGTGTTAGAAAGTGACACTTTTAACTTGCTAAACAACCCTTAAATGAGCTACTTTTAACCATCTTATCCTGGAGTACCCTTTCAAAATGAATTGTCATCTACTGTTCGAGAAAAAGAAAATCGCCTAAACTTTGAATTTTCCAGTAAAATAAATAATAGTATATTCTACAACAAGTAATGGAATGGCACATATTCCACACGAGCAAAAAGTTTGTTTGCGAGTGTGGGATATGCCATTATGTTACCTGTTGTAGACTATATTTTCTATAACAAGATTTTGAAAATTATACAAAAAATACAAATACAAAATTGTTCAAAACATGAAACTCAAATAAATAAAATTAAAACAAAGAGATGTAACCATAGTAATCGAAGCAAGATACTTCATATATCGCGCTAATATGCGGCTTTGATTCGTCGAAATTATTCCATACGCGGCGTATGATTAACCTATAAATTCTTCAGATTGAATCAAGTCTATAATTATATTATTTGTAAACATTACAAGTGTCATGAACTTTTCATTCGCCCAAGGACAAAACCAATTTGCAAACTAGCTTTCGTTTTTATAAATGCCTCGATAAAACGTAGATATTTTACATTGTGTACGAAACACGAAAATTAATTTTTGTTTGCGAGTTTCGCTGTTAAACTTTTGTAGGTTAATTGATAGGTTAAATTATGGCATTTCGTTCGCCGACAGAAATAGGAAAATGGTTATAATAAAGCACGTCACTGTCACTCATAGCTCCAGTTCACGAAAATAACGAATCATTAAAAAATTCTTGCCATTCTTTCAAGTTAAGAAACGTATCTGGATTTAGATTTATTTATTATTCTAAATAAATGTAACCAAATTAAATATTTCTATATTAATTAAATAATTAAAAAATCTGCTGTGGGCAGCACAATACCTCCCGCCATAGATTTCTCATCGAACAATGCAAGAACACGGACCACCACTATCAAGAAACGCTCATCCCTTCAAAAAATTATGATACATGTCAAAAAATGACATTTTTCAACCGTTGTTTTGTTATTTCAAAAAACACAGGTTAGCAGATTTACACGAAAATATAGAAATACAATTTTTCTTTAACGTGTTGTAATTCTTAAATGGTGACAGTAAGAGGAAAATGTTTCAAACAATAATTGTAGGTAATAATATTTGAAACATTTTTCTAATAACAAAATTTTCATTGAACCATAATAACTTGATAGGGCTTCAAAGAAACTACCACTTCCGGTTATTGGATTATCACCAAAAACTAATCAGATCTTCCAATGGGGATACAATTGATATATACATAATATCAAATTTTTCAGTTTAGTAGTTTTTGAGAAACCGTAACTCCAAAGATCCACTGACAAACTATTAAAATCTTATTCTAGGGACCCTAAAACGTGCTCATCCACTGAAAACTCACTACCTAATTTTGAGCATGATTCCTATACCTCCCTTACAGGATGTGGCGGGAGGTAAAAATTGGCTTGAGTTTTACTTTACTCAAAATATAAAGTTGGCTCTTTAGGGTGAAAATCAAATGATTTTACCGATGAGTAAACGTAGTTATTGAGCCAGATTCAATTATATTTACCCCGATTTTATTTTACCTATTTATATTTTAAAGCTGTTTAAAATTAATGGAATGGAAATTTTCCAATATATATTTTGCCGTTAATAATTGACAGTTGCTAATAAAATTTTCATACGCCTCATATCAAATTTAGTACAATTAACTCTACGCTGAATATATGCAATGTGTCAGTAATTATAATTGGCTATTTGAGTATTATAACTTTTAATGTTATTTTTGTTCTTTTTAACCTAGTATAGAATTTTATCATTAAGTCATTAATTTATTTCTGGACGTAAGATTCTACTACGAACAGATCTGGATATATGATTTGCACATTAAATGCAACACTATTCGTAAAATTAGTTCACTTCTCAAATATGATAAAAAAAAATTATCCCTGTGGCTTCTGGTCCAGTAATATTTTTATAGGTGCCGTAAGAAAATATATCAAATATTAAGGTCGCCGTACAAATAGATAAATGTATTATACAAAAAACATTAATAATTTACATTTTATAAAAATGGCAGAAAAACTGTTACTATTGCATAATATAACCTCACTTTTCACTTGATACGTGACAGCTACTTAATCAGAAAGTCAAGGCCGAAATAAACTTTCTTGAATTGTGTTCAGCAATGGTTCTTAAACTTATGTGTAGTTATTGGACCACCTACTGAACAATTTTTTTTTTGCTGAATCTCACGTTCAACTCTTACCATTTTAAGTCGTTTCCTATTTCTGGTTCAGTAACCGTACTGTCCTTACAAGAAATATATGTCAGTAATTATTGCTATAGATCATTTATAATCTGGTTACAACATATGACTTTGTTATACATATAATTTAGACAATATAAATAAACATTTTATATAGTTTTACTCAAAATTTAAAAAATTTAATTATAAGTAAATTAAACATATTATCTCCGATAATAATAATAAAAAAAAACCATATGTAATCTCGTCAAATTAAATTTATTGCAAACTGAAAGACTTATTTTATTGTAGCTATTTCTTTTTTTGACTCCGTCCCGTTCAGTTTATATCTACTTCTTTCTCTTTGAATATGTCCGTCTTTCTCCTACCAAAATTACGTCACGTTACCTTTCTACAAATTTTCAGCAAATAATTTTTGGTAAACTACATTAAAACTATGGTAAATATCATTCAAGTTAAAAAAAAAACTACTGTTTGTATGTTTTGTTTACCATGGCACTCTGAAAATAGCTAAAAATTATAAATTTTATTTTACGTCTATCTCATGACAGAAAAGTACTACATCAATAAATTTAGGCTCATTTTATGTAGTTCTTGTTTCTGAACATTTTTTATAATTACATTTTTGTTCTCAAGTTAATAGGGAACGAATTATTGCCCAAAGAAAGTTTTAACATTTTATTTCCTATGTCCTATAAAAAAGAAGGCACTCGGTATATATGAAATCAAAATGAATTAATTGTTTTATGTATTCATCCAATAACCTTCCGCCACTGGTTTTAAATTTTACTAAACCCAACACATTTCTGTACTTCGTTATGAAATTAATATGAAGTTTGGTTACTCTACAGTCTATATTTTCTCTTTCGTCAGTTTTTGGATATACAGATATCCATCCATTGACGAAATGGTCAAACCGAATTCAGCGTCCTCAAAACAATGGACTAACACTATTTTAAAACTTGAAAGGGTCTTATTAAAAATGAAAATAGTTATTTACATACCAAATGCGGGAACCGAGTTCACGCAAGAGGTTTGTACAATATTTTTTGTACGAAAAGTATAAAACTAATAACAGTCCATACAAAGAAATGAAGTTCTTCAAGGAGTTATTTTGATAATTGTCAAAGTTGCACTATAAATATAAACACACAAATTAATTTGTGTAATATATTAGAAAACAATTAAAATATTTATAATATTTACCGTATTCACTTGTAAATTTATTATATTTCTTATTTATGTTGAGATAACTAATATTACATTTGTAGGTTATGTATTTTATAGCTGTCATATCGGACAGATTTTATTGCCAACATTGGTAACCAAATGCACTAAATTTGTTAGTTTTAAATTCAATTTCATTCTTAATCCATCATTGTTTATATTAATATTATGTAAAGGGATATTTGAAATACTATATTTTTTTATTATAAATATAATTTATAAATAAACGCTTTAGAATAGGAATGTTTTCGTCGAAATTTTCCGGTTATCTACCTGATGGAGACCGGACGTTGCTTAGGCATTTCAATGTAGGAGTACAAAAAATAATTTTATTTTTATTCAAGGGCAAATCAATTCGTTGGCTCAAATTTTAGAGCCATTGGTGTAGAAAAACGCAAACATTACTTATGAAAAGTCAAAGTACAAGAGAAAACGTAGGCTAAATAATAAACAAAAGACATCCCACCAAATTTAGGAAAGTCACAGAAATTTTCGTGATTAAGTTTGTGAAACTAGCATATTGCAATGAAACCAGACATATTGTTAAAATTGAACTACCAAAACATAGTTTCGTAATAGCAAAAAATTCACGTGTACTCAAAACCTTTCACTTAAAATGTTGTTGACCTAACAACGGAATAAAAAATTGTATAGAATTTAAATAATAATAGAATCGAATGTCTGAGTTATTTTTCTATGGCGTTTTTCGACAGTGATTTACGGATATGTCCAAGAAATAGATTAGTGGCATGAACACTGAATCGACTCAATTTGCATTGCTAAACTGGCGAACACAGCGCGAGCGTGGAACACAACAGCGCGACTTTTTGCTTTCTTACTGCAATCATGCAGTAATGGGGAAGTGAAGCAAACAGGGAAACGGTCACTTCTGACGTTTTAATGGAATTAATCGCCGCGAATGTGTTCCATGACTTTAAATTATGCTTATATGCTAATTCCACGCTGGAACTTTTGACTTTTGTTTGGAAATTCGTGGTATTAAATTACACAGATATTATCAATGATCAATGGAAGCATGTTTGCTAAGGAAACTCGATATCTTCTTTCCGTTTTAAGTTTTATTGCCTTGGATGTTGTCACATTGTTGGGTACACATGCTTTTACCTAATGCGGTAGAATATATTTTAAAGAAGAAACCTATTATCAAGAAGTATATGAGCAATATGATGTGCTACTACGTAATAGTATATTACGTACCGTGAACTGTAAGTGATAGTTTTTAGGTCGAGAATGTAGTTTGGGATGTCGAGACCCGTAGGGTCGAGATTCCTAAACATTCTAAAAAATCACTTACAGTTCGAGGTTATTAATCTATTTTTTGCAATACCTGCGAAAATAGAAGAAAAAGAAAAATAGGTTTAAAATTAACAGCTGTCAGATTGAGGTTAAAAATAAAATTTGAATATATTTACTTACCATCCACCATAAACAGTAAGTTTCACTTACCATCCACCGTGGACGGTAAGTAAATGATGTAACCATGAAAACCAATTGTGCAATAAAAGTTCCACTTACTGTGTTTAAATTTTGTTATTAATGGGTAACTTACAGTACAGCTATTGCAAAATAGTTATTTACATTACAAGCAAGGTAAAACAGTTTTTATTGCTGAATGGAGGAAATTACCGGCGAGCTGATCAGGCGAGCCTGTCACCTCCTTGAAGCAGTAAAACAGTTATCTTGCGTGTATTGTACAACATTTTCCTTGTTACTCATTTGTTAATCAAAATAAAAATTTAAAAATTATAACTAAATCCTGTCAGTTACACACAACTGTTCTGTCAAAAATTATTTGGGGCTTGGGTAAGTGATGTTTACAAAAGTTTTGAAACCATTTCAGGTATTGTATAAATTCTGTAGCCTTCAAATTAATGGGGTCCGACAGACCCCACCAGATTGGTATTTGACCCAATTCTCCAACGAGTTACTATAGTAGCAACTTGCTAATGGTGACAAAATCGCACCGAAATTTCATGTTTAATGGAAAATCCTTCATTTGCTGTCAAAAAACTAATAATTTTTATCACATTTAGCAAGTTATTACGGTAGCAATCTTTTTATAAAAAGTCAATAATTAGCTAATGTAACATGCTACAAAGTACAAACTAAAAATGTATATGCTAAGCGCTAAGCCAATTCTAGCATCACTAAGCATTCGAGAATATGCCAGAATATTCGATTAAACCTGCTACTGTTCACTTCACTCCACAACTCCACTTTAAGCAGAGAATCAAGCACGCAAATCATTCGAAACCATCAGTAGCCCACTTGTAATACATCCACAATGAAATTATTAAAGCGAGCGCTACACCCGGACCTCTCCGTGTGGGTTTGAGATGTCGCTGCAGTCGAGGCGATGTCGGTAAGCGACGCGTCACTCGCCGACATCACGACATGTACGTTGGGCGACAGTCGCCCGCGCTAAATGATGACTGCGCGCAGATAACATAAGAAAATTAATTGTACGTGTCAGCCACGTCGCTTGTATTTTTTATTGGATTGGGCGGTGTTGTTAGCTGCGGGCGGGACTAGGTAGAAGATGCTGGGATGTGGGATTGCGTTTAGTTTTAATGGAGGGTTATACAGAAGCAAATTTTCGTGCTGCCATCTATTGATGTTTTCATTGAACTACGATGAAATACAAACAAAACGCTGTCAAAATGACAGTTCTTAAAATGATGCTAAATATCAAAAATAAAATTTGTGTATGGTTTGTGAAATAGTGACTCCCGTTATTACTATAAAGAATATATGGCCAGTGTTAAATTTATTAAGTTTCCTAAATAATTTTTTTTTTTTTTTTTTTTTTTTTTTTTATTGTTTATTGTTTCATTTACAACTGGCTTTAATGCAGCCAACGAGCAAATATGATATAGGGGGTACAAATACATGCGGGGAGATGTCTTCCAGCGATGACACTCCTACTACTTCGACGCTTAGCGTTGGTTAATTACATAAGGTCCAAAGGTTTCTTTCTGTTCAGTCGTCTTATTTCGTCTTCATTGTTTAGGAGATTCAGAGCTAGATTATTCGGGTGATGATTTAGTTTTTTTTCATATCGGGCTGCAAACAGCTTAATTTGTTCTTTGACGTATTTTATTTTTAAGTCTTTATGTAAGGTATCGTTCGTGACGTACCAGGGGGCTTGGGCTATTGTCCTCAGGGTTTTATTTTGATAACGTTGTATTATATCAATGTTTGTTTTCTTTGCGCAGCCCCATAACTGGATGCCGTATGTCCATATTGGGATAAGAGTTACTTTATAAAGGAGAATTTTGTTTTCTAAAGATAATTTGGATTTTGGGCCCAGTAACCAGTACATCTTTTTTGTTTTGATGTCCAGTTGTTTTCTTTTCTTTGTTAAGTGTTTCTTCCAAGTCAAGTGTTTTTCAAGATGCATCCCTAGGTATCTTGCTTCTTCTTTTTGTGGAATTATTTTATTGTTCATGATTATGTGTGGGCATGTAGTGTGTTTCGTTGTAAAGGTTACTTGTACGGATTTGTCCTCGTTAATTCTTATGCGCCATTTACGTGCCCATGTGTTTATGTTGTCAATGTGATTTTGCAGAATGTTTGTTGCTTCGACTGGATTTTCGTGCGACGATAGCACTGCCGTGTCATCGGCGAAAGTTGCGGTTAACGTATTTTCTTGTTGTGGAAGGTCAGCTGTATAGATTTGGTACAGGACTGGCCCAAGGACACTTCCCTGAGGCACCCCTGCGCTTATTTCATAGAGTTGAGATTGTGAGTTTTGTTGGACTACTTTAAAATATCTGTCTTTCAGGTAAGATTTGAATAGCAGATAATACTGGTGTGGAAGTGTGATTTTTATTTTGTGAAGTAGTCCATCATGCCATACACGATCGAATGCTTGTTTTACATCCAAAAAGACACCTGAGCAAACTTCAAAAATAAAAACATAACCTTGTTCAAACATACATACATACATACATACATACATAACGTCACGCTATGTCCCACTTAGTGGGGTAGCACGAACCCAGAAAAACAGTCAACAAACAATCAATCTCCTCCAAACATTCCTATCCTGACACACCACTTTCGCCTCGTCCACATTCATAGTGCGATTCATACATGCTCGTTTATTCTTCACACTCGGAATCATTCGTTCACGCAACAAACCATCAATCATACCCAACCAGTTATTCCTCGGACGCCCGCGCAATCGTTCACCTTCAATTTCACCCACATATATTAGTTTCACCAACCTTTCATTCGACATTCGCTCAACATGTCCAAACCACCTCAACTGACTCACTCCCACTTTCTTAACAACATTCTTCTCAATCTCACACTCATCATACACCAATGTATTCCGTATACGAACACGTCTCGTATACCCACATACTCCTCTCAAATATCTCATTTACACAGCAGCTATACGTCGTTCATGCTTCTTCATCCACACCCAACATTCAGAACTATACATCAATGTAGGCACTAACACACCATTATAAACACTCAATCGAGCATCTCTAGATACATTCATGTTTCGAGCAAATGTACCCAGAGCACCCAATACCTTGCCCCCTGCAGACACTCGCCTTTCATGGATGTTTGTATTATGAACTTCCATCTCAACTTTTACCTCATCTTTCTATTTCTTGCCTGTGACGACAAAATCATAACCCTCTATTACAGTGTTAAAGGTGGCTTCCCAAGGCCTATGATTTTATGGGCCGCGCCGATTTTTGCGGACGAACACGCGCCACAGGTCAGCCCGCTCCGAACTACCAATCTTGGTTTGAAATGCAAATCCAAAATGCCCGTCTTCCTACAGTCTTTAACTTTACTTCGTAATTTCCTAAAAGTTGACTGTAGTTGTCCTTTTTCTTCTTTTTTATCTTTACTCGCGATATTTTAATTTACAATTCACGCATCGCGCAAATCGTTTCTATTTTTATGCACTATAGTTTTTGTATTCCACAAAGCTGGTTAATTTTCATATAAACTCAAAACTAATCTCGTCCAATCGCTCCATATTTACTTACAGCATGAGAGCACGATTGAAATGAAATGAAGAAGAAATATATGCTCAGCAACAACACTCGAATCCATGACGGGCGACGGTCGACCACGCGCCCGCTTCTTCAAGGTCAGACTGCACCACCTCAGGCGCTACCCTTCCCACGGCGTGTTGGTGCGAGCTGGCGCGGGCCGACCCGTAATATCACGGGACACGGGAATCCAGCTTTATAATCACGCATAGAGGCATGTCAGGAGAAATATGAAGTATCTTTTCTAAATGAAATACGGACACAAGACGATCAAACATGAGATGAATAAAATGATGAAAAACTTTGAATTTACTAGGGTAAAGATGGCAAAATAAATATACAGGCTGGTCCATCCGCATGTATTTTTTATTTTATGCTATTGTTTTAAATAATACCGAAAAATTTTTCAAACAAAACTTATTTTACATTAAAATGCCAACGTATCTGCAGCATATGTTTTCCTATCGGGTGTTCCATTTTCGCGCAATGATATGCAACTTTATATTTTTAAGTTGAACATCCTATATATTTTTATAACAGTTTATATTGATTAACTAACATCTAACCCAACTTTTAATCTCTTATATACGTTATAATAATTCATACACATACAAAATTATTGTATTTATTTACAATTCAATTACATGATTGATGGTTTAGAATGATTCGATTGCGAAGAATAGATGAGCATGTATGAATCGCACTATGAGTGTGGACGAGGCGAAAGTGCTGTGTCAGGATAGGAATGTTTGGAGAAGTTTGATTGTTGGTTGACTGTATTTAGGAGATCGTGCTACCCCACTAACTAGGTTATGCATAATTTGTTAAATTTTACCACTAATATGAAATGGTAGTTTAAAAGAAATATTATCTACCAATTGAAATTAGTGGGGTGTTACTAATTATATTTTATAATTACAAAGCGATATACCCAGTTACCATCTGCCGCTGCACCAGGGAAATTTAATTTCAAATTAATTCTATAAGTAATTAATTAAGTCTTCGCGAAATCAATAATTCTCTGTATTTCCAGGTTAGGCGCTGTTTGTTTAATCCACCTGCACCTGTAAATCTAACCTTGCCACCTTCCCCCTTACTGCCTACAAAATACAATTTAAATTTAAATAATACAATATCAGACACTTAAAATACGTATTTATACAAATTATATAACCCACGCTGGTTCTTTCAGTTTATGACTTAAAATATATATCAAGAACAATATTTAGATTTTCGCCATGTGGCTCACATCTGCTCGACACAAATTAATGTCCACGTTTTGGATGTATTTCCCAATTCATTCATTGGCAGTCTCTTACCTTAGCCACCTACATTACATTTAATTTTATTGTCTTGACTAAGAATAGATGACTATCTAATTATTACAACGCTACAGGACACCTTTTTAAATTATAATAAATATTAATTTTCATTTAATTATTATATTGCGAAATATTAATATTTAGGTTTCCAAATGAGCCTTATTTAAAATTGCAAACAACACTAGTGCTTAAATTTTTTATTATTCAGTAATAGATACAAAGATACAGCAATATAAAAATAGCATTAAAATCTCTATATGCCACATTTCAATTCTACTCGCTGTATTGTTAAATATAAGAATTATTTTTATAACTTTATTAGAAGTCGTCTGATTTTTTTAACTAATTTCTGTCTACATTTCATTCGAAATATATTATTAAATTGATTCTACTTCCAGTTTCACAATTACACAGTAAAAAATTTGTAGTCAAAATTAACAAAAATTTTGGTCCCAGACGATCCACCGTTAATTTTTGTTAATTTAACAAATTTCAAATTGGTTAAAAGGAAACAAATTATTTTTGTGTATTTCGTAACTAAATATATTTGCGAATTGACTAATTATTAATATTTATTTTTTTGTGCTTTTGACTAAATAGTTTAGTAATTGTATTGAAGCAGAACAATAAATCATAGTTATAAATAAATAAATAAATATATCATCACGCCTTTTACCCATTACGGGTGTGGCACTCTGCTTACGCAGATCTCGGTAAGTGATATATTTTTTTCGTATGAAGTGCGGTTACCAGCCGTCAAATCATAGCCCCCAAGGATGTTAGTGGAGGAGGAACCACAGGGGTAAATTTAAATTTGTAACTGGCGGCAGTGGGATTCGAACTGAGGATCTTACGATCCACAGTCCGACACGTTACCTCGGAGCTATTTACCCCATAATAGTTAATATAATAAATTAAGTTGTTACAAAGAATATAAACTTTCTTTAACAATTCCAAAGTGATAAGTTAGCTAAATTTATTTGTTATTATTGACGAGTCTATTTGCTAAATTTTATGTATCCAGCAAACAAATAAAAACAACAATTTTTCTTGTTAAAAATTCTAAATTGTCAAAATTTTAATTTAACAAATTGCCATATTTGTTCAAATTGTTAATTTAATACAATATATTCCTCAATATTAACTAAAAATACTTAACAACCGCATAATGAACAAATCGCAAATCAAATTTTTTATTGAGTATGACTAAATAAAGTCAGTTCTAGGCTTTGTTTTATAACTTATAATGTATGAAATTTCATTACTGTATCTTCTCTTGTTCGACAGATATTAGGTATAGACACACACATCTATTTGAACAGGCATAATTGAAAAAATGATCAAAGCTGATTCAGTCGTTTATTTCCGCGATTTTTTTTATGTTTGCAATATATTTAAACTACGACACTACGAGTAAGAAAGTAAAAAATACAGACAAAAACTTGATCAGCGCAAACCTGAAAACCAAACTGACAGCTCTAGCAACACTCTGGTGTTTTGTTTGTACTCCCGCGTCTTCCGGCTAAACCTCCATTATTTCCTAAACAATGCAACTGCAGAATCCCAGCACGCATATGAGTGTAGCGGGGGCGTGCATCCCGTGCTACTGTAGTGACGCACGCCGCTGGAATGCGACACTTCTACGTCCGCGCTTCTATATATACTTCTCAATACCACTACCAATGTATAATGTATCAACCCGTGCCGAGCAGCAAGCGTTTCGAGAAGTTGGTGTAGCGCGCGACATTACCGACATTCCACATAACCTCAACTGCAAACACGTGCTCTGGCAGAATGGAAAGAAAAACGAAATCCAACAGCCATCAATGGGATCTTTCACCAATTATGTTTTAATATCTTTTATGAAACTATATAAATTGAAGACTATCTACACTTTCAAAAAGTCTTAATTGTTATTCATTAAGTCACAATGATTTTTTTTAAATGTTGGGACCTCATTGTAAATGTGTTGTTGGAACTTAAACAGTAGGAATTGTAAATAATTGTAATCACATAAATGTTTAGATTTAAACGGAACTGAAATAACTTTTCGGGGTAATAATTAAAATTATTTTAGGAAGAAACATGAATAAAGTGTGAGATTATTTTAGTCAAATGTTTGATTACTACTGATAAATTTTGCTAACCTATGTCATTCAACAAGTCTTTAATTTCGTTGAGTCGACCTAAAGTAATATTTATTATTTAGAAATACATAATATATTCTCGTATTATATATTAAAATAACTTACAAATTAGAGCAAAACAAAAATCTTCAAATTTGTTGCCAACCATTTTGACACTTTGACGTCATTATAAAGGATCAGGATTTTATTTGAAATCGGTACTAAAGTGCTCAAAAATCGTCACTAAAGTAGCCCATTATACGACGATTTTGACAACGCAGTGTTGGCAACCGTAAAATAATTATTGTACAAATAGGATCATTTTGTCAGATGTATGACGTATTGTAGTAAATTTGTACGTAAAATGAAACAGAAGAAGAAAAGAAGAATTATCTAATTAATTCCGATGAAGAAATTGAAGACAAAACACATAATTTTGAGTGTTATTTACGATAACTTTAATGTTCGAAGTTGGCAACACTGAGTGTCAGTTTCAAAGGCCAACTGACAGATGTATATACTTATATAATATTTTTTTAAAGTTTTTTCTTTTTAGATTTCAAATAAAATTTAATATGTACCGCGGCACTGAAGTTTCTTTTTATCACTCACATGGTTTATTTTATTGTTTATATTCGTAATAAAAAGTTAAACTTCAGTTCCTTGATACATAATTAATTATTAAAACTAATATCTTAATAATTAGCGATATTTTTAAAACTTCCCCTATGTTAGTACGATTTGTTGCCAACAATTTTGATACTTCGACAATGTGACAGCTCAATAATAAGAGAAGAACAAAGAATTTATAAAGGATTATAAAGGATTTTGAAACTTAAATATCTTAAATTTTATTATATCTAGTACGCTGTTTTTGGATCTATTCATAATATAAATGACTTATTTGGCATTTTGCGACTTTAGTAAAGGACTCCATTGAAAATTAAACAAGAAATTTCTATTATAAAATGAGGGTGAATTACCTTAACCTGACCATAACCTAACTTCCAGTAGCGCTAAAAACATTTAATTTTTTGTTTAAGTTCTATCAATTTAAGAAAGTATTGCCGGTAGCTACAGTATCAAACATAAAATGCAATTAAATCTTAATGAGCTGGGTATAAACTAGATAATATGCAAGCACATAAAATGCGAATTAGAATAACGAAGCACAAGTTAGTAATTGCTAATTGGCTAATTTATTAACAGAAGGAGGAGCCAAGACGCTCAATTCCAACCAATTATTATAATAAGATGGAATGTAAACAAGCTAATGTACGTATAATTTACAATTAACATTCTAAAATACCTATCGAATTTACTGCATTTCATTGTGTACATTCTCTTCTTATTTTAATAAATTTACAACTTTTAAACGCAAATTTAATATAAATTTTTTACTTTGTTCGCGATTTTAACAAAGATAAAACATTCTTCTTTAGCTTTTAATTATTTTATGCACATTTTTCTGATGAAATAATTACTTTCATTAATATTTTACAATCTATCCAGACAGTTCCAATTAAATGTTTTATGTAATTAATAATGAAACTGTAGATTTCGGCAAATCTTTTTTCAGAAAAAAAATCTATAAGTTCGTGAATTAATGGTCAACAACTTGAGAGATATTGGCAGCCATTTTGATTTTTGAAAATGTAAAACAATTTCTCAGGTAACATGCCGCCATTTTGTGTCAAAGATAGCGAGGCAAGATTTATATATGCTATATAGGTTAACTAATATGTTTAAAAACTAGAGAGGTAAAACCTGAAGCCATATATACACTGTAGAAAAACACCAAAAAAGTAACTAGAAGTTTTTCGTGGCAAATTTAAATTTCAACTGAGCTTGTCATATGGACTTAAGTCATACTTTGTTGTTACTTAGTTACTGTTTCTATTGTTTTGACTAGCTTACGTTATTCATTTGTTTTTCTGATAAAAAAATACGTACAGTAATTTGAATCGTGATATATTAATAAATATTTATACAGAACTTAAATCAGAAATCATTTATTTATTTAAATATTTATGGTAATAAACAATTGTTTCAATAATTACATGCAATAGTTTTATCGTATTATCTAGAACAAACAATTTAAATTTACCGTCATTTAACTTTTGTCACTGAGAGTTAAAACATTAACACGAATGAATCAAATTGATAAAAATTGCTATGATTATTTTCTGACGTTTCTTAAAACCAATGAAAAGCTTCTTTGTATGTCACGTATCTGCGTTTAAACCAATCCTGTCATTATTATACTGAGAATAAAGCTCTAGTAATTTTTGCCGGGAATAATCTCTGTAGCTTTTTTGTTTTTGTTGACTTATATCAGATTATCAATACAAGTAAAAAATGAGCAAAAAAGATAGATTTAGTGGCGTGTCTGATGATTAAATCAAAAAATAATCTAATCAAATATAACTCGAAAGTTTGATAAATTAGAAAATAATTCTCCAGTACCTTTCTCAAACTTGTTGCCATTTGGCAATAGCCACGTTGCAAAAAACTATCATAATATTTTCATTTAAATCTCACTCTCTTGTTATATTATTACTGAAAATATTTGCAAGATCAATAATTAACTCAAATATTATTTTTTGTGTGATACATTATAATAAACTTTTTAATCGGGATGTACAATGTACAAACTTGTACAAATATACGTAAACGCCATTCGTTATATACTTAAACGGGTGAAGTAAATACACGTTCCTTCCAGGGATGCATGTGAATTTGTCCATTACATAGAAATAGTTAAAAAAATATTTAATAACTATAGATTTCGACTAAATTGGATTACTTGTTAGTAGCACTGAAACTTAGAACAATTATTTAATTATTTAAAGAAGAAAATAAAATTCGTAATTCTGGAATTAAATTTTATAATATATACCAATTTCAGACAGCAAGACTAGTAGAAATATAACGATACCTTCCTTCTTATTTCGTTTGGTTGTAGTTAGTGTTCAAGTGTTCAGTGCTGCAGTGAAAATAGATATTTCAGTTAAGTTTAACTACAGCGGAGAATGTACGAGCGCTATTTTAGTTGCCGTAAGTTTAATATTAATTCTAACAGCTGTTGGGAAACCTCAGAACGCTGCAACTGTTCAACCCAAGTAGGAAAAAGTAAAAATAAAAACGCTTATTAAAAGAACATCTTCAGGTCAACTTGTTCTGTACACAGGAATTAAAACCAAGCAAAATAAAATATCACAAATAAAAGTGTAGATACTGAATGACTAAGGATGAGGACAAAAGAAATATATTTTATTCCTGGAATGAGAGCTCGAGATGAAACATAAACATCTAGTCTAGTCTCTTGTAGTTGATCCATCACGAATACCTAAATTTCTTACTAGAAACTATTTGTGTTTATAATTTAGAAATGGAGAATGAACATCGAGTTCAAAACCCACTCATTTTTGTATTCATCCAATTAAAATTTTTAGTTTGCTGAGTGTGTATTGAGCAGAATGTTGATAAAAAAGAAAGGTTGATGAAACTAATATATGTATGATAGTGAAATTGAGGGTGAACGATTAAGCGAGCATCCGAGGAATAAATGGTTAGATATGATTGATGGTTTATTGTGTGAACAAAGATTTTTGAGTGTGTAGAATAGTGTCTCACAAGAATCAAGATATACTCTTGGTCTTGTCGTAAAATCAAGACAAGACCAAGATAAGAATTATGTTTCATTTCCCAAGACAAGACAAGAAAGTACCTATCATCAAGATTCAAGATTTCTTGTCAAGGAATCTTGATATCTTGATATACATTTTTTTGCATTCCGCATTTATGATTAAAATATAAAAATATGAATCTATGACTATGATTTTCAAAATAAATATTTTATCCCATTTAAATTTTATATATTCTTGCATTTGGATACATCGTTTTGTATTCTTTTCCTCGCTAATTTTGAAAAAATCTGTTACTTTTTTATTAGATTGAGAGGAAGAAATATTATTATTTGATATATTCGATTCCAATTCTTGGCTAGTGAAAGCAGGTATATCATGTTAAGTTAGATTCTGTTAGATCCATATAATCACTATCCGAATAAATCTGGTTTATATTTATTTTAACACTCATTGTTTTAAAGAAAAAGCATAGAATATCTAAGTGGAACGCTACGTTCTTGAGCGTTTGGATTGGATAAAGCTATTAAAAAAGGGGATTACACTAAAATATCAAGAATCAAGAAATATCAAGAACTCTTGAAACAAGACAAGAAATACGTTGCCAAGAAATGGGCAAGACAAGAAACTAATAATTTCTTGTCTGGAACATCAAGCCCAACACAAGGTTTCTTGTCTTGATGAAGCGCTAATGTAGTATAGACGAGACGAAAGTGATATTCCAGGATATAAATGTTTGGAGGAGATTGATTGTTGGTTGATTGTGCATGTTAAAATGAAATTATAAAATAAAATAAATGTATCATTACATAAACTTACACATTTCTAACGAAAACAAAAAGGGGTACCGTCTAATTTACTGAACAATTTCGGTTAAACTGGGGATATGGAGTTTTCAGAAAATTTGGCAAACTTTTTATAAATACTTCTAATAGTCAACGTACCGAATAGTTCGGTAAATTCATGGTAGTTTTTTTGTGTAGATGATACACTCCGCTAATAGTAATTCTGGTTTCTTGAAATGTGGATACCAGCCGTAAAGTTACAGCCCCAAAAATAACCACTATCACACAGGATTATTGTAACTCAAGATCCATAGTTCTTAAAGGTGAACGAACTTTACGAAAAACAGATGTATTTTGCTGGATAAAGCATATCAATAAACAACAATGTACCTTTAAAAGTGTTCGGATGTAATAATAAATAAATTAAATGTACTCAACTACATTAACGCTATGGAGTTACAAGGAGTATAGTCAAACAGTTCAGTGCACAGGTCAAAACTTCAATTATACACAACCCGGATCGATTACTAATTGCTTCATGTCAATCCATTCACCAATGCATGAATATTTTATGAAAATCCAAATAGTTCAATACCAGATTCCTGATATACCAACGTTTTATATTTATTTTCATTTGTAGGTACAGCTCCAACATTTCGCTTCAAAATTGTTCATGAATCAATAAGCTACAAAAAAAAAAAAACTTAACTGAAATACTCTACTAAAACAGCAACTTGTATTTGTTAAGAAGTATCTGGACATTTTTACTAGTGGAACTAGTTAGAAGCAGTAAGTTTGCTTAAGCCTGTTTTACATTATACTTTTATCGTCTGTTTTCATACTTTTTTGTCTAAATTCATCCGAGTTTGTTCTAATTTCATACTTTTTTGTTTTGTTTTAATCGGATTACTTTTGTTTTATGCCGAAATAATACGATATCAGTTCATGTTGCCAACTAAAGTTAAATTTTAGTCAATCAGCAGTTCAAGAGCAAGTGACAGTTCTTGACATGTTATCGTAAAATTATGGCATTTGTCTCAATTTCAAACAATGATTATCGTACAATCGATAACACTTACGTATTTTTGAAATAAAATAATTAAATAATTTAATTACTTGATAAACATATAGGTAGTCCGCAGCACTCTATTAAAGATTTCGTCATTTGGGACGACCATTTTCTTTGTGCCATATTTATATTTTATTCAAAGTAATTGTATACAAAACAATAAACACGAATGACGAACGAGCTAACAAAACTAACCTCAACCAAAAACAAATAAATGTATGTTGGTATTTCATATAACGCATGCGCACAATGCATCTAGTATGAAAATCGAATAGAAAATAGTGCCGAACTTATATATCTATACTAGAAACGTCTATTTCCATCTGACAAATCTGCTAATTTACATTATACTTTTTTCGTCTAAATTTGGCTAGATGCTTCTAGCATGAAACTCGGATACAAATCTAGACAAAAAAGTATGAAAATAGAAGAAAAAATTATTGTAAAATTAGGATAATTTTGGCAGATATATTAACATACTATAGTAACTTTGAACGTAACATGAAACAAAATTTGCAAGAAAAATTAACTAATTAATTCCGATGACAAAATTGAGGACAAAACAAATAATTTTGAATGTTATTTACGATAACTGCACTTCTCGAGGTTAGCAACACTGACTGTCAGTTTCAATTGACAACTGACAGATGTATAAACTTAACCTATATTGTAATTTTTTTTCAGTTTTTTCGAATTTTAGATTTCAAATAAAATTTAATATGTACCTCGGCACTGAAGTTCCTTTTTATCACTCACATGGTTTATTTTCCTCGGCCCTACGGGCATCGACAACTATATTCCATATTTGTGATAAAAAAAATTTAACTTCAGTGCCTTGATACATACATAACTATTATTTACTTCTGTAGTAGTCCATATTCTGCACACTATACGTATATACTTTCCAGCGTAATATTGTGTAAATAAAGTAGATTTTTATAAAACAATTGCGTGTAGGTTGTAGGCACTACATATATTTATGTTTCGTGTTAATTTATAATTCACATATATTTAATTTCCCCAGAGACGAAAATTTTAATATTTGATACAACGTGTTATTACAATTACTACTATTTAGTTATTAATTTAGGAGTATAGTTCATTCCACATGGAATGATCGTTACGTCATGATTGTCATCTAAAATTTATACAAACATTATTGACAGACGCGAGTATGTATTTTTTTAATTTACTTTTTGCAATTTATTTGTTGCACTCGACAAATCATTATTCCATATTAACATCCATAACAAATAATTGTTTTCGTATGAAGTATTACACTTTTGTGTAAATATTCGCGACAAATTCATGAATTATTAAACATGTTATTCGTATTTTAATAACGCTTTATTAAATGTATTAATTTGTAACAATTTATTTATTGACTGTAGCACGAATGTAAATTAATAATATTTGTTTGATTTGGTCGAACATCATAAATTCCACGTTGTGAATAGCAACTGGTTGGTGTTGTTTGAATGAATGGATGTTGTTGGCTGGCGAATGATGGCCAATGTGAGCGCTGTGTTGTTTGCACTGGGCTACTGACGTAATTACTGTCATATACTCGCCGCATATTTATTTATTTGCAAATCGTGGATTTGCATCAGTAATAACGGAGATTGAAGGGCTGCTACTTTACGAAAATATTTATATACACCAGTAAACAGTACCTATACAATTATTAGAAGCGTCATACTTTTACTATGTACATCAGAACATGTAGGTTGCACTTTGCTTTCAATAGAGTTTATGCTGTTCTTATAAGCGGGATTGGCTGATCCAAAACTGATTGTATTTTTGTAGATAGCACGTTTAATAGCAACATGCCTGGACCTACTGCAAGGAAGGATAAGGAACTATTACAACTTAGTAGAAACTTAAAAAAAAATTGGGACTGCTTAAAGGCACAATGGGGTTCTTCAATAGAGCCACAAAATGGCAAATAAGTCATTTATGCCCAGTTGCACCACGCTCATTTAAACGTTAAGAGTTCCTTAAAATTCTAAGTAATCCTTAAATATAAAAATTTCGTTGGACCAGCCCAATTTCAGTACTTAAATTGACTTAAGGAATCCTTAAATTAAGTGTCCTACATTGGCCACTTAACGTCTGCTTAACAAAGGAACTGTCAAGAATTTGTATTTATGGTTAGGAAGAATGTTACATTACTATTATATGATATTGATTACGACGATGATGATATGGATGATTTGGAAGATAATAGATTTATAAATAATCGTCCGAGAATAATATGAACGGTATTTGAGGCTTTGGCATTAAATTGATTTGATGATAATTTCCCAATACTTTTTTTTTATATTTTGTCATTGCATTTGTCGTTTCATTTTCAATAATATTCTTATATTATGGACCAAGTTGAAACAGAAATAATAGATATTTGAGGACTATTTTCTCTTATTTTTATTTGTCGGTTCCATTTTAATATTAGAATCGTATTTCTGTGATTGCTAATATCACTAAATAATATTATTACAAATTTATTACCTTACCTTTCGATAAATTAATGAATGACATGAAAGTTTTAAATGTCACAAACAATGAACAAATCTTCTTGGCAGTTCGTATTAAACTTACTAGATTCTAACATTAGAAAATGAAAATTTAGTTAACACTAGAATACCCGGATAGGTCAAAATGACCGTTTATACAATTTAAAATGTTCTTTAGTCACAGACATTCTGGACATTCTTAAATTGTTACCAAAGATTCTTCTTCGTCTTTGATATTCATTTTTAGATCTCTAGTTTTAGATACTAAATGTAGAACTAAGTGATGACGAGCTAAGCAATGCTTAAATCATCGTACAAAATTATAGTTTAAGTTTTAAAAATATGATTAATTATTAAGATATTTAAATTTTAAAGAGCAATTCTGACGTCAAAGTATTATGTTTCTCTGTTAAAGCTTATATGTCACACCTCAATTGTATTTTAAATTATTTATTACATTTTTATTATTATTTATTGTCAGATTGTCGAAGTATCAAATAGTTGACACCTAATTTGAAGATTTTTGTTTTGTTTTGCATTCGTAACCAAATAACACAAATCAAAATTGTTTGAGAATTCACACAATAATGAAACTACATGGTTAGGTCGAAACAACGAAATTAAAGACATGTTGAATAACATAGGTTTAGCAAAATGTATCAGTGGTAATCAAGCATTTGACTAAAATAATTTTATAGTTTATTTATGTTTCTTCTTGGAATAAATGGTATTCATGTATATTTTAATTATTTACCACGAAAAGTAATAATTTTCTTAACAATAAAATAGGACATTTATGTCACTACAATTATTTACAATCCCTACTCTTTGAGATACAAAACACAAAAAATTACTGATGTTATATCATTTTTAAATAATCACTACTGCTTAATGAATAACAATTAAGACTTTTGACAACTGCAGATAGTCTTCAATTTAGATAACGTTTCATAAAAAAAAAGTGAAAGACCCTATTGGAATCAGGGATGACATTTGCGCAGAAGATAGGAGAAGGTGCACCTCTGGAAAAAATCATATTTTCCATGTTTTTAATAGCAACAATACGCGTGTTTCGTCGAAAGTTAAATTTAGTTAATGCATTTTGCAATGTTGAAGAATGGGTGGGTAATCACAAATCATTGTGATGTTGTCCAGGGCTACCAACACCGAAATAGAATGTAAAAGGAAAATGCAATTAGTGCCTTCGTCCTTTGATCATCAAAATTGATTTATTGTTAATAGTTAGCTGTGGTTTTGGAACAAGCGTACCTCGTTTTAACTGTCGTTTGTAGCTTGAAATAATTAAATGCATAAAATAATATTTCATTAGCTAATTCAAATACAGAAATTAATTATCTGCAAGATTTATTTGAATTTATTTTTTGTGAAATGAACTGCGGAACAAAGTTTTATTTCTAATATTATTGTAACATCTTATTTCATTGGTAACATTTTTCGCAGAGGATTCTACATATATATAAAAGAAATTGTATTTGTTTTGTGTTCAGTAATTTATTGCGAAAAGCAACTCAGTTAATTCTGTTAAAATAACCAAGTGTTTATAGTTGTTTAATTATGAAAACAATCTTGAAATTATTATTGGTTCATAACAAATAAACAACATTTAGTTTCCTGGCCGGAATATTTTCATAATGGTCAAACGAATAAAAAGTAGAAAAGTTTCTTGATATTTTATCAAAGCTTTAAATTTCCTAGTAAATCACATTCCGCACATTGAAATATTTGCTTATTTACCGCATTTTCCTGCGATTAAATCCAACTAATCATAAAAAGACTGATTCAGCAATGCAAAATGTCGTTTCGTAATCACAAAATGAAATAGCGGGAAACGATTCTTCTTGATCATGTTTACTTCCATTACGAATAATTGCTCAAAGAAACATGGGGAAATTAAACTGAACAATAGTTATTTGTCAAACTAAAGAGGAAAGCGTATCTTTTTCCCCCTCGAGTTCGTAGTTTGCCTCATGAGCGCAGCGAGTGAGGCATTTCGAACGAGAGTGGAAGAAGAGCTTTCCTCTCGTGTTAGACACAACATTTTTTTCACGACATATTTCTAAAAACGATTTGTTCGGCCCTAAAATACACTTTGAGAACACAAGTGACAGACTGACAAGTTAAAAGTTAGGTTATCAGACACAAGGTGGTGCAGCAGTGTTGCCAATGAACTAATCTTAAATATCTTTAATAAGTTGTCAAATTTGTGATTAAATAAGAAAAAGAAAAATATAAGACATAATTGTAAGACAATTTAAAGTATGTATATCACCAAAATAAGGATTTTCAATAAAAATAGGAATTTATTTATAATTTTTATAATATATTTTTTGTAAATAACATTTATATTGGTAGCACTTCTATATTTTCCTCTCTAGAGAGGAACAACACATTTTCCTCACTATTTCGGGAGAGGAATGGTGGGGTTTCGTACCATGTCGTGAAAAAAATTATATGTGAGCATGTCAAATCTGTTATGGGCAACACAATACCTCCCGTCATAGATTTTTTATCGAACACCACTATCAAGAAACGCTCATACCTTCAAAAAATTATGACACATTTAAAAAAGTGATATTTTTCAACCGTTGTTTTATTTTTTCAAATACATACAGGTTAGCAGATTTAAACGAAAATATCAAAATATAATTTTTATACTACCGTTTGAAAGTGTCTTTGATTTCAAAATTCATTAGATTTAGGAAAAGTTGTATTTTTACGCACTAGTACGGTAATATAAATCAATTATTATTGTATCAAAAACTTTATTTATTGTAAATATTAACAGTAACATTCTTTCATTTTGAAAATATAACTTCAGGAGATTTGTTGAAACTATTACTATTTAAATTAACTACTTCCGAGCCAATATTTTTTTTTTTTTGACATGCTATCTACGATTCCAATTTTTTTCAAAACGTCAAAATGACAAATCAATCAATATCAAATTCAAAACTATAAAATAACTATTTTTCAAAATCTTGCGTAAAACACGAGGAAAAGTATTAATTTCCGTATACGGTGTGTTTTTAATCTCGGCTACGCCCGGATTACAAATTTCACACCTAATACAGAAAAATATTACTTTTCCTTACTTGTTGTACAAATAGCTATTTTTTTAAATTGTAATTCGTAAATGATGACAGTAAGGGGAAAATGTTTCAAGCATTAATTGTAGTTAATAATATTTTAATTAAACTATAATTTTGCCGATCTCGGTAGCGTAGTGGCTACGTTACTCGCCTAGCAAGCTAGAGGTCGTGGGTTCGAATCCCACTGAAGAGCATGGTCGTTTGTGTTGTTCTCATAAATTCATAATCATCCACACATGAGGCGGCATATGACCAAAGTAGTTAGTCCGCTTCCCATCTTAGTAAAAAAAAAAAAATAATTTACTGAGAGATTTCAAATAAAATTGATAGGGCTTCAAGTAAAATACAACTTCCGGTTATTGGATTATCACCAAAAGCTAATCAGCTCTTTGATATATACAAAATATCAAAATTTTCAGTTTTCTAGTATTTGAGAAACCGTGAAACTATTAAAATCTTATACTAGGGACCCAAAAACGTGCTCATCCACTAAAAACTCACTACCTAATTTTTAGCATGACTCCTATACCTCCCTTACAGGAAGTAGCGGGAGGTAATAATACACAACATTCAAACAAACTTCATTAAAATTAGTCAATTACGCCACTTCTTCAAGAATCCGGAAACCCACTGATTACAATAACCAGTCCACATCCTTATTACCGTTATAACTGTACATGTAGGAAGAAGAGTGCTCCATATTACAACATACCCCCCACACATTCCCGTACTACTGGTAGTAGGTACGCGCCTAAGGCCCACTCTCTTACACACAGCGGTTTCTCTGCTCGGCGCCTGCCTTTTATCCCTGAGCAACTGTGCGCAGCGGACCATAATACCAGCACCCAGCACGCAACCCCGTTCGCCATTGTTCTACACCGCCACGCGAGCCACACCGGATACGACGACAGATTTTTTAGTAAGAGACGGACCCCGTATAAATTACGAATTTGTTTTTTGTTATGCATAAGAGTCGAGCTAAATACCGGTCTAGGTATAAACGGTACGATTAGTGTTGCAATACTTGTAATTATATTACGCAAATTTGTCGTTATTAATAATTAAATGAAAGGTTTTGCAAAGGTCAGTGTACATTTCAATGTGTCTATTTAATCAAATGAATTTATTTTTTAATTACTTCTATTGCTTCTTGCGCAAGGGTGTAATTAGAAACTGGGGAATAGACGTGCTTGTATAAATGGAACTATGAATGTGGACGTGATGTACTAGGAAAGGAATATTTGCAGGAGATAGATTATTAGTTTCCTTTAAAGAAATCAATTGCAAAGTTTTAATTTTAGAGGAAAAAAAACTATTTACTCCTTTATTTTTTAAATTGTTATCTTTATTTTCATGTTCTTTATGGTGCACAGACATATATTATTTTACCTCCATCTGTCAAATTTTCATCATGGATTTTTACAGTGACAGTTCAAGTACAGTTCGCATGCTGAAAACGAATATTTCCGTTACCTCCAGTCCTATGAATATTGTTTAGCAAACTCAAATTTGAATAAATTATTTCTACAATTACTCTTATCGAAAAACAAAACAATTATCACAGTGAGGTCTTTGAACATTCTAGTTTTTATATATGTGGATGAAAAGGATAGCTATAACATTAAACTATAAAAAAATATTAGTTCAAGTTTAGTTGGTCAAAAATTCGGAACTTTAATACTGTGTCTCTCATTCCCCTGAACGACTACAATAATCTAAATAATTCCTATATTTATAGATATGGTCATCTATAACATACTAAGATTATTTTCCATTTGAACTTACAGTTTTTGAGAAACAAATAAAATATACCAAATAACACACTTTTTAACTTTATTAGAATATACGACAATCAGTGAAAATCCAATATAAAAATTCCATATATTACCCGAGATATGATTTTTTAAAGTTTGTGTGACGTCACTGGTACTCTTCCAGTGGCACTAGAACAACGATTTTTCAAAATAGTAGATATTACATATTTTTTAATGTAAAAATAACATTTACATATTATAAATTTTAATATACAACAATTAAACAATATAAATAAAAATAAAATTAATTTGGCAACTTTAGAGTATTCTACTTAATATTCGGGTAAACAATGTACGAAAGTTTGAGAACAGTGGCGCTGGTAGTAATGTAACCTAACCTCAGCACATAATTTTATTCAATAATTTTTCAATACAGCACAATAAAACAGTGAAATTATAAAACAAGTAATAGAAGCCCAGCAAATATAACCTTAAATACCAACAAACCAAACAAATGAAATGACATTTCGCAGTTCTATTTTAGCCCACAATAGGCGTTGGGTGCAACGGCAGACGCGCGATTTGCACTTTTCATATTTCTGGCCAATAGCATAAATGCAAATACTCGTGACGTCAAAATATGTTTAATTCGTTATATCGCTTTACTGCAGAATATTTAAAATAAACAAAATACTTTCCTACTAATTATTCCGTAAGTGTTACAAGATTTTGATATAAATTTGTCATATTTCGTTTAAGGTTTATGCGCCCACTGAAAGCATATTACTTATGACAACTCTCCCACCTAAAGGCCAATAGTGAGTTTTCCACTGATAAGAATATTATTCGTCTACAACTAATTTTCCTTCCGAAGTAAGATTCCTCGCCTCCGCCTTCTTCAGCTAGTGGTTCGAAGCGTGCGCGCAACAAGCATCAGCAACCATGCGCTCGTGGTGATCCAGCCGCGTTCTCTTGTTCTGTAAGCAGTTAGCGTGGGTGGAAGAATAATTTTAGCTGCACGTTGTCGCAAGTCGACCAGCTCTATAAGACCTCCGCTTAGCTCGGTGTTGTTCAGTGTTGTTACTCGTGCCCCCGCCCATTACGGGCGGCCATGGGCGCAGGGGGTTACTACCGGACGTTGACCCATTATCCCATAACCGCGACCCTCCATGGAATCACTAGCGCATATTAAATTTGTATCGAATAAATACAATGCAAAAGAATTCCCAAAGCGTCCCAATGATCGGGCGGTTTATCTCATTTTTGCTTATATAATATGTACAAATTAAATGGAGAATGAACAAAAAATAGAAATTTATACAACGCTTTATATATGCCATCTGCATGATATTATAATATTCATGCTACATATTATGCTAAATAAAGGTGGATGTTTTCACCATATAAAATAAATCTGCAAGAAAAATATTTGCATCAACGATACCCAAATTTCAAGTCTAAGATACCCAGTTTGATTCTCACAGACAACAGTTGCCTTTTCAACTTTACCTTTGTAGTTTCCTCCACAACTTTTTTGGGCGCCGTGACATAACGGCTGGGACCATACCTTAGGCGAAAAAATATCGTTTATCGAGATTTGTATTATACCCAAAATGGGTAGATGATTTGATCATGTATTTATATTTGTTTTATTTATGGTCATTTTAGCGATATTCGTATTATCATTTATGCCATACCTTATATTGTATTTCAATGTTTTTAGTAGAAAGCTTCAATGATTATTTTATTTAAATAAAATATATATTTGCTTGTGTCATCTCGGAATAAAATATCCGACAAAATACTCATTAGGTTTGTTCGACAACCTGGTGCTTCTGACAGTTTGTGGCTGTCGGAAACATATTCACTAACAAAATAGATATGTTACCTATTGTCAAACAGTCCAAAACAGCCGCAAATCTGTTACAGACAGTTTGAAGTGTCCAATACTAGTCACAAACTTGTCCGAAATAACCACTTGGAACAAACCTATTATGTCCAAATCATACAAGGAAATTATCTGGACATTCATGATCAAGTTCGGAATACATTAGTGTAAGATTGAAAAGAATGTTGTTAAAAAAGTAGGAATGAATGTCTCCGGTGCTATCACAAGTGAATGTCGAATTAAAGGTTGAGGCGTGTATGGGTATACGAGACGTGATCGTGTCCGGGATACATTGGTGTATGGAGAGTGTGAGATTGAGAAGAATATTGTTAAGAAAGTGGGAGTAAATCTGTTGAGGTGGTTTGGCCATCTTGAACGAATGTCGAATGTAAGGTTGGTGAAACTAATATATGCGGGTGAGGATTACGCAAGCATCCGAGGAATACATTGGTTAAGTATGATTGATGGTTTGTTGCGTAAACGAATGATTCCAATTGTGAAGAATAGATGACCATGTATGAAATGACCTATGAATATGGACGTGACAAAAGTGGTGTGCAGGATAGGAATATTTGGAGGAGATTGATTGTTGGATGATTGTGTTTCAGGAAAAGTGCTACCCCACTGTTTAGGATTTCGGATATAGCGTAATGTTATATACTAATATGTATGCCATTTTTTGAAATAAGAAGTCAGAATCATTCTTGAAAATAGAAGGACTGCTACTAATATAAACATTTACTGAAATGTTACCAAGTTCATACATTAGATTATACGTAGCAGGTACTACTTCTTCATAATATATTCTCACAAAACTTCCATTGTATGAACCAGCTATTAGTCTCTAATATTGAAACGTAGTCTTCAACGGTTTGAATAAATATATTTCTACTATTTTCAATTTTGGATCAGGTCTAAATTTAAGGAGAACTCAAGGCCTAGTTGTCCATTGTAAGAAGCTAATCCGAAGGAAAGAATCGACACTACAGACCTACAACAATATTCTTCGCCTTTTAATCCTTGGTTTTTATTATCATTAAGTGACTGCCTCTTTTGTTTCTTGATGAAGTTCCCTAAGATGTAGGACAAACAGTTTCACATGTTTTAAAATGTGCAGTTCTTCAAGAAGACATCAGTTACAATGAACCATCTCCATATAGTCCCAGTGTGTAAACAGATTTGCATTTGTTTGGGTTTAGGACACTAAAGAAACAACTGACTCAACTGGAACAACCCAAACGCAAACACCTAGAATACCATTACACTAAATCAAAAGTTTAATTTATAGTAGACAATAAATGTCTGAAGTAAATTAAGACAATTTTCCGCCCATTTAAATATGTCGCCAGTATTCTTCCATGGGTGCGATTAGCTTCAGTTTGTTAAGCCCAAGTGCGACCACAACCTCTTATGAGTTGTATTATTTGAACTGTCAAGCGAGTGGGTTTGAGAGATGCACAACGCAAAGCAAAATAGTTGTGATGGAGGCGGCTTAGTTTGTTGTAGTGGGTGGTCGAGTCAACACTCAACAAATAAACAGATCGAACTATGATGGATAAAACTATAAGTAACGGGACCTATAATTGGAAACAACAGATACTGCCCACATTACTTATTAATGGAAATTGCAGGTTGGTGATATGTCAAAATATATCGCGGAAGTGAGCGATTTACAAAAATAACATTTGCTGATTATAGACTCGCCTCCATCTGTTTTTAAAATGGCTGACATAGTTCATTTGTTACATTCGAAGCGAGCTCAGCGCGACCACGGGAATGTCATACGGCGAAACAGCGAACTAACTTCTAAACAAATATGTATTTCAATATAATACTTTTATTTATAACAATTGACTGCAGAAGAAAAGGAATTAGAATATAAAATAAAACGATATACAATTATTTCTAAAGGTTATCAGAAATAAGTCAAGCTTGATATCAAAATTAAACAGCTGTCAAAAACGCCATGCTACTAATAGTCAATTGTTTGTTTATTCTAAAAACAATTTGATATTTATTGTATTTGGTACTAAGATTTCTAAGAAAGTTACAATTTGATTTTTATTGTATTTGGTACTAAGGTTTCTAAGAAAGTTACCTATAACATTATTTGGGCACCCATAATCTGCTTTCGAATGATTTCTGTGTTTTTTTGTAAATGAATTGAATCTTAATTTTATGTTCATGATAATATGAAGAACTGTGTAGATTTAAAAAAAACTTAAAGAGAGAGTTTACTGGACACAAAACAATAAATTTAATTTATTTCGATTATGGAATTTGATAAATAAGAACCCAACTACTAGATCTACAGCAGTGGCTGCCGAAGTTGTAAATCTGTGGTTGAAACCGAGTTGAACACATTACTCTTTTGAAATTAATATTAATTCGTGAATATTTTCAATAACTATTTTGAAAGTTATCGCCATCAAATTATGTTGCTCTGGGATTGTTGAACGGTTGATATGCTTTTGTTGAGCGGTTGCCATGTAAAAATAAATTTGTTTATATTTTCATAAAATTTAATTCTGTTGCTTTGTGAAAATTCCTACTCAATTTATTGCATAAGATGGCGAATGATGAATATATTTTGTTTTAATTCGTTTTAAATTCTTTAATTCGTCAGATACCTACGCGATACACGTATATATTTAGAAGATACAAATTGCGGTTATGTTAATGAAATATAGAAATGTCAGAAAAGTGATATTTTCCAGATTGGTAACCGTCAACAACATCGGAATTTTAATGTCAATCGACAATAAAATTGAATTTTATTTATATGCTTCAAATTTTGTGAAAAACTATATTAAGTGTTCAAAGAAATATTTGAAAATCCTAGAGGCGTCTATTCTCTATATCAAACATGTGCCATGTGCAATTATTAAACATTTTCTACCAATTAACGGACCCTTTTTATCGTGTTTGGTATCACCCCAACTGTTGTGATAGGTAATTGTTTTTCTGTAAATACCCAGAAATCTTTCATATGGGGGTATCAAATTTATGGAATTGGAATCTATAATTAGTGTCCAATGAAACATTTTCTGTATATCCTACAACAGTATAAGTACCTAGAACGTGTGAATTTCAGTAGTACAGTTTATATTAAATTTTGATTTTAAAAATCCCTTCTGTGGAATTGTAAGGGCCAAAATTAAAACCCATTTAAACGATTAATATTTAAAAAGCAAACAAATCATGATTGATCAACAAGCACATGTGTAAATAATGTATGTGGATTTAACAACATTTCCCACAGAAATTTTTCAGGTAATACAATACCAATGTCAAGTAATGCTAATAAAATTCAGCCAGACTTAACATTCCATGTCTATATACTATAGGAGTACACGAACACAGAGGTAATCATACATAAACTAACAGAAGCAATAAAATAGGAATTTACAGAACACGTGTTTTAATTGCGACTGTACCGCCGTTCTATTATTTTACAATAGCTTTATCACCCATAGGATTACATCCAATTACAAATCAAATAACGGTGAATACATTAGGTGGAGAAACACTGGGAATTAATGTGTGCTTTAGTTGTTTTACGAATAGGAAAATACAAATCGCCAAGAGATTAAAACAATAATAAATTAACTTATAAATAAATATAGAAACAATCATCACAATAGTATCACCGGACCGATATAAATAAGTTTATCTTAGGATTAAGTATTTTCATAATATTATCTAATTTAGTCAACTGTAATTATAGTACTATAGCAAACTAAGTAAATGGGCGTGTTCAGCAGAACATAGCGGCTAGCTAGCGTTTGCTAGTGCTAGATTCTAGCAGATGAAAAGTACTATGAACATGAACGGAATTTTGCTGATGCTGTCATCTTATGTCAGTCAAGTTTGGTGGAATTAACCTCAAATTCTGACCAAAGACAAAACTAAAACAGTCTTAAAATTGGTAATAAATAGATATCAAATACTTCATGATACTTAAGTTATTTTTATAGATTTTTTGCAGACATGATTAATGTTGATGATATTATAAATGATTTTTGACAGTTGACAGTTCTAGAAGGTTCGCTAGCTCATCTAGCGTAAATTTATTTCGCTAGGTCGCTAGTCTAGCTGCTGAAATCTAGCGGTTACCTAGCGATACGTTCAGCTATGACCGCTAGGTTAGCAATCTAGCTGCTAGGTTCGGCTGCACGCGCCCAATGTAAGTAAAGTATTCCCAATGGGCACTTACTTTCACATGTCATGTAGTCTTTAATCACTAAAATTTACTGAATATCTCTACAAAGATAGAGTGTAAAAACTAATGGGATCATAAAAAAAAACAATAGTATCAGTATGTTGCTCTGTAAATAAATTACTGATTGAAATATTGCAAAATTTTAATGCAGACGATTTTATTTTTAAGGTTTTAGTTGTTATATACGGCGGCGGGTTGTTCTTCGTAGTGTGGAAGTTGATGGCGCAGCACCCATCCCGTCTTGTGCAATCGATCTGCGGCGACTGCGAGACTGACGCCGTCTGACGTCGCGGCGCCGTTCAGACGCGGACAACGGAAAAATTAGCGATTGCACTACCTCAAGTCAAGAATAACGAACAGGATATGATGAGGATTTCCATATACCTTGCACTATGAACTTATTGAACACGTATCAGCTGAATTAAAGTTAACCATATGGTCCTTCGACCACAATTTTTTTATACAAAATATCAATGAAGGATGAAAATATATTTTATATATTTTTGTAGTCAAAGAACTATGGTTCCCTAACAATAAATCCATTGTAAAAAAAACTATAACTGAATTAGAGTGATTCCTTTTCAAACATGCACAAATTTAGAGACGATTTTGTAACAATTTTATTTTCTGTTTGAGAAGAACGATTTGGTGACTGATAGTAATGTTTCAGTGAATGGTGCGAAACTGGAACAACTGAATGAATTTGTATATTTGGGTAGTATGTTCTCGAGGGATAAAAGGCGAATGTCTGCAGGGTGCAAGGTATTGGGTGCTCTGGGTACATTTGCTCGAAACGTGAATGTATCTAGAGATGCCTGATTGAGTGTTTATAATGTTTTAATGTCTGCATTGATGTATGGTTTTGAATGTTGGATATGGATGAAGAAGCATGAACGACGTACAAGTACTGTAGAAATGAGATATTTGAGAGGAGTATGTGGGTATACGAGACGTGATCGTATACGGAATACATTGGTGTATGATGAGTGTGAGATTGAGAAGAATGTTGTTAAGAAAGTGGGAGTGAGTCAGTTGAGGCGGTTTGGTCATGATGAGCGAATGTCGAATGAAAGGTTGGTGAAACTAATATATGTGGGTGAATGATTGCGTGGGCGTCCGAGGAATAACTGGTTGGGTAAGATTGATGGTTTGTTGAGTGAACGAATGATTCCGAGTGTGAAGAATAAACGAGCATGTATAAATCGCACTATGAATGTAGACGAGGCGAAAGTGGTGTGTCAGGATAGGAATGTTTGGAGGAGATTGATTGTTGGGTGACTGTGTTTCTGGGTTCGTGCTACCCCACTATGGGACATAGCGTGATGTTATGCATGTATTTAAAAATTTGCATAATTAAAACTAACTATAATTGGACAGTGAATAACTTAAATATAATAAATCTGCTTAAACAGAGCGCCAAACTCAAAATGAATAAATAGCGTGATAATATATTTATTTGTTAGTAACCCACAAACTGATAAAACCAAATGAGATAAAAATAGTATTAAAAGTGTTCATGTTCATATAAATATATTATGAATGAAAATCCAACATTATCAATATTATAAACTAGTATTGACTGTCCAAATGACTCCCCCTTCAAGTAAAGTAAATAAATGAAAATTCATATTTATTTATAATATCATATTGACAGAATGATAATGAACAAAAAATTATACCTATCAACAAATATGAGATATAAAATCGTTAGTATGTACAGCACATTTTATGACAAATATACACACATTAAATGAGTATGATGTTATCAGTTTGGTAATGTATAGTAAAAAATTCTGATAAATCATATTAGGTGAACGTATCTGGATAGTCACACAAAACAACGAATACTTTTATCTACATATATTGCACATTAAAATGTGTTAAATTAATTCATATCACACTACATATTAATTAAACAATACTTTTATAATTAAATTAGGTAAAGTAATTTATGTTTAGTCTCTGGATAGTACTTAGATTATTGTCTACAGGGGTGAATAATTCACGTTCCTGCTTAATATACCAAGGGTTCCTGGTTCAAATCGCCGACAAATAGGGCAAAAATAGTAGAATAATAATAATTTATGGTATTGTAAATTTCAACCAAATTTATTGACGTGACGTCAAATTGGTAAAGCATAGATTAAAGTAAATCCTAGGGTTTTGAAAATTACGTTTGTCAGAATGTCGAGTGACATAACCCGCATTTTACTACTACCTATATTTACGTACAATTAATATCACGCAAAAACTTAAATAGATAATTATAGTTTCCTGTTTAAAAAAATTATTTTATTCAACATTTTTCAATAAATGCTCCATAGCTATGGCGATTTTAAACATGGAAAGTAACAGATTACCCACTAGTGGGTATAATTTTGAGAAAAGTCACTAGTGAGTATTTATTTATTATAACAATAATAATAACACACAACACCTTGGTAACTACATCGATCGACATTTTAATTTAGAAAATTTAAAGTATATGTCACTGTCAGATAATATTTCTTTAATAAATTTAGCATTTATTCAGAGATGTTGGATAAAACGTTATATTTTACACGTGGGCAAAGTGGAAATAACTATAAATCATAATAGAGAAGCACAGAAACTTACCCACCTCTAAATATACATTATATCAGGTTTCTACTTTTTTTACGGAACATAGAACATTCAATGATAAATTTTTCTTAGGCAACAGTTTGTTCCCTAAGAATTTTCGAACAATAGTGGAAATATAATAATGTTCAGAAACAAAAACTGCACCAACTTATTGCTGACGTAAAATAAAATGTATAATTTTTAGCTATTTCCAGAGTGCCATGGTAAAAAAAACATACAAATCAATGCAAATAAGGTAAATATGTCTATGATTACTATATATAATTTAAACAAGTCAATATCATTAAAACTAAGTCAAATGTCATGTGTTAAACTAAAAAAAATAGAAACTGTTTGTATGTTTTGTTACTATGACACTCTGAAAATAGTTACAAATTATTAATATTTTTTTTACATCTATCTCATAACACAAATGTATTACATCAATAAATTTAGGTTCATTTGATGCAGTTTTTATTTCTAAACATTTTTTGAATTTATACTTTTGTTCTAACTTTCATAGGGAATGGACTATTTGCATAATGAAAATTTTAAAATTGTATTTCCTATGTCATATAAAAAAGTTGACACACGGTATGAAATAACAATAGATGACTCTTTCTCTTAAAATATATTCATGTTCTACCAAAACTACGTTACGTATCCTTTCTCCTAATTATAATATTTAATTTCACATAAACTATATAGGTATTTTATTTTCTTCTTTAGAGTCAATATAAAAAATTCAAATGCACAAATTTGGTGCCACTGATTTCAAACACATAGGATGCTATTCACAGATCTATACTAAGGGCTACTAACTAGGGCATTTTAAAATTGGGCATTGTTACTTTGCAAAAGTTATTGATCAACAACTTTTTCATAGCAACAGTGTTAAATTTTAAAATGCCCTAGTATAGAGATGTGAATAGCACGCATAGTGATTTGTGCTATTATTTCAGTTTTAGTTACAATACAGAGTAACAACATCAAGATGAGTCACAACTGTCCTTCACCCTTCCACATTGAAAATTCAAACCCAGTCTGCATTAACTAATTTAATTATACTTGGTCACATCCACATCGTACCAACTGGCATGGCACGCAGACGAACTGACGACCGTATGTTGTCCGAATGCGATGCGATATCAGAGCCGCCTACACGTAAACGCGCGGAAACTATTCTTATGCTGATCAGAATTTACGATTAGCTAAAATGTCACACGCATATATTATAGCAACCGGTTTATCACGATAATGATAACGTGCGTCTAGCGTTTATACCAATAACTTGTTCTAAATAGCGCAATAATTGAATCGAATATAATAAAAGTGATATAAAATATATTTAAGATTGTGTTTAGTGGTGTTTAACTGCTTAGAAATACTGCTACAGTGCAAATACGCAACTATTTACTGTTATTTTTATTTTCCGGACTATATTCTGGTGGAATGAAACCTTGCTTCAGGTCGACAAACTGATATGCGTCCCCGACACAAACACATATGAAATAGCGTTAATGTGTAATTTATGAATTTAATTGTATATTTCAGGTCAAAAGTTCATTATTATAACACACTTGAAATAACATTCAGATGTATTATGTACGCTTTTTGGGTATGGCACTCTGCTTTCGCAGATCTCGGCAAGTGATACATACGCGTAAAATGCGGTTTCCAACCGTCAAGACAAACAGACTTACTTGATCACTTTCTAGAATTATGATAGACGTTATTCATAAAAGGATTTCAAAAAATTATTTTTATCCAACACCTCCCAATAAATACTCTATTACTATGGCGATTTTAAACAAGCAAAGTAACAGATTACCTACTAGTGGGTATAATTTTGAGAAGTCACTAGTGAGCATTTTACTATTTATAACAATAATAATAACACATAACACCTTGATAACTACTTCGATAGACATTTTAATTTAGAAAATTTAAAGCATGTCTGTCAAATAATGTGATTAATAAATTTTGCATTTAATAAGAGGTGTTGGATAAAACGTTATACTTCACACGTGGGCAAAGTGGAATTACCCACTCGATAAAATTTCTCTCGTGGGTAATTCCTTACTTTGCCCACTTGTAAAGTAAATAACTATTATTAATGACATTAACGTCTTCATATTCTGAAACCAGTAAACTATTGAACAAACCACGCATCTTATGATTCATAACAGGCCTAGATGTCTCTACGAGCTCGGATTTCAAGCTGACAACTACGGCTGTTACTGTTATGATACTCATAACATCGCTAGGAATGTTAATAGTCACGTCATTTGTCCACTTTGTTATATTTTTTTATATGGGCGATTACCAGCAGTCAAGTCACTCCACCAAATATTTAAGTAGAGAATTAAATGTTAAAAGCAAATATCGATTGTGGAAATCGAACTGAAAAGCTATTTATCCCATCTATGAACAAAGACCATGACTGTTGCATCAAGACGCAACTTACCGATTTAAAGCATTTTAATAAGCCGAGAAGCACAATGCAAGTACAACACCAAACGACTGTACATTGAACGAAGAAATTAATAGCGAGCTGTCAGATTCAGACGTGTGTTATTTGTCCTGTCCAGCGCGGCCCACGTGATCCTCGTTGTCATTACACCGCCTCAATGCCTCATCACCATCGCCGCAGCCGTGGACGTGGCAGAACGCGCCAGACAATTGTTTTCAAATATGGCGGACAGACGCAAACTACCAAGACAGGTTATGCAAAATATCATTTTATATTCGGTAAGCAGGGCCGGATTTACCAGCTAAATTAGTAGAAGCAGGCCTCAGCTTTCAGCAGGTCACTAAATAATTTTTTTCCACGACGTGCCAGAAAACAAGACCGTTCTTCACTCGAAATAGTGAGGAAATGTGTTTTTCCTCTCTAGAGAAGAAAATATAGAAGTGTTACCAATATGAATGCTATTTACATAAAAATGTATTGTAAAATTTATAAAGAAATGTCAAATTTTATCGAAAATCCTTATTGTAGTGATTATACATACTTTAAATTGTCTTATATTTTTCTTTTTCTAGATTAAATCACAATTTGACAACAAATTTCAGCTAACAGCTGTTCTTACACTTAACCATTTCTTCTGTATACATTGTGTATTTTATAACAATTTTTACATACATAAAAAAAAGTAACAAGAATAAAAATATATTTTTAATATTAAGATAACTGATAACCTAACTTTAACGTGTCAGTTGTGTAGTCAAAGTGTATTTTAAGTCGGAGCAAATCGTTTTTACAAACATGTATTGCCAAAATGTTGTGTCTAACACGAGAGGAAAGCCCTTTTTTCACAATCGAGCTTTCCTCTCTAGTTAGACAAATAACTATTGCCTCTAAATTACATTTTTTAGAGTGTATGTTGATGATTATTTTTTGACGTTTCTTAACACAAATGAAATGCTCTGTGTGTCACGTGTCTGTATTTTAACCAATCCTGTTATTATTATACTGGCAATAAAGCTCTTATGATTATTCCCGGGAATAATCTCTGTAGCTTTTTTGTTTTTGTTGAAAAATGCCAGTTGTCAGATAGTTATCATCAACACAAATAAAAAAATTAACAAATATAATAGATTTACTGTCGCGCCTGATGATGAAATCAAAAAAATATTCGAATTAAATGTAACTCAAGAGTTCGATAAATTAGAAAATAATTTTCCAGTATCTTTCTCAAACTTGTTTGGAAATAGCCACTCAAGCCCCACGGATTTTCGTGGCTATTGCCTGGCATCAAGTTTTCGAAAGATCTGTCAAATTATTTTCAATTTATTCTCACTCTCTTGTTATATTATTACTGAAAATATTATTTATAATTATTTAATACTTTGATTTAATTTATAATGTACAGATGTAAAATTAAATTTATTTGTTTAAAAGAAAAATCAACAGTACACAAATACCAATTACAGGTTCCTATGGATAATAAATAACTCAGAACTCACATTACAATATAACAAAAATAAGTAATAATAAATAAATAATAAAAAGTTTAACACAATTATGAGAGAACAATAACAATATTTCTATTAAACATATTAAGTGATAAGTAAAACAAAACAAATAATTTAATAAAAACTTTGGTACATATATTTTTTTTTTTGTGTACGCATTGTATAAATATGACAGTGCCTTTTTGTATAATTAAAAAAAATCTTATGTGAACACCATATAATTTCCTTGTATGCATATTAAATAATACTATATTTTTGCTGCACTTCATTTCAACTTAATTCATCTATACAAAGTGTTCAAAAAGTTCCGGGACGGTGAAATATTTCGAGAAATTCACATCGAATCAAAAAAATACACGTTTTTCTCTAATTCTAACGCTGCGTTATTCATGCATTGCTTCGTGCATACGTTGCTTTCCTCAATCACTGCTTTGTTCAAACACAGCTTCATTCATACACCGATTTCTTCTAACACCGCTTTATTCAACTTACGAAAATCAATCGTCCTAAGGCAGCGCAGAAACAAACCTAAACCACTGTATTAAATGAAAACATTTATTTCAGTATTTTATTACTATTACATATTTAAATGATGTGTATTTTCGTACGGTGAATAAAGCGGTCTTAGAAGAAATCGGTGTATGAATGAAACTGTGTTTGAACAAAGCAGTGATTGAAGAAAGCAACGTATGCACGAAGCAATGCATGAATAAGGCAGCGTTAGAATTTTCGAATGTTGCAATGTTACCCTTCTACAGCATTGATAAATTTATGAATTTTTAATTTGAATAGTTTTGTTATTTTGCTTGTTTATATAATATAATTTTTTTTGTATGACGTAGTTTATATACTTCTGTATTTTTACAACTTAATAATAAAAATATCACACCACGAAGCTATTTACAGACAATTATCGTAAAAATTATCAATAATTTTCTATAAATCTCCAATCAATTTCTATGATCACATTCAAATCTTCCTGTATGTAAGAACCAAAGAATTATTCAATGTAACATTTCCTTAATTCAAAAGATGTGGAAACGTAATCGTGACATATAAACCACTACCAAAACCTAAACTAAAATAATATCTACAGAGCACACCGTATACTTCAGGTTTATGATACGCTATAGGTCATAACACTTATCCAAACACTAAACACGACCGTGTTTCAGCCCGGGTCCAGCAACCCAGAGGCCATTAGTGGTTGCAGGTGAAAATTAATGTGTCAATATTTTCAGGGAAGGTCTACCATTGTTTGCTCAACAGACACCCAGCTTTAAAATAACTTCTGTAGGAAAATTCAACAGCAAATACCAACAGTCAAAGTTAACATGCAACGCAGAATGTTTAGAAAAAAATATTGTGTTTAATTAACAAACTTCCTTAATAGTTCTTCAGAGGAAGTCATCACATTTGTCCGACAATTGAACGACAAGTATTTAGTTCCAGGATTGCTGTAAAAATCACATTTTTTTTTATTATGACCAGACTAGTGGTTTTAACTGGTTTAAATCATCAATAGTTGTTGAAACCATTAGATATGGTTTTATCATTTATTTTATGAAATACATAGCTGTACTCGCGCTCCATGTTTAAACGTACAATTTAGTTTCAATAGATATATCGGGTATAGAATTGTAATGTGGAACATAGGGATTTCAGCGCAATTTTCTTGATATTGCTGTAAGTTTTTACCTATTCACTTTACAGCAAAAGTATAAATACAAGAGTTGTTCAGATTATAAAAATGCTTGCTATAAGGCCCATTTGGTTACCTAATTGTTGGTATTTCTAGATATATCAATAAAATTAAAATCAATATTTAAAAAAAATTTAACGGCCATGGAAAATTAAACAAAAACGAAAAATATTTTATATTTCTAGATTTAATTACTTTTTTTTAACAGGAATAAATAGAATAAAGTGAATTCTAAAATACGCCGTTACATCTCATTACAATCAGAGCTGGGAAAGATACTTTTAAAAAATATCTAGATACTTTTCTAAGATACTTACATAAATTTGTTAAAGATATTTAAGTATCTAGATACTTTTTATTCTAAATATCTTAAGATACAAATATTTCTTAAAAGTATCTAATATAAATACTTAAGATACTTTTAAATATTTTAGATACTTTTTAATATCTTAGATACTTTAAGATGTTTTAGATACTTTTAAATATCTTAAATACTTTAAAATATCTTAGTTAGGTACTTTTAAGAAATATCTGAGTAAATTTTAAATATTTATACTAACTGTAAGCTTAAACATTAAAAAATATATCAGATATTTCAAAATATTTCACTGGCACATACCTTAAATATTTGCAAATAAGATACTTTTTTTAAAATAAAAGATACTTTTTAAGATAAAAGATACTTTTTAAGACTAAAGATACTTTTTTAAAGATAAAAGATACTTTATAAGATGAAAGATACTTTTTAAAGACATAAGATATTTTTTAAGATAAAAGATACAGATACTTTTAAAAAGTATTTAAATAAAAGATTTTACATAAAATAGAATGTATCTAAGATAAAATATCTTAGATACTTTTAGTATCTTAGATACTGTCGAATATCTTTTTATGTAAGATACTCCCAGCTCTGGTTACTATCTAAGAAATTTCCACAGGAAATAACGCAACAATGTACTAAATAAATCTAATGGTGCTATTCTGTATGCCTCTATAGGCGCTGTAAGCTCTATAACCTTGGAAAGTTATAGAATGTAAGCAAACTGCGATTCTGTATACTTCTATAGCGTTATAGAATGACTATAGTCTTACGGCGCGGATATTCTGACCATAACTTCTTATAGAGCATTCTAACCTATAATTTGTTTGCATTTTATCGATTGACATAAAAACATTCGAAATGAATCTTGGTCCTGCGCCCGAATTTCTTTAGGTATTAATGAAAGAACACTTTATGATATAAAAAATTTATTTTAACACTTTATGAGTTTATATTTAATTAATAATCTTGAATCATTAAAATATAATTCTTAAAAAAAAAATCACAGAAATTACATGAGATTGGAAAGAAGATTTTTAAGATTTCAGTTAATCCATTTCGATGTACATGATTATTATTTTTAAATCTTACAGTGTGAGTAAGCCGTAACCGATTTAATAAATTATTTGCAATTATATATTTTAACACTATTAAGAACTAGTGGTATACCATTATATTATATATACAATATATTTTGTACTTTACACAGAATGTTGTTATTTTATTATTGGTGTTGACAAAGTTTTTAGGTAATGGATGTTATCAAAATTCAGTTGGAAATTCTTGTTGGGGTTGCTTAAGCCATTTATTAGTAGGGCTATTTTATTTATTTATTGCCCAACAGTACACATCAATAACAGGGCAAACAATATAGTACAGTATGTGCACGAATATAGAAAATTGAAAAAGATAATTATACCATATCATAAAGGATTCATTAGTAATATAATAATGAAATTTACGAATTGATATCATTACACATTATGCAAGAATGGATTCAATTTCGAATATACAAATTAAAATATTCTTCATATTGCTCGTCTGATGTATTTACCGAACGTTTCTTTTTTTTTCTTCTGGTGCATAATTCTAAATATTAACAAATAAAAAAGTGAGGTTATTTTATACAAATAACACATTTTTTCATTACATATTTAAGAAAAATTATAAACCAATGTAGATATATTTTTAATATTGTACTTACGTTTAATAGCGGGTGGTTTTTACTTTGGTCTTTACGATAAACAAATTTCTTATGTCAAAGAATATGAACTGTCACAATATACATGAAGTTAGTCGCTCTATAAATTTGACACTATAAGAAGATCGGTTATAGAACGAGATACAGAATACGAAAATTGGTTCTCTATAAGAGTCGAAGTTATAGAGCTCTATAGCTTATAGAAATATAAAGTTATAGCGTTATAGAGGTGAGATATAGAATAGCACCATTAATCTGTTTTCGGAAATCTCAAATATTTTTTTGTTTATGTTTGATTGAATAAATATTAATTTTAATTTGATTGATACATCGTGAAATATTAATATTCAGGTAACCAAATGGGCATTATTGTATACCTCGTTGCATACATTTTTAAATTCTGAACAACTTTTGTATTTACACTTTTGCTGTAAAATGAATAGGTAAAAATTGGCAGCACTGTCACAAAAATTTATTGAAATCCTTATGTTCCATACCCTGTATGTATGAATCGAAGTAGAAATTATAAAACCTGCAAGAACTTATTGTTATTAGAATTGCAGTATATAAACGAAGTATGTTTCGTTGCGTCGCATCATTCAAAAATATATTTCCGGAAAATTTAAATATTATAATTATTTATTTTTTCGTTAACTGTCTTTAAAAGTATATGAACATATTTTAGATTATTGTATAAAAGCAATGGTTGTATTATAAAAATCACATAAAACCACTGGTCAAAATCACAAAAAAACCATCACGATTTAAACCGGTTTAAATCAGTAGTTAAAACCATAGTGAAAGAAACCAAGCAACCCTGATACATTCCACAAATAACCAAGCAAACCTTAGTTCGAATCCTACAACCGCACAGATCTACGAAAGCTAAGTGATATAACTAAAATGGATAAATGGCATGATGATATATTTTTCGAGTTGATATAAATATGTTTAAGGGACGGTGTATCAATCGACTGTTATGTTGTTGTTATGGTAATCCTCCTGTTAAATATAAACAAAGATGTTTTATTTATGTTGCTGTTAGTTAACATTTGATTAACAGTCGATTGATAAATCGGGCATTAGTGTGAGAACAACCGGTGACGGCGACCAGGACAAATTTTGAAATTTGTATTCCAAGAAAGCAATAACTAACAAACATGAATAATACTTAATTTCATACAAATTATACACATTGATAGCAAAAAACTTATCTAGACTTTGTGTACTTTTAATATTTGCTTTTGGCTGATAAGATATTTTACATCCGATTTGTAGGATATGATATTTACTGCACCGTGGAAATTTTAACAGCATTACTAGGAATAAAGAATTTATAGCAGGATTCACCAAGACGACACCGCAAAGTATTTTGCAGTCAGCTATAATAAAGCACACAAATATTGGTCGAAGTAATATATTATACTGACTATTTCCCTCATAAAATTTAAGCCAATCAGAATTCCGACATTTCTGCACATTGCACTAGTACAAATTATCGATAATTCGCACTAGTGCAAATTACCAATGTAAATCTAACTTGCTGTCAAATGAAGTTTTTAAATTTTGCTTTATTTTTTATGACAGAAACAGCGTTTGACTAAATTTTAATCGGGAAATAGTCCTTCGAATATCCCTCGTGCATGCAATTGTCGATAATTTGACATGAACTTGGGATATTATATATGATATATGAGCATTGTTTTTCTGTCAAAAGATTATTTTAATTAGATACAAACGCTTCCAATAAATGTTACAGAGAATATATTTCATTTGAAGCATTTTTCTTTAAATAAAAAAGCACTAGAACAATCTTAGAAGTATATACAAAAACATAACTTGTAATATTAGCTACACAGTAAAAAAAAGTAATGTATTAAAGTGAATCGTATACCCTACGAAGATAGATGCACTCAATTCTTTGTGAAACTTAATTTATATTGTACATAATTTTGGAGCCAGAAAACCTAGATTTCATAATAATAAATACATTTTACTAAAACTATAATTCCATTGAAATAAATAATTTACAAAGATGATAAACATTATGGAAGATTTTTGATAACGAATCATTTGTTTGCATTACAAAATATATGCATAATTAAAGATCCTCTACATAAAACATTTTTTAGTAGATTTAAAATAGTGATTTGTTAGCATTACTGAAATTTAATTTTACAAAACAATTAATAACGCATAGCATTTTTACTTTAAATTTAAATATAGAAATTATTTTATACAAAAAAGGTACAATTTAAAGATAATTCGAATGGTTCAAATTTTGAAGATAATACAATATTTTAAATTCGTGCAATTATCTTGAGATTTTATCATGTAAGAGATAATATGGACCATGAACATGAAAGGACAAATTGATAATCTTTATCGGACACCTAAAATAGTGAGAAATAGTACAAAATAAATCAACTTTATTTTTTGAGCAAAATTATTTATGTATACTTATAGAAATGTACAATTTGAAATGTTAGCCAGTTTTCATAAAAACAAATATAGTTTGTTTAAAGTAAATAATACAATAAACTTTACGAATAGTAAAAAATGAAAATGTTTTGCACGACTTACACTAAAAATATTTTCATATATTACTCGTAAAAGTTTTTCAATTTACGAACGCTTTTCGCAAATTGTACCATTTTTCAGCAATAAAAAAATATGTATATTTAAAATAAAAGTTATATCCATGCTTCTGCTGATTTAAACAATATATATTTAAAAAAACCAAATATGTGATAAACATACATATATAGTTAAATTTTGAGTAAACTATTCGTGTAGTGGTAAATTTACCCAAATTAGTTACTCAAAATTAATTATAATCTATGATACCCTAATGGGTCTATGAATATCAGTTTTGTTTTCGGGTATTCTAAAAGTAGTGTTTTACCTCTGTACTCTAAAATTATTTTATAAAAAATTACTTCTAATAAAACTGGCAAATAATATATTTCTCTCCGAAGTATTTTATGAACAGGTGTCTACCAAATATTAAAAATCAAATTCAAGAATTATTCCAGGTATTCCAGAAGAATTTCTAAAGAATTCCAGGCGAAGTAAAGAAATACCTATCGGTTGTTCCATCGGTACCATCGGTATCATTGGTACCATCGGTCATTATTTTTCATTTTATGCGATTATATTAACTATTACCGAATTTTTTTTCAAAATTTATTTTACATTAAAAAACATACCGGGTATTACATTTTCGCGCAATGATATGCAACTTTATAGTTTTGAATGAACATCTCATATATTTTTGAAAAATTTTAATGACCTTTTCTTTCTCATCCTTTCCTTTTCTTATATTCCTAAAATGATCAGTGCACACACAGAAAGTTTGCCATGAAATTAATAACAATCAATAAATTTATAAAAGATGTTCGAATTGAACATCAATACAACAAACTAAATAAAATAGAAGAAAGAAAATTTGATGAGTGAAAAAATGCAATTAATAATTATTAAAAATCTGACACAACTAATCTGATTGTTTAAACATTTACACACAATTCATGGCATGCTTTCTGTGCTTATTTAATAATAATAATTTCTAAAGAATTCCGGACGAATTAATTAAATACGAACCGGTTGGTCCATCGGTACCATCGGTACCATCGGTACCATCGGCACCATCGGGACCATCGGTCATTATTTTTCATTTTATGCGATTATTTTAAATATTACCGATTGTTTTAGTTATTTACATTATTTAGTTATTTTATATTCAAATGCATACCGGGTATTCCATTTTCGTGCAATGATATGCAACTTTATATTTTTAAATGAACATCTTATAAATTTTTGAAAAAGATTATAAACCTTCTCTTACTTTCCTTTCCTTATTCATTATATTCCTAAAATGATCAGTCCACACACAGAAAGTTTGCAAAATTATAAAGTTATGCACCGCATAACATAACACTGTTTACGTTTATTAAAACGAATATAGTCGAAATGTAACAATTAACAATTACATTTTAAAATAATAATTTTCGGGGCAACATACAAAAATCAAGGACCATTTTTAAATTCAAGTATTTTTCCAGGTATTCCAGGAATAAAATAATTTTAGAACATTACATATTGCTTCTCTTGGTATACAAAAACAGAGCCCGTGTAACCAGCCAATAAGTTTCATTCATTACAACAATAATATTTCGTTATTCGCAGAATTAATTGATGATAACTACACAGAATATGCTGCACTTAAAGCTTCTGCCACATCTGCATTTCTGTTCCACGTTCAATTTGTGGTGTTTAAAAAACTCCACAAATTGTATCATAATAACCTTTCATATACAACAATGTGAAATCAGCAGCCAATTTAAACAAATCAATCTTGTGCGATGTAGGGTTTAAAAGTTACTTAAGCGTGAGGTGTTTAATTTATATATAGTAGAAAAGTTTAGCTACCCTAATCAACACATCTTTCCTTTTTTGTTTAATTTAGTTAGACCGAAATTCACCTTGTCTACAAAATAAAACAATTTCAAATGTAATAAAACTTTGCCTATAAATAATAAATAACGAAAATACACGCTCCGAATTATACCTACTGTGATATATTTATGCGTAGAAATAAGAATAGATCCGAGTCTAACGAGAAACTTATTGGATTTCACAACTAGAAGCGAAGGATATATTTCAGCTGGAAGTCTCTTGGCTTCTTCTACTCTACACAAACAAAATTAGAAACTAAACATGTTATTCTTTCGGTGGTTCAAACAATTTTGCGTTTCACTTTTATTAGATCGACCACTTCATGTTCAGCTGCGATTTCCGCAAAATGAGCTAATTAAACTCACAAAAGAAAGTCGAATTAAATTACGGATTGTTTAACCACAAAACACATTACGTAATTTGGTATCATTTCAAATGTGGTAAAATTTTAAAATACGCCAGTTTAGAAATGTGAGTGTTCACATTACAGGTATAATTTGGCAACAAATCCTTTGATGAGTGTGAGTTTACACCAAATACGGGTTTGAGCAAAGTTTTAAATATTTTCATGAGTTTCACAAACAATTACAAGCAATTGAATTCTCGCGATTTAACCACGCTTTTTGGCATCATCTCGAAATTATTAAGGCATTGATAACTAATTATGTTTAAAAGATAAACAGAATATTTATATATTTATAATTTCATTCGAAACAATATTGTACAAGTTAGTGGTTGTTCGTCGATGTTTCATAAACAATATCGAAATTGTTTTGAAATATGAATCACAGTTGAAAACATACTAAAATATTTAGTGCTAAAAATGTGTTGTTTTGAAATTGTTGCTGTTGTAGGAACTTGTGAAATACAACATGTGCCGGCGTTTTGTTCCCGCTGATAAGGAATACCGGCGTTTTGATTATAATACGCAGCTTAGTGTTTCTGTAAACCTTGCAATTTTTAACGAATTATATATTATTAATATTTTTAAAAAAACCTACTTCCTACTGGAGTCTAGTTGGATCCTAATAGTCCTATTATTTAATCCTAAGTACCTAACTAAAGACGTAAAGTAGTGAAATGCGGAAAATTTACCTTCACAGAGACCAAAAAGTCACAGTCCACAATTACAGTCGAAAAAAAAATTTGAGTTTGTCGAGAACAGTTCAGAAACACTCACAACACACAAAACCACCACAGAATATATTATATATTTATTTAATATATAGAAAGACAGTTACTCCGTCGACACTATATATTTATTTATATATATGTAGTAAGAGTTAGTAATTTTGTCGACACGTTATTTAAGTTGGCGACACTGAATGTGGAGAAGCACGGCCGGTAAGCATGAAAGCAGGCAAGGGACTGCCACTCAGATAGAAAGCGAAGAAATGCCGAGCGACGATGTGTCACAGCCTGCCGGAGAGTGGAGGACCGCGCAAGCGCAGGCAGCCTACTGCGCGTACTGCGAGCGCAGCCGCACTAGGTGCATATGTGCATGCGACGCATGGATGTGTGTGTGATAGAAGGCAGTTTTGATGCAAGGGAGTAATGCGAAAATTTTGCACATTTTCTGGAGGACAGGTTTGGTACGTTTACGGAATGCGAAGCTACGAAGAGGTACTTAATTTTCTTTCAAACACTTGCATTAGCATATGCATGTGGACTGTGGATGGAAATGCTGGAAATATTTAAACACAACTGTAATGAAAAAGAAACAGTAACTGTGAATTAATGATATTTATAAATATCCGCGAGGGCTTTAATCAACAAATATTAGCTGAATTCAGATAAAATGGGCATCTTGAATTAAGATAACGAAAAACTTCTTGACTGGCAAAAAGGACCCCGCACAAAAGTAGGGTAAAAGTGGGCCCGGTCGATTTGGCTGAAAATTTGCTAAAACATTCTTCAAACCTTTCTGATTAAAGGCCAAGAAGTCCCAAGGAGATCCTATGACCCAATTTTTTGGTATAAGCGACCAAACATTATGGAACATGGGTAAAAATACCCGAATTCGCTATTGTCAATTTTTCCATTTTTACAACTTTGGGTATGTTAAATAGACTTAAGACCAATAAAATTGTGTCTCAGAAGTTTATTCTGGTATCAAAACCCGGCGCTTGACATCACTTTTTGAAAATATCCCAAAACAAGTATATGTTATCATAGTCGTTTTTCTGAATAAATATTATTTTCAAAAAGTGATGCCAAGCGACTGGTTTCGATTTTAGAATGATCTTCTGAGCCTTTATTTTATTAGTTTCAAGCATATTTAACATGCCCAAAGTTGTAAAAATGCAAAAATTGACAATGGCGAATTCGGGTCTTTTTACCCATGTTTCATAATATTTGGTCGCTTATAACAAAAAATTAGGTCATAGGATCTCCTTGGGACTTCTTAACCTTTAATCAGAAAGGTTTGAAGAATGTTTTAGCAAATTTTTAGCCAAATCGACCGAGTCCACTTTTACCCTACTTTTGTGCGGGGTCCTTCAGGTGAAAGAAGAAAACTGCTGGAGTTCAGTCAAAAATATTTAATTTAAATCAAACTCGGACGGTCTCGAACTCCCCATTCTGAAGATGATCCCCGAATGGCTCGAGACCGTGAGGTCATTAATCAATAAATATTAGCTGAATTCAGATATAATGGGCATCTTGAATTTAGATGATGAAAAACTTCTTCACTGGCAAAAATTTTTGGTGAAAGAAGATATAAAGGGCATCTTGAATTAAGATAATAATAATAATAATAATATTTTATTTATCCATTAAGACACATCAGCGTATTGGAAAGTCGAGTACATAAAAATGAGAAATGAATTTAGACACAAAGAAACATTACATAATAGTATATTACGTACCGTGAACTGTAAGTGTTAGTTTTTAGGTCGAGAATGTAGTTTGGGATGTCGAGACCCGCAGGGTCGAGATTTCTTAAACATTCGAGACCTAAAAAATCACTTACAATTCGAGGTTAGTAAGTTATTTTTTGCAATACCTGCGTAAATATAAGAAAAGGAAAAATAGGTATCAAAATTAACAGCTGTCAGATTGAGGTTAAAAATAAAATTTGAATGATATATATTTACTTACCATCCACCATGAACGGTAAGTTTCACTTACCATCCACTGTGGACGGTAAGTAAATAATGTAACCATGAAAACCAATTGTGCAATAAAAGTTCCACTTACTGTGTTTAAATTTTTTTATTAATGGATAACTTACAGTACAGGTATTGCAAAAAAATATTTACATTATACATTACATTACACATTAAAATATTCGTTGGTACTATAAAAACAGATTTGAAATATACTTGTTAAAAACCTTGATACACATAAAATGCAGACCTTTTTCATAAAATGTTGTCTTGTGATGGGGAACTGACAAATTGGATGCATATCTGGTATTTTGACGTGTGTTTGTGTTATGTGTTACAAATTTATCGTAGTTAGTGTGTACAAATAGAGCAAAATTATACAAGGAATATACGCTCATAATTTCTAATTTCAAAAATAATGGCTTGCAATGGGCGGTAAATGGTTCATTGCATATTATTCTAACTATTCTTTTCTGGAGAATAAAAAGTCTAGAAACAGAGTTAGAATTTCCCCAGAAGATAATACCGTATGATGAGTGGCTTTGGATTTGTGCATAATACACTGTTAGTAGAGATGAAATGTCCATGAATTGTCTGCATCTTATGAATAAAAAGCAACATTTTGAGATCTTGATGCATATTTCACTGATTTGAGGTTCACAGTCACAATATTGATTCATTATTAGATGATGAAAAACTTCTTGACTGACAAACATTTTAGGTGAAAGAAAAAACTGCTGGAGTTAAATTAAATATTTTTGACTTAACTCCAGCAGTTTTCTTCTATCACCTAATCTTGAATTAAAGTCTTAATACAAAAATAATGGCAATATACGGGTTCAAAAGGATTAAAAACTCGGTCACGGGATCTACAGTGTATAGATTGGTGCATTCGATGGCAGCTTAGATGATCGCACAGTGGATCCTCTCAACCGACGATTTAAATAACGACCTTCAAAGAGGCGGTTTCTGAAGGGCGACCATCAAAAAGGCGCATGATAATAATAGCGCTGACTCCAAAAGGCAGATATTATTAGATGATTTTTGTACTGGAATTTGGTATTTAAGTGGGTAGAATTCCAAATAAAACAATTTACTTTAATGAAATTTTGCATTTATTCTTTGAAAAACTGACTGCACAATATTTAAAAAAATATATTATAAACACGTTTTTCCCCAATTAATTTTTTAAATGCCATTAGATTTTGTGCCTAGCAAACAAAGGTGGTTATTTTTTATTATGATTGGATATACCCGATGTAGAATTGAAATATGGCGCATAGGGATTTCAATGTTTTTATCTTTATTTTGTTATATCTTTTTACCCATTTTGTTTACAGCAAAAGTGTAAATACAAAAGTTGTTCAAAATTCTATCAGCATTGTTACTTCATCTTGACTCAAGTCCAAAACATGTTTATTATTATTAAATTAAATTGTGACTTGAACGCACTTTTACGAAATAGCTATAACCTGTAATAATTTCATTATCATATCATAAATTCACTCCGCATACCTTCTGCGCACTTTCTGCCCAGAAAAATAGAATATGTTCTTATTTTTTGGACAAAAAAAGTAACTTTGAGAAAACTTTGTGTAGGCAATAGTTTATAAAATTATATCTATAATTATGCGCTTTGAGCATGTTGCAAGGTCTCTATTTTTATACTGAAGTTTGTCAACTCAAAATCTGCCCTTGCAGATGCTGACACCAGTGGTATATGAAACAACTATACGCCGTACATTCATATTTACATAATTGTACGCTGTACAATTAAATACATTATATATATATATATATATATATATATATATATATATATATAATTGTATCAATAACAAAACGATTAACTTCTATGTCGTATATGCAATAGCAAAATATGAATATTATTATAATACGCTTGAAGAAAAAGTAAATAAATATTTTAGGGTAAATTATGTTACCTAAAATATGTAGTATTTTAATAAGAGGAAAAAACTTTCCGAACTCATAATATAGAAATAATAAGGCTTTTGGATATAGTTCTATTTCGAATTATTAAACATAATTCATTTTTTATTTCCGGACGAAGAAGAAAACTATTTCCAAAAGTCTTATTATTTATTTTCCAAATTTCTTCAAGTACTTTCGACTAATGTTTATTGATCCATGTATTTATGCTTTTAACTTAATGTATATTTTTCGAATGTGGTTAATAATATGTATTAACTTTGTCAATTTTATTGTTAACTTTTGAAATTTAGATTATACTCAGTAAATAATTTGATTTGCGATTTGTTAATTTGTTAATTTGGCGGTTGTTAAATATTTTTAGTTAATATTGACAACTGTTAAACTAAAATATGGTCAGTTCTGAATTTTTAACATGAAAAATTGTTATTTTTATTTATTTGCTGGATTTATAAAATTTAACAAAAAGACACGTTAATAATAACAAGTAAATTTAGCTAATTTATCAATTAGAAATTGTTAAAGAAAGTTTGTATCATTTGTAACAACTTAATTTGTTATAAAAACTATGATTTATTGTTCTGCTTCAATATAATTACTAAAAAAGCACATAAAAATAATTGTTAATAATTACTATATTCACAATTATAGTTACGAAATACACAAAATAATTTGTTACTTGATAACAAATTTTAAACATTTATAAATTAACAGAAATTGGATTGCCTGGGATTAAATATTTTGTCAATTTTGACTATAATGTGTTAATAACAATTATGTTTCTTATATTCTTAATTTTGAAGATGGTAATAAATTTACGGTAACATTAATGTAGTTGTAGTTCCTGTGTGTTTTATTCGTCAAAAATTTAACACGAGTACTTAATTCTATTATTATTTATGTATTTTACTCTTAATAAACTATATAACTCGCTTAAGTATTCTCTACTCTCATCTGCTCCAGTCTCTATTTCCGGTTTCCGGTTCGCATCCCCCCTTCCCGTGTCAAACACAACACAGATAAAGGGTTCACGTTGAGCCAAGACGGAATAAGGAATATGATTTATTTATTCTCAGCGCTCAGCCATGGCCATGCAGTCGTCACTCGAGCTTAAGACTTGCTTTTGTTTGTGGCAGTGTGGCAGTCAAAGCCTACGTGACGTGGTCCAGCGGGATTCTTTTGTTTGTGAGGAGAGCGCGGTGAACGTCGAAGGCAGACGCGAATCCAGGTGTAAATTTAACTTTGGTGTTTGTAGGGAGCGGTTTGTGTGTGTGCCGCTCTGCTGGAAGTAAGAGGATTGTGTATTGCTAGAAATAGAGGGTAAAACAAGAGTTTGAAGAATAGGTACGCCTAGTTTTTAAACATACTTAATTGTATTCAGAATAAGGGTAAATAACTCCGTGGTTACCATCGGGGTGTGTATCATGTTATTGAGTAAATGATCCAAATGGATTCAGACAATCTCAATTTTTGCAAAAATCTCTTTTTATTCCTATTTATACTACGTTCTAATTTTTAAGATGGTACTGTACAGCAATCAGGGTAAGAAACCGGTTAATTTAGTTCATTATTTAGCTGTAAAACCCGATGTAAAACCCTGTTCTGTGTATTTTGAACGCGTGTCGCAGGCGAGCCTTTTGTCCTCTACTAGTTACTATGTACTACCATAATATAGACACAGTATAGGTGCTTTAAGCAGTAGTCGCATTCCCCAGTTTTTTTTTTTGTAACGTGAAAGTTTGGGCTTGAAGCGATAAGCCCCGCCCTGGGGACTAATAGTCCCAGTATCGACCGCTGATGTCATTAACATGGCCTGCCGCCACAATACTTTTCTATTTGAATTTGACGTATATTAAAATTGACCGCTGCGCCGCTCAGTCCGCAAGGCGGGGCATAAGATGCGCAAGAAAATCTGACATGTTATAAAACATCAAAGGGCTTCCATATTATTAAGAGATGGCGTAGATTACAATTCCCACAAGGTGCATGTCAAATTCATTTTGTATGATATCTTATGATGTCGAATGCTTGCATTAGTATTGGTAGTTTGATTTTATTGGCAGCAGAACTGTTGAAAGATACACTGCAAATTTTTCTGTTTTTATAGGTTTTTTTGGAGAAAATTCAATCTTAACCTATAATCTACAAATACAATGAACCTTTCATTTGTACATATTATTTAAATAATACGGCTTAAACAAATGTTATACTTATATTGGAATACTCTTAAAATTGCTATTGTTATTAATTTTTAAAAAATAACAATTAATTTCAAAAAGCAATGAAATTTATATATCTTATGGCCAGTTTAGCTTTCTACCACTAGTTAGCGTATTTTAATTTTGGAAGCACAATAGTACCTATACTGTGGTGTAGATGCTATAAGCAGTAGTCGCACACCCCGGTTTCTTTTGTAACGTGAAAGTTTGTCCTTGAAGCGAAAAGCCCCGCCCAAGGGACTGGTAGTTCCAGTATCGACCGCTGATATCAGTAAAATCGCCTGCCGGCAAAATTGAAAATTGTCCAGTTTTTAGGGTTATATTTTGTTATATTTTATTTTGTATTTAGTGTTTTATCGATTCGCAAGGTTAGTATTTAATTATTTACACTAGCACAATATATTTTATATTTTTATTACTTCTTTTTTTTTTTCATTGTGAATAAAGAGATTTTTTATATCTATCTTACCTTTTCACTAATTTTAGCGATGACACATTTTTAATTCTTTTAAATGAGTGTCTGTACTTTCAACCCCTATAATGCACTTATTAGGTACCTGATGTGAGGGTCGACCAGGTAAGTAACTATTTTGGCGAGCACTATACAAAACGACTTGATCAAGATAAGAGTGAAGAGACGGAGGAGTAAGGCAATTGATAGGAATAAATGAAGACAGATTTTCGAGGAATCCACAGCCCACTCCGGGCTGTAGAGCTAGAAATGTTTATCTAATTACCCTTGTAGTTCATCCTCCACTTATATCTTTGAGGCTGTATTTTAACGAAAAAGTATTCACCATCTTCATATTCCCTTTCCCCTTGAAGAAAATTGTGGTCCGCCACTGTACCAAACTATTTATTGAGAAACCCCGGTCTTAAACGCGTAGATGCATCAAATTGCAGAAATCAATAAACCCAAATAGAAGCAATAGAGAAATAATGAGCAAACCAGGCCGATGATCAACTTCGAACCCAATAAGAAAGCACTCCAAATCTAATAACACTCGAGCAACAACGCAGTATCAAATATGACATAACTGTAACTCGGCGTAACGTACAGAGATGATGTCAGCAGTTAAAGAAATGATTAAAGTAAATATCACATGAATGGAATAATTTCAATAATGTTCGCCTACATGCATCAGAGTCGCTCGCGCAGCATTGGGCCACTCTATAACTCTATGAACGTATATTAGGTCATCTATAAGTGTGTCATGCTATTTGAGATCATAGTTACTGTGTAGGAGACGGAGAATGGTTGTCATGGCGTATGTCCACTGTTAGATGCGTATTTTGTTCTTACATGATATGTAATACTTTGTAATATAGTTTTTCTACGACCACTTAGAAATCTGTTCATTGTAAGTTTGTTGTTGCTAGGGATATGAGGTACATTGCAAGTATCGTGCGAAATGAATTTGTTTTGTGAGTATTTCAATACAGGTCAGCTCATTTAAGTACAGGTGCCATTGCTAGGATACATATCTCGAATTGTTAAATATTCTAATGGTAAAAGCGGGACAAATTTATTATTAAAATTAATTTAATTAGGAAATAATATCGTGGTCGTAGAAAAAGTATAGTGTACAACTCGCATGGAATGTTCATTTCATACCCCCTTATGATTTGCAGCATTCGCCTTCGATCCATGCTACAAACTTTCATACTCGTAGGAAATGAGTACCATTCCATGCTCGTTGTACAATATTCTATTTTCTACGACCACTTAGAAATCTGTTCATTGTAAGTTTGTTGTTGCTAGGGATATGAGGTACATTGCAAGCATCGTGCGAAATGAATTTGTTTTGTGAGTATTTCAATACAGGTCAGCTCATTCAAGTACAGGTGCCATTGCTAGGATACTTATTTAGAATTGTCAAATATTGGACTGGTGACAACGAAACAAATTTATTATTAAAATATAAATTAATTAGGAAAAAATATCGTGATCATAGAAAAAGTATAGTGTACAACTCGCATGGAATGTTCATTCCATACTCGTATGATTTTTTCATACTCGGAGGAAATGAGTACCATTCCATGCTCGTTGTACAATATACTATAGCATTACATTTATTGGTATAGATATGAAGTTACTGCACTATGTAAAGGGATCAAACATTTCCTCATTCATTAGATCATGAATAATGGGGTATTTCACCATTAAAAAAAAAAAAATAAAACTATCTAAATTGAAGATTATCTGTACTTTTAAAAAGTCTTAATTGTTATTCATTAAGCCACAATGATTTTTTTGAAATGTTGTGAGGTCATTATAGAGGTGTTGCTGGATCTCAAACAGTAGAGATTGTAAATAATTGTAGTCACATGAATGTTATAATTTATTCGGAAAATAATTTAAATGGAATTAAAATAGCTTTTATATCAATCGGCCAAAAACAATGTTATCCAGAATAATATGTATGTCCAATTTTTAGTAATAAGAGCCTGAATAGCCGCCCCTGATCATTAAAAGTAAATATTAATAATAATAGTTCATGAAATGGATTGTTCTAATTTTAATAAAATCTAATTGTTCAAACTCTAAAACCTCACCTTCTAATCTCTAATCCTCACAATCTAAATCTAGATCAGATCAAATTTGGGCAATTATTTTCAACTTTCAAATATAACTTAGTATAATAGTATAATAATAAATATAAATGTTAATTATATAAATTGATTTTTTTCGTAATATAGTGATTTAGATTCTGTAAGTCCCAAATTATGAAGATTGATGAATACCGTGAAAAACATTCCTTTGAATGTTCACATAACACTACAAGAACATATGAATGTTCCTAATCTATCAAAGATTGTAAAATTTTCTAATTTTAATGAAGATATCCAACATTTAGGTCATAGATTTTTGTTGCTTCATTCTTTTTATCCACTGCACTTATTACGAAATATACAATTAATCAAAATGAACTAATTACACAAATAAATTTCACGGTATAAAACACGGCCAACGAAAGTGATATATGAACCATAAGCCATACACTTTGCTGCATTTTGCCTGCATAGCTTGGCAACCTAGTCTCATGCTAATAATTCCTCCACACTACGAACACCTCGCACCTTCCATGTTTATTAGATATATGATAATAACGGGCTAAATTAATGTGAGATGAATCACTTTACGCCATCCACATTCATTAGTGTTAATTATTATGTTCCGCGCTGCTATTGTGAACATCCCTTTACGACAGAATTACGCATGAACTCACACTCAATATATGAAAAATTTATTTTTAGCTCTTTTTGAAATAAAACAAACTACTTTTACTAAAACATTATTATATCTTCAGTTCTCTTTATTCCTCTTCTTACATATTATAGGTAGTGATTAAAATAGGTAAAATTTTATTTTCATTAACAAGAAATTGGGCTATAGATTATAAGATTCTCAGTTAGAATTCCAGTCATTTTAACTTCCCTCCATTACCATATTTGGGGGCCATGGCCTGGCGGCTAATAGTAATAGGCATATTTCACGTAACCCTTAAATTTCTCAAGAAACAGAAAACGTCCTACATATAATTTGGATTTAATCTTGACCACTGACTTATATGCCCGTATTCATAGTCAGTACTTCGCCTTGACTCATACTTGAGTATGCCTTGAGTATCAAATTTTGTTTCATAGTCGCTACTTGGTGTGCAAGTAATTCTTCGCGCATGCTCAGACTCCAGTCAATCTCCGACCAACCTTGAGTAATGCTTGATGCTTTTTTTTTTAAATTTAGATAAATTTGATCATTGAAAATTGACGTTAGCTGTCATTGTGCCAAGTTATTTTGAAATATCTCAGTAAATTATGCTTTAATAACAATTTTTGTTATTAAAATAATGTTCCAAATATTATTATCTACAACTGTTTTAAAATATTTCTCTTATTGTCACCATTTACAAATTACAGCACGTTATTATATTTTTGCAATACCTGTACTGTAAGTTACCCATTAATAACAAAATTTAAACACAGTAAGTGGAACTTTTATTGCACAATTGGTTTCCATGGTTACATCATTTACTTACCGTCCACAATGGATGGTAAGTGAAACTTACTGTTCATGGTGAATTTTATTTTTAACCCAATCTGACAGCTGTTAATTTTGATACCTATTTTTCCTTTTCTTATATTTACGCAGGTATTGCAACAAATAACTTACTAACCTCGAACTGTAAGTGATTTTTTAGGTCTCGAATGTTTAGGAAATCTCAACCCTACGGGTCTCGACATCCCAAACTACATTCTCGACCTAAAAACTATCACTTACAGTTCACGGTACGTAATATACTATTTGACATATTCGTTTAAATCTGCAAACCTATGCTTTTTGATAAAAAAAGAATTCTTGAAAAAAGTCATTTTTTGACATGTGTCATAATATTTGGAAGGGATGAGTGTTTCTTACACATTTCTTGATAGTGGTGGTCCGTGTTCCTGCATTGTTCGATAAGAAATCTATGGCGGGAGGTATTGTGGTGCCCACAACAGATTTTTTAATATAAAGTTTACTGTCAAACTGTCAAATTACAAATATTTGCAACGCAACAACAAAAAATTCTCCAAATCTCTATCTTAAGGTTAGTAGTAGTAAGTTAGCCGAGAATTCACGAACTTTCGACTATGAAACATGTCATGTGCTTTAGATCAAGAACGACCGGAGTAATGCTTGGCGGAGTAATACTCAAGTACCAAAGTGGGGTAAATAGCTCCGTGGTAACGTGTCGGACTGTGGATCATGAGATCCTCAGTTCGAATCCCACTGCCGACAGTTACAAATTTAAATTTACCCCTGTGGTTCCCCCTTCACTAACATCCTTGGGGGCTATGATTTGACGGCTGGTAACCGCAATTCATACGCAAAAATATATTACTTACCGAGATCTGCATAAGCAGAGTGCCACACCCGTAATGGGTAAAAGGCGTGATGATATATTTATTTATATATTTATTTATAGTATATTTGAAGAAATGAAATGATTCCTGATTTATCTTCAAGAATATTGCTATAGTTGTCACTTCCACTAAATGGTAATACTAAACAATTCATATGTAAATCAGTAGTTTTAAGGTGCATCAACCGATTACTAATTGTAATTAATAAATGAATCGATCTGAAGCCAGCTTTAGGGGGCTCAGACTATTTTATTATACTTGAATACTTTGGATAAATTAAATATTCGTGTAACTTTCAAAAATACTGCATAATATTTCCGAACGTCTAGAGCCTACGCCTGCAGTCATACATTACACAGCTAAAGACCAAATTAACACACCTAAATCGCCAGCTACGTTTCTAAAAATCGTGTAAATCACACATAACACCAGGTATAAACACACACTACACGTGATACGAGCTTAAGAAATCTACCAGACACTGTGATTTCTTACACACACACACACATACTCCTGGTAGACTAGTACGTGTGTGTAGTGTGTAAAGCAAGCTAGCACACATCAATTGCGGGTAATTTGAAATGTATTCAGGCACGCACACTGAATAATGAGTAGGAGCACGCGTGCGCAAAGGCGTACCACGACTCATGAGGACGGGTAATAGTAGGCTGCAGCATTATTCATTTGTCTAATTACTTTCACATATCTCCGAATCTATAACAGATGATTGTAGATGATATTTAAAACGTACGTTAATATTTATTAATACTATATACAAATTAATAAAATATTTTCTACGCACATTATTAGGCGGTAATAGCTCCGTGGCATCGCATAGGAGTGTGTAACAAATAATTCTCAGTTCGATTCCCGCTACCAACAACTAATATCACCGTCGTCAACAATGCAACTAAAATTTATTTGTATTTTATGTATGTTTATGTGAAATAAGAGTGCTTTGGATAGAGAATGGTTGAATATTTTCTAAGAAAAACATTGTTATACATTGTTTATTGTTATTTGTTATGTGCTAAAACTGTTAATTTTAATAGAAATTTGGTAACACCTTTGTTTGATATATTTATTTTTCATTTGTTTTCTATCCAAAGCACTCTTATTTCAGACTGATATAAATAAAATTCATATTGAATGTTTCTCAGTTTATTTTTATTATATTACAACTAGCGGACCTTGTAGGCAGACGTTGTCCTGTTGCAAATCTCGCTATTGGGCTTCCAAAATTAAAGTACGCTAACTAGTGGTAGAAAGCTAAACTAACCATACATACGTATATAAATTTCATTGTATTTTGAAATAAATTCTTATTTTTTAAAAATTAATAACAATAGTAGTTATTTTAAAAGTATTCCAATGTAAGTATAACATTTGTTTGAATTTGTGGACAAACGAAAATTTATAGTGGCCAAAATTTTTGTGGATTCTAATGAATAAATTAACTAACTATATTCCTTATGTGTTTGACATATTTTTAAAGAAGAAATGTGAGTAATTAATGAATCTCACTTCTTAGCAATTTGATCATCGATAAATCCAACTGTCCGTAATCCTTGTGCCGGACAAACTTTAAATAAACAAAGAATTTTACAGCGAATCACATTTTAGCGATCTCATCGTCAGGTTATTTTTACACGCTTCCATAAACAAATTCTGCTTTTAATGTAAACTATTTATGAGAAAACGGAAATATGTAGTACGCTATTAAACTGAAACAAATGATTGTTTTCATTATCACAAAGTAAGTTAGTTTATAGTGCAGTTTTACAATTCTAACAGCTTTTGGTGTGATATGAGTCATCTGTTTATCGACTGTTCAAATTTCTGGAACCATCGTCATTGTGAAGTAGCTTTGAATAATTTAAAACGGTACATACATTTTTACAGAGAAATTAGTGGGGGCGGTCGCCTTAATTACTGCATTAAACATTTTCTGTGACGTTCGTGCTCATTATTTTAATAATTATTTCGTAAGTAAGCTACCTATTGAATTTTTCCATGAATTCTAGAATATTTGTTGAAGGAAACTACCACGTTTCACAAAAGAAAATATCTATACTAGTTAATACAAAATACATATTCAAATTTTTTAGGAAAAAGTATACCTGTTTTTCCAGTTGGTTTAATTTGTTATTGTATTTTTAGAAATTTGAATTCTGCTGCGTATAATATTTACCTATAACCGTATAATTATTTGTCACTTCGAGGATATTACATATGCAGAGTGTAGAATTTAAAAAGGCATGCAATAAGGCCCATTTGGTTTCTTAAAGATTAATATTTCACGATATATCAATTGAGACGTTATTTAGCATATCAACTTTTTTCTAAGGTCTAGTATTTCCAACCTCAGATTAACTAGATTATTTTTTGACGTTTATTTAAACCAATCAAATGCTTTATTGTATGTCACGTGTCTGCGTTTTAACCAATCCTGTCATTATTATACTGAGAATAATGCTCTTGTGATAATTCCCGGCAATTTTCTCTGTAGCTTTTTTGTTTTTGTTGACAGATGTCAGATGTCAGATAGTTACCATCATTACAAGTAAAGATTGATTTAGTGGCGTGCCTGATGAAGAAATCAAAAAATAATCTAATTAAATGTAACTCGAGAGTTCGATAAATTAGAAAATAATTCGCCAGTATCTTTCTCAAACTTGTCGCCATTTGGCAATAGCCACTCAAGCCCTACGGGCTTTCGTGGCTATTGCCTGGCAACAAGTTTTCGAAAGATCTGTCAAATTATTTTCAATTTATTCTCACCCTCTTGTTATATTATTACTGAGAATAAATTTAACGGTGAAATAAACAAAAAATATCGAATAAAGATGAAAGTTAGTATAATAATCATCATTTGAGCTATGATTTTTGATTCCATATTTTTTGTTTATTCCTCTGCTAAATTTATTCTCTAGTCTAGGTTGGAAATACCGGTCCTAGAAGATATAGTAAAAACGTCTTTGTGGGCTAAATTCACGCTGCCGCAACACATTTAATAGTTAACAAATTTTAATACGGCATTCGTTTGCCCACGGTTTGCTCATGTTGCCAAACAAAAAGTTTTGTTTGCCCACGAAAAAGAAATGAAAAAAAAAATAATATTTTCGTCATGAATTCAAAATATCAATAAGTAAGATAACATAAGTTTAAAAAAAAAACTTCTTTTCCCGCTAAATTGAAATAGAAAGTTAATGTTTTGTCTAACGTTTGCCCACTATACATTTTCGTTTACCCACAAATGCAGCAAAATAGTACCTTTGCGGGCTAACTTGACGCTGGCGCAACATATTTAATAGTTAACAGTTTTAAAAACAGCATTCGTTTGCCCACGGTTTGCTCAAGTTAGCCCAATAAAAAGTTTTATTTGAGCACGAAAAAGAAAGAAAAAAAATTTTTTTTCATCTTAAATTCATAATATTAATAAGTAAGATAACATAAGTTTAAAAAAAAAGCTGGATAAACGAAAATTTATAGCGGGCAAATATGGGCAAACGTTGGACAAACGATTTACAAAATATTAACTTTTTATTTCAATTTAGCAGGAAAAGATGCTTTTTGAAACTTATATTATCTTACTTAATGATATTTTGAATTTTCTACAGAAAACAATATTAGAAAATATTGTAGTACATAATAATACTCAAAGACTTTTTAAGCATTTTTTTTTTGCATAACCAAGACATGTTAAATTTAATCGATTAAATTCTTAGCACTCGTGAAATAACTATAGAAAATTCTACGGTATTTTTATTTTGGGTACAAATTAAATGTTTCCGTAATGCACATCTATTAAATTCTGACTTAGTCTAGTTGGGGCGAATTATGGGGGCAGTCCAGCCAGTAATTTTTCGTAGCGATATCGGCGTAGGCCACGTCCGATCGGGCGAGTTACAAACCATGCACATTTGAGAAAGTATTAAATTTGATTTTTAACGAACGTTGAATGTTCGCCGGCGCTGATGTGCTCGATGCCCGTGTTGGGTTGCGCGTGTAGCAGAGTGTTGAAACTTTATGAATATTGCGGGCCACATATCACCGTTAATATGGTCTGCAGGGACGCGAATTCTTGAATTATCGAGTCTAGCGCTAACGTTCGTTTCTACGCCGCTTAGGGACTTACTAGAGAATGAGCAGAACCGCAATAAGACGATTTTCATAGATAAAATTGTTTTAAGTATCTGTAGAGTTTCACGTATGTAATATACTGAATGCACAATGTAAAACAGCTTTTTACCGCTACATCCTGTAAGGGAAGTATAGGAATCATGCTAAATTGTTAAAACAGATTCTGATTTTTACTTTCTTATACAAAGTATAAGAAGTATTGGAATCACGAAAAAAATCGTAGACGAGATTTTTGCGGAAATACATATTTTGACGTCCATTGAATCCGTTAAGACCAATTTCTCAATGATGTCTGTGTGTAAGGATGGATGGATGTCCATGTGCGCAATATCTCATGAACTAGACAAGATATGTAAACGAAACTTGGAATATATAAGATTCATGAAAAAATGAAGAGCTGAGTTGATTTTGATTGAAATTGAAAAACCGGGAGAGGAAGTTTACTGAACACACAAAACAATAAATTCCATTTATTTCAAAAATAGAATCAAATATGAGAAAAAGTTTCAAATGTTAGCAAAAAAATTTGGAATATAAAATGTTATTTGCTCCTTTCTTGAACATGCTTCTACTCGTAATTTAGAGAAAAACTAAATTATATGTTTAAGAATATATTTCTATAATCTTACTTACAATGGGAACAAAAACTAAAACATTTTTAATATCTATGTGTCAAACGTGTCAAATAATTGTAAAGTGTCAAAAATATGTGTCGTGTGAAATATTATAAAAGTAATATTTGTATTATTAGTTAGAAAGTTTTGAAGACTATATTGAGAACAAAATTAAACAGGTTTAACATCTATATATCAAATAAATGTCAAAATAGTCATACGCAAGGAACAAGTCATACGTGTTCAGTTGGTTTTATTTGTATAAGAAAGTAGTGTGGTGCCCACACCAGATTTTTTTTCATCATTTCTGTACTTCCTTATATTGTGAATAAAAAATTGGAAACGAAACAATTTGAGATAAATTATGATAATATAGAAATGAAAGAAGCCAGAAACAAGGGATCGTGAAACACCAAAGAACATCTGGAGTTCTGGACTTCTGGACTACCATATTCAACAATATCCTGAAGAAAATAATGTTAGACAACAAAATACTGACCAATAAAAAAATATCGTACTCTCCTACCTAGAGCAACACATTGCTCTATAGCCATCCAAGCTCTTTCAACGTTTAACATCAGAAACAGTTCGCTTTCTATCGACGCGTCTCTTACGTAGACGTAGCGCAGTCCGCATGGTATGACGACTCAGTCACGCTCTAGTAACCCACCAGCCGAGGTGGCACGGCTGCGAAGCCTTAGACTGTGACCGAACCACAGTCAGGAGATTCAGGTAAATTCGTCTCGTACGAGTGTATGTCTCACATGTGTAGGTTGTACTTCAAGAGTGGGTTGAACACTTGTTTACTATTTGCGATAAAATCTGCAGATTTGTTGTAAGACGACGATGAGACGTTCCGGAAACTACTGTTGTAGGAATGGTGCTGAGACGTGAAATACGTCGACATGGAGTTCTGAGAAATGACTCGTTGTTTATATTAAAAGTGTAGACTAAATCATTAAAGATATACGGCTTTCAAGTGAAAATTGCTCCTAGCGTTCCCCGTACAATAGCATCTTTAAGGACCGTTACTTGATCCAAAATAGGTAAATGACATAATAATTTTATTTTTTAGAGATTTGTTTTTCAAATAGCAACAATTTTTCCAGCGACAGCCAATATGACATCTTACAGCTGGTTCGTGTCCAGTTTAGTTTTCCATTTCACAACAAACACAAATTTTAATTGATAATGGTATGTCCTACGCCCTTGTCCTTCTAGTACGTTGAAGAGCGGGATATTTAACATAAAATGAACGATGGCGGATAGAATTTCGTTATTTTTGCGTTTTACCGTTTTCAAGATATGAGGGTTTAAAGTTTTTAAGTTTTAACAAGCAACCCTTAAAAACTACCCTATTTTCAACTTCAACCTGCCATAACATATAATTGAGAATTTAACGCACATACGTGGCAACCAATAAAATCACGAATTTGTTTCAAATTAAGCCAATGAACGACAAGCTTTACCGATTGTAATCACTAGTGAAAATTAATAAGCGATTATACTTCACTGTAAATAAAAATCCTAGTTGTCATGTAAATGAAAGCTATATTGACAATTGTTTTTTTAAACGTCAGAAAGAAAAAGTGTGTAAACTCGTGTAAAATGGAAAATTGCAGATGGGGAAATGTATCTACAATAGAGATAACTAGCAAAATTGAAGAAAATATCCCAAAAAATACTTAAAAGGCGAAGAAATATGAGATCTGAATCAAGTGAACAATCGATGTTCTTCCAATGTACTTTCAATGTACAAAATTTTAATTGTGGTAATCTTTAATTTGTAGTAGCTATGTATGTTGTAATAAATAAGTACAATTTTTATTGAGTATCATTTGCTTGTTAAATTCTCACGCAAAATACAACTCGTGACATGACCATTGCCAAATTATTTTTTTGACATAATTTTGAATCGCACTCGTTATATTTCCATTTCCATAACAACTCATTAAAATTAATGTCAAAAAATAATCGGCAATGTCCATATCACTTGTTATATTACTTATGATTATACGTTGTGGCACTGCCATAACATATAATTTATTATACGTTGTGCCACTGCCATAACATATAATTTATTATACGTTGTGGCACTGCCATAACATATAATTTATTATACGTTGTGGCACTGCCATAACATATAATTGATTATACGTTGTGGCACTGCCATAACATATAATTTATTATACGTTATGACACTGCCACACCATATAATTTATTATACGTTGTGGCACTGCCATAACATATAATTTATTATACGTTGTGGCACTACCATACCATATAATTTATTATACGTTGTGGCACTGCCACACCATATAATTTATTATACGTTGTGGCACTGCCATAAAATATAATTGATTATACGTTGTGGCACTGCCATAACATATAATTGATTATACGTTATGGCACTGCCATACCATATAATTTATTATACGTTGTGGCACTCCCATAACATATAATCTATTATACTAAAATTATATTAAAAAATTTCACTTCGGGGTATTGGTTTTCAATACCGGGATTTTACTTATTCAATTCCGGGATCTCCGATATTCAATACCGGGAATATTAGTACTCAATACCGTAAGTTAGAAGATTCTAGATAATTAACTGACTTCAAATTAGTAACATGTTAGATGAAAACACAAAAGAACTGATAAATACAGAAACGCAAATTTATATTTCATTTTCATTTTTACTTTCTTATACAAAGTATAAGGTAGTATTGGAATCACGAATAAAATCGTTGACGAGATTTTTGCGGAAATACATATTTTGACGTCCATTGCATCTGTTAAGTCCAATTTCTCAATGATGTCTGTGTGTGAGGATGGATGGATGGATGTCATGAACGAGACAAGATTTATAAACGAAACTTGAAATTTATAAGTTTCATGAAAAAAATGAAGAGCTGAGTTGATTTTGATTGAAATTGAAAAACCGGAAGAGGAAGTTTACAAGACACGCAATACAATAAATTCCATTTATTTCAAAAATAGAATCAGCTATGAGAAGAAGTTTCAAATAAAAGATGTTAGCAAAAATATTTGGAATATAAAATGTTATTTGCACTTTTCTTGTACATGCTTCTAATTTTGAGAAAAACTAAATTATATGTTTAAGAATATATGTCTATAATATTAATTACAATGGGAACAAAAACTAAAACATTTTTAATATCTATATGTCAAACGTGTCAAATAATTGTGAAGTGTCAAAAATATGTGTCGTGTGAAATATTGTAAAAGTAATATTTGTATTATTAGTTAGAAAGTTTTGAAGACTATACTGAGAACAAAATTAAACAGGTTTAACATCAATATATCAAATAAGTGTCAAAATAGTGATACGCAAGGAACAAGTTATACGTGTTTAGTTGGTTTTATTTGTATAAGAAAGTAGTGTGGTGCCACACCAGATTTTTTGTTTTTGTTGACAGATGTCAAATGTCAGATAGTTATCATCAACACAAGTAAAAATGAGCAAAAACGATAGATTTAGTGCTGTGCCTGATAATGAAATAATAATCTAATTAAATATAACTCGCGAATTCGATAAATTAGAAAATAATTCTCCAGTATCTTTCTCAAACTTGTTGCCATTTGGAAATAGCCATTCAAGCCCTACGGGCATTCGTGGCTATTGCCTGGCAACAAGTTTTCGGAAGATCTGTCAAATTATTTTCAATTTATTCTCACACTCTTGTTATATTATTACTGAAAATTTTATTCAGCGATGTGGCTTATTTTTTGTTAAATGGCAAAGCAAAAGCAAAATTCTCTTCTTTGTGGTAAAGAAAATCTATAAGCCATTATAGAGACGGCGTTACATAAACAAGAAGTCACTATGTTTGGTGTGCTTATAGGCTGTTGGAATAATTAGTCCACATTTCTGTAAAAATGATTGACTGAATGAAAGATCCTTCATAATTTAGTCACATGAATTGTCTATATCATCATAGTTTGACGTACGTAATATTTGTGTATCATCTGCGTATGAATGAATTACACAAAAAGTTAAAGTTTGAGGTAAATAAGCTATGTAAATTAAGAAAAATAATGGCCCGAGATTTGAGCCTTGGGGCACACCACGTGTTAAAGAAAATTCACCAAAAATCATTGTTTTAGAATCTTGTACCACATTGACAATAAAGCTTCTATTACAGAAATAGTTTACTCATCGACTAATTTCGAGAATAATCTAAGATTAGTTATTCGTATTAGCAGAAAGTGGGGCCAGTGTAACTTACAACAAATATACAGCGACGATAGAAGTTGTTATTAGTTTAGTCGAAATTCGAGAAGATAGATGGTGCGGTTATTATATGCAAACATATCATCCCGAGGCACCAGCACCACATTGCACCGAGCCAACATGCAAATTACAAATACACCCACTTTCCTACCAACTAACACAGGAGAACAAGATCATCTTTCGTCAGCTGGTCACTCATTCAAATTGCACTCGTATACGCTTTGTCCGCGATGTGTTGACCAGTATGTCATCAAAAATATTTCTCGTAAACCTATTTGGAAACTAGATTATATTTACCAACCTTTCTCGGTAAATGAGTGCTGGAAAGAAGCTTGGCAGAATGTTCACATTTTTAATGAGATCTAGTGGAAAATCCTACGAAAAAAGTCCTGGGGTTTGATCTTTGGTGTAAACTTAATCGTATTCGAACGGGCCATGGTGACAGTAATGATAGACTTCATTTGTGGAATATAAGTGACATTTTGGCTTGTGAATGCGGTGCCGAAATATAAACAATTACGCATATTGTGGAATATTGTCCAGTTAATAAATTTGGACACAATTGATTGTTCCAGACCCTTCTAGAAACAAGGAACGTGGTATATAAAAGAGCGAGTCAGTGAGACTCAGTCAGTCAATCAGTTGACTCCCGAGGTACTAAAGAAGTACATAAATATATCGCGCGGTCTGAATATAAATATAACGTTCTAAATAAATATCGCTCGGCTAGATAATATAAATAATAGTGTTTATTTATAGTAGTGATAAGTGTTAGTGTATAAGTTTTTGTATTTGTTATTTAAGTGTTATATACCTAGTTTTAATTAACTTTTACTATTTATTATAATAATTATTCATTACTTGTTATTAATAATATTACTATTAAAAAAACGTTAAAACCCACAAACGTACAATATATTCCACTTAAATATTATTATTTCTTAATCTTAAATAAGTTATTTTGTATAATATGCTGTTTTTTGTGTGTATTCACTAGCATTGTATATTACGTACACCTAATATCAAATAAATATTTTTATTATTATTATCAAATTGACTTTTCTAAAGCGTATGATATGGTTGATCATAGTTTACTCATTGCCAAATTGCGGTATTATAAATTTTCTGACAGTGCTCTACGCTGGTGTACAATCTAATTTGTACTATATTTATGTAATTAAGTATGAGTAAATATTCTTATTTTTTTAAATTTTCCTATACGCCTATACGATAGCACTGGTTAAATTTAATGTACTTATTTATGTTACACCCTGTATGTATAGTTTACAAAGTATTATTAAGAATGTGTTTGCCTTGAATGTAACTATAAAAAAATACGTATGGCACTCAGGGACTGCCGCGGTAAAGCTATTGAATAGCATTTTTTATCAACTTATGCAATTATAATTATTTATTTATTTTATTTATGCAGTATTTTTTTTTCTTTGATATTAATTCAAGTTACACTTTTTGAGCGTGGTGACCGATAAGAAAACAATTTTTTTTCTTTTATTGAATAAATGAGAAGTTAATATTGTTTAAAATATTTTTATTATCTTACAATATATGTAGGTTATTCAGGAATTAAAATTTTGGACGCGGCCAAAAAGCACGCTGTATCACCTAGCATTGTGTCTAAAAGAGATAGAATCAGTTATGAGCAGTTAGCAGCTAGTCTACACGCATACGTCTAGTCGCACGCACACAAACACCGTGCCGAAGTCTGCCGAACTGAAACGACGTTAGACGATGCACGGCTTTTAACGCCGCATCGCTGTGCCGGTCGGAGTGGGGGGTGTCAGGTTTTTTCGTTACGGAATTTCTTGATTCGGTCGCCGCGCTCAGAGCCTGCGATAAAAGCTATGCAATAGCTTAATAGTTTGATTACCAGAATTTTAAAGGAACCGTATTGTCAATATACATAACACATTATCAGTTTGTCTCGGGCGATCACCTAAGTTAGCCTAACGAAAAAACCGGCCTTGTAGAACATCCATTCTCCTATCGGTATAAACATTTGCGATCGACTAATACCCAAGTTCACTGAAATACAAAACAACTTCACGATATGACGTGAAGATGCGACTGCACAAGATCAATACACTACGTCTATGATTTGAGCCGCGAGTTGTAGCCGCGAAATACACAGAGGATACTTTCTCTCTCGCCGAGGACTCGCGTCGAGTTCAGCTGCACTCTCCGCTATCCCACAACAGCTTCGCCACCGCAACGAAAGGGGAATCCAGTTACGAAACTGGTTATAAATAGACACGCATACAGACGCACCGTGCAGACACTGCACGCTACGCTGGTGCTCGTGCAGACGAAGATGCGGAGAATTGCGATTATTTTTTAAAATTTTAACAATATGGATATTTATTTAAATATTACATTCATGAATGCACCATATGGTTCACAGTTACTGGCCTATCAATGACGACAAAAAAGCGGGACATAATAATTATTTATGTATCAAGGCACTGAAGTTTAACTTTTTATCACGAATATGGAATTTAATTGCCGAGGCCCTTGAGGCCGAAGAAAATAAACCATATGAGTGATAAAATGGAACTTCAGTGCCGAGGTATATATTAAATTTTATTTGAAATCTAAATTATTAAAAAAACTGTAAAAAATATTTTATATAGGTTAAGTTTATACATCTGTCAGTTGTCAATTGAAACTGACACCCAGTGTTGCCAACCTCGAACAGTAAAGTTATCATAAATAACACTAAAAATTATGTGTTTTGTCTTCAATTTCTTCATCGGAATTAATTAGTTAATTCTGCTTGCAAATTTTGTTTCATTTGACGTACAAATTTACTACAATACGTCATATATCTGTCAAAATTATCCTACTTGTACAATAATTATTTAACAGTTGTCAACACTGGGTTGCTCAAAAGCATCGTATAATGGGTTACTTTAGGGACGATTTCTGAGCTTTTAATGACGATTTCTAAGTAATTTAGGGGCCGATTTCAAACAAAGGAGTATTTTTTACCTTTCGCCATATCCTGTAAGGGAGGTATAGGAATAATGCTAAAAATTCTATAGTGAGTTTTCAGTGGATGAGCACGTTTTAGGGTCCCTAGAATACGATTTTAATAGTTTCGCAATGATGTCTGTGTGTGGGTGTCTGTCTATCTGTCAGTCTGCAAGTATCTCTGGAGTTACAGTTTCTCAAAAACTACTAAACTGAAAATGTTGATATTTTGTATGTATCAATTGTATCCCCTTTGGAAGAGCTGATTAGTTTTTGGAGATAATCTAATAACCGGAAGTAGTAGTTTACGTGAAGCCCTATCAAGTTATTTTGAAAAATCTCAGTACATTATGGTTAAATGACAATTTGCAGTATAGTGCACCAACTGACAGATCCAGTCAAATATCACCCTCTCTACTAAGACATCGTCATGGTAACCAGTGAATGTAATACAGTTTTCTTTTTGGTTTGTTTCATTTGAAGCTTAAATATTGTGAGATTATTGTATATTCTAGTGCTAAATTAAACTGTAGTATGCAATCATGGAAGATTAGGTTTGGATATGTGAAATTCTATATAATTTTTTTTTAACAGTAAATATTAACAAACAATGAAATTTTTTTAAATCGCTAGTTATGATAAGGCACTAGAATATATGAGTATTCTCATCCGCCATTTTGGGTCCAAGTGTCATAAATAAAACAAATTATTGGAATCCAGTTACTTTAATTCTCTTATGTCAAATTTGAAGTTGATATTGATTAATAATTGTTATCTATCATTCTCTTAATTATTATATTTCATATTTAACAGGTAAGTGTACAGAATACTTTCTAATATATTACCGTATGATTTGTGTAGTTTGATTTTACAGGATTTCAAGAAATATGTTTTCAAATTTGACAGATACAAATTTTAAATGTTTTTTTTAAGTAACTGGATTCCAATAACTTGTTTTATTTATGACATCTGGACCCAAAATGGCGGACGAGAATATCTACATTCTTCTAGAGCTCTAGTTATGATAGTTATTGTTTATTAACTTGTCAATTTCTTTCAGTTTTGCCAACCTCAAATAATTCTAGTGTACTATACTGCAATTTTCCCTATTTGTTATTAGAAAAATATTTCAAATATTATTATCTACAATTATTTTTGGAAACATTTTTCTCTTACTTTCTCCATTTACGAATAACAACACCTTAAAGAAAATTACATTTTGACATTTTCATTTGGTTTAAATCTATTAGCCTGTGCTTTTAAAATAACAAAACACCGCTTGAAACATGTCCATTTTTAACAGGTGTCATAAGTGAAAAGTAAATTTTTTAAGGGATGGATTGTTTCATTTCAATTTGGTAAGAAATCTATAGTGGTGCCCACAACATATTTTTTTTATGAATGTGGTAAGCAGACGAATTGCTTTCATATGCCATTTAATGAGTGGATAATTGTGAATTTATGTGAACAACACAATCGACCATGTTCTTCAGTGAGATTCGAACCCACGACCTCTGGCGTGCTAGGCTAAAGGCTAGTGACAGCCACTATACCTCCGAGATCAGCAAGAAGTATTATTTATTATGCACGTGCAACATAAATAAGTATATTACATTTAACAAGTGATAGAACGCATTGAAAACAACAATATTTCCTTAATAAAGTGTAAAAAATACTCGAAATATAAGTCATACAGCATATATTCTTCTTACATAACCAACGTTTCAGTTTACACTTAAACCTTCCTAGGGGTTAGAAAGATCTTACAACAAACATTCATGTAATAAATACATTCATAAACAATCATTCGTTTTTTGAAAACTTCGTACATAGAAAATCAAGACACATACACATTCATGAACTCAAAACTGACAACGGAATGTCAGTGACGAGCACGTATGAATCGCACTATGAATGTGGACGAGGCGAAAGTGGTGTGTCAGGATAGTAATGTTTGAAAGAAATTGATTTTTTGTTGAGTGTGTTTCAGTGTTCATGTTGTAGAATGGTTGATGGACAACACGGTAATGAACGCAAAGAGATAGTATAGAATAAACTTAAGAATTTATTACCAACACATGTTAAAATTCTTTGAATGGGAATATTATATTATACGTGGAAAAACTATGTTTATTTACCGTGTGTAAATAAAAGGTTGTGCTTCATTACAGAACATATTAAAACTAAAAATAAATAATTCATATGTTATAAAACCACAACATCAAATTACTATTTACATGTACCTTCGAATAGCATGGGATGTACGTATTTTAATGTTAATTATTTACAATTTTACACTTTCAGAATGTATTTAAATTCAAGTTTTATTTTATTTCTACCTGTTTGTTGGTAATTGCATTTTCAAACCCGAGTTAATTTACCTAATGATAAAAAATTCTTTAATGTATTATTTACTCAGTACATTATATTATTACAAAACATAAATTTGTTTGATTATTATAAAATTATTTTGCTTACATTGTATGTAGATTAAAGAAGTAAGACGGAATAGAGAATAGCAATGGAACTGGAACATTTCCCTTACCTGAAACAAGAAAATTATATTAGCAAACCTATACAAAAATAGTTTAACAATAAAAATCTTGTAGTCATAAAAAATAACCCTTATCTCGCATGGAATGTCCATTTCACACTCGTATGAAATGAGTACCATTTCATGCTCGTTGTACAATATACTATTATTATATTTTTTTAACAATATATTTTGTGTTCTTCTAATCTTTCTTATACATAGAACCTGTAGTTGAATATATAATACATACTCTTTCTTGACACATGTTTATATTTTAGAATAGACGAATATATAATTATTTTTTTAAACATTATAAGCATATGCAAAAAGATTGCAAACAGCATGTTTTATTACAAATACAAATTATTGCCAACTTCCTTCATTTAATTTTTTAAATCTCATTCAATATTTTATGTAAATTGATTTATCACTTTATGTGTTGTAAACTTTCATATTTAGTTTGTTAGCAATATTTTTAATTAATTATTAATATTATTGCAAATATTTTGGAACTTTTTTCGCAACTGACTATATTTAAAATAAATAATAATTATTGTTTTGTGTGACCAGTAAATTTTCACTTATGATATTGCAATTATGATCAAAATATAATCAGTTCTGCTTATAAAACTTACAATTATGATGCTTTTTTTCTGTTCTTTGGTTACTAAGTTGTTTATTGATTTTACTTTATCGGATTGGTCCATAAACAACCACTTTATGAACGCTATACAATATCTTATAAACAAGAGATTATAGTAAAACGTAAAAATTTGTATATATCTCTTTCTCTTCAAATATGTCCATCTTTCTCCTTTCAGAATTACATTACGTATCTCTTCTCCTAATGTTTAATTTCTCGCAAACTATAATTCATCGATTTAAAAAAAATACGGGTATATTATTTTCTTGTTAAGAATAATATAAAAAAATCTGATGTGGCCAGCATATAACCTCCCGCCCAATACTACTCTTAAACGGTACAAGATTGTATTTGATGATATAGAAACATACCTTCTTATTTCTTTATTTTCTATTTACATTTGAGAAATTTTATTTTATTTCGCATATTTTGTTTATTTTTTGACATATATTTCACTAAGAAATCAACTTCACAATCAAAATGATATGTGTCACATTTCGTAAAAAATGGAAAATTTTTATGTGTTTAAATGGTGTACAAGGAATGCAAGATTTATGAAATCTAATTTCTTTATAGTTTAGTATTTCGAAACAATGAACATTAATAAAATTAGTGTAATCAAAACAAATGTAAAATTAAATATTCTACAACTTTCAAAATAACATAAACTGCTACTTTCGGTTGACCAATTTTATCTAAAATCTAATCAGCTCTTCATTTAAATATAAAAAGCAAAAATTCTCAAAATTGTATTTTTTGGTATTATAGTATTTGAGTTATGCGAGACGAAAAAATTGCCACAGATTACACACATACATACTTACATAAGTACATACAAACATACATACAGACACACACATACATACATACATACATGCAGACATCATAGCGAAAATAGTAAAATTGTATTGTAGGGAACGTAAAACGTGCTTATTCATTGAAAACTCTACACAATTTTTTGACCAAAAACAATACCTCCCTCACCTAGAGGTAGGCGGAAGGTAAAAATTGAAATGTAGTGACAGAACCTTATTATCTATTAATCAAGTCATAAATTTGGCATTTAGTCCAATCTAAATATTCCAGAATAATTGAACAAAGTCATTGTTAAGTAGAGTTTAAGCGCAAGACAAGGTAAAAATATCGTCATAATTACAGTAATTAAATGAAGTTTTCTCGCATGTGTGTGCTCCCTGAGACACCTGTGGATATGCAAGCTCGCATTAACGAGACAATTTATTAAGTAATTAAACTACACCGGCAATTATTATTATATTCATTACATCTATATTCAAAAACACATTTTAAATTAAAGTTTATACTAATAAAATCATTTTACTACAGGATTTACGCTACGCAGATCTATTATAAATTTTAATTACTCTGTAAGGGGTAGCTGCAACACATAGGCGTGGTGTGGAATACTTTTTGGGGGCAGTCAAGTCCAACGAGTTTAATTAAAATTCTTGAATAAATTTACCGCAATTCTGACAGGAATATATTAATTATACTATGGCAGTGTATAATTATTAGATTCATGTATAGGTAAGTAGTAAATAAATAAAAGATCACTAATTTCATTAAACTACAATTAGTTTCCTAGAAATTGGATTTTTCGTTTTATATCATTAAAATTATAATATTACAAGATTAAGCTTAAAATTTACACCATATTACTTTTTATTGCCTTAAAGGCATTTCATTCTAGAGTAATACCAACTTTGCGCGTAATTATTATTTATATTTGAAGCGTACCTTAATAATAATAATAGTAATAAATTTTATCTAACATCTCTCAATAAATACTCTATAACTATGGCGATTTTAAACAAGGAAAGTAACAGATTACCCACTAGTGGGTATAATTTTGCGAAAAGTCACTAGTGAATATTTTTTTATTTATAACAATAATAATAACACACAACACCTTGGTAACCACTTCGATTGACATTTTCATTTTACAAAATTTAAAGCATAAGTTACTGTCAAATAATATTTCTTCTATAATTTTTTTTATTATTAAGAGATGTTGGATAAAACGTGATACTTCACACGTGGCAAAAGTGGAATTACCCACGAGAGAAATTTTAGCACACTAAGCCTAAGGCTGTGTGTAATAATTTTATCACTTGTAAAATAAATAACTATTATTTTCTCTAGACACAAAAACAATGTGTATGGAAACAGTCAGGTTTTTAATAAAATAAAAGAAAAATATTACAATGTCATACATTCATTTAAAGAATACAAGTTGTTTTCATTCAAAAATTGTTTCAATTTAGTTTTAATTTTTTGTATGTTATTGATGTCTCTTATACCAGGGGGAAGCTAATTAAAAATTTCCAAAGTATAGCTTTTTTCATTTCAAAGAATTTAGAACTCTTATCTGATTAGTATAAGTAACAATAATTGGAATGCATTTATATTCTGTAAACTGAGGATATAAGATGCGTTTTCTGAAAATTTCATAATAAATAAAAAACTAGACGTGATTATTTACTAAACAATTAGAAGAATTTACAAAAAAATTTGGTAAATTTTCAGATAATATCGTTCTAAGGTATTTTTTCCGTATAGCCAACTAGTGGAAACAATATAAAATTACAGTTTCAGTAACCAAAAATACAAATTCACCACAATCTACTACCAACTACTATTGATTTGTTATCCAACAATGTAGAAACACTATCAAGAAACGCTCGTCCGTTCAAAAAATTGAGGTTTCATTTATGGCATGTCAAAAAATAACATTTTTACATGTTTAAACCGTTGTTTTGTTTTTATCCAAAAGGGTAGGATAGCAAATGTCAAAATATAATTTTTCTTTAACGTGTTGTAATTTGTAAATGGTGACAGTAACATAAAAATGTTTCAAACAATAATTGTGGATAATAATATTTGAAACATTTCATAACAAAATTTGTCAATAAATCATAATTTACTCAGATATTTTAAAATAACTTGATAGGGCTTCAAGTAAACTACCACTTCCGGTTATTGGATTGTCACCAAAAACTAATCAGCTCTTTCAAAGGGGATACAATTGATATACAGGTGTCCCAGATTTAAACGGCCTAACTTAATCCATAGATTAAACACCTAAAAATAAGGGGACAAGTTCATTTGAGCAAATGTCCGTAAATGCTTCATTCCAGAGATATTCATGTTTTTCTTATTGAGTAGCGCTACTTTAAAAAATCAACATCATAATGAAATATTTAATATTATCGTATTGAGATGTTACATATTAAATTAAAAATAATTTGTTTATTACCTAATTTCAATACAAAATTTAGTTTGCTTGCACTGATGTCTGGGAAAAAATGAGAAACTATCAATGAATTTAAAGAAATTTATTGTTTCAAATAATGAAGTAATAATATAACTTCATAAACTATTTTTATTTAATAATATTTGTTCAAAATGTTCACCTGCAGCATGTAAACAAGCTCTACAATGATCTGGCACTGCATTGGTTGCTGCGTGACATTGCTCGGGCGATATGGTTTCGCAAAGTTGAATAATTTTCCTACGTAGTGAGTCTAAATTATTTATCGGTTCTTCATAGACTTTTCCTCTTATGGCACCTTACAAAAATTTCATATATTCATTGATAGTTTCTCATTTTTTCCTTGACATCAGTGCAAACAAACTAAATTTTGTATTAAAATTAGGTAATAACCAATGTATTATTAATTTAATTTAATTATTCTCTCTCACATCAATAAGATAATAGTGGATATTTCGTTATGAAGTAGATTTTTTAAAGTAGTGCTACTCAATAAGAAAAATATGAATATCTCTGGAATAAAGCATTTACTGACATTTGCTCAAATGAACTTGTCCCCCTATTTTTAGGTGTTTAATCTTAATTTTAAGTTAGGCCGTTTAAATCTGGGACACCCTGTATACAACAAATTTTTAAGTTTAGTAGTGGGAAACCGTAACTCCAGACAGACTCACAGACAGACATCATTATATTATAAAAATCGTATTCTAGGTACTCTAAAATGTGTTCATCCACTGAAAACTCACTACCGAATTTTTAGCATGATTCCTATACCTCCCTTACAAGATGTGGCGCGAGGTTAATAATCTGATATGTCCAGCACATAACCTCCCGCCCAATACTACTCTCAAAAGATACAAAATAGTATTTGATGATACAAAAACATACATTCTTATTTGTTTATTTTCTATTTATATTTGAGAAATTTAATTTTATCTCGTATATTTAATTAATTTTTGACATATATTTCACTACGAAAACAGCTTCACAATAAAAATGACATGTGTCACATTTAGTAAAAAATTGAAAATTTTTAAGTGTTTGCATGGTGTACAAAGACTGCAAGAATTATAAAATCTAAGTTCTTTGTATTTTATTATCTCTAAATCTTATGAAAATTAATAAAATTAGTGTAATCAAAACACATGTAAAATTAAATATTCTACAACTTTCAAAATAACATAAATTGTTGAAAAAGGAAATTTAACCGTGTTTTTCACGAAAAACTGTTAAGGGCTTCAAGTAAACTGCTACTTCCGGTTGACCAATTTTATCCAAAATCTAATCAGCTCTTCATTTAAATATAAGAAGCAAAAATTCACAAAATTGTATTTTTGGTATTATAGTATTTGAGTTACACACACACACATACATACATACATACATACATACAGTACAGCTTTCTTGTGGTGTGGTTCACGTCACTATCTTCTTTCTCACTTTCTCTTCACTCAGCAATAGTTGGAGAAAGTGAGAAAGAAGATAGTGACGTGAACCGCACCACAAGAAAGCTGTACTGTACAGACATAATCGCGAAAATAGTAAAATCGTATTGTAGGGACCCTAAAACGTGCTTATTCATTGAAAACTCACTACCCAATATTTTGCCCAAAAACAATACCTCCCTTACCTAGAGGTAGGCGGGAGGTAAAAAACAATCATCCATTTAATCCTTTATACACCGTCATTACCATCATCCTGCACGAGCAACACAAGCACAATACTACCTTCACCATCACAACGCAGCTGATCTTCCCGCTCCCGCGCTACACTGAAGATAAGTGGGTCTCCATACACATATGATTAATGACCCACTATTTGTAAGAGTGTCGAGAAGCCATTTCAAGTGTAAACCTGCCCTTTTGTCCGGGGTAGGCAACGCACACCAAGCGGCAGCACACTGTGTGATGGTATTGCACTCGGTGTGAAGAGATTGCACGGTGGACAACAGGACTGCGCAGGAATTCATTCATTGGGGATGGATCGAGAAAAGGGAGAATTCTAATTGTGCTGAATGTCATTCAAAGCGAGGGGAGCGCGCTAGAGAATGGCAATCGTATTTAGGGTAAAGTGATTTGGATGCTCCTGAAGCTATGTTCTACGTTTTTAGTTTTTAGAGTATCTTACTTCAAATTGAGGATATTATGCGCTTAATAAAGTGAATAGCTCTATGATAACGTATATGACTGTGACTACATAGGACTTGATTCCATGATGTGTAGCAGGAATAGTTTAACTATGGCATGAAATAAAATAAAAGATTCTTCGAACTACTGTCAAAATTTTATTGATATTCTAAAAATCTGACGTTACGGATGACCATTTTCAGGGGAAATTTAGCGTCCTGAGCATGATTATAGCATGGCCGAAACGATGGATTTTTAGAATATCAATAAAATTTTGACTGCTGTTTGAATTTTATTATTTAAGGTAGTTGATCATCGTTCCTATAGAGTATTAAAGTTGACTATTAAATTAATTTTTGTGCAACCGGACATTTCTCAGCCGAAATATAGATCGCGAAATGGAATTTCGCAGCTGTTGTTATGGTAATAGTCGCAAAATTCAAAATTATTGTTTTTTTCCAAACTATTTGTTACAATAAAACTGTTTAAAATTTGTAAATAATAGTTTTTACAGTTGCACAAAAAATAGTGTGTAAACCTTGTTCATAAAATCCTTTATCGCCCTTGAAAGGTATAGGTATACACACATAACCCCCGCCCAATAGTACTCTTAAAGGGTACAAAATAGTATTTGATGATTGTTGATACAGAAGATACCATTATTATTTATTTATTTTCCATTTATATTTAAGATCTTTAATTTTCTTTCGCATATTTATTTAATTTTTTGACATATATTCCAGAAAACAGCTTCCCAATCACAATGACATGTGTCACATTTCGTAAAAAAATTAAAAATTTTAAGTGTTTCCATGCAAGATTTATGAAATTTAATTTCTATATATTTTGTTATCTCTAAATCCAATGAAAATAAATAAATTTAATGTAATCAAAGAACATGGAATATTAAATATTCTACAATATTCAAAATAACATAAATTGTTGAAAAATTAAATTTAACCGGAAAACTGTTAAGGTCTTCTAGTGAACTGCAACTTCCGGTTGACCAATTTTATCTCAAATCTAGTCAGCTCTTCATTTAAATATAAGAAGCAAAAATGCACAAAATTGTATTTTTTGGTATTGTAGGGGAACCCTAAAACGTGCTTATTCATTGAAAACTCACTACCCAATTATTTGACCAAAAACAATATGCAATATACATAAAAAAAATGACAGTTAGGACAATTGCTATCATTTGAATTATGATTTTAATGCGACACTTTTCATCTATTGGGAGCAAATTTAATCGACATTTTATTCGAAGATGGAAAGATCGGTCCTCAGTCGAACAGTATTTATTTACTAAATCATTTCCTCTTGTAAAATACCTATGACAACATAAAGCTGAGACACACGGTATATGGCGCGTTCTCATTATAGTAAATCCGCACTATCAACTATCACTATATTACCCAACATCGCGAAACTTATCTCCTATATGTGTTTGATATGACAGATTTATTTATTTATCCAGCGGTTGGAAATAGATGAACCAAATCACGTTGGCGACACGGCACAGCACACTGCAGCACTGCATCGGGGTTGGCCGTTGGCCAAGGCACGCTGAAAACGCCGGCACGGCGGTGGCGGTTAGCATGCAATCAATCGCGGCCGCGTCGCAACGCCTGGCGTCGCAATGGAGTCAGATGTCAATGAGTGCAGATTCTTATGTTGGCATCTAGAGATTTATTGTGATCTTTAAGCTTGAACTCAGATGACTGGAAGTAATTAATTGTGTGAAGTTGTGAAATGCAATTAGATGTGTAAAGTGAGTATTGGAATCTTAAAGAACGTACAAGTTACAAGGTCCATTAATTGATGCATGATACTGTTGAAACTTTGGTTTGAACAGAATTCTTTCAACATTGCTTTGTGGGGACATCAATCAATGATTATTGGTAATCCGAAACCAATTAAGAAATCTATATTATACAGATGGAGGTTATAGGTCGAATTTTCGACATCATATGATTTCCATAATCACCCAAAATATAAAAAAAATGGGGAAAATATGTCCCAATATTTTTTTCAGTGTGTATTTTAATATAGGTTGACAAACCGATATGCGTGCCCGGCAGGAATACGCCCTAACTTCGCTCCTTCAAGTGCATAATATAAATTCGAAAGTGTTATTTATTAATGTAATACCCAAAAAATAATATTCAGTAACAATATAACAAAAGAGTGAGAATAAATTGAAAATAATGAAACGAAAACTTGTTGCTAGGCAATAAGTATAAGAAAGAAACTTAAGAATTATTTTCAGTAATTATTTTTTGACGTTTCTTTAAACAAATGAAATGCTTTATTGTATGTCACGTGTCTGCGTTTAAACCAATCGTGACATTATTATACTGAGAATAATGCTCTTGTGATTATTCCCGGCAATTTTCTCTGTAGCTTTTTTGTTTTTGTTGACAGATGTCAAATGTCAGATAGTTATCATCAACACAAGTAAAAATGAGCAAAAAAGATAAATTTAGTGGCGTGCCTGATGATGAAATCAAAAAATAATCTAATTAAATATAACTCGAGAGTTTGATAAATTAGAAAATAATTCTCCAGTATCTTTCTCAAACTTGTCGCCATTTGGCAATAGCCATTCAAGTCCTACGGGAATTCGTGGCTATTGCCTGGCAACAAGTTTTCGAAAGATCTGTCAAATTATTTTCAATTTATTCTCACCCTCTTGTTATATTATTACTGATTATTTCACTCATTACAAATTTGACCAATCAGAATGTCACATTTTCCATTGTTGTGCATTTTAGATAAGTGAATAAACAGCACCATGCTGTTTATTCGCGAGTAAATTGAAGCTAGCTTTTAAACGCAAATTTTGAACATTTTGAAGGCATATTTAGCCGGATAATTAGTTGCAGAAGCAAGATACTTACATGTTCTTTACCTTTACTGGTATTCTATGTCTTTAAACATGCTGAATTATTCAATTCAAGCTATTTTTATTTACAAATTTTTGACTTTTATTTGACAAGTAAAAAGAAAAACAATCAATTTGCTATAGTTACACTATAACAACAAAATTTTATGGTCCTTTTTGTTTATGAGTGTACCGATTTATTTATGTAAAAATGTGTCAAAATCAACGTTTTAGTATAATTTCTTCGGCAAGTATTAAAGTTTATGCCATGAATTCGTGAAATAATCTTGACATATACCCCTCGTGCTAAAAAATTTAATCGATTAAATTTGATGTCTAGCTTATTTATAAAATTTTGCTTTAAAAAAAGTGTTATCGTACATAATAATTTATGATAAAACCCCTCGACCTGCGGTCTCGGGATTTTTTCAAATTATTATGTACTCAAACACTTTTTAAGCAAAATTTTATGCATAAGCTAGACATGTCAAATTTAATCGAATAAATTCTTAGCACTCGTGATATAACTATTGAAAATAATTTGACACATCTTCCGAAAACTTGTTGCCAGGCAATAGCCACGAAAGCCCGTAGGACTTGAGTGGCTATTGCCAAGTGGCAACAAGTTTGAGAAAGATACTGAAGAATTATTTTCTAATTTATCGAACTCTCTAGTTATATTTGATTAGATTATTTTTTGTTTTTATCATCAGACACTAAATCTTTTTTTTCCTCATTTTTTACTTGTGTTGATGATAACCATCTGACATCTGACATTTTTCAACAAAAACAAAAAAGCTACAAAAAATATTGCGGGGAATAATCACTAGAGCTTATTCTCAGTAAAATAATGACAGGATTGGTTGTAACGCAGACACGTAACATAGAACATACAATGAAGAATTTCATTGGTTTTAAGAAACGTCAAAAAATAATCTGTAACAATATAACAAGCGAGTGAGAATAAATTGAAAATAATTTTTATTTTTTACATACTAGGCACTAAGTTTGAGAAAGAATCCTGAAAATTTAGATTTTTTTAATCCACAAATTGAAAACAAAATTAAGTAATGCACTTAACATATGTTCTTACAAGCCATTATCAAGCTAACTTAAACTAACTATCTAACATTTCAAGAAAAATAAAAGCTACAGAGATTAGTGCCGGGAACGATCTTTATAGCTTTATTTTCAGTAATAATATAACAAGAGGGTGAGAATAAATTGAAAATAATTTGACAGATCTTTCGAAAACTTGTTGCCTACGGGCTTTCGTGGCTATTGCCAAATGGCGACAAGTTTGAGAAAGATACTGGAGAATTATTTTCTAATTTATCGAACTCTCGAGTTATATTTAATTAGATTATTTTTTGATTTCATCATCAGGCATATCACTAAATCTATCTTCTTTGCTCATTTTTACTTGTGTTGATGATACCTATCTGACATCTGACATCTGTCAACAAAAACAAAAAAGCTACAGAGAAAATTGCCGGGAATATTCACAAGAGCATTATTCTCAGTATAATAATGACAGTATTGGTTAAAACGCAGACACGTGACATACAATAAAGCATTTGATTGGTTTAAATAAACGTCGAAAAATAATCACTATAATAATGACAGATTTGGTTAAAACGCATTCGTTTTAAGAAAAGTAAAAAAATAATCGAGTGAATTACTCATGTTAAGTAGTTATATATATTTATACACCAAGTGCGGAAAGACATTCCTCTCGAACGAACGCTAATATGCCGCGTATACGTGGATAATGTATCCATCTACAATTCTATTTGTAACGAAAGTAATTATTTTTAACGAAATAAATTTAATTCAAATACTATTAAATGCACAAATTCACATCAGCACTATAACAGCAATCACAGGTTGCAAAAAAATGTGACAGTTGAAAAACCAATTTGTACTCATATTTTTCATTAAACTAATGAATGTCGATGGTTTTTGCGGGTTTTTATACACGACAATCGATATAAGCAACATATTATGAACTAATATTGTTATTTTTTAGATATTTTGGATGAATGCTGTATACCCTGGGAAAGTCAGTGGTTTTTCGAATAATCTACTGCGAATTAAATGTTTTTTATGTTCAAGAAAAACATGAAAAAAATGCTAATAATGCCAGTTATTTTGAAATTTAAAATTATATTTATTAAATATAATGGAAATTCTTTGAAAAATTAGCTAATTTTTTATATAACCATAAAAGAAAAATCTCGAAAAAAGGAACACCTTTATTTAGATCCTTAACTGTGCATTTGGAAAAGCACCTCCAGTAGATTTTGAGGACCTAAATTCATATTTTTAGTTTGTCCATTTAACTCTAAAGCGTATTGTACTTGAATCGAACCCAAAATTGCCATCATCCCAACTTTTAACCCTTTCTAAAAATACCCATCACAAGAAATCTCTTTCAGCAGTGAATCATCAACCCTTAATCTTATTCGCAAATACAATAACTTCATAACCTATATATGAAGTCATAATACCTTCCAAGCTAATCAAGTTGTAATTCCCCTCCAACCTTCCTGTTCCAATCAAATTCCTTGTTGCATCTCAGTCACAACATAACATAATGACACGTACACATAACTCGGGAGTGTATTTGCAACGTTAGCACCCGAACATAATAATAGTTTCCCTACATACATCATATCACATTAGCTCCACCCTTCGCTACCCTACATTGTATCAATAGCGTGATTGACACGTAGTGAAGGACAGACGAGCGGGATTAAGAGATATGCAGAGAAGCACGGGTTGTATTTTGCCCTGCTCCGTTTCAACCATGAATTAGTAATTCATTCAATGTAAACTACAATAGTATATTGTACAATAAGCATGGAATGGTACTCGTTTCCTCCGAGTTTTGTACGAAAGTTTGTAGCATGAGCCGAAGGTAAATGCTGCAAATCATACTAGTATGACATGGACATTCCAGACGAGTTGTACACTGTATTTTTTCTACGACTACAATATTATTTCCAAATTAGTTTATATTTTAATAATAAATTTGTCCCACTTTCACCAGTAAAATATTTGACAACTCTAAATAAGTATAGTAGCAATGGTACCTGTATTGAAATGAAATATCCTGTATGGAAATACTCACAAAACAAACTCATTTCGCATGATGCTTGCAATGTACCTCATTTCCCTAGCAACAACAAACATACAATGAGCAGATTTCTAAGTGGTCGTATAAAAAAAGATTATTATTGTATTAATAAGTGATCTTATAGAGATGTATTTAATATATTTTTATTCAGCATTTGAAAATATGAATGGCACATTGATTGGCCTTATACATATAGGAAGGTATTTGAAGCAGAAATATAGAAAAGAAGAAGAAAGGAAGACCCAGAAAAGCTTGGAATAATTGATGACAGTAGCTGAATCGAGGGCAATAAGACAAAGCTAGCACGGGATAGAAAAAAGTGGAAATCATCTAACTCCCAATTATGTTTACACAGAAAGGTAGATAGATTCCCGGATTAAGTAAATTAGTATTTAACCCTGGACAATCGCACTTATTTCACAGTTACACAAACGTCACACTGGGGTCTGGGAAACTGGAAAAAAAAAGAACTACTTTCCCATAACCGTTGTAATTTTTCTAATGATTTTAACTATGGACTATTGGTTTAGTTTTAAAGAAAGACTTCAAACAGTTAATAACCTTTCTGGACCATGTATTTTATTCAAAACACAGCAATTTTCCAAAACTTAGCTTTCTTTTATCTTGGACTATGAGAACAAACACATAGTCATAAAGATTTTACATAGTAAATATTTATTTAGGATTATAGAAACTGAATACAACGATGAACGATGTAGCATTCCAGTTTTGATGGCTGCTTTTTAAAAAGCCCCTTTACAAGAAGATTCCACTAATAGTCGATATGGTATTAAAGAGAAATTTTTTAAGGATCTAAATATAACATCAAGGCAATTACCTATTTTGGATATAGTATTTGGCTTTCGAAAATATTAGTAGTAATTTTCTTATGCGTGAAATATCATCAATTAACAACTCACAGATTTAGTGCTGGAAGAACCACTAGTGTAGTTAAAATTGGCGACATTACCAACTATGAAAATCGAACTGAGGGTTTCATGATCCATAGTTCAATGCGTTATTATGAATGTTGGGTGTGGATGAAGAAGCATGAAACACGTATAACTGCTGTAGAAATGAGATATTTGAGAGGAGTGTGTGGGTATAAGAGACGTGATCGTATACGGAATACATTGGTGTATGATGAGTATGAGATTGAGAATAATGTTGTTAAGAAAGTGGGAGTGAGTCAGTTGAGGTGGTTTGGACATGTTGAGCGAATGTCGAATGAAAGGTTGGTGAAACTAATATATGTGGGTAAGATTGAAGGTGAACGATTGCGTGTGCGTCCGAGGAATAACTGGTTGGGTATGATTGATGGTTTATTGCGTGAACGAATGATTCCGAGTGTGAAGAATAAACGAGCATGTATGAATCTATGAATGTGGACGAGGCGAAAGTGGTGTGTCAGGATAGGAATGTTTGGAGGCGATTGATTGTTGGTTGACTGTGTTTCTGGGTTCGTGCTACCCCACTAAGTGGGACATAGCGTGACGTTATGTATGTATGTTAGAATAATTGTGAAACAATGTAAAAATAAATAAATGACATGTTTTTATTACAGAAAACCTCCACGTGTACAAACTGTAACAAACTTCATCGCCCCAAATAGGAAACACCAAAATGACAAACACTCACTCCAAGGCCTTTGGTTTGGGGGGATGTGCAGACAATGAGCACATTTGTCACCTCAGGCAAATGGCTGATATCTCTATACGTTGCGTGTCGCTGTGTTGGCTCTATACTACGTCGCATCGTCACAATGCGTTGACAAGTTATCACGTATGTAGTATGGTGTGCGGAGAGCATCTATTCGAGCGCAGCGTGCATGTGTGTGCCGCTAGCGCGAGATTGGTTTGATGGATTGTAACGTAGGTGGTTGGGAATTAGAATTCGCTTATAAATCTTTTAAAGCGCTTTAGAGTTAAGAAATAAGTAGTATTAGAAGAAGCACACACAGGAAATTTAAATATGTCTGGCTAAAATTAAATTATGAGGATTGAGTTTCTTTTTAGGAACTAAAGGAAATAAATAAATTAAGCCATAAATTTTATGGTAGAATACACTACCTACATAGCAGTTTATAGGTAATAAATTACATATTTCATTATGTTTTTAACACAGTTATGGATATAAAAATTCTGCTATAGTGAGTTCACTAAACGACATATTTCTTAATACCAATCGGTAAATCAAAGGGTCCAAAAATCAGATTTATATCTCTGAGCAAACCAAAATTTTTAACATGTAATTTTATTAATTATAAAAATTCTGTTGTGGACACCACAATAACTCCCTGCCAAAGATTTCTTATCAAATAACACAGGAACATAGACCACCACTATGAAAAAACGCTCATCCCTTAAAAATTGAATTTTTAATTATGATACATAGCAAAAAATGACATTTTTAACCGTTGTTTTGTTTTCTTCAAAAAGTAAAGGAGATTAGCAGAGTTAAACGCAAATATCAAAATATATATTTTTTAATAATTACTGTTAATGGTCACAGGTTAATCTGCACAAAACTTTGGAATCAAATACACATTACACAATACATCCAGAAAGTAAATGTGTGGGCCCATGGACTGGTATACTTGGTTCTAAAATTATTGGCGATTTGAGTGTCTTAATGAAATGAAAAATGCAATATTAAATGAGTGCAGTATATAAATGCCAGACAACCAAATAATGTTAGGGAGTGATTTTACAACAGAATTGAATTGGATATTATTTGGCACCAAATGGTGAAATATTCGAGCATTTAATTTAATTTTTAGTTTTGTTAATTTTATTGTTATTTATTTTGTTGTTGTTAATTATTTATTCTCTAATTTCTTAATTATTGTGTTAATTTCGGTTACATGAATTAATGTATATTACGAATATTTGTTATTGAAGTGAAATTATAAAATATAAACTTTTTTCTGACTGTTAAATGCCCAGTTGCAGAAACGTTAATAAAATTAGTTTCTCATTGATGATCATTCAAATTGATTAACCGTGAACAGACAATAAAATTCTATGGAATAATAATATATCAAAATGAGCATATTTTTTCCCCCAGAACTCATTAAATTCAAATTTGATAAGCGCATTTTTTGGTTACTTGAGATTACAAATTTTATTTCATTATTATAATCAATACCTTATTGTAATTGGTGCATTGTTGTAATCACTACAAGTTCATCGTTAAAATCATAACGAGTATATTGTTGTAGTCAATATGAGTTCATTGTTGTAATCAATATGAGTACATTGTTATAATCAATACGAGTACATTATTGTAATCAATAAGAGTATATTGTTGTACTCAATACGAGTTCATTGTTGTAATAAATATAAATACTTGTAATCAATACGCGTTCATTGTATAAAATAATTATTTATTTCATTGTTGTAATCAACATGGGTACATTATTGTAATCAATACGAGTACATTGTTTTAATCAAAAGAGTACATTGTTGTAATCAATAAGATTACATTGTTTCAATCAATACATTGTCATCAATACATTTATACTTCAGCTACAGAGATCAACACAGACAGACCGACAGACAAACCGACAGACATCATTGCGAAACTATTCAAATCGTATTCTAGGGGCCCTAAAATGTGCTCATCCACTGAAAATTTACTACCGAATTTTTAGGATGTGACAGGAGGTAGAAATAAATCGTATATATTTATTAATACATAAATATACTTGACGGCTGGTTACTGCGAAAGCAGAGAAATGGATAAAAGGTGTGAAAAATTTATCACCAAATTATTTCCACATACGATCCAATTTCACTAACCAGACATTTTTAAAAATTTGATTACAATTGTATGAAGATATTCTACTTTATAACTGACCGCATCGCCTGGAATTTCAAGTGTCCTTGATGGTGCTATACTTGTTTAATGACGATCTGTACTGAAATATACGTGTAACTAGAAATGACAACTTAGTTTACATTTTCGCCGGGCGACATTTCCCGCAAACAGCGCTGTACCGAATGAACAAAAGGTGAAAATGATTTATGTAGATTTCAAATGAAATTTATTAGCGTTATTAATAGAGAAACGTGGGTTACTGAAAAGAAAGTAAAAATATGGAAAACACCGATTAGTATTGGATACGGTATATCTCCAAGTTGGTTTCATTTAAATTTGAAAAAAAAATTCACCCCTAAGAGCAGAAAAATAGATGATTTATTTTTGAATTTTTACCTGTTAATCGATTCTTCCACGCATAACTTTGTACTAGGTTATCTGATTTTTATTTCACCACTAAGGGCAGAATAATAAGTAGCCAAAAAAAATTTTTAAAAATTAACAAAAAATAAATAAATAAATAAATATATCATCACGCCTTTTACCCATTATGGGTGTGGCACTCTGCTTACGTAGATCTCGGTAAGTGATATATTTTTGCGTATGAAATGCGGTTACCAGCCGTCAAGTCATAGCCCCAAAGTTGTTAGTGGAGGGGGAACCACAGAGGTAAATTTAAATTGGCAACTGTCGGTAGTAGGATTCGAACTCACGGTCCACAGTCCAATGCCTTATCACGGAGCTATTTACCCCAGAAAATTAATCCACCAAAAAAAAAAAAAGAAACTGAAAAACTAAAATTAAAGTAAACCTTTTTAGTCTTAATAACTAAGCTCTTAATTAATGTAAGTAAACTAATTTTAAATCTGCGTTCGTTGATTGTTTGGCGCTTATTCTAAATTAGTGACATTAGTTTAGGAGTTCGGTTATTATTTTTATTATTTCTCTTTTAATTTCCTTTTTTCGCCCGTTTAATTTTTTGCTAAAAAGTCCTTATCCCCCCTCAATGCCGTTAATGAAAATACAACTTCTATCAAATCAACAAAGTACTCGTATATTTCATATCATTCATTCATTTATTTGGTTATCCTTGCCCATGGAACTTAACACTGACACTTACATTCTAAAACAATATTATTATTCATTTTTCACATTTTATTACAGAATTATTCAGTTGCGTAGCAAAAACATAGCTAGCTTTGAAAGGTTGCAAATAAACATATCAAATCCGAATAATTTACAATTTCACAAATCCGTTCTCTTGCTTTTTAATACATATTTATTTTCTCATAAACTATAAATAATTTCCCGAATAAAAAAAAACACAATTATTTAAAAATTTTTGTTTAGAATTTACTGTGGGTCCCCCTCCACTAACATCTTTGGGGGTTATGATTTGACGGCTGGTAACCGCATTTCATAAGCAAAAATATATCACTTACCGAGATCTGCGCAAGCAGAGTGCCACACCCACAATGGGTAAAAGGCGTGATGATATATTTATTTTATTTTTATTTATATTTATTTAAAAATGAAAATTGTATAAATTGTACAAATAATGAAGCGATCTATCGGACTTCTCAATCCAAGCGCTACTGGCGGAAATATCGTGTACTATAGAGTTCAAAGCGGTCATCGTTATATTGTACGCCATGTTAGATATAGGTATATTAAAAATACTTTTTCTAAATGACATGAATTTGCAAATATGAGGAAACTTGAAGATTTCCTTTAAGAGTCTCGTTGCTAGGAAGCAAGATACAGTAACTGAAGAAATTATTGACCTTTCGCCGTACTTTCTAATAATGAAAAAACAATTGCTACGTGTTATATTCCATAAGTCACATAAAAAAAAACTTATATAACAACTATACCTTATTACTACCAATAAATACACAGCAAACATGGTTTATAACTAAATAAAGAAAAGAAATAGCTGCAAGCTATAATCTTGCTAAATTACAATGAAAGTGAAGTGACTTGTAAATGTTCTACATTGTTTATGTTCTATAATAAGATCTGTGTAATCTTATCTTTCGTCCAATACATCATCTACGATTCTTGAGACAATTTAATTAATATTGTTTCGTCAAATTGTGATAGCGACAGGTTATTTCCATAATTAGGTATTTCCCAAATATCGTCAATTTCACTAGAAGTTACCTCATAATAATAAAACAATAAATAAATCAAACAATTAATTCAGTTAGTTCCTATCAAATGTAAAATTTTATGGCAGCTTTTTGTTTTGTTTCTTAATAAAAACAAAACTATTTTTACATTCTAAATAAATAAACATATCTCCATGCTATGAGTATATTGAGTAAATCAGTAAAAATGTTAATTGTTCAAATTTGCCAAATTACTTTTCATTTATTTTTCAAATAAAAATAGTTATTTATGATATTTTTTCTGATTTCAACCATATAAATATGATATGAGGTTGTACAACAATTATTTTGACAAAAATGGTATTAAAAATCAAAAATAATTTTACAATATTGGAGTAGGCTATGCAGTAAATAAATGCAAATAAATGATACAGGTGACATAGTTTTGTTACTTACTTAAGTGTTTGTTTTCGTCATTGTTTAATTGCTTATTAATAATATTAATAAGAAGTTTGCGACCTAGGCAATAATCGTATTATTAGTTGTTTATTGCATAGCCTATTTCAAGGTAGTAAAACTATTTCTGATTTTTAATACCATTTTTCTCAAAATAATTGTTATATAACCTTATATCATATTTATATCATTGAAATCAGAAAAAAATTCTCTATCTAATGGACTAAAAATTTATATAGGTTACTATTTAAAAAAATATAATTTTATTCTATCGTTTAAGAACTACTGGTTTAATTTTCTGTTTGTTATTCCTTCTAAATAGGGCCCTTTTCCCTGGTTATTTTTTGTATATAACATTTTTCTCTAAAGACATTAGATCGCCCAAAAAAAAACGCTGGTTGTTTTAAAGGAAACATCCTGTATATGACATAATATAATGAAATTTATGAACCATGAGAAAATTAGTAAAGATTTGTCGCAAGAAAATATATATTCGAAAAATAGAGAGTAGGTATAGCGAAAACAGGAAAAGAGAGCTTTTTCAACCAATATCCCTCCATTAACATTTTTGAGGTGATATATTTAAATTAATAGATGTTATTATTTTATTTGAAATCGGCACCTAAGTGCTCAAAAATCGTCATTGAAAGCTCAGATATCGTCACTAAAATAACCCATTATACGACGATTTTAAGCAACCCAGTACTAGCAACCGTTAAATAATTATTGTACAATTAGGATAATTTTGGCAGATATATGAACGTACTATAGTAAATTTGGACGTGACATAAAACAAAATTTGCAAAAAGAATTAACTAATTAATTCTGATGACGAAATTGAGGACAAAACACATAATTTTAAGTGTTATTTACGATAACTTCAATTCTCGAGGTTGGCAACACTGACTGTCAGTTTCAATTGACAACTGACAGATGTATAAACTTAACCTATATTGTAATTTTTTTACAGGTTTTTCGAATTTTAGATTTCAAATAAAACTTAATATGTATCTCGGCACTGAAGTTCCTTTCTATCGCTCACATGGTTTATTTTCCTAACTAAATTCCATATTCGTAATAAAAAATTGAACTTCACTGCCTTGATACATAAATAACTATTATTTAAAAAATAAATTCTATTCCGTAAATTTACTCGAATGCCAGTTTTTTCTGTAATTCTCTTTGAACATCATCAAAATCTCCCTGACCTATATTTAACCTTACCACCTTCTCAGCTGGTAAAAAAATTCAATTTCAAACAAGCGGCACTTTAGCAATGCGCTCTGTAGAAATGCGGCTCCCTACAGCACACTATTTTATTCTTAAACAACGGCATCCATTGTTCCAATTCAAATTCATCGCGGTAGCCTTGAAACGCAGTGCCGTACACATTAAAATGCACACACGACATGAATTTCATTAAGTCAGTCTCTGTGTAATATGCGTAAAATTATGCGCATCTATAAATAATTTTTTGTCAGGGCCGTGTGTATTTTGGGTGAGTGTCATGCACGTTTGCCAAAACCGACGAAACGGGCGCTTGCAGCAAAAATGAAACTAATCTCACACCTACACAGGACACAGGTACCTACAGATGCTGAGATGAACTGTGCCTTGTGATTGGCTAGTACATCGTGGGCAGCGGAAACAATTCGGTGTTTTAGATTAATAGAGATAATTTGTAAAGAATGTCATGTCGACAACTCCAGTAGTGAACTTTACCTACTTGATCATACTAAAAATTAGCAAAATTATAACAAAAAATCTGGTGTGGACACCACACTACTTTCTTATACTTTAAAACTAACTAAACACGTATGAATAGTTCCTTGCGTATAACTTTATTTGACATATACAGGCAAATTCATAAAAGGGGTTAGTGCTAACTCCATTTTTATTATTATCCGTAACTTCATTCTCAGAACATAATTAAATTAACTAGGGTTGTAATCAATATTGGTTAGCATAAAATTTGACTCATTTTGATAATATAATTAATTTAGAAAAAAAGTTACAGATGATGAAAAAAATTGAGTTAACGCTAATCCCTTGTATGAATCTGCCTGTTAGATATTAACCCTGGTTAATTTTTTTTCTCATTGTAACTATGATTTGAATTTAAAATAGGTATTAATTAATATCTAGTATTTAAAACGAAACATATTTTTGACACATTATTTGACATGTAGATGTCAAACCTGTATTAGTTTTTGTTCTCATTGTAACTAAGATTAATAATAGTTATTTACTTTACGAGTGGGTAAAGTAACGAATTACCCACGAGAGAAATTTTAGCACACGAAGCCGAAGGCTGAGTGTTACAATTTTATCGAGATGGTAATTCCACTTTGCCCACGTGTGAAGTATAACGTTTTATCCAACAATTCTTAATAAATGCAAATTTTATTAAAGAAATATTATTTGACAGTGACATGCTTTAAATTTTTGAAATTAAAATGTCAATCGAAGTGGTTGCCAAGGTGATGTATGCTATTATTGTTGTTATAAATAAAAAATACTCACTGGTGGATTTTATCAAAATTATACCCACTAGTGAGTAATCTATTACATTGCATGTTTAAAATCGCCATAGTTATAGAGCATTTATTGAGAGATGTTGGATAATAGTTATTTACTTTACAAGTGGGCAAAGTAAGGAATAACCCACGAGAGAAATTTTAGCTCACGAAGCCGAAGGCTGAGTGTGATAATTTTATCGAGTGGGTAATTCCACTTTGCCCACGTGTGAAGTATAACGTTTTATCCAACACCTCTTAATAAATGAAAAATTTATTAAAGAAATATTATTTGACAGTGACATATGCTTTAAATTTTTTAATTAAAATGTCAATCGAAGTAGTTACCAAGGTGTTGTGTGTTATTATTATTGTTATAAATAAAAAAATACTCACTAGTGGCTTTCCTCAAAATTATACCCACTAGTGGATAATTTGTTACTTTGCTTGTTTAAAATCGCCATAGTTATGGAGCATTTATTGAGAGGTGTTGGATAAAATATATTATTAAATATACAATTTAGTTTTTCTCAAAATTAGAAGCATTTACAAGAAAAGTGCAAATAGTATTTTATATTCCAAATATTTTTGAATCTTTGCTAACTTAACATTAGAAAGCCCAGAATGTCAGTGACTAAGAACATTTTAAATTGTATAAACGGTAATTTTAACCTGTTCGGGCATTCTAATGTTAACGAAATTTTCATTTTCTAATGTTAGAATCTAGTAAGTTTAATACGAACTGTCAAGAAGATTTGTTTATATTGTTTGTGACATTTCAAACGTTCGGGAATTCCTTAATTTATCGAGAATGATTAGCAAGTAAGTTAATAATATTATTTAGTGATATTAGCAATCACAGAAACACGATTCTAGTATTCTAGTATTTTTCGGTTAAACGAAATCGTTCAAAAATTTGTCCATCCGACAATTTATGTAAATGATGCTCGTTCATATATTATTATCGGACGATTATTTATAAATCGAATATCTTCCAAATCATCCATATCATCATCGTCGTATTCAATATCATAATAATTTAACATTCTTCCTAATCACAAATACAAATACTTGACAGTTCCTTTGTTAAATAGAAGATAAGTGGCCAATGTCGGACACTTAATTTAAGGATTTCTTAAGTCAATTTAAGTGTTGAAATTTGGCTGGTGCAACGAAAATTTATATTTGAATTTTAAGGAACTCTTAACGTTTAAGTGAGAGTGGTGCAACTGGGCATAAGTTGTATGAGCAATAGTTTACAGTCAAAATCATATGCTAATAACTATTTAATTTTCGCATCATGTTACTTTAAAATTGCTCTAGTACGACACTGAACTTCAAAACACACACAATGGGAGCCATTATCCAAATAAACCTTGATATTCAAAAAAGGTTATCAGCAAAACACAAATTTAGCAGTCCACATTGGAACACACATATGAATACGTACCTACACGATACGCAATGCGACAAAAGCAACTTATCATTTATCAACAGTTGCCTTTATATTCGCAACACTTTTTATCAAAAATTAACGGCTAATTTTAGCCTGCGATATACTAACCCAGTAATGTGTTAAGTAAACATAAACAATTGAGTTATGTTTGAATTTTTTATGGCCTATACCTGAAGGCGTACCAAGTAATAAATTTTTTGTTTCTTTTTGTGGTAGTTTTTTTAACTCGTGACAAAATATTTCCAGGAATTGTCGCTTATGACTAACGAGGAAATTTTGTTATTTGTTTATAATATTTGATACGTGACTGTAGGAAAAAATATGATAAATATTTTGTTGTATAAATAAAAATTGATTTGCACTTAGAGCTCCGTGGTAACGTCTCAGACTATGGGTTATGAGATCGTGATTTGACGGCTGGTAACCGCACTTTTCGTGCAAGCCATAAATAGGTGAATGGCGATTTCATTTATGTTTTTAAAAACATACTCCCTACCATTATAAGGAGTCTTATCAAAATCATAGGTACAAAGATTATTCGACGTCTACATCTCGCTTGTTATCAGTTATACATAAATAATTTTATTACAGCTACCGAAAGAACGTTGCTTGGTAATTGCCCGACGCCGTAGGCGGAGGGCTGTTACCTTCAAGCAACGTTCTTGAGGTAGTTGTGATCAAATTATGAGTATTTATCAATGGTCGAGGGATATTCGGTGAAAAAAATTTTTGCGATAATTATAATTTTTTTCAATCAAATTGCCTGAAAATGTAATTTTGAAATAAACAAGTTAAATATTGAATTAACTGTCAACCAGCTTTCAACGACTGTTACTTAGCAACAGGTGATAATTTTCCGGGGAAATTATCAGTAATAATATAACAAGAGAGTGAGAATAAATTGAAAATAATTTGACAGATCTTTCGAAAACTTGTTGCCAGGCAATAGCCACGAAAGCCCGTAGGCCTTGAGTGGCTATTGCCAAATGGCGACAAGTTTGAGAAAGATACTGGAGAATTATTTTCTAATTTATCGAACTCTCGAGTTATATTTAATTAGATTATTTTTTGATTTCATCATCAGGCACGCCACTAAATCTATCTTTTTTGCTCATTTTTACTTGTGTTGATGATACCTATCTGACATCTGTCAACAAAAACAAAAAAGCTACAGAGAAAATTGCCGGGAATAATCACAAGAGCATTATTCTCAGTATAATAATAACAGGATTGGTTAAAACGCAGACACGTGACATACAATAAAGCATTTCATTGGATTAAAGAAACGTCAAAAAATAATCAGTGTAATTGTGACCTGATTAGTTAAAAATTTTCAAGAACAATCTTCAAAAGGAAAAAGAAAGAAATAATTGTATAGTAAAACTACAACTATTCTGTAATTCTCAACAACGATTCTTATTTGCATTTTTCTCAACGTTTTTATTATGTAGGACTAATAAGTGTGTTATATCGTTGTATTCAGAAAAAAATATTGAATCGAATAAGCTAATAAAAAAGGTAGGTTCTAATTGAAAATAAAAAAGTTGGGGCCCATATTTTGAGAACCACTAGTTAATAAAATTTTTTGTGTTGTTCATTTTAATAGTCATATAATTTAGAAATTGTTTGCTAATTTAACGAACTTCGTATCTCTTATACTTCTCGAGATAGCAATAGTGTAGCACTTGAATGAAACAAACTGTAAAATACCTAAATATACCGTGTGTCCCAAGTAAATGTTGGCATAGGCAATTAACATGTAAAATCAGTTTTTTGTAAATAAAAAGTGTCCAGCAAAAAACTATGCATCCAAATTTTGTATCACAATACTGCCAATATCCCTACATCTAATTTAATACAGAATAATTTATTTTGATACCGCAAATTAATGAAATTAATAATAATAATTCCTAATTTTCCGCGTACTCTTTTTATTGCTACTGACGTATAGTGCTTGCAATTTGTTTTAAATATTTTAATCTGACACTGTCAGCATGAATACATTAAATGTCGAGAACCGTGTAAATATTATTAGAATGTATTATGTGGGGCGCAGTGTAAGACAAATATCTGAATACTTCACAGGCATGAACGCCGAATGGTTTCCATCGCCAGAAATTGACAGTGACAGATTAAAATATTTAAAACAAATTGCAAGCACTATACGTCAGTAGCAATAAAAAGAGTAGGCGGAAAATTTGGAATTATTATTATTAATTTCATTAATTTGCGGTATCAAAATAAATTAATCTGTATTAAATAAGATGTAGGGATATTGACAGTATTGTGATATACAATTTGGATGCATAATTTTTGCCGGACACTTTTTATTTACAAAAAACTGATTTTACATGCTAACTGCCTATGCCAACATTTACGTGGGACAAACGGTATAACAATAATAAAATAATCGTGATTTTAACAGAAATACATGTTTTGAAGTCCACTAATTCCGTTTTGACCATTTTCTCAATACCTTCTGAGTGGATGGATGGGCGTGTATCACGAAGGAAAAAGTACAAAATAACAAAATTTCATAATTATTATAAGTATCATGAGAATGCAAAAAATAGAGTTTATTTGGTAACACTTGCAACCCCGTTATATTAATGTTATAGTGCACCTATAGCTTTCTTTATTTATCGCAGTATGTTCCTAAGGCCCTAGATAATCAAGTAAACTTACATTTTGATGATTCTGCTACAGAAATACTCCATTGGAACACACAGCAAACGACACAAATCACAGTAAAAGTCCACGCACTACTAACTACAGCAAACCTAATTTTGCATGTTCTCAACGCGCCGTTGCTAATTAATAGGATTGAAACATGTTTATAGAGTGCAAGAACGTTCGGTTATTTATTGAATATAACATTCATATAAACTGGGATTTATTCCATTGGTTCTCAAAATTTTATTTGGTGTAATATTATAAAGAAATCCGAAATATGGTAAATGATATAAATATGTACATTTGTAAAGAAAATCTAAGTACTTATATTTCATTTTAGTTCAATTCGCACAAAACGAAAGTTGCCATATCGCTTAGCATGATTTTTTTATTTTGATGCTACTGAATTCATATATAGAACTTATAATAACAAATCTGAAGTGCCCAACACATAACCTCCCGCCCAATACAACTCTTAGACGGTACAAAATAGTATTTGATGATACAGAAACATACCTCTTTTTTTGTTTATTTTCTATTTATATTTGAGAAATTTAATTTTCTTTCGTATATTTATTTAATTTTTGGACATATATTTCACTAAGAAAACAGCTTCACAATCAAAATGACATGTGTCACATTTCGTAAAAAATTGAAAATTTTTATGTTTCCATGGTGTACAAAATGCAAGACTTATGAAATCTAATTTCTTTATATTTTATTATCTCTAAATCTAACGAAAATGAATAAAATTAGTGTAATCAGAATATATGTAAAATTAAATATTCTACAACTTTCAAAATAACATAAATTGTTGAAAAAGGAAATTTAACCGTGTTTTTCGCGAAAAACTATTAAGGGCTTCAAGTAAACTGCTACTTCCGGTTCACCAATTTTATCCTAAATCTAATCAGCTCTTCATTTAAATATAAGAATCAAAAATTCACAAAACAGTATTTTTTGGTATTATAGTATTTGAGTTATGCGAGACGAAAAAATTGCCACAGACTACACACACACACACACATATATACATACATACATACAGACCTCATGGCGAAAATAGTAAAATCGTATTATAGGGATCCTAAAAGGGGGATATTCATTAAAAACTCACTACCCAATTTTTTGACCAAAAGCAATACTTCCCTTACCTAGAGGTAGGCGGGAGGTAAAAATTAATAAAAATGAAAATGTAAACCATATACATTTGGTTTTTAAAAGAAAATTATTTCCTCATGTTTTAAAATAACAATTATATTTTTCAATAAATAAATATATCATCATGCCTTTTACCCATTATGGGTGTGGCACTCTGCTTACGCAGATCTCGGTAAGTGACATATTTTTACGTATGAATTGCGGTTACCAGCCGTCAAATCAAAGCACCCAAAGATGTTAGAGGAGGAGGAACCAAACGGGTGAATTTAAATTGGGAACTGTCGGCAGTTTGATTCGAACTGAGGATCTCACGATGAGTTTAAATATAATGACTCACTTGATTAGAGATGTCACGGATGAACTACCTTAATTAAATTTGGTCGAGTTTGGTATCAAATTATAAGTCTAACAGAGAACTGCACTAAAATATTAAAAATTACTTTTAAGCAATCGTCAATTGTTTTTTTTTTTTTTTCGTAATATTTGACTGAGTTTGGTATTAAATTAAAGGTACTAGGAAGAAGATTTGAACTCTAATGTCAAAAATTAATTTTGGACGATCGTATCATTTTACAATAATATTTTATTTGAAATCGGCACTAAAGTACTCAGAAATCGTCATTAAAAGCTCAGAAATCGTCACTAAAGCAACCCAATGTTGGCAACCGTTAAATAATTATTGTACAAGTAGGATATTTTGGCAGATATATTGACGTACTATAGTAAATTTATATACGTAACATGAAACAAAATGTGCAAGAAGAATTAACTAATTAATTCCGATGTTGAAATTGAGGACAAAACACAAAATTTTGAGCGTTATTTACTATAACTTCACTGTTCGAGGTTGGCAACACTGAGTCGTCAGTTTCAATTGACAACTGACATATGTATAAATTTAACCTACTATATAATATTTTTACAGTTTTTTCTAATTTTAGAATTCAAAAAGAACTTAATGTGTATCTCGGCACTAAAGTTATTTTTTATCAATGACATGGTTTATTTTCCTCGGCCCTACGGGCCTCGGCAACTAAATTCCATATTCGTGATAAAAAATTGAACTTCAGTGCCTTGATACATAAATAACTATTATTTTTATAGAGTTGGGTATCAAATGAAAGTTCTCAGAGTGGAGAGTTAGGACAAAATGTGAAACTAAATAGCAACTTTGATTTGAGAATTAAACACAAACAATACCGTAAGTAGAGCCAGGGATTTCTGGGACATATAATTCTTATGTCTCATAGTAGTTGATGAGACACGCTGTATATTATATGACAAATCTACAATCAGCTAACAGTTACGAACCAATCTATTCCCATATATCAAGACTTCAACGCCTTCGCAAGCCTTTCAAACCATTTGCAGAAAGAAGCCCTCGTGTTAACCAATGTTAGAATTGAACCCATCACCATCAGGCCATCGCTGCATCACGCTCGCTTCGTGAAAGTCCGCATCACACAGCTTAATTGCATTCGCTATCGTCAAAGATCAAATATCTTCACTTACGACTCTTTCTCTTTCCAACGTAAGAACGTAACGTTAACGTACAACGTAGCGTCTTTGCGCTAGTCGCTAGTGAAGCTGAAACGTTCGATGGTAAATTCAATTGGTTTGGAAGTAGAACGTGAGCCTTTCCAAATGTCAGAGGTGATTACCCAGTTGTAGGAGGAGGTAGGTAAGGTAACACTACACAGATGGCAGACATGAGAGTGCTTGATGGACACTGAAAGGTTGTTACGAAAAATTATGATGAGGAATCAGGAATAACATGTGTACAGCCAGCATGATAAATGGGCGAAATGACGCAAGCAAGACGAGATTTATATAAATTACTATTAAACAAAATTAATAAATTTATTTTTTAATTATTTCTTGAAAATTTACAGATAAATTCTAATATACTCAAAATGATTTTGGAAAAGACGCACGTCATGAAAAATATTACTAGATAATGACGTCACTATGCAACAAATGTTGAAATGAAACTGCAATGCGTGTTGCATCACACGTTCCGCCATTTTTAGACGTGATTTGTTGCAATAAACACATGGCTGGTAACACGAGCTCTGTTTTTGGGTGTTTTAAGCTCTGTTTTAGCACTGTATAATGTTCTAAAATTATTTTATTTCTGTTCGCGATAGATGGCACTGTAATAGCGAAAAACCACTTTTTTGTATTTTGGACGTATTTTGCTAGAGCTCTAGAAGAATATAAGTATTCTCATCCGCCATTTTGTCATGTCATAAATAAAAACAATTTATTCAAATCTAGTTACTTTGAAAAAGAAAAAACATAAATATGTATCTGTCAAATTTGAAGTTGATATTTATTAATATTATTGTGATACATCATTCCTTTGATTATTGTATTATATCTTTGCAGGTAATTGTTTTATAATGTGCGCAAAATTTTATTTTGTATAGTTTTTATATACAGGCAGAAAATATATTTCTTGAAATTTTGTAAAATCCAACTACACATACGGTAATATAATATTTTAAGTACTCTGTGCACTTACCTGTTAGATATTGAATATAATAATTGAAGGAATCGCAATTATTAATCAATATCAATTTCAAATTTGACATAAGAGAATTAAAGTAACTGGATTCCAATAATTTGTTTTATTTATGAAACTTGGACGCAAAATGGCGGATGAGAATACTCATATATTCTAGTATCTTAATTTTGCGCGATCGCAGCGCCATCTATCGTGACCCGGAAATTATTTTTTTTTTAAAAACCTTATTATTTATCAGTTATCACAGAATCCGAATCTGTAATAAATCGCAATATTTCTTAACATGTAGAATGCATTGATTTTAACTTGTTTTCAAATTTTATTATCCTACAATTAATAACACATAATAAAGTTTAGTTGGCAACAGAACAGCATAAAAACATTTGTTGCACATTTTGAAACAGCACGTCTATTTTATTAATAAATTCTTTAATTTATATAGTCGTTTGTAACATCTATTGACAAACGAATCAAACAAAAAGACCTTGTTTCTCTCGCCACGTTTTGTCTGCAACACTCGGTGTATTTGAAGCGAGCGCGTTGAAAGTCAAGGGCCTCAAAGAAAGAACTCTCTCCCTTTATAAAGTTGTTAGTTTCTACTTCTTGCTACAAGGGCCTCGAGAGCAGAACATATGTTATGTAGCTTCATTTAAATTCTTTTCAAACACTTGAAATGTGTGAAAAGTTAATTTCACTTGCTCTTTTTCCCCGGACGGGAAGATATATTTTATAATACTATTTGAAAAATACGTTTAAAGTTTCTACGGTGAGTTATGCTATTCTTAGGATCTAATTATTTCAAATATGTTTTAGTTTTGAGTTCGTTAAAAGTTAGTGCGCATTAGCTCAGCATTTTTTCTCATTAACTTGCAAAATGTTTTACCGCGAGTCTAAATTTTTATGCAAAATAAATTAGGAATAACAGGAAGTGCAGTGTTAGTTGCTTTGACCTACTCTGGGTTTATTTTCTCTTCTGAGAATAATTACCATTGAATTTATATTAGATTCCGGTAAGAAGAATAGGATCTGTGATAGTAGCCGAATTTATAGAACCAACATAAATGTCCTCTTATAATAATAGAAGCTACATATAATCTTATAATTTGAAATCAAATTTACTGCGTAATATAGTAGAACATAAATCATAGGGTATTTTAACTGAAGTTTGCCAGATGTTGGGTGAGTACATTCATGCAAAAAATTCGAATAAAATTGTACCTAGCCAGGCAGTTATATACCAAATAACGCCCTAGGGCGTTATATATTTGACATTGTTGCTATTCGACACATAAATAATAATTTACTCAATAATAATTGGCTGTAATCATGGCCGAAAAGTCGTCAACGACTATATAATTTGAAATAAATTTATTTTATCCAACACCTCTCAATGAATGCTCTATAACTATGGCGATTTTAAACAAGGAAAGTAACAGATTACCCACTAGTGAGTAATTTTTTATTTATAACAATATTAATAACATAACACCTTGATAACTACTTCGATTGACATTTTAATTTAGAAAATTTGAAGCATATGTCACTGTCAAATAATATTTAATTAAAAATTTTGCATTTATTAAGAGATGTTGGATAAAACGTTATACTTGATACGTGGGTAAAGTGGAATTACGCACTCGATGAAATTAATTATCACACTCAGCCTTCGGCTTCGTGTGCTAAAATTTCACTCGTGGGTAATTCCTTACTTTGCCCACTTGTAAAGTAAATAACTATAAAGCCATGTTTTCCAAGAATACATAGTAAATTATTTACTATTTTCCTTAACAATGTTTCGGCTTAATAACTTTTCCAAACAATAATTTACTTAGATATTTCAAAATAACTTGATAGGGCTTCAAGTAAATTACCACTTCCGGTTGTTGGATTATCACCAAAAACTAGTCAGTTATTCTAAAGGGGATACAATTGATATATACAAAATATCAAATTTTCAGTTTAGTTTTTGAGAAACCGTAACTCCAGAGATTCACCCAGACTGACAGACAGGCAGACACACACACAGACATCATCGCGAAACTATTAAAATCGTATTCTAAGGACCCTAAAACGTGATCATTCCCTGAAAACTCGCTACCAAATTTTTAGCATGATTCCTATACCTACCTTACAGGATGTGGCGGGAGGTAAAAAGGAAACATTTTTGTTAATTTTTCGAAATTACGTTACTTAAATAGAGTATTCTGTAGCAAATTAGATGTAGAAATAGATATAGTATTGTCTTGTGCCAGTATGATAGTATATTTGTTAAGCGAACAGACTAAGACAGGCTGTATGTATTTATTGAATCATTTAGATAAAAATTGACGTGTACTCCAATTCCCCTATGTGTAAATTTGGAATATCCCATTATTAATATGTTAATATTTATACACTTAAATAAACCTGATTACACTACTTTATTAATCAATTAATAAGTGTTTTTCATTTTGAAAATATAAATTATTGTTAATCAGATAAATACAAGCATTATCAAACAATTAATTAATAATCAATTCTGATAACAAATAATATTCCGAAGGAAATACCTTGTAGCATTTACGGGGATTTTACGAAAATATCAATTAATAAAAACCTGATAAACTTTATTATCATTTATCAAATCAAGATATTGTTCTTACAGTATAAATACGAAAATATATCTTTAAAATCAGGCAGTCGATTTCTTTTTGCACGTGCGACCAAAATGAAATTGTTTGTGTGTGTAATTCTTGGCTTCCTGTCCAGTGAGTATTTGTTTATTATTTGATTGATTTGGTATTTGGAAAGTAATTTAAATATAAGTATATTTATGGTTAGTGAAAAATACTAGTTTGTTGAGAAATATTGCACAATATGTTGTTTTACTAATTATTAACATGTGATTTATAAATGCTTGAAATTGTCAGCTTTCAAACTATATGACGAATAAATTATTGAAGATGATTTCACCAAAATTTTTCCGTACTTTTCTGTCGACACATTTGACTATTTTGAGATTCACTCAAACTTGTGGTAATACAACCAACAATGAGTCTATTTAAGGCAAATCATGAGCTAAATAGATAAATTATAATTATAAAATTAATTTTTTTACATGTTTCTGTAGAGTACTGTATATCTGAATTTTTTTTTTAATAAGAATTTAAAATATGCATATAACCATACAAATTAAATTAATTTTAAATTTTTCTTAGTTATTTTATTGTATTAGGGTATAATATGTTAAAAAAAAATCGAATAAGTGAATAATAGTATATTATGATACAAGTGTAAGTAAGCTTTTAAAGCACTTACGGCGAGTGCTTTAAAAGCACTTATACACGTGTGTCATACGCTATTTTTTATTATACCTGCATCATACTTTGGAAAAAACTGAAATGCAACATTTGGATTTGGATTCATTTCATAATATTGCGCGTTTGACGTATATCGTTCACATGGAGATTGGTTAGCATTTATTGTTTACGTTTACAGTTTTGACAGATATTACTAGTAATTAGATCTTACGTTTTCGAACGCTGTGCTGTAGCGTGTTTTAAACACGGATTATGATACAGATATAATAAAAAAAAATAATTATGTTCCCATTTAAAGTATGAAAGTTGTATGCCGTATTTTAGAACTGGTACAAAAAATAATTTTTTACCGACTGACATCAAGAGTACGATTTTTTTTACAGCTAACAGTTTGTAAAATGTATTTTTACCCAAATATTTTACAGAATAATCGTTCAACAAACATAGCAACATAATTCGATGGCAATAACTTTCAAAATATGTATTAAAAATAATCACTAAATTAATATTAATTCTCAGGCAACAGCTTGGCAGAGTGCGTTGATTCCGGTTCACTCAATAACGCAAGTTAAGCAATACTGCCCGCGGTTAGTAGTTGGTTGGGTGACCGCTTTGCTAAACCCCATACCAGCGAGGCGGCATATACCCTAAGCAGTTGAGACCGCTTTAATAATAATAATAATATTAATTCTCAAACCTCTGCAGTACGAGTATATCTCGTATTTTAGTGCCTAGTTAAACAAATAACTATTCTTTGCTCATCAGAACAATCTTATAAAATAGAAATTGTTTTTATAGTTAACCAACCTCATAGCTCTTATAGTATTTGAAATAGCAATGGTAGCACAATAAAATTAAACAATATTTTTATTAAAAAGTAAAATAACTAATTCGTTGTGCCCACAGAGTTAAAGTATAGATATTTGATGGAAATATACATATTTCCCAATACTAAAACATGGTTCAATTTTAAGAAAACCATTCATAAAATAATATTTTTTAAGACAATGAATTTGTGCCTACTTAAGATATTAATTTTAACGCTATTTTGTTTTATCTTCATAGCGTATGATTCAAATTGGTACTTATACTATTTTTTTTTCTAACAGTGACAGAGGCTCGAACTCCTCTGGACTGGCGGATCATCGGCGGTGAAGACGCCGGCGACGGCGAGTTCCCATACCAGATCTCTCTTCAAGTATACGACCAACACAACTGCGGTGGCGCCATCCTCAGCGAAAACTGGGTCCTCACCGCGGCCCACTGCGTAGATGGGTAAGAAGAAGATTCTTAATTGTTAATAAAAAGGCTTTTGAAGGCTGTACTGAAACACATACTAAATTGGTAATATAGAGAATGTTGTAGCATAAAATCAACTACAATCTTTATTCAATAATTGCTTTTCATACGATAAAATACATAATTTATTATAGTAAGAAAAAACACTATGTAGTTCAGAAAAACAGAACGGCTGCCAAATGCTGATGGTTACTATAACAACGCGATAGCAGCGGTTCTTATTGTAGTGGAGGATGCGGCTTCACAATCGCTTGCTAACTCCCTCTCCTTTATATTCTTTCCTACAAATGGGTGACCTATCTTTGTATCCTATCATTGTATTTTGTTACACACAGTAACTAGGTAACGCGACATAACTTATCCAAGTACAAAACTTAACCAAGTATATAACCTATATATTAGCGAGGTGAGAAACGAAGCGACGAACCGAGTACATAACTTAATCAAGTATATAACCTATATATAACGAACCGAGTATATACATAATCTATGTATTTGCGAGGTGAGGAGCGTAGTTACCAGCCGAGTTTTCATTCCATTTATACATACTATACGAGAATGCGGTCCACCTAAAAATGCGTTCTACCTAAAAATACGTTCTACCAAAGATAGATGACCCATTCAACTGGTTTGTTTAAAATACCGATTTGTTTATTTCAATATTTCTATCTGCCAATAGAAGTCAACGTTTGTGCAATTGTGTACTCTGCACCCATTAATAAAAACGTCAAATTTATAACGCCCTGGGGCGTTATTTGGTATATAACTGCCCTGCTAGCCGGGCAGTTATGGCAACAATAACGTAAGGCTGTGCAACATGTTTTTACATAGCAACCGATCAAAAAACGCATAACAACCGCTCTACAAACAAGTGTCAGACGAAAACAGGTAACCCACGAAATCTATCTGTCTCAGGCTCGTTTTTTTCTTTCTTTTATAAAAGCCTACAAATGAGCGTTCCAGACTTAAGTTGCATTCACATACAACTTATTGCTGTTACCTTGCTTCGGTTGTCTTGTCTTGATATTGTGTTGCATTTGTATTGTATGTACTCCGTTCACATAGGACTTAACTTCGTTGTTACCAATAATACAGTTTTGATAGTTACCGACGCTGTTTGACTGTCAGTTTACTAGAAAGTTGTAATAATTAATTTAATAATGGCTACGTATAACTATAATACAAATACTTACAAAATTATTTTCTGCTAAAAAAATGTACCTACACCTACAAAATACAAATGCCACAATATTAGAAAGTATTTCAGGTTAAGTGTCAACTTGTCATATATATCTATCCTTTTTCATAGCGCTCTCTGATTGGCATTGCTTCCGTTACCTTGCTGTTGAATTACTTGAGTTTGGAGTTTACAAACTTCTGCAGCGCAGCAACGCAACAGCAATACCACTGCAAGGCAACAACAATAAGTAGATATGTGAACGCAGCTATATTTACTATATTTCAGTGGGTACGTATTGTTGTTTCTCTTCGACCAGTGTGCCATAAGCGTTAAAAGACAAAACATAAACACTTAATCGTGTTTCGACGCCACCTATCAGTTGAAAAATTTCAGTGTTATTTTCACAAGTGATATCACTTCTTGGTAATCTGAGCCAGTAACCAGTGTTGAAATTGAGACAGAGTAGCGATAGCGAGTGATACAGAAAGGTCGGTGCTGGTAACGTGGGCGATCTTTTACTGAGTTGTTTGACGTAGCTGACAGTGGCTCTTGACGGTGTGTCGAAAGAGAAAGATTTAATATCGACGTGTGAACGGGCATACGCGGAAGGATTAGCTAATGGAGGTGATATTCCAAACACAAATTTATTTATAAGCAACTGCGTTAAAAATCCATGGAGCTTTAGAAAAGGCAGTTGTAGTTTGGCTAAATATGGCACGTGAAATGAATGCACTAAAGTCAAATTATTACGTCCGGAATGGGTTTCTGCATAATTATAGTAACCAATGAGTTTCCAAGTTACGTATGAATATATGCTTTGTAATTATTAGCCATATTCTGCTCAAAAGGCTGTATTCCAATGTAAAATTAGAAAAATATGCTTTGAACAAAATCGAATTCCAAAATTTGAATTCCCGTTTTAGACGTCATAAATACGAATTTTAAAACTCACAAATTGAATACAATTACATCATTTCATTCAAATTAAATTTTTTTTATGATCCCATTAGTATTTACAATCTATCTTTGTAAAGATATTCAGTAAATTTTAGTGATTAGAGACTATATGACATGTGAAAGTAACTGCCCATTGGCAGTACTTTACTTACATTTACTTAGTTTACTATAGTTACTATAATTACAGTTGACTAAATTAAATAATATTATGAAAATACTTAATCCTAAGATGAACTTATTTAAAACGGTTAAAGTTAAAATAAATAAATAAAATAAATCATCGGTAGATGGCGCATTCCTCGAATTTATTATTTTCAACTTTATTTCTGCTTACCTATATTTGTATATAATAGTTATTTACGTATCAAGGCACTGAAGTTCAATTTTTTTAACACGAATATGGAATTTAGTTGTCGAGGCCCGTAGGGCCGAGGAAAATAAACCATGTGAGTGATAAAAAGGAACTACAGTATCGAGGTACATATTAAGTTTCATTTGAAATCTAAAATTCGAAAAAACTGTAAAAAAATTACAATATAGGTTAAGTTTATACATCTGTCAGTTGTCAATTAAAACAGACAGTCAGTGTTGCCAGCCTCGAGAAGTGAAGTTATCGTAAATAACACTCAAAATTATGTGTTTTGTCCTCAATTTCGTTATCGGAATTAATTAGATAATTCTTCTTGCAAATTTTGTTTCATGTTACGTCCAAATTTACTATAGTACGTCAATATATCTGCCAAAATTATCCTAATTGTACAGTAATTATTTAACGGTTGCCAACACTAGGTTGCTCAAAATCGTCGTATAATGGGTTACTTTAGTGACGATTTCTGAGCTTTTAATGACGATTTTTGAGCACTTTAGTGCTAATTTCAAATAAAATATAGTACATATTAATATTATAGCTGTAATATTAGTTTTTTGGTTTGTTTTATATAAGTACTAATAATATTTTTTTTATTTTTACGTATATCACGAAAAAAATGTAGATTCCCGTAAAAAAAAACTATTTATAATTTCATACAAAATCTGAAATTGAACAACGAATTTAATTTTATAAATTCGAAATTAAAATTATAGAATAATTTTTTTTCGAAAATCAACAGCAATATCCTAATTATGCATAGTTTTTATACATAAATCTGGATAGGGTTATTTACTAATTACCTTTGGCACAAGTTTGACATAGAATACATGTTTAAAATACTAGTTTATTCTCATAGCAACTATGATCATTGAAATATATTAATAAATATATTACTTATTCTTTCTTAAAATTGGATGCAGATAGAAGAAAACTGCAAATAAACTAGCACACCCAAGGCTTAATAAATGTCTTGATGATGTATTTATATATCCATTTATGAAATGTATAATTTAAACTTAACCAAAATGCTCGAAATATCAACAGTCCTGCTTAGAACTAAGAGTCCGTTGTTTAAATTTATGCGCGTCTGTCTTACTCAATATAGACTTTTAGTACGCTTGCGGCTTTGAGAACTAAAATATTATGACGTTAATATACCACCTTTTCTTAGTCACTTCAAGCCAGTATAAGATATACAAGCTTTGTATTTACTCGAGTTTGTTTCATTTGGACAATTAGAATTATCACCATTACCCACACACGATTTATAAAACGTGCTAATCCAAAATAGACTTGAATAACTTGAAATAAACTCAAACATTTAGATAGGTGAATTCACATATTTTCTTATTAAACTATAACTTGTCATTTTTAATTTGCTTAACAAAGGCATAATAAGAAGACTGAATGACGAGGATTTGTTACTACTTATTATGGTTCTAGAAGTTTAGAACATTTAAAATTTAAGATTAAAAACGATTCATTGCTATAAATATGAATACGAATTTATTAAATATCTCTGTAATACCCGTTGTACAGTTAAGCTCGTATAATAAATAAAAATAGTAACAATATTTATTAGAAAACTAGAAAAATTATGGGGTAAATAGCTCCGTGGTAACGCGTCGGACTGTGGATCGTAAGATCTTCAGTTCGAATCCCACAGCTTGCAGTTGCCAATTTAAATTTACCCCTGTGGTTCTCCCTCCACTAATATCTTTGGGGGCTATGATTTGACGGCTGGTAACCGCACTTCATATGCAAAAATATATCACTTACCGAGATATAGGTAGAGTGCCACACCCATAATGGGTAAAAGGCGTGATGATATATTTATTTATTTATTTAGAACAATTGATTTATATAATAATTATGAACCTATTTATAAAAATACAAATTTTATTTTAAATCGGCACTAAAGTGCTCAAAAATCGTCATTAAAAGCTCAGAAATCGTCACTATTTTAATCCATTATAGCAACAGTTTAATAATTATTGTACAATAAAGATAATTTTGGCAGATATATTGACGTACTATAGTAAATTTGGACGTAACAAAACAAAATTTGCAAGAAGAATTAACTAATTAATTTCGATGACGTAATTGAAGACAAAACACATAATTTTGAGTGTTATTTACGATAACTTCACTTCTCGAGGTTGGCAACACTGACTGTCAATGTATAAACTTAACCTATATTGTATTTTTTTTTTAGTTTTTTCGAATTTTAGATTTCAAATAAAACTTAATATGTACCTCGGCACTGAAGTTCCTTTTTATCACTCACATGGTAAACAACGGCAACTAAATTCCATATTCGTGATAAAAAAAATTGAACTTCAGTGCCTTGATACATAAATAACTATTTCTTTAACAATTCTGGTATAAATTTAAATAGGAAAAAAGGTTGCTCTAGCCCTCTCACTCTCCCGTTGAAGATTTAAAAAGAATATTAGTACCTCGATCGTAACAAAATAATCTCAATAATATAATTTTATTTTGTAAAAATACAAGGGATTAAAAATTACCCTAAAGCAAATTTTCTGTCGTTATTTATACCTTATGATGCGATATATTTTATTTTTAGCTGATATCCCCTCGTTTTTTAGATAATCTCGCGTATGCAGCTAAGCTCCGTTTTTAAAAATTAATTGAATTTCGTCGGAATGGCTGAGTGGGTATTTTTAGGCGAGCTGCAGGCGGTACGCTCATATCTGGGTGTTGGTGTTGGTGTCGTCGTATCTTGTCAAACCGCCGTGATGTGTTTATCTTATGACTATATCGTAAAATCTATATGTGTCAACTGGCACTCTCCTTGTTTTCAGTTATTTCGCTTGAATTTTAATGTTATAGTTATGCATTTGTTATACCAGATGAAATGCTATTAAGCGCTAGTCATTTGTTTGCATGCACGAAACAAATGTTGATGCGATAGAGTTGAAAATACATTTATATTTAAAATAAGTAACGCCAGTATTATTCTTCAGTACTTATGGCTTAATAAAATATAATGGGGTAAATAGCTCCGTGGTAACGTGTCGGACTGTGGATCGTGAGATCCACAGTTCGAATCCAGAGCTGACAGTTGCCAATTTAAATTTATCCCTGTGGTTCCTCCTCCACTAACATCTTTGGAATGACTTGACGGCTGGTAACCGCACTTCATACGAAAAAATATATCACTTACCGAGATCTGCGTAAGCAGAGTGCCACACCTATAATGGGTAAAAGGCGTGATGATATATTTATTTATTTTATTTGCTATATTTAAATAATTTATAGATAACATTTCTTTTATGACAAACCTAACCGACACAGAAAAAAAAACAACGAAAATTATTTAGGTGCTATTTGCTTTATTGGAAAACTTGGAAAAATAATCGTGACCCCACTGCGTGGGCTATATTGTGATGCTATTAATCCGTGAGCCAGCTGTAAAAACAGCGACTCATTTGACCTAAAGATTCAGTAAGTTTTATGGAATCTACCCAATTAGGTACATCGAAAAATGCAAGTCTGTCATGCAGATCTGGGTGGGTCCATTAAAAAAGGAAAGTAAATGAAGGAATTTTGACTCATGTGACCAAAATTTTCTTTTTTATTTCGTAATACTAATCGAAAATACAAATTAAGACACCAGTCTGCCACTCGTATGTGGCCGGGTTGCCTCAGCAAATGTATTTTAAAATTTATAATTTGTTGCTCGAAATTTGACTAAAATGTCCAAAATTTTCTTTTTTATCTCATGATACTAGAAGAAAATACAAATTAAACGACACCAGTCTGCCACTCGTACATGGTCGAGTAGTCCCGGCAGACGAAATTCAAAATTTTAAATTTTTGGCCCGACTTTAACTTAAATGACTAAAATTTTCTTTTTATCCCATGATACTAGACGAAAATACAAATCAAAAGACACTAGTCTGCCACACGTACGTGGTCGGGTTGCCTCGGCAGACTGGTGACTTTTGATTTGTATTTTCGTCTAATATCATGAGATTAAAAAAATATATTTTGATCAATAAAGCCAAATTTCGGGCCACAAATTTTTAATTTTGAAATTCGTCTGGCAAAAGAACCCGACCACGTACGAGTGGCAGACTGGTATCTTTTGATTTGTATTTTCGTCTAGTAATCATAGGATAAAAATAAAATTTTGGTCATTTGGGCCAAATTTCGAGCAGTAAATTTTAAATTTTGAAATTCGTCTGCTAAGACAACTTGACCGGTACGAATGGTAGAGTGATGTCTTTTGATTTGTATTTTCGTCTAGTGTTTCGAGATTAAAAAGAAATTTTTGGTCACATTATTCAAAATTCCATCATTTACTTCCCTTTTTTAATGGACGCCATTTTTAATACCACCCAGATTTAAATGGCAGACGTGCGCTGTTCGATGTATCTAAACGGGTAGATTCCATAGAACATACTGAAACTTTTGATCATAAGGGTCACAGTTTAGACATTTTGTAGTGAGTCATCTTTTTTTCAGCAAAATATTCTAATGCATTTCTGTAATTTTTAAATCTAATATTTGTATAGTGTTTCAGGAAAACCTTAATCATAAAATAAATTCAAAGGCCAACAAAATATTAAAAGTACATTTTCCTTGTATTCTCAGATTTTCCTCCGACATGCTCTCCGTCCTCGCAGGCACCACGTCTCTCTCCACCGGCGGTGACCGCTACGCGGTCCTCACCGCCTACATCCACAACGACTGGGACCCAAACCTGATCCGCGGAGACATCGCCTTGGTGCGCACTGCTTCACCGATCCGTTTCAGCGAAGCGGTGAAACCGATTCCACTGGCCATGACGGATTTGTCAGCGGGTACTGAGGTCACCCTCAGCGGGTGGGGATACACCAGGTACCCGGACCTGGAGGAGCCGGACTGGCTGCAGGTTATTAAGCTGAAGACTATTAGCCTGCAGGATTGTCAGGATAGGGTGAACCCGGACCCGGTGTATGATACTGAGGTAAGGAAATTTACATTTTCTAATCAACAACAAAAACAAATTAAATCATTCTTCATAATACAGAAAGTTTCAATAAGCCTGTTCATTATTGGTTTTAAGGTCTCTAGAATACGATTTTAATAGTTTCGCGATGATGTCTATGTGTGTGTGTGTGTGTCTGTCAGGCTGTGTGGATCTCTGGTAACGCGTCGGACTGTGGATCGAGAGATCCTTGGTTCGAATCCCACAGCTGAAAAATACATTATCGAAACTTCATAATTATTAGTTTCATGACAATGGGGTCTTTCACAATTTTTTTTATGAAACTTTATATTGAAATATATCTAGACTTTTAAAAAGTCTTAATTGTTATTCATTAAGCTACAATGATTTTTTTTAAATGTTATGACGTCATAGTAGAGGTGTTGCTGGATCTAAGACAGTACAGATTGTAAATAATAGTAGTCATATATTGTTTTACTTATTTTATTATTATTACAATAAAATAGAACATTTATGTAACAAAAATTATTTAATCTCTACTGTTTTAGATCCAGCAACACCTCTACTATGACGTCACAACAAAAAAAATCATTGTGGCTTAATGAATAACAATTAAGACATTTTTAAAAGTGTAGATAGTCTTCAATATAGATAAAGTTTCATAAAAAAATATTTAAAAAAATGGTGAAAGACCCCATTCAAAGTACGAGTTCAATTAAAAGATGTTATTTATAATATTTATATGGGGTAAATAGCTCCGTGGTATCGTATCGGACTGTGGATCGTGAGATCCTCAGTTCGAATCCCACTGCCGACAGTTGCCAATTTAAATTTACCCCTGTGGTTCCTCATCCACTAACAACTTTGGGGGCTATGATTTGACGGCTGGTAACCGCACTTCAAACGCAAAAATATATTACTTACCGAGATCTACGTACGCAGAGTTCCACACCCATAATGGGTAAAATGCGTGATGATATATTTTTTTTTATTAAAAATCCACTAAACTGAAAATTTTGATATTTTGTAAATATAATTTGTATCCCCTTTGGAAGAGTTGATTAGTTTTTGGTGATAATCCAATAACTTGAAGCCCTATCAAGTTATTTTAAAATGTCAATAAATTATGGATTAATAAAAATTTTGTTGTTAGAATAATGTTTCAAATATTATTATCTACAATTGTTGTTTGGAATATTTTCCTCTTACTGTCACCCTTTACGAACTACAAAACGTTGAAGAAAAATTATATTTTGGTATTTTCGTTTAAATCTGCTAACCTGTTTTTTGAAAAAATCAAAACAACGGTTGAAAAATATCATTTTTTGATATGTGTCATAATTTTTTGAAGGGATGAGTGTTTCTTGATAGTGGTGGTCCGTGTTCCTGCATTGTTTGATAAGAAATCTATGGCGGGAGGTATTGTGCTGCCCACAACAGATTTTTTATTATTATTTTTTATGAAACTTATTAGAATATTATATATGCGGTAAATAGCTCCGTGGTAACGTTTCGGACTGTGGATCGTGAGATCGTCAGTTCGAATCCCACTGCCGACAGTAGCGAATTTAAATTTACTCCTGTGATTCCCCCTCCACTAACATCTTTGGAGGCTATGATTTGACGGCCTTTAACCGTACTTCATACTCAAAAATATATCACCTACCGCGATCTGCGTAAGCAGAGTGCCACACCCATAATGGGTAAAAGGCGTGATGATATATTTTATATTTTTATTTTATAAAATTCGTTTGGCAACTTTAGAGTATTTTTCCTGCAAACAAAACAAATAAAACAACACAACAAATTAATAAAAGAAGCACTGTAGAGTTCATTAAACATATATTTTGCTTATTCTAGTTGTGCACCCTGAACAAAGAGGGTGAGGGTGCATGTAAGGGTGACTCGGGCGGTCCTCTTGTCCACAACGGCCAGCTGATTGGCGTGGTGTCCTGGGGCCGACCTTGTGCTAGAGGCAAGCCAGATGTCTTCACCAACGTACCTTCCTACATCGACTGGATCAACGATGTCATTACTAATGCTCTTTAATTAATCTAATTCGCTTAAGTATTTATTTACTATGATTAGATATACCGTAAAAATATGTTCACATTAAAGATTGTAATATAGTAAAATAAACTTATGTATTCATGTGGATAAAGCTGTAATTCTTTGACATCTTGAAGTAATATTAGTAAACTTGTATGTATGTGTAAGCTTATTAAATCAACAAATCATAAGAAGTGAAACTATTCTATAGTTATTTACATTACAAGCAAGGTAAAACAGTTTTTACTGCTGGATGGAGGAAATGACCGGCGAGCCTATCACCTCCTTGAAGCAGTAAAAACAGTTAACTTGCGTGTATTGTACAACATTTTACTTGTTACTCGTTTGTAAATCAAAATAAAAATTAATTATAACCAAATCCTGTCAGTTACACACAACTGTTCTGTCAAAAATTATTTGAAATGATTTCGCATAAGCCTTGCAAGCATTACTGTGGCAACGTGAATTGTTTACCTTGTTTACTAACTTGTAAAATATTTACAATGCAGCTGTCAATTAATAACTTGTAAAGATTCATTTTCAAAGGCAATAGAGGGCTTGGGTAAGTGGTGTTTACAAGTGAGTAACAAGTAAAATATTTTCTATAACACTGTTTTGGAAACTGGGCATTCCACTACTAAAAATTGTTATGGAATCACTAACATTCCATATGCGTCGTATGGAATATTTTCGACGAATCAGAACCACTTATTAGCGCGACATATAAAGTATCTTGATTCAGTTACTATGGTTACGTCTTTTTGTTTTAATTTGATTTATTTGAGTATGAGGTTTTCAACAGTTTTATATTTGTATTTTTGTATAATTTCCAAAACCTTTTTATAGAAAGTATAGTCTACAACATGTAACGGAATGGCCTATCCCACGCTCGCAAACCGTAGCCCTCGCCTTTGGCTCGGGCTACAAACTTTTTACTCTCGTGGAATATGTGCCATTCCATTACTTGTTGTAGAATATACTATATCCGTACTCTACCTCTAAAAGCCAATGTACGAAGGAGTACAAGTTGTTTTTAATGCAAAAGTTGATGAAGTTGTTCTCGAATTTGTTAAGAAATTTTTTTATAAATAATGCAATTAAATGATAAATGTTGTATTATTATCTATATGTTTCTTGTCTTGTAATAGATTAATAATTATAAAAGTCACAAAACTATAAAGAAAATATATCTATATTCACAAAACTAGAAATTGTGTATATGGGGTAAAGATATATTTATTTATCTTTCAACTATTTGGATGTAAAATTACTTACATTTTAATTTTATAATTCAACCTAATTGCATGTGTACTAGATTCTAATTTGCTCGGTAGCATATTTGCTCTGTATTATTAATTTTAATATCTATAAAACCTGACCGAGTTATAGCATTTGACTAATTATTAATACATGTTAATGAAGTATAATTTATAACCAATTAAATACAATTTCAAAAACTCATTTTTAATCTCTTTGATTTATTAGCATAACCGCTGTGCTTAGAAATAATAACTGCACATTAAATAAATGGGCCCATTAATTTCATTCAATACTAAAAGTAAACTACAAAATATTAATTTCGATTTCATTTGAAACGTGCTCATTCGATAAATTATTATTCTGTTATATTTAACTGCTAAAAAACAAATATTATATGTCATCAATTTATCGATAAAAATATTAAGTCATAGTTATTAAATTATGTTTTATCTATCAAGGTCAGCAGTATGATAAGCATTGAAAATGGTACAATTTTTTCGTTGAAATATTTGTGGACTAGCAACATATCATTAACACAAATAATAAATTTTCCTAAACTGCAATACGATAATGAATTAGCGATTGTGACACATGATACAGTTATTATTAATTAATTTTGTAATTTGAAACTCATTTTCACAAATGTTACAATTTTGTGATGTACTATAAATTAAAACCAACTGATTAATTATCACACGTCATACAATAACATACCTAAACAGTGAATTTATTTGAAAATATTACACTGGAATTAATTTTTTCTTTCAATATGTTACACAAAAATTTATAATACCTACACGTTTGTATTTGTGTCTCTACAAACAATAATATTTATGCTACCGAACAAATATTAACGTATCAGGTGCGGAATGTACGTGCAATTAATAATAATTAATTAACTTTTCACGACCAAAATACACAGCTGTCAATGTACCTAACCTCAATAACCCCCAACATAACACAAATGATATATTTTGCTGAGGCAAAAATAGCATTCCACCGCCTAAATTCCTCGTAAATCGTTTTAATTTCATTAAAAACTGACTCAACACTTAGCCGATATCATTTCCCCCTGCGTATCACCCGTCTTTGACACCAACTTAAACACAACCATGAAGCCGTACTAGCTATCATAAAAACATCGTCTATTTCCACTGTTTTCTCGAGGTTTTACACAATTTTAACAGCAAATACACGTAAATAACACCTTATTTACTCTTAAAACTAAACACAACATACTGATTATAACCTATTTATGTACAACTTGACATTAGTGTAATATAACCTATGTTTTGAAAATGTGTTCTGGGTATATTTACCTTAAAAATGCGCTGTGGATCCAAAATAATGAACAATAAAGGGCACAATGTAATGTTACAATGGTTTTACACACACACGCACTTTGCAGGGCACTTAATCAAATAAAATTAACGAAAATATAACAAGCAAAGCGATTTTATGTATCGCTGTTTAAGCAAGCACTGACAACAATGAAATGTAGTATCACATCGGGTGTGATCGTACCAGTTCGGGGAAAGTCGGTGTAGATACCGGCGCTCACTACTTGTTCTGAACAAGTGACTGTGGATGCCGGCGGGAAAAAGACGCGGGAGATTTAAACACTCTGAATTATTGATCATAGCTTTGCGCGCGCTTTTGAAGTGAATAGCGACAAAGGGAACTTTTGTTTATGAGCGCAGACAACCACTACAAGTACGTGACTGATTGTTCCTTACATTAAAGGGAAAATATATTTAATTTACCCTTAATTTGTACCTTTATATCGTATCAGATTATGTAAAGTAAAGTAAAAATACAATCAAGATAAATGTTAAGTATATTTTAAATAGATAATTATTAAATTAAATGTCGTTATGCAACGAAAATGTTTACGTTTCTAAATTACTACAGGAAAAATATGTAGACTATAAAAATGTACACACAAAAAACTATATTATGTATCACTTCTCCTTCGTATAACTTTCACCTAAATAATTTGGGAGCATTTGACAGAGGAAAATTAAATTAGACAGTAGATAATTAATCATTTCTAATCATCGTCAATCTATTAACGCATTATTTTAATCTTGAAAACATTAAATTGAGTTTTTTATTGCAGAAGTGTCTGTCAAGTTAAAAAACACAAATCAATGTCTTGTTTGGCCTACATTTCAACAAGTACAAATTGATAAATGTATTGTAAATAATTAGTTTATAATTTGGTGCAAATCTCACATGTTATGTGTTGCATTGGTCACGATTTTATCAATGTTTTTTTAGTCTAAATGAACTTGTTGAGTATAAAGTTATTGTTACAATTATTACATGGTGATGTATTTAAAAAAAAAGTAAACGTTTAGCTTGGAAACTGGAATGTTAAATATAAAGTAGATACATATAAGGTGTTGTTGTTTCAGAAGAATGATTTGGTGATTTATTGTAATGTCTCAGTGAATGGTTAGAGATTGAAACAAGTAAATGAATTTGTGTGTTTGGATAGTATGTTTTTGAGGGATTGACGTATTATCCGGGAGATAGAAAGGCGTTGGGTACTTTGAGTATATTTTCTAGAAACGTAAATGTACCCAGAGATACTCGATTGAGTGTTACTGTGAATGAAGAAGCATGAACAACGAATAACTGATGCAGAAATGAGGTATTTGAGAGGAGTGTGTTGATATACGTGACGTAATCGTGTTCGGAATATGCTGGTGTATGGTGACTGAGACTGAGAAGAATGTTGAAGAGAGTGGGAGTGAACCAAGGAGTATTGGCTATCTTGAGCGAATGTCGAATGAAACATTGGTGATTCAGGTTGAACGATTGAGTGGGCGTCCGAAGAATAAATGGTTATGAATGATTGATAGTTTGTTAAGTGAACGAATAATTCACATTTTTAATAACATTCTTCTCAATCTCACAATCGTTAAGCACTACTGCCCGCGGTCGGTAATTAGGTGGGTGGCATATAACCTTAGCCGTTAAGACCACTTAAAATAAAAAATCTGATGTGGACACCACACTACTTTCTTATACAAATAAAACCAACTGAACACGTATGACTTGTTTCTTGCCTTTGACTTTATTTTGATAATTATTTGATATATAGATGTTAAACATGTTTTTTGTTCTCACTGCAACTATGAATTTATTGTAAAATAGAAATTAATAAATATCTAGTCTTCAAAACTTTCTAACTAATAATACAAATATTTCTTTTATAATATTTTACATGACACATATTTTGACACTTCACATTTATTTGACACATAGTTTTTAAAAATGTTTTAGTTAGTTAGTTAGTTACTAAGATTATAGAAATATATTCTTTAATATATAATTTAATTTTTTTCAAAATTAGAAGCATGTACAAGAAAAGTGCATTTAACATTTTATGTAGTTAGTCCGCTATTCAAATATTTTTGCTTATATCTTTCTTTTGAAACTTTTTCTCACAGCTGATTCTTTTTTTTTGAAATAAATATTGTTTTGTGTGTCGAGTAAACTTCCGGTTTTTCAATTTCATTTAATATCAACTCAGCTCTTCATTTTTTCATGAAACTTAAAAGTTACAAGTTTCGTTTACAAATCTTGTCTCGAGCATGAGATATTGCGCACTCGGACATCCATACATCCATCCTCACACACAGACATCATTGAAAAAATGGGTCTTAACGGATTCAGTGGACGTCAAAATATGTATTTCCGCAAAAATCTCGTCCACGATTTTTTTCGTGATTCCAATACTTCCTTATCTTAGTATAAGAAAGTAAAAAGAAAATTAGTAGAATAAAATCAACATATTCCAGACACCACATCTCGTACACAAACACGTTCCTCTCAAATTCCTCATTTTCACAACAGTTACACCTCGTTCATGCTACTTCATCCACACCCAATATTCAGGACTATACATCAATGTACGCACTAACACATTCAATCGAGCATCTTTAGATACATTCACCTTTCAAGCCAATGTATCCAAAGCATTTTGCAGAAACTCGTGCACTCTCGATAGACAGAGAAATAGAAGTTCGAAAGTGGATAATTTACCGTCCTATTATGTTTTTGTAGCTTAAGAATTTGCAAATTTATTGTCTGTATAGTAATTATAATAGATATAAGTAATTAAAATTAATAGCAACAGAGATGGATGCTTTGAGACGAAGTATGTGAAGAAATAAATTGGAATATCTGAGAAACAAAATCGTAAGATACGAGATAATAGCATTGGATACAGTCATAGAGAGAATTCAGGATCTGGTTCAGACATCTAAACAGTTTGGTCGAAACATTTGGAATATAATAAAGCAAGTAGACTACGAAATATATGGCAAAAAAAAAACGAAGCAATTTAAGATTGAACGAAATGTGTAGAGGTAAAAACTTAGAAGAGGAAGAGAGTAGATAATATTCAAGTTAAATTCAATATCTTCAAGTGTTCAAGTAAAATGATAAATGTATAAATATGCACGCATTTAACCTCAAAAAAAACTGTTCGCACTTGGAATCTCCCGTTGTTCTATTAACATTCTTGAAGTATTTCTCTTTTTCTGCGCACATACACGTATGTCTCATTCTAAATATATCCTCTGTCTTCGCGTAATATTGTAATACGAGTACGAGTGCAAGCATGTCAAGGATTAAATACCAGAAAAAAAATGGAAACTTCTAGTTATGCGACTAAAAACTCAAATGTGTTGACAGCAAAAACTCGAAAGGTATTTATTCAAATATTAAATTTATGTACCTTGTTATTAAAATACACGCAAGTAAATAATAGTTTCGTGTTATCGAACTTTAATATTTAATTCATGACCTTTTCTTCAGTGTGAACTTGAGAGAAACTCGTAATGAATTGGAAAAATGTAGTTTATTCATATCTGTTGTAATTGTAAAATAAAGTGTTTTATGTAGCTATAAAATCAGGTATTTAGGTGCATCCGTATATTATTTTAAACTGTATTTTATTACTTAGTTTTAATTAATAAATAAAAAGTATTGAAGACACAAAAGTATATTGTAGTTTTTATAACCAGTTTTTCATTTAAAACATAGAAATATCTAATTACTTCATTGAAAATCTCATTTTGTATCTACTCTAATGAGAAATGTCTATAAAATGTAGGGTCAAACTGTCGGCCCCACCTCCGATTTGGATGAAACTTTGTGGAAAAATCACCCAAAAAATTAGAAGTATGGGAAAAATAGTGGCAAGTGGGGGAAACCTTTGGATGACCTTGAATACGCGCCGCGCACATACAAACACGCACAGACACAAACACACACACACTCTCTCTCTCACACACACACACACACACACACACACACACACACACACACACACACACACACACACACACACACACACACACACAAACACCCCGAATTACGCGCGCTATATAATACAATTCGGGGTGATTGTGTGTGTGTTTTCCGTATTTGGCTTGATTAGAGGAACATTTTGACAAAATTTCATACAAATCGGAGGTGAGGCAGTACATCGACAACTTGACCATAAATAACAAGTAAACACTGAATTCAAGGTCATCCAAAGGTTTCCCCCACTTGCTACTATTTTTCCCATACTTCTAATTTTTTGGGCGATTTTTCCACAAAGTTTCATTCAAATCGGAGGTGGGGCCCCTTATCGACAGTTTGACCAAATGTAGTAATGGATAATTCAGGATGACCAATAGTTCAGTTTAAATGTAGTTCTGGCCTCACAAAAATTTCTCTAATGCCACTTTTACTCTAGTAACCAAAGGTCCTCACATAGATTGAAATTTTGACGGCACCAGGATGAATTGGTCGCGAATTAAGTACCACGATATTTAAAGCCAAGGTTCGTTTAGAAATGTTATTCCGTAGTTAATGATGAAACAGATAAGCTGTGGGGCTTCGAAAACACTGTATTCAGTTGGTACCACTGACAACTAATATATGGCGCAAAAAAGTAAGATAAGCGACAATATAATAATGCTGGATACATTAAAACAATAAATTTATACATTTTGAATGACGCACCAATATATGTGACATTTGTTGAAAATAAAGGAATTGCTAACACATTAATGAATATTAAACTTCAAATAAATAATGTGGGCAAAATTGGCACATTTAATATATTTGTAACAAATTGCTATGCTTACACGTGAAGAAATCATTTAAGTTTTATTTTAGATAAGCTGCGGGGTTTCGGAAAAACAATTATTTTTACCTCTCAACCAATGGATGAAATAAGTTTAAAAGAACTAAGTGGAAAACTTTAAAAGAAATAAAATATCGAAATTCCAGTTTATAAATTTGCTTTTAATATAGTATCTATAAGAATAGCAATGGAACTCGGAATTTTAACCCAGTCTGATGGAATACAACAGTATAAGAATTCACGCAGTAGAGACATTTCAAGTATTTCATAATCCCAATTTCCCAAAATCGATTTCAGTGGTGCGCTACTGAAAATATGGCCGCCTAGTGTCTGCTGAGTATAGTATGTCAGTGTCAGAGTCACTTATATCTGTCGAATATCCAGTATTTCCTTTATGTTAAGTTCATAAAATAATTGCAAAACAGAGAGGTAAACTTATTTGATCCATGAAATTATGTCATAATAAAAAAGATGTTATGCACCGTTTTGAAATTAAAATTTTTGGGAAGTTATGTGTATGTGATATGTGGTATTCTGATACAATACCATTTTCCAACTTAATATTTATACTTTGCATGCTCAAATTAAGAAATAGTTATATTAATTCCAATTTGATGATCATATTTTTAGGTTGCTTGTGATTAAATTTTTAAAATTTTTGTAATCAATAGGTACATTGTTGTAATCAGTGTATTTTTGTAATCAGCGCATTGTTGTAATCAATACATTTTTGTCATGAATAAACTGTTGCAATTTGTACATTACTGCAATCAATTATTATTTTTACAATTAAAATAAATATATTGATTACAACAATGCATCTACTGATTACAATAATAAAAAAGTATATTTATTTGTGTTTCCTTTCAAAATTATTTTAATATTTTTTAAGTTTTAAGCGAGGGGTTATGTGCTGCCCACATCATTTTTTTTTTAATTGATTATGTTTCCTGCCCTGGTATTTGAGTGCATGTTCTTTACTTTTTGCCTTAGAACTCCAAAGTATTTTACAGGCAGATTCATCAAAGGGATTAGCGTTAACTCCATTTTTTCAATCATCTGTAACTTCATTTCTAAATTAATTATTTTATCAAAATATGTCAAATTTTGTGCTAACCAATCTTGATTACAACCTTAGTTAAAATAATTATGTTTTGTGAATGGAAAATGAAGTTATAAGTAATAATAAAAATGGAGTTAGCGCTAATCCCTTTGATGAATCTGCCAGTTAGAGTTCAAGATATTCGGACACAGTTATAAATTGAAGTCAGCGGAGTGTAGATCCGCGAACTCTTGCATGTATAAATATAAAATATTGTTTTAATTAGATATTTATTTAAGTATTTTTTACTTGAACAGTTAATCATGCTTGTTCTTTTGATGTCACATTTAAATATTTGTCGCTCTACCTTTCCGTGTTTTTGTGTTCCGTCTTATAGAAACCAATCCCTGTTTTCTATTTACAACTTAGGAGGTTACTGGTGAGGTGTGATAATAACAGTGTATTTATCTGTAAATATGACAACACCAATATACAATCCTACTCTAGGTAGTTAGGTACCCTATTATTACCTACCCCCTGCCAAGTTCAAAACCTTAACCCACAAAAAAAACTACCTGGCCCTGGTTGTGTCTGGCGATGATGTTTGCTGACAATGTAATCTTTCCAGAGGTTGGAACTCCCATAAGGCGTTATATATGCGCAGGTATGACTTCATTTGACTCGTAACCGCAATGCTTTGGTAACTAAACTACCCGTCACTGCAGTCACTTGGCGCTGCTGTTCTTTATTGTGTATTTGTCGGTTGTATACCTGGGGGTAAGTGCCACGTGCCAGATACTAATGTAAAATAGTACACACCTACTTGTTTCACTCCACAAATTATCGAATAACCTTGGGATTTTCGTAGTTTTACCTGATATTTGGTGCTAAACATATATAATCACAAAAACTTTTAATTTGCAATTGAACTCGATTAAAAATTAATGATACATTCTAATTATTTTTTAATTACTCGGGATTATGAAAATTTATCTTTTTTAAATAATTTATTAATCAATAAAAAATATGTCGATCTCGGTGGTCTAGTGGCTATGTTACAAGCCTAGCACATCAGGGGTAGTGGGTTCGAATCCCACTGAAGAGCATGGTCATTTGTGTTGTTCATACACATTTACAATCATCCATTCATGAGGCGGCATATGACCAAAGTAGTTAGTCCGCTTCCCATCTTCCCATCTTCATAAATAAATAATAATTATTATAATGTTTCATTATTTCACTAAAGGCCCATATACGAAAAAAAAAATTTACATTCTGAAAAACTGTTGAACTAATTCGTGTTTTTTCAAACTCAAAACTAAAATAAATCTGAGTTTCTTGCTTTTTTAAATTGTTTTTCTTTAAGGTGAACCATCCGGGCCAATACGGGCTGAAGATAGCGCAAGATGAACATGACTTTTTTGAAACAATATATCATTATTATAATAAATGAAACATATAATGTTTTATACCTACGTTTGTATATAAAAGACCAAAGTTTTGTAATAAATTTTAAAAAACAAATTTTGTTTACATATTATACATGAACACAATTTTCAAATATATGCCACACATTCCCATGAACGACTAAAGTAATGCAAATAATGTGTATATTTATAAATATAATCGTCTATAACATACTAAAATTAATTTACATTTGAATTTACAGTTTTTGAGAAACAAATAAAAATATACCAAAAAGTGTGTTTTTTGGTATATTTTTATTTGTTTCTCAAAAACTGTAAATTCAAATTGAAAATAAACTTAGTATGTTATAAATGATCATATTTACAAATATACGAATTATTTTCATTACTGTAGTCGTTCATGGGAATGAGAGACACAGAATCAAAGTTCTGAATTTTTGACCAACTAGACTTCAACGAATATTTTTTTATAGTTCAATGTTTTAGCTATCCTTTTCATCCACATATATAAATACTAGAATGTTCAAAGACCTTACTGTAATAATTGTTTTGTTTTTCGATAAAAATAATTGTAAGAAAATATTTATTTAAATTTGAATTTGCAAAACAATATTCATGGGAATGAACGAACCCACAAAAATTTGTACTTCATCTGACTTTGCAATGTACAAGTCACTGTAAAAAAATCCCTGAAATTTTGACGGATGGAGGGTATTGGACCATAAAGAACATGAAAATAAATAAAGAATACAGATTTTGCTGTTTTTTAAAAAATATAGGATTCGTTCTTTCGACGCGTATGTTTGACCTTAACTATGACCGGTTAAAGAAACCAGGACCTGCAGCTAACTTCTCTTGTAGCCGTAAACAACGGTTGAGCCGGGTTTTCTATTTAATTTATTTTACCATTTAAATGACTCACGAGAAAGAACAATAAATATGCACTGCGGATTGCAAATATAAAATTCTAAAGCGAGTCGCAGCTGCAATATGGCTGCTAATCTAATAAATACCAACCAATAAACTTAGTTTATAACTAAATAAAAGTATATGACCCCACCTAAAAATTTATCTATTTCTCCCCTCATGCAGTTTAATTGCATTTACTGGTAAAATTACAAAATCTTAACCACCGTGGAATAAACTAACCTAACCTATACATGTCAGCTGAGTCTCCATCTTCTAGCGGCCATATTTCCAACTTAATAAACACTAAAGTCTCTAGCAGTGATTTAATAACACCAGTAGTAGGGTGGCCGCTGAATCCAGAGCCGTATTAAAAATCTAATTGGCCCCCGAAATTCGCCCGGGGGCCGTAAATATCAGATATATTGCAAGAAGATCCCACCTTAGTAAATTATAATTAAAGTAGGCTTTGCCAAGCTGCTCCTCTGTGTCTGGATGGCCTTGGAGGCCAGGAGAGCTCAGACGCAAGTAAACTCGCTAAATGAGGGAGCGCAATTTTTATTAAGAAATATTACTTATTTTATTTGAATTACTAGTTAAGAACTAAGACCCATATAGTGTACAAAAACGACAATTTATATGGAGTAAATACAAAAATCTCGCACAAAACTTTCTAAAACCGAATTCATGCAACCATTTTCATTTACATTTAATTTAAATTTATTTTTATTTACAAAATAAATACGTATTGTCAAATGTTCAGATTTTCATTTTCATTTAATTTAATTTATAAGATAACCAACTTTTATCTTATAAATGAAAATGATATATTTTGACGTTTGTGATTGAAAAGGTTATATTTTAAATCATTGAGAATTGAAATTCTTTGCTTAAATATGATTTGACTTAAGTAGAACTGATCAGAAATGGGAAAATACAATTTTCTGTCCGATAAAAAAGAAATTTTATTCAAAAATAACGAAGCTCTTATAATCATTATGTAGTAACATAGATTTCAAAAGATTATTGAAGAAATCTTTTTCCCTGCAGAATCTGTTTGTTGAACAAACGACTTAACTGGGTCTTCTTTTCTTCATTTTTAAATAATAAAATGCTATGATAAAACACATAATCATTTGTACATGATCATGATCACTATTTAAAAAACTCCATGCTTGCGAAGCATAAATCGCGTAACTATTTGTGTATTTATTATTCCAACATTTAAATTCGATAGATTTAAATGTGACACAGGACGTGCATAGGTGCATGTATTCATTTTCATTTAATTTAATATTGTACTGTTTCATGAATGATATATTTAAAAAAGATAATTTAAAATTAAATTAAATGAAAATGAAAATGGCTGCATGAATTCGGCATTAAACATATAAATCGAAATTGGAACGTATAATAATTATTACTTTTGACACATGTTTGACATATAGAATAGATGTTTCAGTTATTTGTACTCACAGCAACTTGGACTATTGAAATATATTATACAGACCATATAATTAAATTTTTCTCAAAGTAGAAAACTAATAAAGAAATTGAACATCTTTGACTTGAAAATGTTTTAATACTTTCTATATTTAAAATAAATTGAATTTATTGTTTTATGTATCCAGTAAACTTTCACTTCCGGTTTTGTAATTATAATGAAAAACAACTCTATTAATTTTAAATTTAATTGTTTAATAATTACTATTGACACATGTTCGACATGTGGAATAGATGTTTCAGTTATTTTATTGAATACCAACTATGATTATTGAAAAACACTGTGGATAAATATTTTTATCCAACACCCGTCAATAAATGCTCTATATCCATGGCGATTTTAAACAAGGAAAGTAACACATTACCCACTAGTAGGTATAATTTTGAGAAAAGACACTAGTGAATATTTCTTTTATTTAAACAATAATAATAACATACAACACCTTGGTAACTATTTCGATTGACATTTTAATTTAGATAATTTAAATCATATGTCACTGTCAAATAATATTTCTTTAATCAATTTGCATTTATTAAGAGATGTTGAATAAAACGTTATACTTTACACGTGGGCAAAGTGGAATTACCCAATCGATAAAATTATTATTCTCAGACAATGATTTCTATGTAACACTAGATTGGGCATAGGCCATATTCTACCATCTGAGGGCGTTTCCAATTGCACGGGTAAAATTGAGGTTTTGTGACACTTTTGTAAAGTAAAGTGCGCAATCTGAAGCTCTGCCTTCTCTCTCTCTACACCGCGCTCGTCACCACATATCTTTAGGTCACAACACGAAGTATGGTCATACCTATAGCCAAGAGAGATAGATTTAACTATTAAAGTATCACAAAACATCAATTGCGACCATTATGGCGGCGTTCAATTGGGAACGCACCGTAGCGGGTTATGCCCAATTTAGTGTTATATAGAAATTAGTGCACTCTTAATTATTTAAATGAAATTGAAAATAATATATTTCTATTAATCTTAAAATATACCGGGAGTTTTATTTATCAGTATACATAGGGATGTGTCATTACCATAGTTACAGTTAAAGTGATTGACAGCAATGTATTACCGCGTTTTTTTAAGAGTGAACATAGGGATAATTTACATTGATTATTAATAATAGTTAATCATATTGAAACAAATAATGCAAGTTTAAACAAATAAGAAATTTGTTTTAATTGCTTTAGTACTTCATAAATTACATTGAATTGATAGGAATTATTATTTTTAATAACTGTAAGTTATCCCTATGTGCACTCATAATAAAAACGCTATAATACATTGCTGTCAATCATTTTGATTGTAACTATGGTAATGACGCATCCCTATGTATACTGATAAAAAAAACTTCCGATATATATAAATTGTATGGACGTATGTGGTACATATAAAATGCCAGGAACGTTAAAGATCCTATAGAGTGATAATATTCAAATTAAAAGTAGAACAAAGAGCCAGGTAATAAATCCTCCACGATTAGCAACTTAGTTCCCCGCATTTTTTCTATTCGCATCTCACCAATTTGCGAGCAATTCAGCGCAACCGGCATCACCACGGCAGCCTCCAACCCCCAACCCTTTCCGTAACAGTTCAATAACAACCCAGAACACTCAGCTCAGTTCAGTTCAGTTCAACTCAGCTCAGAACAAAAAACAGATAATCTAATTTGGTAATCAGGGGTGCTGTGCCTGTGCCCTTCGCCTGCCTGAGTCTACAGTGCCAGTGTGTGTTTGAAAAGCCTCTCTAATCAAGGCGGCTATGGCCACGTTGAACGCCTGACTGTCACTTGTTTGTGTGCCGGTGCTGATAACAAAATGGCGGTTGTCGGTTGTCAACGCATGTTAGATTTGAATCGCTGGGGATTTCTGATGAAATGCTGTATTATTGGCTTCGGAGAATACGTATCGGGTATTTTGGAATTCGATGCGAGAATGAACCGATTATGAACACACTTTTGAATTCCAATTAAATATTTTAATGATCTATCTTAACATAAACAAATTTTATTACATATGTTTCCTCAAGTTAATTATTATTAACGATTCTAAGTGTCGAAGTTATTATTTTAGGATATAGTCGTTACGATGCTATGAAAATATGTAATAATAATATCCTATTTCCAATAGAAATAGAAGAAAATGGCACTATCACTTTCCTTGATGTGTTTTTGGAAAGAAAAACTGATACAATCTTGACTTATTCAATTCATAGTAAACCTGAACATACCAAGCAATATATTAATTATTGTCTTTCACATCACCATTCTTCTGAAAAATTTGATAGTGTCTCACAAGAATTAATATACTCTTGATCTTGTCTTGAAATCAAGACTAGAATAATTTTTATTTCCCAAGACAAGACAAGAAACTATCATCAAGAATCAAAATTTCTTGTCAAGAAATCTTGAAATCTTGATAATAAAATTTTCAGGTTCTAACACCATCTGACGGCATTACTGTGAAGCTCAAAATATTATAAATATGCAACACAAGATTTTATAAATATGTAAAACCAAGATTTTATATATAAATTTTATGCCACAATAATATAGAAAGTTGATTCATTATAAAATATATAATTTCATATGTATAAATTGAAATTATTTACATATTATTTTCTTTTTCCTATAAATGGATGAGCAAAATATATATTTAAAAAGTTTAACAGCATGCCATACGCCTCGACCAACATCTAAGTAAGAAACATTTAACTAAAAGAAGCGGACACTAATGGTACATCTTGAAACCTCCACTAAAATGACAAGAATTAAGAAATATCAAGAATTCTTGAATCAAGACAAGAAATATGTTGGCCAAAAATGAGCAAGACAAGAATTGAAAATCAACCCAAGACAAGAAATGATCACCAAGACAAGTTTTCTTGTCTTGGTGAAACACTAAAATTTGGTACCATGAAATGTTGGCTTAACAGAGCTACCAACATCTGCCACAAAGATAAGTTTGAAGAAGAAAAGAAAATGCTTGTAGATATTTTAAAAATGAATGGCTAAAAAGAAAAGAAGATTTTGAAATTGTTCCGTCCCAAAAGATTACAGAACAACTCGAAGAAGATAATAATAAACGTCCAAAATGTTACAGACAAGATTGAAAGAATATTGTCGAGGAAAAATATCGTTGTATCTTTTGCTACACATCTAAAATTACAACATATGTTGAAGAACGCAAAGGATATTATCGCTTATCAGTCCTCTGGAATATATAAAATTGAATTGAATTGAAAGTGGAAAATGTTACATTGGACAGACCAGCAGAGCAATTACTTCAAGAACTTTAGAACACAAACGAGCCATTCGTTTTAAGCCCTTGTCACACGCTCAGTGTTTCCACCGTTTGACAAAACTTTTGAATGACAAACACAAAAACGTAACGTCACGTCATACAGTTTGGTCAAATGCTCTATACAATTTGATTCGACTTTAGTAGTTTTGACAGATCGAGTGACATTTGATAGTAGTAATGAATAAAGTAAGTATTTGAATAAGACTTTATTTATACAAATATTAATAATTCTTCAATTATTCTGGATTGGAATATATATTAAATAAATAGGTTTCAAAAAATATTTTTATCTAACTTGGTTGGCAATGTTAATATTTAATGTTATTGAAATGAGAAATGAAAAATAAATTAATTTTATAGGATACAAAACAAATACTGGTGTTCTCATTGGCACCGCTAGGTATTATGAAAATAAAATCAACTTCATCAACAAACAACTGTCATTTCTGTCATCACATGACCGACAGCTATGCCCTCTATGCATATAAGTTTCTGTTTGACAAACTTCACTCTAGTGAAAAGAATGACCGTCTGACACACCTTCTTTTCATCATGCATCAAACTGAATGATATGACGTCATCATACATAGTTTGACAAACAAAAATTAAGTAATCATTGACCATGTGACAAGGGCTTTAACCAATCTGACCAACAAAATACATTTAGAAGAAACTAAAATTATATCTAGATCGAAATGTACTAATGGTAGACTTATAAGAGAAGCTATTGAAATCTACAAGTAGAAGAATACAGTCTGTTTTATACGTCATAATTTTGATATTTACTTGTTTATGTCATGCTATTGTTGTCTGACGAAGAATTATGGTTAATAATTCGAAACGTTGAATTTAAATAAATTTATGTTTACTGAACTACTCGTACACCCAAAAGTCTTTTGATTTCAATATGAATTCTGAAAGTTTTTTCCACTTAGATTTAGATTTATTTATTATTGCGCATCCAAAATTTAAATACGCTAACTAGGGGTAGAAAGCTGAACTAACCATAAGGTACATATATTTCATTGTATTTTGAAATTAATTGTTATTTTCTTAAAATTAATAACAATAGCAGTTATTTTAAGAGTATTCCAATGTTACATTATTTTAACCCGTATTATTTAAATAAGATGTAAAAATTAAAGATACATTGTATTTGTAGATTATAGGTTAGATTGAATTTTCTCCTTAAAACCTATGAAAACAAGAAAATTTGCAATGTGTATGGCAGAGTTCTGCTGCCAATACAAGCAAACTACCAATACTAAAGCACTCATTTGCCATCATAGGATATCATACAAAATGAATTTAACATGTACCTTTCGTGAATTGTGATCAACGCCATCTCTTGATAATTTGGAAACCCAATAGTGTTGTATTATAGTCTGTAGAAATTTCGTAGAAGTTTGTAATGATATAATGGCAAATTTGATAGTTCCCATTTTTTCATTTTTTTTCTGTTAATAACTAAATAAATCTAAAACTATTTACACAGTAAATACTTCCTCACTTTTGTTAGGTTAGGTTGTAAAAGCTTACAATAAAAAATATATCGACCTAAGATACATTTTATGATGATTGATCTGTGACTGTTGTTAGCAACAGATTTAACAAGATAGGATTATGCACAGTGCAGTCTATTGGGCATCCGAACTGAAAATACGCTAACTAGTGGTAGAAAGCTAAACTAACCATAAGGTACATAAATTTCCTTGTATTTTGAAAGTAATTGTTATTTTTAGAAAATTAATAACAATAGTAGTTATTTTAAGAGTATTCTAATGTAAGTATAACATTTGTTTAAGCCGAATTATTTAAATAAGATGTAAAAATGAAAGGTTCATTGTATTTGTGGATTATAGGTTAAGATTGAATTTTCTTCAAAGAAACCTATAAAAATAGGAAAATTTGCAGTGTGTATGCCAACAGTTCTGCTGTCAATAAAAACATACTACCAATACTAAAGCAAGCATTCGCCATCATAAGATATCATACAAGATGAATTTGACATGTACCTTATGGGAATTGTGATCAACGCCATCTCTTGATAATTTGGAAGCCCAATAGAATGTGATAGCGGAAAATAGTATGTTGCACATGTTGGATGAGGTTCTTGTATTAAACGTATATGAAGTCTGTGTGCATGGATTAATGGATGTATGTGCAAACAATCTCAATAAATAACCAGCAATACAAACCTACTACAAAATAATATACGAGCCCAGAATCATATTATTTGGCCCAGTTACAGTCATAAAAAGGAAATTTGTCAATTCGCCTTATTTATACCTTAAATTCTATAATTTTTATATTCCGCACATACATATGTGTAACAGAGGTATTGTTTATGCTACGAATGAATTAGATTTTTTTAACAATTCATCAACAGTAACTTGTTGATTATTTCAAGGCCTATCAGGGTTTTTGGGCTTATCTTAATAAATAAATGAGATAGAGAAAATTTCACTGGAATCAAAAAGATGTAGAATAATATTACTTACAATTTTTATTTGAAACAATTTTCTGTATTTTGTTGTCATCAGATTTTAAAACAATGTTTGTGATACCAGCCAATACCTTTGGGACAAATTGTAAATTTGATATGATTTCAGTTGTTATTATTGCTTAAAATATTCTTTAAAATAACATAATTTATGTTATAAATAAATTTAGTACAATAAATTTTCCCTCTGTTCGATCAGAACTATTTTTTAAAGCTATTCTAAAACTCTTAACTAGGCCAATTAATATGATTTTGGGCTCATATAAACTAGACAACCAGTTCAGGAATTCAAATTTTGAAAGCATATTTAACCAATTCTTTTGTAAACGTCCCCGTAATGATATAAAAGTAAACACATTTAAAATTTCACCACTACTATTCCTGCGGGTCTGGTTAATATTTTAATAAATCTTTTATTTTTATTTCTTAATGAACGCATGGTTGGTTTTGGTTCTATAAAAATAGTATGAATGAAACGACGTGCAATGTTCTGCACTAATGAAACCCAATGTAAATTTTTGCAGCAAATGCCGGCTAAATTCACTACAATGTCGAAAAATTTCAACATGTTATGCTAATTTCCGTCCGTCGCTAGCGCTGCGCTAGTGGAGAGTGTAGTGGAGGTGTTCAGCTGTTCTGACTGAAAAATGCCAGGAAGTTACAAAAAACAGACGTGTCAGAATTAACATAATCAGAATCATTTACAATGTGCAAATTACGTGGCGGGCAGACATGGGCGTGAATTAAATAGTTGAGAGCAGCAACAATTGCAGTTTGTATCTCGAGAACGAATAGATTACTTCACTATCTTTGAGTATTGAATTATTCGTGACTTATTGAAAATACACACTCGCAACCATACATTCATCCACACACACGTCATTGAGATATAGTTAAAACTGATGTATTTCCGCGAAAATCTAGCAATCAATGTTTTTTGATTGCGATCTTATTGGGCTTCCAAATTATCAAAAGATGACGTTGATCACAATTCGCGGAAGGTACATGTCAAATTCATTTTGTATGATATCTTATGATGGCGAATGCGTGCTTTATTAGTATTGGTAGTTTGCTTTTATTAGCAGCAGAACTGTTACCATATACACTGCATATTTTCCTGTTTTTATGAGTTTTTTTTGGAAAAAATTTAATCTTAACCTATAATCCACAAATACAATATACCTTTCATTTTTACATCTTATTTAAATAATACGGCTTTAACAAATGTAACGCTTACATTGGAATACTGTTAAAATAACTACTATTGTTATTAATTTTAAAAAAATAACAATTAATTTCAAAATACAATGAAATTTATATACCTTATGGTTAGTTCTGCGCTCTACCATTAGTTAGCGTATTTTAATTTTGTATGTCCAATACTATAAGATAGTTGATGATTTTCATTAACGGAACGTTTTGGTAGAAAAATGTTGGTGACAATGGTTTCTATATAATTTTGTCTATGGTTTACATATTTTGTATATTTAAAGTCATGTCAATCCTAGTGCGTAATAACAATGGGGTCTTTCACCATTTTTTTTTGGTATTTTTTTTATGAAACTTTATCTATGCTGAAGACTATCTACACTTTTCAAAAGTCTTAATTGTTATTCATTAAGCCACAATGATTTTTTTAAAAATGTTGTGACGTCATAGTAGAGGTGTTGCTGGATCTAAAACTGTACAGATTGTAAGTAATTGTAGTCATATATTTTTTTACTTATTTTATTATTATTATTACAATAAAATAGAATATTTATGTAACAAAAATTATTTAAATCTCTACTGTTTTAGATCCAGCAACACCTCTACTATGACGTCACAACATTTTTAAAAAATCATTGTGACTTAATGAATAACAATTAAGACTTTTTAAAAGCGTAGATAGTCTTCAATATAGATAAAGTTTCATAAAAAAATATAAAAAAAAATGGTGAAAGACCCCATTTGTCAACTGTAATTACACAAGAGTTTTTTATTTTGCCGGATAAAAGCCTATACGTCAGCGATCTAGTATTACTATATTTTAGTGTACCTCGGAAGAAACATTATAAAACAGGAATTTAAATATCTCTAAAAAAATAAAACAATATGACAAATCTGTCATTAATATTTTAATTAATTTAACAAGTGATCTATCCAGCGGGAAGTTATGTGCTGCCCACATTTTTAATAACACTCTTATTACTAATAACTTTACAATACATTTTACTTCTCCTAAGCATTTCTTACCTGATCGCTTTGAAACTATCTTTTTTCTACAATCGTTGCACAATATCGACATTGTTATTCCATTTTTGGTTAGGAAATGTTCAATTTTGTCGCTCTAGGGCGACAAAGTGACATATTGTCGCACTAGCGCGACAAAAACAAAACAAAAATAAATTATGTAAAAGAAGTAAATGATGTATTGGATTTTTCTGGTAATAACCTTGCTATTGCAAATACAGTTGGCATATACGTACATACATACACTTCAACTTAAACACCATAAACGTATTCAGTCTGTAGACTTTATGTCAAATGTACTCCATATGTCAAATGTACTCCATGTGTCAAATTATGATTTCTTTGAAAATTTTTATTTTGTTCATAAACGTTGTCATGATTACGGCGACATGGGTAACTACAATTTTACTGAATTGTTATAGGCGTGACCAAAGATAATTTTGAATAGTATATTACGTACCGTGAACTGTAAGTGATAGTTATTAGGTCGAGAATGTAGTTTGGGATGTCGAGACCCGTAGGGTCGAGATTTCCTAAACATTCGAGACCAAATAAATCACTTACAGTTCGAGGTTAGTAAGATATTTTTTGCAATACCTGCGTAAATATAAGAAAAGGAAAAATAGGTATCAAAATTAACAGCTGACAGATTGAAGTTAGAAATAAAATTTGAATGATATATATATTTACTTACCGTCCACCTTGAACGGTAAGTTTCACTTACCATCCACCGTGAACGGTAAGTAAATGATGTAACCATGGAAACCAATTGTGCAATAAAAGTTCCGCTTACTGTGTTTAAATTTTGTTATTAATGGGTAACTTACAGTACAGGTATTGCAAAAAATCAATTTTTTCTACAGCTTGACATTGTTCAACGATTGTAGAAAAAATATTGTGTGTATCTCGTCGGATAGAGCTTGTTCGGTGCACTTGTCGAGTTGTTGATTTCGGCTTCGGCTCGATCAACAAATTCTCGCCGCGTGCAACAAACAATGCTCTATCCGCACTTGATACACAAATAACTATTGTTACTCGTCGGCTATGACGCTATTCCCAAAGTAAATTTACTAGAAAGAAAAACGAGTTGTACCCATATGGTAACGGAGTAAGTTAAAATGTATATAAGAAACTTCTCGGAGCTATCCAGTAGTGTATTTAGCATGATCATAATTTCAGTTTTTAATTAAAGACACTTGCAATAAAATTTTAATAGGCACTTCAAGATGTAGGTTTTAAAGCATAATTATTGAAGAAAAGTTAAAAATTCAAACTTCTATGAACTCTGCATTAAACTCCGCTGAATAATTAAAAAGATATAAAAATAAAGAGTTTAATATCGGTTCTCGAAAATATAATTAAAACTTTAATAGATTGTTGGTATTTTAATCTATTTGGAGTTTAGCTTAATATTTACAAAATTTGTTATCTTGGGTCTCTAGGTGCAGCATACAGCTCGATAATGCTAATACCGGATTTCCGCATTTGGTTAAAATATTTTCGTTTGATAAACAAAATTTCCTACTAGATTAGAGTCTGTGCAGTACAGTCAAGATATGAGGGGACAATTCTTTGTTTCCTTATATTAATAGCCTAAATGCTCGATTTTGATATTCCATAAATATATTCTCAAAAGGATATTGATGATCTTCATTCTCAAACGATATTTGTTGATAATTTAAATCCAATATAAAGTAAGCTATAAAGAAAAAACTATTTTATCTTTTTGACAGCGGACAAATTGGAAGGTAACTTTTTGTAAGTGATTAATAGTATATTGTGTATCAAGTGCCGAAAATAGCATCTTACATGCGAGTGTTTTATTTGTGGCACGACCCGAAGGGGAGTGCTGCAGAAAAACATGAGCATGTAAGAGCATTTTCGCACGTGGTGCACACTATACTTTTTCTACGATCATTTTTTTTAAATTATGTATTAAATACGTTCTCCAAAAATGATTTTGTTCTTCTATAAATTTTCCAATCAATGAGTTTCCGATAAATGTCATCGTACCTTTTGCGGGATTTTTCGGGCAATAAATTATTGCAGCTATTGCTGGCTGCTGCAATAATTTCTGGAGGTGTACATTCAAAAATTTCTTCTGTATCACTCATTTTCTTGTTATCTTGTTATTCTTATTTCAGTGAAAAGTTTTAAATTGACATTTAAATAAACAGGATATCAAGGTAACCTAGGTAACTAAAACAAAGCCTACAAAGATGAATAGATACACATGCATTTTCGTGCATTTTACAAGCGTCCGTACATGCACTTTCGTGCATTTTACATTTATGCTCTTTTCTGTTGTTTGTAATAATCGATTTTCGGAGTGAGCAGTGATATTTCGAAAATGCGATTTTCGATAGTGAGCGTAGAAAAACGTTATTTACCTTTGTCGTAGCAACCAGATCAAAATACTAACTACATTAATGTCATTTACATTATATGTCAAAAATATCTTATATAATAAATGTATTTTCACCAATTGCACTTTCAAATAAACATTTTCATAAATAATGCCGTTAAATTATCTCGTCTAATTACACTCTAACACTTTATTTTCTTCGGATAAATTTCAGTTTGACAACTTAAGCAATTGAACTCGAAAACTCTTTATAGCTATTAATATTCCTAGCGATGTTATGAGTATCATAACAGCCGCAGATGTCAGTTTGAAATCCGAGCTCGTAGAGCGAGGAATTTAGAGACGTTTAAGGCCTGTTATGACTCATAACATCCGTGGTTTTGTTCAATAGTTTACCGATTTTAGAATATGAAGCCGTTAATGTCATTAATGAATGTTAATTTTTGAAATTCTTTTATGAATAACGTCTGTCATAATTTTATAAGTTGTTTTTATTCAAGACCTTGGTTACACTTGTTTTGTATCATATTTATAAATATTTTCTTACTTAAAATAATATTAATATGGTTCTATTTAAAAATATATTCATTTTGTCCTAGGAGGAAAGAAGATAAAGCTGATATTAGCGGTAAGGGGAATGTAACCTGGTGAGGGCAGACGCAAGCTATGGTTCTTATAGGAGTGGGGATTTGCGCGATATATACTTTCAGAGAAAACATTGCAGCTGCAAAATGCTGATGGTTGCTATAACAACGGTTCTTATTGTAGTGGGAGAAGCGGCTTCAATATCTCTTGCTAACGTCCTCTCCTTTATATTCTTTCCTCCAATATTTTGTCCTATATTTTGTCATATAACCAACTTCATTACCAGTAGTGAGCAAGGTTACCAATAATGAGCAAGGTTATTGAAAGAGCCTGTACACAATAATAGCTGTATTCTTTTTGGAAAGTTTTAGTTCAACTCAGTTGACAAGTGAGTTGAGATGAACTGAGCTGAGTTGAGCTGAAATGCATCCAAAAAGAACAGCATTTTATGTATAGAAAGGTGGGTTTGAACAATAATATATACACTTATGCTGTTAAAATTGATGACACTGAAAATATTTTACTATAAGTTTACACATTTAATATATCAATGAAATAGATCGACATATTTGTATTATTGTAGCAATTTGGTGCACATAACCTAATAAATATGACAGTTCTCCAGACAACACAAACCAAACATTACCCTTTCCACCGAACTGAGTTGCGTAGATCATTTTGAGTTTATTTCGCGGGTGGTGCAGCATCGGTAAGGGGGAAGTGAGTTCTCTCAGTTTGTCTCAGTTCAAATGTAACAAAAAGAACAACACTTTACTGAGTTTATCTGAAGTGAGTTGAGACTAACTGAGATTTTGACCAAAAAGAATACAGCTAATATATTTAAAAGCAATAGGTAGGTATCAAGAAGCGATAAATGATGTGAAGATGATGATTCAACCTAACTTTCATTGCGAATCTACTTATAATTTATTATACTATTAAACAGTTTTGATCTTCTGTGTTCTTACTCTTCTAGCTCAAAATGTACATTCGGCGCAATGAGCAGCCGAGGAATTCGCAACCGCCTCTCCTCGTACAAATTCTCCACAACCCGGCCTATAAAAACGCACTGAGCCCCAACAACACTTGCGATACCTCTGCACAGATAACATCTCGAACGAGGTATGCGCTGCACTTCTTGTGATTTGAGCGGTGCGGGCTTCAAGCCCCGGACACGGCCACGCAAACTGGTTTCGGGTTCGGCACTCGGCTGGACTGCGAATATGTAGGGTTATGTTTCGGACAGTCTCATAAAGGTCACTAAAGAATTTTGGTTTGTTTCTTTTTGCATTTCTAGTAAATAGTAATCGTCTACCATTTTGTTACAATATATGCCTTGTATTATAAAGAATTTTAAACTCCGGTTAAAGTTACTTCCATACTAAATTTTCATCAATTTATACAAATGACAATCAGATTTTGCCAGCAATTTTAAATGTTAAAAACAAATAAAATTTTTTTTCGATCGGACGAAAACTGATTCCTTTCAGGTGTGTTTTCAAACCGCAAAGTGCATTAATCCTGTATTTCAGTATCGTTGCTAGGTTACGATAAATAACAGTACGGGAATATCTTTTCTATAACACTGTTTTGGAAACTGGGCATTCCACTACTAAAAACTGTTATGGAATCACTAACATTCCATACGCGGCGTATGGAATATTTTCGACGAATCAGAACCGCTTATTAGCGCGACATAAGAAGTATCTTGATTCAGTTACTATGGTTACGTCTGTTTGTTTTAATTTGATTTATTTGAGTTTGACGTTTTCAACAGTTTTATATTTGTATTTTTGTATAATTTCCAAAACCTTTTTATAGAAAGTATAGTCTACAACATGTAACGGAATGGCCTATCCCACTCTCGCAAACCGTAGCCCTCGCCTTTGGCTCGGGCTACAAACTTTTTGCTCGCGTGGAATATGTGCCATTCCATTACTTGTTGTAGAATATACTATTCCGGACACTGCCAAAGTATTCCCGTAAGATTTTGCTTTCCAAATAAATTTGTCGCTTGTGAAAATATATAAAATGTAAATTATTATTCAATGGGGTCTTTCACCATTTTTTAAAATTTTTTTTATGAAACTTTATCTATATTGAAGACTATCTACACTTTTAAAAAGTCTTAATTGTTATTCATTAAGCCACACTGATTTTTAAAAAAAAATGTTGTGACGTCATAGTAGAGGTGTTGCTGGATCTAAAACAGTAGAGATTTAAATAATTTTTGTTACATAAATGTTCTATTTTATTGTAATAAAAATAATAAAATAAGTAAAAAAATATATGACTACAATTATTTACAATCTGTACTGTTTTAGATCCAGCAACACCTCTACTATGACTATTTTTAAAAAAATCATTGTGGCTTAATGAATAACAATTAAGACTTTATAAAAGTGTAGATAGTAATCAATTTAGATAAAGTTTCATAAAATAAAATAAAAAAAAATGGTGAAAGACCCCATTCCATTTTTGACATCTAACCTATACTACTCTACCAGAAATCATCACTTGCTGACACAAATCAGCGCGTTTCAAATGCGCTGAATAGTTGTCTCAGCTGATGACAGTAATCATAAACTCAGCAAATCGTTCAGTTGAGTTTAGCAACATAGTTACTCAGTTGCTGAGTACAACTGAACGCGCCCAATGTTGTTGCTACTGTCTTTCTGGCTCCAGTGGTCGAAGCCAGGCTAAATTTCATTTAGTGTCCAAATCAAGTTTGGATGGAATGCGGCGTCACTATGCTCACAGTTTACAGAGGGCGAAGTGTGCAACCCGCTCGCGGTTTGCGGCTCAAGGACAACCGCTTCAGCTGCGAGTCAGCGTGCAGCGAGCCTGCGCGAATCCGCGAGGCACGGACCCTGTTCGACTGTTCTGCTTGCTGAATGTGAGAAATGCACAAAGCGCATAGTGCCCATGAGAGATGAGGATTCGTAGAAGTCAGTAGGCAATGGCGAATGAGAATTGGATGAAGTGTTGTTTTACTTTTGGGTTTTTCCGCTTGTGGTTGCAAGATTTAAGTTATATAAATTTAGACACTTATTGTGCGGTTAATAATTTGGTATTATGTGAAGTAAAATGTGTATTATTATTGCATTAATTATAAATGCGAATAATACTTTTAACCGATAATTACCTAATTAATATTGTATTATGAAAATTCAGCAATAATCCCAAATAAAGGATTATGTAGTGCTTTCAATTATAATGTAAAAAGAGTTATGAGGTAAATTATAGAATGGTTGGATATTGCAATTATTAATGCTTTAATTCTTTTAATGTCCGAACATTACATTATTGTTATCATAACTGCCCAGCATTTATACAGGTGTCCTAGATTTAAACGGCCTAACTTAATCCATAGATTAAACACCTAAAAATAAGGTGACAAGTTCATTTGAGCAAATGTCCGTAAATGCTTTATTCCAGAGATATTCATGTTTTTCTTATTGAGTAGCGCTACTCTAAAAAATCAACTTCATAATGAAATATCCAATATTATAGTATTGAGATGTTACATATTAAATTAATAATAAATTGTTTATTATCTAATTTCATTACAAAATTTAGTTTGCTTGCACTGATGTCTGGGAAAAAATGAGAAACTATCAATGAATTTAAAGAAATTTATTGTTCAAAATAATAAAGTAATAACATAACTTCATAAACTCTTTTTTTTTAAATAATATTTGTTCAAAATGTTCATTTGCAGTACGTAAACAGGCACGACAATGATCTGCCACTGCATTGGTTGCTGCTTGACATTGATCGGGAGATATGATTTCGCAAATTTGAATAATTTTTCTACGTAGTGAGTCTAAATTATTTATCGGTTCTTCATAGACTTTTTCTTTTATAGCACCTTAAAAAAATTTCTTATATTCATTGATAGTTTCTCATTTTTTCCTTGACATTAGTGCAAGCAAACTAAATTTTGTATTAAAATGAGGTAATAACCAATTTATTATTAATTTAATTTAATTATTATATGTCACCTCAATAAGATAATACTGGATATTTCGTTATGAAGTTGATTTTTAAAGTAGCGCTACTCAATAAGAAAAACATAAATATCTCTGGAATAAAGCATTTACGGACATTTGATCAAATGAACTTGTCACCCTATTTTTGTGTGTTTAATAATAATTTTAAGTTAGGCCGTTTAAATCTGGGACATCCTGTATACCATATAACGCTCTCGGGTGTTAAAAATTTGTTGCTATTGGACACAGAATATACAAACACTGACTTCTATTAGCAGATACAAACAAACACTGACTTATATTGGCAGATAGAAATTGTAAACAAATAAAGATATTGCGTTATATTACCTAGCTAAAGTGATTGCAAGCAAATAGATTAATCTAATATTGAAAAAAGCTTTCAAAACTCATAATAAAGTAAATAAACAATAACTGGGTAAAAGTTCTGTAAATATTTATTAAAAACACGACGTTTCGGCAACAAAGTGCTGCTTTCTTCAGGTAAAATTTTAAACAATAAATAATAAATATGTAGTCAAGGTTACGAGTTGACAAAATAAGGGTAACATGGATCAAAATATACAAAATATAAACAGAAAATTATGGAAGAACAACAGTTTACCATGACTTATTAAGCTCAAAGCTTGTATTCAAATTAAGATTATTTGACGATTTCTTGATTTCAATAGTATCTCTAATTAGTCTTCTCAACCAGTTATTTTCTCTTACTAGAATTTACCTTTTTTTCAAAATCAATGCCATATAATTCTTGAATTGCATGTTCAGCAACTGCAGATTTATCTGGTTGATTTAATCTAATATGTTGTTCGTGTTCTTTTAATCTTGTAGCAACAGTTCTACCAGTTTGGTCAATGTAAACTTTACCACGCTGACACGGAATCTCATAAATGCCAGAACAATGTAGAGGTACAGTATCTTTAAAATTGCCCAGATCACGGATTTTTGACGTTTTTATATAAAATTTATTAAGAATCCTGCCAATTTTGTCGGTAACAAGAGCAATGTAAGGTAAAGTGGCAAATAATTTCTTCTGTACAGGTTTATCTTTCGATTTCAGTGCTCTTCTTTTCTGCGCTTTGCTGTAACCATTTTTCAAGAAAACATCATCTAAAAACTCAATTTTTTCTTAAAGTTTACTGGGATTTCAGGGCATTTTCATGAATCTTATAGTTATAAAGTTCTTTTTTTGTATGAAGCTTTTCTCGTTCATAAGTTACTGCACATATGAATATATACACCCATCCACATACCCAGCAAACACAGCTGTAACATTGATGTACCTGGTATGTAATATCTGAAACCTAAGTAGTATATCATTTATATACGTACTAATAACCTAATATACATATACCATGTCGGACATCTCTTGAGAGAGCGTAAAATTATATTGTTGGTATGTCACATTGGTCTTGGACATGGTACATACCTACAACATGTATATGTTATGTTAATGAACTTATAACATATTCAAAGTTAATTAGAAAGTTTTATATATTTTATATAAATATATAGCAAAGAAATTTTAAATATTTTATAGTGTACACTGAACAACTCTGAAATATTTTTAATTTAATTTTGCTAAGTGGTTATATATTTCCGTATAGTAATTTATGTGAAGGGAATTGATAATTTATGAATAAATAAACATGTTCAAAGAGATCTTACTCAAAAATGTACAAAAACAACTATTCCATTCGTATATTCAAAGTTGTTTATACCAATAGTTTTGTTATGTACCATTAACGTTACGATGTCTACGTACATGGAATGTCATGTCTCATAGACCGTGTTGCGGACATAGACATAGGTCTATCCATGTTATGTATACAGGATGTTCATTTTTAAGTGGCTACCATTGCGATCTCGAGAACTAGAAGAGATACGAAGTTGGTTAAATTAGCAAAGAATCTCTATTTCACATAGGTATTTCAATGATAAACTGAAAAAAGAAATTCAACCAGTGGTTCTCAAAATATGGATACCAACTTTTCTATTTTAAATAGAAACATATATTTTTTATTTGTGCATTCAATAGAGCTCTTTATTCTGAATCCAACGATATAAAATTTTCATACCCTTACATAACAAAATTTTCGAAAAAAAATTAATAAAATTTTGAACAAATTTTTCCTAAATATGATATTAATTAGAGTGCCATGAATGAAAAAAGTGAATTAATCCATTTTTAGGTATTAAAAATGATATGAAGAACAATTTCTCATTTAACAGAAGTAGCAATAAACAAAATATTCACTTTTTTCATTCATGGCACTCTAATTAATATCATATTTAGGAAAAATTAATTCAAAATATTAATTTTTTTTTCGAAAATTTAGTTATGTAAGGGTATGAAAATTGTATATCGTTGGATTCAGAATAACGAGCTCTATTGAATGAGCAAATAAAAAATATATGTTTCTATTTAAAATAGAAAAGTTGGTATCCATATTTTGAGAACCACTAGTTGAATTTCTTTTTTCAGTTTATCATTGAAATACCTATGTGAAATAGAGATTCTTTGCTAATTTAACCAACTTCGTAACTCTTCTAGTTCTCGAGATCGCAATGGTAGCCACTTAAAAATGAACACCTGTATATAACGTACTCGCGACATAACTGTGTTGGCTGGGTACACACAGAGTACCTCAAAAAATATAATTTATATAATTTGTATTTATCCATAGTCCATAGCAAAGACTCTAGGACTATACTATAATTCTAATTGAAGAAAGTCACAAGAGTAATTTGTATGTAATGAAAATTTTTTGTTGGACGTATCTATATTTTAATTGATTTTAAATCAAAATATATCAAATATTTACTGTCTATAGCAATGTCGACTATGTTATAATAATAATTCATCAGCGAAATTCCATTTGAAATAACGTTCCGCATCTGAAACCCAAACATTTGTATTATTCATTTCATTAGAATGGAACGAATTCCATTTGACCGCGTCTAGTGCGTCATTCGACTAACAATGTTTTTATTTACAATAACATTAAAAATGCCAAAAGTGTTATTTGGCTGGGTACGGATACCTATTAGCAATACAATTTTATATAGTAAAGACGCAAATGGCCGTAGAATGTAGAATCACCAATTTCCGTAAATTACCAAGCTTTGTTTTCTCATCGCACAAATCTCTTGAAAGCAATTTAGTCGCCGGAGCGGTAACGGTAAGCGAACCGGTAACTTAACGCTGAGGTGGGGGGGCGGCGAAGTCAGGGATACCGGTAGGCCCAACGGTAATAGTTACGTGTTCTTGGGACGATAAAGATTCATTACCGGAACCTTTCTTACCGGTAACGCGTAACGGGAAAACGAACGGTAAAGAAAACCGAAAGAATGTTTCAAGGGTGAATGTGTTTCACGAATTATTCCGGGGGAATTTGTTCATTCTGCGGTGTTCAATAATCACGGCAGGCCATGGCTTTCTAAGAGGAGTATCCTTGATTATTTTATTTCATTACAAATTTGACCAATCAAAATATCTCATTTTCCATTGTTGTGCTTTTTAGATAAGTGATTAAACAGCACCATGCTGTTTATTCGCGATTAAATTGAAGTTTTTGCTATGAATTCATGGAATAATCTTGACATATACCCCTCGTGAATCGATTAAATTTGACCTCTAGCTTATTTATAAAATTTTGCTTTTAAAAAAGTGTTATCGTACATAATAATTTAAGATTATTTTATTTCATTACAAATTTGACCAATCAGAATGTCTCATTTTCCATTGTTGTGCTTTTTAGATAAGTGATTAAACAGCACCATGCTGTTTAATCGCGATTAAATTGAAGCTAGCTTTTATATGCAAATTTTAAACATTTTGAAGGCATATTTAGCTGGATAATTAGTTGCCGAAGCAAGATACTTACATGTTTTATATCTTTACTGGTATTCTATATCTTCAAACATGCTGAATTATTCCATTCAAGCTATTTTTATTTACAAATTTTTGACATTTATTTGACAAGTAAAAAGAAAAAACAATTTGCTATAGCTACAATATAACAACAATATTTTATGGTGTTTTTTGTTTATGTGTGTACCGATTTATTTATGTGAAAATGTGTCAAAATCAACGTTTTAGTACAATTTCTTCGGTAAATATTAAAGTTTATGCCACGAATTCATGAAATAATCTTGACATATACCCCTCGTGCTAAAGAATTGAACCGATAAAATTTGATGTCTAGCTTATTTACAAAATTTTGCTTTTAAAAAAGTGTTATCGTACATAATAATTTAAGATAAAATCGCCTCGACCTGCGGTCTCGGAATTTTTTCAAATTATTATGTACTCAAACACTTTTTAAGCAAAATTTTTTGCATAAGCTAGACATGTCAAATTTAATCGATTAAATTCTTAGCACTCGTGATATAACTATTACGTAAACACAGGGATAACTTGATTGATTAATTTATTACATTACAAATTTGACCAATCAGAATGTCTCATTTTCCATTGTTGTGCTTTTTTGATAAGTGATTAAACAGCACCATGCAGTTTAATCGCGATTAAATTGAAGCCAGCTTTCATATGCAAATTTTAAACTTTTTGAAGGCATATTTAGCCGGATAATTAGTTGCAGATACCATTACTGGTATTCTATGTCTTTAAACATGCTGAATTATTCAATTCAAGCTATTTTTATTTACAAATTTTTGACATTTATATGACAAGTAAAAAGAAAAACAAAGAATTTGCTATAGCTACAATATAATAACAATATTTCATGGTGCTTTTTGTTTATGTGTGTACCGATTTATTTATGTGAAAATGTGTCAAAATCAACGTTTTAGTAGAATTTATTCGGCAAGTATTAAAGTTTATGGTATGAATTCATGAAATAATTTTGACATATACCCCTCGTGCTAAAGAATTGAATCGATTAAATTTGATGTCTAGCTTATTTATAAAATTTTGCTTTTAAAAAAGTGTTATCGTACATAATAATTTAAGATTTTGTTGACGTTTAATATGCGTTGGTTTTCACATCCTAAGTAGTAAAGTGACACTTTATAGACTATTAGCAGATTGTAAAGTGTCACCTTTAACTTCAATCGACAAAAAATATTTTATTAAAAATATTCTTTATTTGAAACTTTTTTATATCTGACATTATTTAAATTTATTATTTATGTGTCCTGTAAATTTCCACTTATTTATAATGTGAAATTTGTGACCTCGTGTAAACATAATATTTTATAAAAAAAATTAAATTAAAATATGAATGTTGAATGCATTTTAGAAAGTATTAAAATTGATGATGATATATTATTATTATTTATTTTATTTATTTATTTATTTAAAATTGACACTGCAATATTTCAAACTTCAACATGTTGTATCTGTAATACGAAATTCGAAACGTTATTTACATATGAAGTTATAAATATAAAACAACAAACTGATTAGCACGCCGATAATAATAGAACGCTAAAAATTATAATTTCGAACACTGCACAATCATTTATCTTATGTTGTGTGCTTGTATGTGTGAATGCGTGTTAAATAGATATATTAGCATGACCTCGTATTCTAAAAGACACTTCATATTTTGTATGATTCAGGGGTATACAGTATATGTTTTAATAATTTAAAATACATATTTCAAATAGCAAGATTTGATGCAACGTTACTCCTTTATGGTTATGTTTCCACTCTGACACTAGTGTAAAGGCATTCAGTATAGAGTTACGCTTAATGGCAGGTACCGCTAGCTTTGATTTTGGGTGTTTTAAGAGAAGTATTTTAACCTCGGTTTTAGCGCTGTACAAAGTTTAAAATTATTTTATAAAAGACAGTCCATATTTCTTCAAATGAAAGTGGTAGATAATATAGTTCTCTGTAACTTCTATTTGAAGCATTTTTTATAAAATAACACTTCTCTAAAACATCTAAAAACTGAGCTCGTAATATCAGCCATTATGTTTCCAGGTACAACTATGAAATATTCGCAAATATGTTACAAATTTGCTTTATTATTTGTTTTTTTTTTTATATAATATAAATAATGATGTAAATAGTTTCGTGGTAACACATTAGACTGTGAAACATCCTCAATTCGATTTTTGTAACCTGCAATAAATATTTTAAAACTTGTGATTTCCTTTTGATTAATATATTTTGAATTTTGTGTTTATAATTGCTCTTTCTGTGATACACTAATACTAGATCACTATAATTATCATTAAAAAATAACTCCATGGTAACGTATCGGAAACTGGATTATGATATCCTCAGTTCAAATCTAACAGCTGACTGTTGCTATTTTTACTTTATCCCTATAGGATATTTCGACCCTTTAGTACTTGGTCACATGGATGGTTAGTAAATAGAGCAACCAACTGTTTTCGACTGACATTTTTATGACGTCATATGTAAACGGTGACAGTTTTGGTATGTCAAATCAGTAACACGCTCGAGTGCTAGGTTCGTCCAACGGTTAGTATTCTGATTGGTTGAATTACACTTGTTATGATTTCAAACTAGTACGCTGTCATATTTTTCATCTTTTCTGTCAAATTTGATTAATGTCAAAGTCTACCATGCGTTTTCAGTAACCGATCGGTCTTCGGTCATTGTTTCAAACCAACCAAATACGTAACCGGCAAGTAACCAGTGCCAGTCGAAATCGCTTTATGGTTCCACTCCACGAACAACTTTGGGGTATGTGATTTGACGGTTAGTAATTACACTTCACAATTATAATTTCTGAGATCTGCGACAGCTAAATGCCACAGTCTAAATTAATAAAAGGCGTGATAATATATTTAAATAAATATATCATCACGTCTTTTATCCATTATGGGTATGGCACTCTGTTTACGCAGATCTCAGTAAGTGATATATTTTTGCTTATGAAATGCGATTACCAGCCGTCAAGTCATAACCCATAAAGTTGTTAGTAGAGGGGGAACCACAGGGGTAAATTTAAATTGGCAACTGTTGGAAGTGGGGTTCGAACAATAAATCATAGTTATTATAACGAATTAAGTTGTTTCGAAGGATACAAACTTTCTTTAACAATTTCGAATTGATAAGTTAGCTAAATTTGCTTGTTATTATTGACGAGTCTATTTGATAAAATATATAAATGTAGCAAATAAATAAAAACAACAATTTTTCTTGTATAAATTGAGAATTGACAAAATTTTAATTTAACAAATTGTCATATTTGTTCAAATTGTTTATTTAACGCAATATATTTGTCAGTATTGACTAAAAATACTTAACGTCCGCAAATTAACAAATCGCAAATCCAATTTTTTTACTGTGACATAGCCTAATATGGATTATAGAATGAGCAAAATTTGAATTTAATATACAGTACAAATTTGACAACCCTGAAAGCAATTCGCGCACATTTGCATTTCGTCAGTCGTTGTCCGCCCCCTCCATGTGTTCCCCTCCCTCTCCCGCCATCCATTCGCTAATACACCACACCATAGCCAACTGGACGTGAGCCAATTTATACATAAGCCAAATCTTACATTTTCACATTGCCGTCTCGTATTTTACTCTGCCTGTCTCTCTCTGCATTCAGTGTATTTTTTTATTGGTGCGACGCAGAGTCTATCTTTATTTTGTATATAAATGTAACCAATATTCTCCAAAGCCAGGGACGGACTTCCGGGTTTTTTGTAGCGATAAAGCTGGAGATGTTTCACGAAAGTGTTGTATAATTTTTGAAAGGCAGTGGAAGATGAGAATTATAAATTATACGGATATAACACTAAAGTTATTGCCCCAGATCAAGCAACTCTCGAAAATGTTTCAAATAGTTTATGAAGTTTAAATTAAATTAAAATAGTATTTATTATTTTACAATAGGTTCGTGGTAAATCGTCGGATTTTCTATCAAGAGATGCCTATTTTGATTTCTATAGCAATAAAAATGTATACCCTATTAGAATCCTGTGGTTTATTTTTTAACACCTTTAAGGTCAACCAGACGGGCTGAAGATAGCGCAACATGAACATAACTTTTTTGAAACAATATATCATTATTATAATAAATGAAATATATAATGTTTTATATCTACATTTGTAGATAAAAGTCCAAAGTTTTGTAATAAATTTTAAAAAGCTAATTATATTTTCAAATTATTCATGAACATAATTTTCAAAGTAGTAAAATATATGTCGCACATTCCCATGAACGACAACAGTAATGCAAATAATTTGTATATTTATAAATATGATCGTCTATAATATACTAAGATTATTTTTCATTTGATTTGATAAAAATATACCAAAAAACACAGTTTTTGGTATATTTTAATTTGTTTCTCAAAAACTGTAAATTCAAATTGAAAATAAACTTAGTATGTTATAGATGATCATATTTATAAATATACGAATTATTTTCATTACTGTAGTTATTCATGGGAATGAGAAATACAGTATCAAAATTGTGAATTTTTGACCAACTAGACTTTAACGAATATTTTTAATAGTTTAATGTTTCAGTTATCCTTTTCATCCACATATATAAATACTAGAGTGTTCAAAGACCTTACTGTAATAATTGTTTTTTTTTTCGATAAGAATAATTGTAAGAAATAATTTATTCTAATATGAATTTGCAAAACCAAATTCATGGGAGTAAACGAACTCAACGAAAATTATGTACTTCATCTGACATTGCAATGTACAAGTCATTGTTAAATATCCATAAAATTTTGACGGATGGAGGTTGTTGGACCATGAAGAACATGAAAATAAATGAAGAATACAGAATTGTCTCTGGGAGTATTTATTTACTTCTCAGATATATTTACCAATCTGTTGGGATCGTAGATCTCGCTGAGCTAATCAATCGGTGTCAATGCATCACAGCAGTTGACGGGTTACACTACACTGATGAGCTCCAATAAGAGTGAAACGCGTCTGTAGTTACCGATTGATTGGCTTGGCCGGTCTCTGTGAATTAATAACTTTTTTTATTATTCTGAGATTGTATTTATGAAGCAGTTGACAATTTTTATTGTCTATATTTTTAATGGGGTTATTATTATCTTTTTTATGAAACTTTATCTATAATGAATACTATCTACACTTTTAAAAAGTCTTAATTGTTATTCATTAAGCCACAATGATTTTTTTTAAATGTTGTGACGTCATAGTAGAGGTGTTGCTGGATCTAAAACAGTACAGATTGTAAGTAATTGTAGTCATATATTTTTTTACTTATTTTATTATTTTTATTACAATAAAATAGAACATTTATGTAACAAAAATTATTTAAATCTCTATTGTTTTAGATCCAGCAACACCTCTACTATGACGTCACAACATATTTTAAAAAATCAGTGTGGCTTAATGAATAACAATTAAGACTTTTTAAAAGTGTAGACAGTCTTCAATATAAAATTTCATAAAAAAAAAATTAAAAAAAATGGTGAAAGACCCCATTCTATAGAGTATGTTGGAATTATAAGAATTCGGGCAATATTTCAAAAAATATTTCTAATAAAAAAAAAATTGTAGAATCTGCGTTGAGGAAGTGTTCGCAAGAGCGCATCCCGGTTCCAAAGGTGAGTCGATGCATGAATGCGCGTTGAAAAACGTGAATGTCGCAATTATCTATGTCATGATGATAGCATTCTGCTATATTTAACCAGAGAACAGGACAGCCTCTTAGCATATGGTTGTAACATGCTAGGCCATATATCATCACCAAGCTACATGCAAGACGTGTGTGAGATGCTCTTTGCACTCTCATAGCCACGTAACCGGGTTAACGACAGTGGCGTAGTGGGACGCCACCTGTGGGGGAGTTCGCCCCCTATTGCAGTTGAAGACCTCCAGATATCTAACTATGACTTCACAGTTACAGATCAGGATTTTTCGCTTTCCTACTAATATACATAACCAAAGCTAACCTTGATACAGTTACAGGTCTTTCGGTTCTTCTTTCAAAACGTTAGTATTTTTTGTTACTAATCGTGAAATCACATCCTTTTCTCAACGGTGCTCCTTCTATTATAGGATATAAGAATTACAATGTTAAAATTTTCTTTAGGCGAAAGTTCGTTTCCTATGAATTTTAGAACAAAAGTATAAATACAGAAAACGTTCAGAAACAAAATTGTATCAAATGAGCCTAAATTTATCCATTGAAGGGTCTATCTTTCCATCCACGAAAAAGTATTCGTCGAATTTATAAAAAATATGCATCAAAAAATGACAGCGAGAATAATTACTATCATTTGAGCTATGATTTCGATACGACATTGGCTAGGGGTAAATAGCTCCGTGGTAACGTGTCGGACTGTGGATCGTGAGATCCTCAGTTAGAATCCCACAGCTGACAGTTGCCAATTTAAATTTACCTCTGTGGTTCTCCCTCCACTAACATCTTTGGGGGCTATGATTTGACGGCTGGTAGCCGCACTTCATACGCAAAAATATATCACTTACCGAGATCTGCGTAAACAGAGTGCCACACCCATAATGGGTAAAAGGCGTGATGATATATTTATTTATTTTATTTTTCGTCTATTCGATGAATAATTTATTCGGTTATTTATTCAGATGAAAAAATCGGTTAAAATTTGTTAGTAATCATTTATACATTTACCATTTAGAAATAATTTAAACAAGTCAAAAATCATTAAAACTATACCAAATGTTATTTGTCAAAGTAGAACAATACGACTATGTATATGTTTTGTTTACCATGGCACTCGGGAAATAACTAAAAATTATACATTTTATTTTACGTCTATCTCATGACAGAAATGTATCACACGAATAAATTTAGGCTTATTTAGTGCAGTTTTTGTTGCTGAACATTTTTTTATATTTTCACTTTCGTTCTAATATTTATATGGAACGACCTATCGCATAATAAAAATTGCAAAGTAGTTTATAATCAAATTACGGAACAAAAATTTTGGCGCCATTTACTCACAATTTTTAAAACAACAGTGAGCAAAAATCTTTTTCTCACTTGTGATTAAAACATCTTTTTATCACTAATAATTAAATTGCTTATTTTTCTTTTGCTCACTCTTTTGAGTGGGTAAACAATATCAAAATTAAACGATTATTGAAATAAAATTTAATTCATTACCAAAATTTATCGAACTATTTGGTAAGCTGAGGATATAAGAATCATTTTAATTTACACACGGTTATTTACTAAGTAATTAGAAGAATTTACAAAAAAGTTATTAATTATTAGATAGTTTTAGTTTGCCGAATTCTAAGTAATTTTTATTCGTGTATAATTTAAAAAATATTCGTTAATTTTATAGTAAAATTGACTTTTGCTTCCGCTGCTAAATATATTAGATACGCCCCTGGGTAAACTCGCTGTTATACACTGATGGCTATAAATAAACTGTGGGAAATCAATTTATAAATACCTATATGTGGTAAGAAGGTAACGATGGTGGTTTACAACACTGAGAGGTGCTCGTATATTGTATAGAAGTTGTTACCTTTAACAAACTGCTGCAGGCATAGATATACATATGTCGGCAATAAATTTCATCATAATTTTTAATAGAAGTATAAAAGTATAAAGTTTTTACCATGTCACTGCATCCATTCAATTTATTATTATGCAGATCGCGACCATTTATTGACGTGAGAGAGATTACGTTCCGTGGCTTGCAATACATTACCTACAATTGTGTAATGCAAAATATATTTGATGTAAATATTAAATGTAAAAACATAATTTTATACCGTGTGTCACGTAAAGGTTGGCATAGGCAGTTAACATGTAAAATCAGTTTTTTGTAAATAAAAAGTGTCCGGCAAAAAATTATGCATCCAAATTTTATATCACAATACTGCCAATATCCCTATATCTTATTTAATACAGATTACTTTCTTTTGATACCGCAATTTAATGAAATTAATAATAATAATTCCTAATTTTCCGCCTACTCTTTTTATTGTTACAGACGTATAGTGCTTGCAATAAAAAGAGTAGGCGAACATTAGGAATTATTATTATTAATTTCATTAAATTGCGGTCTCAAAATAAAGTAATCTGTATTAAATAAGATGTAGGGATATTGGCAGTTTTGTGATATAAAATTTGGATGCATAATTTTTTGCCGGACACTTTTTATTTTCAAAAAACTGATTTTACATGTTATTTGCATATGCCAACCTTTACGTGGGACACACGTATGTAGCACAGCGTTTTCAAAGTACGTGAATAATTATATGGTTCTTTTGGGCAACGGCTGTCAGATAATGTTAAAGACGGATCACTCGATAATATAAGTTACGGTCAACCATACAGGCTGAAGATAGCGTAAGATGAACATGACTTTTTTGAAACAATATATCATTATTATAATAAATGAATTATATAATGTTTTATACCTACATATGTAGATAAAAGTCCAAAGTTTTGTAATGAATTATAAAAAGCTAATTTTGTTTGCAAATTATACATGAACATATTTTCAAAATAGTAAAATTTATGTCACATATTCCCATGAACGACTACAGTAGTGCAAATATTTGTATATTTATAAATATGATCCTCTATAACATACTGAGTGTGTTTTTTGGTATATTATTATTTGTTTCTCAAAAACTGTAAATTCAAATTGAAAATAAACTTAGTATGTTATAGATGACCATATTTATAAATATACGAATTATTTGCATTACTGTAGTTGTTCATGCGTGTGAGAAATATAGTATCAAAGTTCTGAATTTTTTATCAAACTTCAACTATTATTTTTTTATAGTTTAATGTTATAGCTATCTTTTCCATCCACATGTATAAATACTAGAATGTTCGAAGATTTCTCAGTAATAATTATTTTGTTTTCGATAAGAATAATTGTAAGAAATAATTTATTCAAATTTGAATTTAAAAAACAAAATTTATGGGAGTGAACGAACCCAGGCTGTGAAATGTACTTCATCTGTCATTGCAATGTGCAAGTCACTGTAAAAAATCCATGAAATTTTGACGGATGGAGGTTGTTGGACCATAAAGAACATGAAAATAAATGAAGAATACAGAATTTACTGTTTTTTTTTTTAAATAAAGAATTTTGTTCTTTGCCGCGTATGTTTGACCTTAAGCAAAGCTGTCCACGGTTAGTAGTTGGATGGGTGACCGCTTTGTGAAAACCCATACCAGCGAATACTGTGTGCCGTTGTCACACCACTGAAAACGAGGTTCTTTCATAGTCTTCTGTGATTTCATCTTTAGGTGTAGCCTCCATATATTTGGTTTTTTCCAAGTTAAATCTAAATCCAATTCTCGAACTTCTAGTATTATATTTTCAGTGACTTTGTTTTTCCGAATGAAATCGACATTCGTGTATGGTTTTTTTTTTATGTTTTATATTTACCTTTCTTATAATGTTTACAAGTAACTATGGCTAGCGGTAAAAATCTAAATTATAAGAGAATATTTATGGCATCATTGCAATCTATTTCCAGTAGTGAATACCTAAGGAAAACAAGAAATCCTGGCCCAAGTTCTGTTTTTGTTTAATTTATAGTATAGTTGTTCTATGTATCAAAATTAACTACAAGATGATACAAATAATTTGCTGCTGTCTGTTTCGAAGTTTCCGAAACATATTTTAACATTTGTCGACGGTAGTGTCGCAATATGTTTTTCAGTGTGGTTCGCGCAGGCTTAACATCCAAATCTTTCAAATCTATATTTGTACAATTAATAAACAAGGAAAAATAATATATTAAACCGACGAAAAACTGAAAAACTAATTTTTTGCTTTTTAGTTTTTCGTCGGTTCAAACGGGTGCATAAACCATTTATTACGAAATATGACAAATTTACATCAAAATCGTGTAACACTTACGGAGTAATTAGTAGTAAAGCATTTTTTTTTTATTTTAAATATTGTGCAGTAAACTGATATAACGAATAAGGTTCGTGCAGTTACGTCACCAAAATGGCTACTGCCAACTGTTTGATAGGCAAACAATGTGAACTCTACTATTGAATGCATCGGCTTATTTTCGATTTGCTACTGTTTACGTGCTGTTTACTAAGTTTTATAAGTATGTCTTCGTATAATGATTTTTTTATGCTGTAGAAGAATGTTCGTCTAGATATTTAGAGAAAATATAATTAATAGACAATGTTGATCCCCAATAAATAGATAAGAAAAGTGTGTAGACGGACATTAAAAATTTTCCCAAAGTGACGTTCATAGACATTACTAATTATTTATATTTATTATACGCAAAAAGTGCTTACACACAGGGAAAAATTGCGAGGATAAATAAAAGCCAAGATGCGTATAAATTTTATAAGTGTAGTTGGTTATTTTTGAATAGTTTTAAAGTTGGAGTGATTAAAATTTTGAGTAGGTAAATAATAGCAATCAATATTACTTGATATTTATTCACCAAGCATTTCAAATAATGACATATTATTTTCCTAGTGTCACTTACTACATCATTACTTGCTATAATTAATGCATAAGCTTGGTTCTTGCATTTCTTTTATTTCATTTTTTGTTATTGATATCTGTAACATTTGATATTCTAAAAAACGACACATTTGGCCCAATTCTCTGGTCCATCTTTTTCTATTTTCTTAAATCTTTTGGCGAAGTTGTACATACGATACATAGTGATGACGTAGTTTATATATAATCTTGCTGTTATTCTTGATACAATGGGTAAAATCCAAATTAACTATAGCACTTGATTCTTTTTGAATCTGTTTTTCATTTAAATATTTCCCTAAATTTGTAAGAGGTAAATAAGAAAACAAACCTTTCAGATCATCTAATACCTTGACAGGTATGGCGATTACATTGACAAATAGAGTAGTGTACTGTAACTTTGTAAATTAAGTTTTGTATTGATATATTACGTTTTTATTTAGTTATGTCAAATCGTTCTTTACTTTCTGGATGACCCTCAAACTTCAAAAACAAATCCATGATTTGGCCCAATTCACTAACTTAGTTGTTATTTTTAATCACTTGCTAAGATTTTATTCCAATGAAAATTCTTAACACACAAGAAAAAAATCAAACTTTCACTTGTAACATTTGTTTCTATTTGTCAAAAATATTAGCAAGTGATTAAAAGTTAACAACTGAATTAGAGAATTGGGCCGATTGCCTCCATTTGATTTACTACTACATCTAACTATGCAGCAAGTTACTGGCATTACTACTGTAAAATAATAAATAAGTATATATTTATATATACATAAATTTTACGTGTAAATAAATATTTACAAAATTATAATTTTCGATCTAATTCTCTAAATATAAAAATTCGTTTCTGGATGTAAATCACTGCCTGCCTATCAAACAACTGACAGTAGCCATGTTGTGATGTCATCTGCACGAACCTTATTGAACCTATTTTGAGGTCACGGGTTCTCGCATTGATTCTATTGGCCAGAAATATGAAAACTGCAAAGAAAGAAAAATATGCACGATCATTATCTGTAAGAGATAATTGAATATTAATTGTAGGTCGTTATTTTATACAGCAATATTTTGTAGGAATAGTACAATTTTTTTTTTGTTCTATTTACGCAGAGTGTCAAAAGATTTTATGTTTACTGCCCATTAGTTTAACCGAAATTTAGAAACATAAGTACAAATATAAAGCGGAAAACATAAAGTTAGTAAACAAACCAATAAATGTAAATTAAAATGATGACAACACCCAACGCAAGTGATAAAACCCGAAAATACTTAAGAAAATACAAACCGCGGCAATTCTCTTCGTATCAAATGATCTTAAACCAGCCACAGCGCTGTAAATCACTCAAAATCGTCTCATTGCCACTTGCCAAGCGACCTGTTCGCACCCACATGCTCTAACGCATCACAACTACGCACCATTCACATGTTGGAAGGAACACGCACACACCCGGTAGAGATGTGGTGGTTCTATTTCTAAAATCTATTCTATTTTGTATAATTTGTATGACTGTATTTCAGGGTTCCTGCTACACCGTTTTGTGGGATATAGCGCGATGTTATCTCGCATACGTATGTAAGTATTGTTTTAGGTATTAACTTAAGGCGCTACAGTAGCTTTCAAATGAATGGCAAAATAGACCATTACTATATTAAGTTTTGTATTTGTATTTTTGAAGTATATGGTTTCATATTTTTTTAGTTAACAATTAATAGTTCTCTGTACACCGGTGTTGAGCAAAATTGTTGAAATATTTGTTAGATTTTTTTAAATAAATTTTTAAATACTACACATTTCGTCAATATTGAGGTATCACTTTCTACCGTTCTACAAGTAAATATTTAAAAAAGGCTTTAATACCGGTGAAGAGATTAACAGAGGTTATCTATTCCATTAAACAGAAAATTATTTATTATACAAACAAAGTCACAATATTTAATATAAAATTGTGCAAATTAGTTCCATTTCTTCGCAACAGATGTCGCTAGAGGAGATGCGTGCACAGCTAAACGCTAAGACCTGCCCACTGCAGTAGTTTAGGCGGGGTGAGAGGAAGGACTAGGGTGTTCAGATCAGACTGAACCTTTTTTCATGTCTACTGCCAGAAATAATTGATCCTCAATATTCCAAACATTCAATCAGTCAATTCGAGATTTGAGAAAAAAATAAACACGGATTTATTATTTAAGTCCGGCGATTCAAAATGGAATCACCAACTTGCTGGGAACCGTAATTAGAGAAAATCTTATTTCTCATTTATATTTTACTTTTTCACATAAAACTATTATAGTTATTAATATAACAAGAATATTATGCGATTATAATATACAATAAAAATTGTAGCCAATACTATTCTACATCTTTTTGATTATGACAAAATTTACTGTAACTCAATTATTTACTGAGATATACCCAAAAAACCTTAAAAGTCTTCAAGTAAACTACCACTTCCGGTTTATAATTGCTACCAAAATTTAATCAGTTCGAAACCTCAACATTTAACACACACACACACACAGATGTCATCGTGAAAATAGTAAAATCGTAATCTGGGGACCCCAAAACGTGCTTATCCGTTAAAAACTCACTACCGAAAATTTGGACCCGTCACAGTACCTCTCTTACATATATATATATATATATATATATATATATATATATATATATATATATATATATATATATATATGTGCGAGAGATAAAAACGTAAAAGTTTTCACCTTTTTTAAAATTATCATAGAAGATTTTGTATTCCCGCAAATATTTTAGAGACAGCAAATAGTGTAAGATTAGATTTGCTACCAGAGAAATCAAAAATATATTGCGAAAAAATATCGTATGGTGAAGAAAATCAACATTTTTTCTCTGTGAAGTTTTAATAATGTACTTACTTTATGTATTATAGTTGTTTCTAACGAATTAAGTTCGTATCTAATTTATTATAAGTAACTAACGTATTATGTTTATAATTATCAATAAATGTTTAATATTAAAGGGTTATAACAGTTGGTGATACGATAAAGTAATATATTTATTAATCTATTTGGAAGTTGTATTATTTAGTTAAATATTGTTCTTGTACCTATACCTCGTAGCAGTTAATTGATATACTTTAGAATTTAAATTTTTATTTGTGCTAAGTAATTGCCACTCAATATGGTAAAAAGTGTGACGGTATATTTAGTTTATTTATTTATTACTTATTCCATTCAAATTACCAACTAATAAACTTTGAATATTTCACGAATTAATCTAACACTATTTTAATAAACACAATTTTACTTATTTACTACGAGTTCTGATAGCTTTTTGAACTTATTAAAACATAATTAATATTATAAGTAGGGTTGTTATGATTTAAATCAAATAAATTTTTTTATTAAATACGAATTGTTTTCCAATCACATTCACATACAAATAAATCGTATCAAATTATATGTCGATATAAAATAAAATAAACTCATTGGCTGGTACTGCGAACTCCGTTTTTGGGTATTGAGAAGTACTTTAGCCTCAGTTTTATCGCTTTACAATGTTCTAAAATCATTTTATAAATGAATGCTTCAAATTCAAATTACTTAAAAATTTACAACTATTGTTTACCACTTTTATTTGAAGTATTTATTTATAAAAGATTTTTAGAACATTGTACAGCGCTAAACCCGACGATAAAAAACTTCTCTAAAACACCCAAAAACAGAGCTCGTTGTACCAGTACTTATATTTATTATTATTTCTTTCATCTTAGAGCCTTTTAAAAGTCATCTATCCTTCAGTTATTGCTTTTAGAACTGTGTTCCTACTAGATGAAATGATTTTTATTAAATTAAATAGTTTGTAAAAAATAATAAAATTCAATAAAATAAAATTTATATCAATTAAAATTTAAAAAAAACCGATTTAAATCAAATAAATCGATTTTTTTACAACCCTAATTATAAGTACAATTATTGTAATTTATAACGTTATTTAAATAAGTGAATTTGTATTATACATATTTAAAGAATTTTATTTATTCCGATTCCAAATATCCCAGAAACAATCTTGTCACATGACCACGTGCGTCAACAATGGGTGTTGTGCTGTAGAAATATGTACCGCCCCATCTCTGTCTACCTGCTACCCGCCACCACACACCGCTGAGAACGATGGATCTTTCAGTTGGGTACATTATGCCCTTAATAAATAGTGGTAAAACAAAAACTGACTAGCAGTTAAATAATTTATTAAAAACTACGCCGACGTTTCGACAGCAACGGCTGTCATCTTCAGGGCTTTGTAAATATGACATAGTGAACTTAATAATAAACCATACAAATATAGAAATATTACTTACAAGTTGAAGTTAAAAAACAATTAAATAACATGGACACATACAAACATATTAAAAACACGTAGAAAAAAATCTGAATGTAAAATGTACACAATAGTCATCAGATAAAAAAATAAATAAATATAGTTAAAAATAAAAGATCTAACATCTACCAATTCTGGAGCTAAACTGACAACTTTACTTTTCCTACATGGTACACATATTATTTTCAATTGGTTTATATTAAAAAATTAGTTATTTCATATTTGATCAATAAACGTCACACAACCAACAAGACTTTAAAATATTGCGTTGTATTTATAAAAAAATATATTTATTTGTTTATGTTGTTCACTGGTTTTCCAAAAAATTACTTACAAAATGTTGAATTTTAAGAAAAAAATCTGTTGTGGGCACCACAATACTTCCCGCCATTGATTTCTTATCAATTAATAAAGGAACACGATGCACCACTATCAATATCAAGAAACGCTCATCTTTTATGGCACAGTCAAAAAATGTCATTTTTCAAACATTGTTTTGTTTTTTTATTTCTCAAAAAAACAAAACAAAATGATAAAATATAATTTTTTCTTAATGTGTTGTAATTCGTAAATGGTGACAGAAACAGAAAAATGTTTCAAACAACAACTGTAGATAATGATATTTGAAATATTATTTTAATAACAAAAATTAGTTTATCCAGCACCTCTCAATAAATGCTCTATAACTATGGCGATTTTAGACAAGGAAAGTAACAGATTATCCACTAGTGGGTATAATTTTGAGGAAAATCACTAGTGAGTATTTTTTTATTTATAACAATAATAATAACAGACAACACCTTGGTAACCCCTTTGATTGACATTTAATTTAAAGCATAATGTCACTGTCAAATAATATTTCTTTAATAAATTTTTCATTTATTAAGAGGTGTTGGATAAAATGTTATACTTCACACGTGGGCACAGTGGAATTACCCACTCGATAAAATTATCACACTCAGCCTTCGGCTTCGTGTGCTAAAATTTCTCTCGTGGGTAGTTCCTTACTTTGACCACTTGTAAAGTAAATAACTATTAATGAGATATTTCAAAATAACATAATATGGCTTCAAGTAAACTATCGCTTCAGGTAATTGGATTATTACCAAAAACTAATCAGCTCTTCCTAAATGAATTCAATTGATGTATACAAAATATAAACAATTTCAATTTAGTAATTTTTGAGAAATCGTAACTCCAGAAATCCACACTCACAGAAAGGCAGACAGATTGACAGACAGAGAGATAGACAGACAGAGAGATTGACAGACAGACAGATAAGCAAATAGACTGATAGACAGACACACACACAGACATCATCGTGAAACTATTAAAATCGTATTCTATGGACCCTAAAACGTGCTCAACCCCTGAAAACTCACTAGAATGATTCCTATAGCTCCCTTACGGCCTTACATGATGTGGCGGGAGGTAAAAATACAAAACATATACTAAAAAATCTGTTTTCTTCAAACGTTATAAAAGTACGTTGTTATGTATTTGTATTCAACAAGTAGAAGTCCAATATTGTCGCCGCCGGCGTAAAAGTGTTTCCTTGGCAACACATTTACTCCGGCGGCGGACAAAGTAAAATATCATGCAAAATTGTAATTCAATATTTGACAGTTAAGAATAAAACAAATAAACAAAAATAACAAAATAACATATTCTGTGGCAACTAGAAATACTGGATACGGCAGAATATTTGTTGAAGTTTTGAACATTTTTTAATGTTTTAATGATTTTCTATGTTTGAAGAAAAAATAGCATGCGTTATTCGGAGTAAATGTGACTTTGTATGCTTCGCATGTAATTGTCCGACTCGCTTCGCTCGTCGTTCAAACTTACATGCTCAGCACCCAAAGTATCACATTTACTCCTAATAACACAATATACTATTAATTATTTCGTAAACAATTCTGTTTAACTTGGATTTTATTCCAAATAAATAAAACAAAATCAAGTATAATGTTCAAAATGAGAACGGACGAAATGTACCTCGCCGCAAACTCGCACCCGGGTGACGTGCTACACAACCGCATTTCATAACCAACCTCTCAACAATACGTCAAAACACTGCAGTGCCTCGCTGAGCATGTGTACGTACATGTGTGCATGTAAAGATAAACGCACTTGAGATCCCAGACATGAATTAATGGGTTAGAATTTTAGAATTGCATTTGGCACGCGCGCAACGTGGGCAGTAAATTATATTTTGCGAAAAGATTTGTGAAATTGTGATTAATACTATGTAGGCTCGTCATACAACCGGGACCAGAAATAACCCACAAGAAGATGTAGGATACGATGTGTGTCCCACGTTGGTTTCTATACTATTGTGAATCGTTACTAAGATTGTATGATAGGTACTGACAGTAAATGAATTATTTGTGAGATGTTTATCAAAGTCGAAAACTTAGTAGTAAACTGTTCCTTTCGACTGTGTTAATTAATAATATGGGACGTTAGGACTTGATTTATAATTGGATCATTATTGATATTAGGTTAAATAAGAAAAGTTGTACAATTTTTAGATTTTCCGCAAAAATATCATTTAGAAAAATTAGTACTTGTGGGTACATTCTTATATACCGGGTGTAAAATTTAAATGTGGAATAGAGAGATTTCAATGCTATTTTTTGATACTGCTGTAAATTTTTACCTATTTACTTTATAGTAAAAGTGTAATTACAAAAGTTATTCAGAATTTAAAGATGCATGCAATAAGACCTATTTGCTTACATAAATATTAATATTTCGCGATATATAAAACAAATTCAAATCAATATTGTAACAAGGAAATAGAAAACTGAACATTTCATAAAGCAGTTTTAGGGTTATTTATTTATCAGAAAGAAATGAACTTTATTACATCATTAAAACCTACGAAATTTGTACAGAAAATACGAAAATAATTTAATAAATAAATCCAAATCGGCTTTTGTTTTAATTTTCATAGCCGTATTATAATTTCACTAATAAATATTAATTTTAATTTGATTGATATATAGTGAAATACTAACATTTAGGTAACTAATTGGGCTTTATTGCATGTATTTAAAAATATTGAACAATTTTTGTATTTACACTTTTGCTGTGATTGGTACAAATTTACAGCATTACATCAGTATCAAAAAAATCTGGTGTGGGCACCACATTATTTTCTTATACAAATAAAAATAAATGAACACGTATGACTTGTTTCTTGCGTATGGCTATTTTGACATTTATTTGATATATAGATGTTAAACCTGTTTAATTTTGTTCTCAATATAATCTTCAAAACTTTCTAACTAATAACACAAATATTTCTTTTATGATATATTTCACACGAAACATATTTTTGACACTTCACAATTATTTGACACGTTTGACACATAGATATTAAAAATGTTTTAGTTTTTGTTGCCATTGTAACTAAGATTACAGAAATATATTCTTAAATGTTTAATTTAGTTATTCTCAAAATTTTATGCATGTACAAGAAAAATGCAAATAACATTTTATATTTCAAATACTTTTGCTAACATCTTTCATTTGATAATTTTTCTCACAGCTGATTCTATTTTTGTAATAAATGGAATTTATTGTTTTGTATGTCTAGTAAACTTCCTCTTCTGATTTTTCAATTTCATACAAAATCAACTCAGCTCTTCATTTTTTCATGAAACTTATAAATTTCAAGTTTCGTTTACATATCTTGTCTCGTTCATGAGCTATTGCACATACCGACATCCATCCATCCATTCTCCCACACAGACATCATTGAGAAATTGGTCTTAACGGATTCAGTGGACGTCAGAATATGTCAAAATATGAATTCCAATACTTCCTTATACTTTGTATAAGAAAGTAAAAATAGCACTAAAATCCCTATATTGCATATTTCAATTTTATACCCTGATTTTTGTATTATTTATTGAAATTATGCTTTGAATTCTGTGGGTTATAACGTTGGTACATTCTATGTTTACATTCTCCATATTTAAGGTTTCCTTGTTGTCTTTTATTTCTTGTTTATTACTTCAATAAAATTTTATAGCTCATTTTCTTTTATTTTTCCTGTAATTATTTTTTTCAGTTCGTTTTTCGGTATAATTGTGCTGTTAAATATCTTTAATTTATCTGATTTTGTTGCATTTTCATTCAAATCTAAATTTGAATGTTCAATTATTACACTTAATTACTGTTTGTCATATACAACTAAAAATTACCCACATAAACAAATTAAATTTCACAAATATATACATATAGTCAAGAGAAGTCCTTAAATTCTATTGAACATTTCACAAGGAATGCCACAATTCAAATTGTTGCTCACTGCGCGTCCCAATAAGAATAATAAACAAAAACACACATACGTCCACACTGTATGTGAAACATAGGTATGTAATAATTGAAAATGCAAATTCATATGTGTGTGTAAAAAGTCGTGTCGCTAATAAACCAGATTTTATTTTGTACATTAGTGAAACATAATTATTTTTTAAATATTTCTATATGAGCGCATGTCATGTGGTATATATCTAATTAATATAACGTCATGAATACGATGAATATCTTCAAACAAATAAAGCTGTTCACCTCCACAAATATAATTCTCCAGCACAAGCAACAAAACTTCATTTTAATGCAGTTAACCACAGCGCGCCGAGTATTTCATTTCCTCTATCTCCCATTCATAATATAATCTCCGCAATGGTGGCAACCTAAACGCGCTAAAACAGTAAAAATCCCTAGACAAATGCACAATTCGTCGCCTAGGTGGCGTTGAACGTTGACTCAATCTAACTAATTGCACAACTGCATACGATAAACGTAAATATAATCTAGCCTCATTTACATTTTAATTCCCGCGCAGGAAAAATCCGCAGATTTATGTAACTCAATTACGGCGGCCTGCGTCACTACCACTAGCACTAGAGCGTCGAGGTGTCCGGGTTGTACCGACGCCGACGCGGTCTTTCGTCTAGTGAGAATTTGTCCCTAAAGTTGTGTTTTCTATCTTCTTAACATTGTCATAGTTGTATTTTGATATAACGTTGAGAGCTTGTCATACGCGAGTAGGAATTGAGTGTTTACAGCTGTAATAAATGGTATTTACGTTTATTACGATTAAAGATTGCAAACGATTTTAAGAGATTTCAAACTAAGTAAATGGTTCATTGTTAGTTGTTCGTGGAAAATTCCACTTGCTTAGTATTTCAGTTCAGTTCCCGCCTAATCTGCGGATGTCAATGTGATGTAGGAAATATTTAACCTTATGCGAGAGTAGTGCCCTAATAGAATTATTTTGAGTGCCACTATCTCATCCCTAAAGTAATAAATTGCCAACATTGGGCAGTGAGTACCACTTGCATTTTGGCTTTTCTTGTGAAATGTTCAAAAAATTACTACACAGTTTAAGGGCTCCTCTCGATTGTATGCATAGTTTTTGTGAAGTTTATTTTGTGAGTTCATGTAAGTAGATTTGAGTTTTATGTATGAGTATTGTTAATAGCGAATGTTATCTCAGTTTTTGAAAGTTATTGTAAAAGTTAGTGAATAAGCGTTACTTTGGATTATATAACGTCGAATTATTCAGCTCGTAAAAGTATTTGATTTATATAATTTATATATAAGTTATATATAGATAGTCATAAGACACAAATTTTTTAAATAATAATTTAACGTCTATGAGAAATAGGACAAAAAGTACTAAACTCTGTGCAAAAATGCATCAATTGCAACGGGGATTATGTAGAAAAATAGCAGAAAGTCCAGGATTTACAACAATGTATAACTTATTACAAATAAACGTGGTTTATTAGAAACCGGCACTAAAAAGCTCAGAAATCGTCATTAAAAGCTCAGAAATCGTCACTAAAGTAACTCATTGTACGACGATTTTCAACAATGCACTGCTGGCAACCGTAAAATAATTATTGTGCAAGTATGATAATTTTGACAGATATATGAAGTCTTGTAGTATAATTTACACGTAAAATGAAACAGTATGTGCAAGAAGAATTAATTAATTAATTCCGATGAAAAAATTGAGGACAAAACACATAATTTTGAGTGTTATTTACGATAACTTCAATGTTCGAGGTTGGCAACACTGAGTGTCAGTTCTAATTGACAACTGACAAATGTATAAACTTAACCAATATAATATTTTTTACAGTTTTTTTTTAATTTCCGATGTCATATGAAACTTAATATGTACCGCGGCACTGAAGTTTTTATCACTCACATGGTTTATTTTCCTCGGCTTTACGGGCCTCGGAAAATAAATTCCATATTCGTGATAAAAAGTTAAACTTCAGTGCCTTGATACATAAATAACTATTTCTTGGTGAAAAAATCGGAGACCTTATTTTACGAACAACCCTTGTATATTATAATAAATTTTGGAATATTTTATTTGTTGTAATTAGCTTTACCACTTTTAGTTTTGGGAATTTTTTACTTGGTAACATTTAAACTGGAGAAAATTGTTAGGACTTAATTCTAGTGTGAGACTCTGCTTTTACAGATTTCGGTACGTGCAGTCCATAGAATTTCTGTACTGAAATTTCATCAGAGATATAATTATACAACGAACAGTAATCTCATCGTAAGTTACTACATAGACTCGTTGATAATTCCTGCACTCTATTACTTATTAATATGTTTATTTCCATGTCAACGTGACCAAATGTGTTTCGCAGTCATACAGCAATGCATTTGGGACAAATTTTTCCTGCGCAGAACTACAATCTGCAGTAGTAGCACGTGCAGCAAGGATATGCAGGTAACTGCAATAACGGCCGACGAGCTGCAAGATAAATGGGAAGATGAGAACACAAGAAAGTGCAGGGTGCAACTTGAGGAGAACTTTAGTAATGCCTCTAAAATGGTCAATTACGTATGAAATATAGGATCCAACTTTCTATTTTATCTTCCTTATATGTGAATGCATGGATTTGTTTCATAATAGTTTTCTAAATTCTGCCACTTAGGAATTCGCTGATATAAGTAACTTTCGATTCAATTAAAAAATGGTATGCTCTCTATCTAAATGGTTCATTAATCAAAATGGGGTTAATAGCTCCGCGGTAACACATCAGACTGTCAGTCATAAGATCCTCAGTTCGAGCCTCACAGCCCACAAATTTGCGAATTAAAATTTCGAAAATTTTCGCCACATAAAATTACCCCTGTGGCCTAAATAATTAAGAAGAGAGGAAGAAGAAGACCAAGAGGAAAAATGGAACGGTGTCGCGGATAAAACAATAAAGAAGAAGAAACCACAATACAAGAAGCAAGAACTCGTGTGTGAGACCAAAAATAGTGTGTTAAGTTTTTGAATTTAGCGGTAAAAGTGTGCTGATTATATTTGTAATAAAAGTTGCGATTTAACCAATGGAAAACAACTTAAAACGTTAATGAAAAAGTACTGCTGCAGAAGCTTACAAATTCCCAACTTTCCACTTTTAATTAGCGAGGTACACATAGCATGCTTTATCTATTTTCTATATTAAATATAAATTAGCATAGCACCTAACTGTACTTTTAGTAAAATACACAGGATGTAACATATATAAGTACAATAAATTTAACCAGTGATAGAACTCGTCGAAAACAACAATTTTTCTTAATAACTTTTTTTCTAAATCCTATTCTTTTTAGCATTTTTACCACCCCATAAATTGACGAGTCGTTCAGGTATATTCATAATTTGGTCCAATAGCAGTAACCATGGCAATAGTAATGAAATGACTGATCTTGACAAATGTCACTTGTCCACTTTCTCAAATAAATTTTGACAATATCAAATAAATCAACTAATAAATTATTATTATAAAAGTAATAATATGTAACAGTGCTTGATTTTTATCGAACAGCCAGTTCACAAACATTCTGTTGAAGTTCAAGGTAACGCTGCTCCATCCTGTCAAATTTATTTTAGGCATTTTCCAAATCATCATCTTACGAATGTTCGCACTGTTACACATGTTGTTCAGCTTATTCGAGATCATGAATCTTTTAAGTCAGTTTAAGATCGGAGTAAAATACGATCTGATCACAACAAATATTGAACAGAATGATTTGGACTGTGTCGAGGGTTATCCAGAGTCTAGTAAGTACTCGAAGAATAACACTACATCACACATATGAAAATTACACATTAATTAATAGTACATTAAAAAAAAATCACATTTTTACCCCATACAAAAAGTCCAGTGTTTGATACCAGAAGATTTACCTTGCACAGACGTCAATTTTTGCAAATGCATACTGACGTCTTGATTTAGTTGGTTATAAATTAACAGTAATTAATGTTGCTACTTGCGTAATTTCGAGTGGTATTCTCATGGAATTTGTTCTTCAACTTCAATATCGTTTGAATACATTTTTATTGCAAAAATTCAAAGTTATTAAGAAATATTGTGAACGCGACTTCAAAATACAAAAATAAGTAATAATAATATTTCTTTCTATACTGAACAAAATGTAAATTATTTTACAATAGTGTCAGAAACGTCTTATTACAAAATAAATTAGAATTGTGAGATTCTTTGTATTACTGTAAGTAACGTCAGTATCGTTTCAAGAAACACGGGCTACGTAATAGAGTATTAATTAAAAAAATATTTAATTACAAGAATCCGGAAGAGATAATTAGTTTAATTCTTGGAGCGTTCATTTCATTTCATTCTTAAAATTGTGAAACGAATAACGAAACGGTGTCTGTCTCGTTTTGAATGAACAGAAAATTATTACAAAATAATTGAATGTCATTTGCAGTTGCTCAACAAAATTCCAGAAAAATTTAACATTTGCAACTTTAGCAAATTCTAATTTAACGTTTTTTCTAATTTCTCTATTAGATTATTGCGATTTTGTCAAAAGTTTATTAAGGATAAGACAAAAATCTCCTCCGTACTTTATAAATCAGAAAATGGACGTAAATAATTTAAGGATCTGTAGTATACAGGATGTTTCATTTAAGTGTGCCACCATTGTTATCTTGAGAACTACACGAGATACGAAATTGTTTTTAATCAGAGTGTCTTAAAATATGGAACCCAACTTTCTTGTTTTAAATGGTACCATAGATTTTTTTATTGACTCTTTCGATAGAGCATTTTTTCTGAATTCAACGATATAAACATATATCCAACACCTCTTAATAAATGTTCTATAACTATGGCGATTTTAAACAAAATGAGTAATAGATTACCCACTAGTGGTTATAATTTTGAGAAAAGTCACTAGTGAGTATTTTTTTATTTATAACAATAATAATAACACACAACACCTTGGTAACTACTTCGATTGACATATTAATTTAAAAATTTAAAGCATATGTCACTGTCAAATAATATTTCTTTAATAAATTTTTCATTTATTAAGAGGTGTTTGATAAAACGTTATACTTCGTACGTGGGCAAAGTGGAATTACCCACTCGATAAAATTATCACACTCAGCCTTCGGCTTCGTGAGCTAAACTTTATCTCGTTGGTAATTCCTTACTTTGCCCACTTATAAAGTAAATAACTATTTTCTACTCCTGTATAATAATATATTCTCATTATTTCAATTTTCGATTAATTTCAGTTCCCATAATTCACTCTTCTCGACCAATCACAGAGCCAGAAATCCATAATTCACGATCATTTTAAAGAAGAGATGTGAATAACAAGCAACGGCCGTCTGACAGTTGACATGTAGTCAGTTGTCATTTGATTATTGTGATGTCGTTTTTCAACCGATTTCGATAATTTTCGAAACGCTATATCCGAATTTTCAGTAGTAAAAAAAGTACAGTGTTATATTCGAGACTATGGTCATTATTCACTCCGATGATTTGCACTTCATCTTCGTAAATATTGACTATTAATACATGCCAATTTTAAGATGTATAATTTTGCTCAGGATAAAAAAGTTGATGAAAAGTCTTTCATAGTTTGCTGTTGTTATTTATTAGTCACCTACACTTAATTTATTAACTTATTAAAATATTAGTTAAACAGAACGTTCAAATTTCAAAAAAATATTATTTATTTAGAGCTATAATTATGTACGTCCAAAATAATTGCAAATATATTCAAATATGTAAGATATTACTGATCGTTTCTCACTTAATATTTTTCTTTTCTAGAAGCCTAGAAAACTTACCAACTCCATAAGTTTCTACTCAATATGGCAACTTGTTAACTAGTGGTTTACTGGTGCAAAGATATATGTACGTGTAATATTTTATGCCTACTTACTAATTAATTAATTAATTATAATTAATTAGCATTTAGTGCAAGAACCTGTTGCGACATTTATGAATGGAGCCCGTCTCGACAAATTAGGAAAGTTGCAGGTTTTTCTTGCTAATTTACAATTTTGTGCATTCCATACTCGCATGCGCGAATGAATATTAAACAACTCGTACGACATAAATGTGTAATATACGAGCAAACTTTATAACTTAATAATTAATGGCGACAGACTAACGAAGAAATTCTTAATCCGTATGTTAGTTGGGTAAGAATAAAAAGCTGACCAATGCTGACTGCTGACGGATGCTGACCGTACTATAAAGCTTACACTGGCCTACTGTGCCAAATAATATCCATAAAGTTATAACGGCCAACGCTATATTATCCAGATAAACCTATTATTATATTATATTACCAATTTTTATTCATTAAAAGTCTAATAAGTTAAAAAGGTAAATAGGTGCCCAATGTTAACGTACGCCGGTAATTATTGAACCATGCTGAACTTATTATTATTTATAAACCCTCTATAATGCAATTTTAGCAATATTTACACATTTCAAGTCTTCCACTTTAAAAATGTTGACATAAGCTGATTATTGTTGAACCATGCTCATGTATATTATTTATTATTTATAAGCCTTTCATAATGCTATTTTAACAAGATTTAATCATTTTAAGTCTCCCACTTTGAAAATGAAAAATGCTGACCAATGCTGACATATGCTGACCATTGTTGAACCATGCTCAAATATATTATTTTATGTTTATAAACCCCTCATAATGCAATTTTAACAATATTTAATCATTTTAAGTCTCCCACTTTGAAATTGAAAAATGCTGACCAATGCTGACATATGCTGACCATTGTTGAAACATGCTCAAATATATTATTTTATGTTTATAAACCCCTCATAATGCTATTTTAACAATATTTAATCATTTTAAGTCTCCCACTTTGAAATTGAAAAATGCTGACCAATGCTGACATATGCTGACCATTATTGAACCATGCTCAAATATATTATTTTATGTTTATAAAGCCCTCATAATGCTATTTTAACAATATTTAATCATTTTAAGTCTCCCACTTTGAAATTGAAAAATGCTGACCAATGCTGACATATGCTGACCATTGTTGAACCATGCTCAAATATATTATTTTATGTTTATAAACCCCTCATAATGCAATTTTAACAATATTTAATCATTTTAAGTCTCCCACTTTGAAATTGAAAAATGCTGACCAATGCTGACATATGCTGACCATTGTTGAAACATGCTCAAATATATTATTTTATGTTTATAAACCCCTCATAATGCTATTTTAACAATATTTAATCATTTTAAGTCTTCCACTTTGAAATTGAAAAATGCTGACCAATGCTGACATATGCTGACCATTGTTGAATCATGCTCAAATATATTATTTTATGTTTATGAAGCCCTCATAATGCTATTTTAACAATATTTAATCATTTTAAGTCTCCCACTTTGAAATTGAAAAATGCTGACCAATGCTGACATATGCTGACCATTGTTGAACCATGCTCAAATATATTATTTTATGTTTATAAACCCCTCATAATGCAATTTTAACAATATTTAATCATTTTAAGTCTCCCACTTTGAAATTGAAAAATGCTGACCAATGCTGACATATGCTGACCATTATTGAAACATGCTCAAATATATTATTTTATGTTTATAAACCCCTCATAATGCAATTTTAACAATATTTAATCATTTTAAGTCTTCCACTTTGAAATTGAAAAATGCTGACCAATGCTGACATATGCTGACCATTGTTGAACCATGCTCAAATATATTATTTTATGTTTATAAACCCCTCATAATGCAATTTTAACAATATTTAATCATTTTAAGTCTCCCACTTTGAAATTGAAAAATGCTGACCAATGCTGACATATGCTGACCATTGTTGAAACATGCTCAAATATATTATTTTATGTTTATAAACCCCTCATAATGCTATTTTAACAATATTTAATCATTTTAAGTCTTCCACTTTGAAATTGAAAAATGCTGACCAATGCTGACATATGCTGACCATTGTTGAACCATGCTCAAATATATTATTTTATGTTTATAAACCCCTCATAATGCAATTTTAACAATATTTAATCATTTTAAGTCTCCCACTTTGAAATTGAAAATGCTGACCAATGCTGACATATGCTGACCATTGTTGAAACATGCTCAAATATATTATTTTATGTTTATAAACCCCTCATAATGCAATTTTAACAATATTTAATCATTTTAAGTCTTCCACTTTGAAATTGAAAAATGCTGACCAATGCTGACATATGCTGACCATTGTTGAAACATGCTCAAATATATTATTTTATGTTTATAAACCCCTCATAATGCTATTTTAACAATATTTAATCATTTTAAGTCTTCCACTTTGAAATTGAAAAATGCTGACCAATGCTGACATATGCTGACCATTGTTGAAACATGCTCAAATATATTATTTTATGTTTATAAACCCCTCATAATGCTATTTTAACAATATTTAATCATTTTAAGTCTTCCACTTTGAAATTGAAAAATGCTGACCAATGCTGACATATGCTGACCATTGTTGAACCATGCTCAAATATATTATTTTATGTTTATAAACCCCTCATAATGCAATTTTAACAATATTTAATCATTTTAAGTCTCCCACTTTGAAATTGAAAAATGCTGACCAATGCTGACATATGCTGACCATTGTTGAAACATGCTCAAATATATTATTTTATGTTTATAAACCCCTCATAATGCAATTTTAACAATATTTAATCATTTTAAGTCTTCCACTTTGAAATTGAAAAATGCTGACCAATGCTGACATATGCTGACCATTGTTAAAACATGCTCAAATATATTATTTTATGTTTATAAACCCCTCATAATGCAATTTTAACAATATTTAATCATTTTAAGTCTTCCACTTTGAAATTGAAAAATGCTGACCAATGCTGACATATGCTGACCATTGTTGAAACATGCTCAAATATATTATTTTATGTTTATAAACCCCTCATAATGCTATTTTAACAATATTTAATCATTTTAAGTCTCCCACTTTGAAATTGAAAAATGCTGACCAATGCTGACATATGCTGACCATTGTTGAAACATGCTCAAATATATTATTTTATGTTTATAAACCCCTCATAATGCAATTTTAACAATATTTAATCATTTTAAGTCTTCCACTTTGAAATTGAAAAATGCTGACCAATGCTGACATATGCTGACCATTGTTGAAACATGCTCAAATATATTATTTTATGTTTATAAACCCCTCATAATGCTATTTTAACAATATTTAATCATTTTAAGTCTTCCACTTTGAAATTGAAAAATGCTGACCAATGCTGACATATGCTGACCATTGTTGAACCATGCTCAAATATATTATTTTATGTTTATAAACCCCTCATAATGCAATTTTAACAATATTTAATCATTTTAAGTCTCCCACTTTGAAATTGAAAAATGCTGACCAATGCTGACATATGCTGACCATTGTTGAAACATGCTCAAATATATTATTTTATGTTTATAAACCCCTCATAATGCAATTTTAACAATATTTAATCATTTTAAGTCTCCCACTTTGAAATTGAAAAATGCTGACCAATGCTGACATATGCTGACCATTGTTAAAACATGCTCAAATATATTATTTTATGTTTATAAACCCCTCATAATGCTATTTTAACAATATTTAATCATTTTAAGTCTCCCACTTTGAAATTGAAAAATGCTGACCAATGCTGACATATGCTGACCATTGTTGAAACATGCTCAAATATATTATTTTATGTTTATAAACCCCTCATAATGCAATTTTAACAATATTTAATCATTTTAAGTCTTCCACTTTGAAATTGAAAAATGCTGACCAATGCTGACATATGCTGACCATTGTTGAAACATGCTCAAATATATTATTTTATGTTTATAAACCCCTCATAATGCTATTTTAACAATATTTAATCATTTTAAGTCTTCCACTTTGAAATTGAAAAATGCTGACCAATGCTGACATATGCTGACCATTGTTGAACCATGCTCAAATATATTATTTTATGTTTATAAACCCCTCATAATGCAATTTTAACAATATTTAATCATTTTAAGTCTCCCACTTTGAAATTGAAAAATGCTGACCAATGCTGACATATGCTGACCATTGTTGAAACATGCTCAAATATATTATTTTATGTTTATAAACCCCTCATAATGCAATTTTAACAATATTTAATCATTTTAAGTCTCCCACTTTGAAATTGAAAAATGCTGACCAATGCTGACATATGCTGACCATTGTTGAAACATGCTCAAATATATTATTTTATGTTTATAAACCCCTCATAATGCAATTTTAACAATATTTAATCATTTTAAGTCTTCCACTTTGAAATTGAAAAATGCTGACCAATGCTGACATATGCTGACCATTGTTGAAACATGCTCAAATATATTATTTTATGTTTATAAACCCCTCATAATGCTATTTTAACAATATTTAATCATTTTAAGTCTTCCACTTTGAAATTGAAAAAGCTGACCAATGCTGACATATGCTGACCATTGTTGAAACATGCTCAAATATATTATTTTATGTTTATAAACCCCTCATAATGCAATTTTAACAATATTTAATCATTTTAAGTCTCCCACTTTGAAATTGAAAAATACTGACCAATGCTGACATATGCTGACCATTGTTGAAACATGCTCAAATATATTATTTTATGTTTATAAACCCCTCATAATGCAATTTTAACAATATTTAATCATTTTAAGTCTTCCACTTTGAAATTGAAAAATGCTGACCAATGCTGACATATGCTGACCATTGTTGAAACATGCTCAAATATATTATTTTATGTTTATAAACCCCTCATAATGCTATTTTAACAATATTTAATCATTTTAAGTCTTCCACTTTGAAATTGAAAAATGCTGACCAATGCTGACATATGCTGACCATTGTTGAAACATGCTCAAATATATTATTTTATGTTTATAAACCCCTCATAATGCAATTTTAACAATATTTAATCATTTTAAGTCTCCCACTTTGAAATTGAAAAATACTGACCAATGCTGACATATGCTGACCATTGTTGAAACATGCTCAAATATATTATTTTATGTTTATAAACCCCTCATAATGCAATTTTAACAATATTTAATCATTTTAAGTCTTCCACTTTGAAATTGAAAAATGCTGACCAATGCTGACATATGCTGACCATTGTTGAAACATGCTCAAATATATTATTTTATGTTTATAAACCCCTCATAATGCTATTTTAACAATATTTAATCATTTTAAGTCTTCCACTTTGAAATTGAAAAATGCTGACCAATGCTGACATATGCTGACCATTGTTGAAACATGCTCAAATATATTATTTTATGTTTATAAACCCCTCATAATGCAATTTTAACAATATTTAATCATTTTAAGTCTTCCACTTTGAAATTGAAAAATGCTGACCAATGCTGACATATGCTGACCATTGTTGAACCATGCTCAAATATATTATTTTATGTTTATAAACCCCTTATAATGCTATTATAACAATATTTGCTCATTTTAAGTCTAACAGTTTGAAATTGAAAAAAGCTGACCAATGATGACATAAGCTGACTATTGTTTAACCATGCTCACATATATTATTTATTGTTTATAAACCCCTCATAATGCTATTTGAACAATATTTACTTATTTTAAGTGTCACAGTTTGAAAATGAGAAAAGCTGACTAATGCTGACTTAAGCTGACCTTTTTTGAACAACACTTACCTATGCTAATTATTGTTTGTAATATAATTTTAATAACTGGTATATATTTAAAAATATTGTACAAGTGGCACAATAGTTATTTGTCAAACTAGAGAGGAAAGCGCTTCTTTTTCCCACTGCGTTCATGAGGCAATTCGTGCGAGAGTGGAAAAAGGGCTTTCCTCTCGTGTTAGACATAGACACAATATATTTTTAACGACATGTTTATAAAAACGATTAGCTCGGACCTAAAATACACTTTGACAACAATTGACATGTAAAAAATTAGGTTATCAGATGCAAGGTGGGGTAGCAGTGTTGCCAATGAACAAATCTTAAATATATACTAAAGTTGTCAAAATGTGATGTAGTCTAGAAAAAGAAAAATATAAGACATTATTGTAAAACAATTTAAAGGTGTATATCACTAAAATAAGTATTTTCAAAGAAATTGGGTATTTATTTATAATTTTTACTATATATTTTTTGTAAATAACATTCATATTGGTAACTCTTCTTTATTATCCTCACTATTTCGAGAGAAGAATGCTTGGTTTTATGGCATGTCGTGAAAAGTATTTTAATTATTCCACATGGAAATGCAGACGTAGTTATTTTCAATGTTGACTGATATTAAAACAAAACAAAAAAATAAGTGTGGCACTCGGGGACTGCCGCAGTAAAGCTATTGCATAGCATTTTTTATCAACTTATATGCAATTATAATTATTTCTTTATTTTATTTATGCAGTATTTTTTTCTTTGATATTAATTTAAGTTACACTTTTTGAGCGTGGTGACCGATAAGAAAACAAATTTTAGCATTGTGTCTAAAAGAGATAGAATCAGTTATGAGTTTTTTCTTGTATATGCATCTATTGGTAAATTTTTAATAAAGTATTTGTACAATTTCTTATTGTTTGTTAATTGTATAGCGACCAAGTAGCGACTTTTAATAATTTTTATAGCGAAAATGGCAACTTTTATTTCATTGTGTAGCGACATTTGGAAACTTATTCTGTAACTTTTAAAAATAGCTCTATGTCGACATACCTATATAAAGTTATGTCAATTTCTATCCCCTGGGCGGTTTATAGCTACCACCGTTGATGTTTTTATTTCATAGAGCTATCTCTGTATCATGACACTGACATTTTTATTTGGTGATTGATGGTTGACGTCACTTTGATTTTTTTTTGTTTTATTTTTAAATTAGTAATATATATAGCTTCCAACTTAAAAATTATGAAAATATTGACGTACCAAAATCACTATAATAGGGTCAACATCCTTAAGGCCTGTGTCCACGGTAATAGAAATCGGTCATAGATCTAGGATATAGTTCTATATCATAAATAGTGAACTCGTATGACAACAGATGTCAGGTTAGTTGAATTTATGAAGTTAGCTTCAGTCAATTTTACCAATACTAAAAACTAATAAAATATAACTCAAGAAATTATTCTGACATAAGTAAATTAATATTGTTTATACGAGATATAAATAAAAAATATATTTCATGTTTTAGAAACTGTTTCAAAATCCTAATTTTCAGCTTTGATTGAAAATTTTTCAGCTTTTTAAACATTAAACGTCAAAATTTTAATTTGGTAACATCTATATGAAGTTAGCAACTAGTATGAAAAAATCGGACAGAACGCGTTTTTTCATCATAGTTTTCTATTCAATTGTTTCGTCCAAGTTGGTAGTGTCCACGATACAAGTTTTAGATTCGAGAACTATGTCCGAGATCTCGGACCGATTTCTATCACCGTGGACACAGGCCTTTATTCCGAACATAGAGACAGCTATTACATGACATCATAGTTTAAGTCTAGCTTTTGGCTCTGTTTTACGGAGTAGGTACCTTGGTTACGAACGGCTAGCAACATTGGCCATGCCTATTAATTTTATTACTGCATTTGTTCGCCATCTAGCGTACAGTCGCCGACATAGAGCGCTTTAAAATAATAAAAATATATGTAAATTTGAGGATTAAAAGAATTCTCGAAAAATAACACAATAATTTAAAAAGTCGCTACTTTTGGTTGATTTGTCTGCAGTCGCCGCTACGTACCTCTAAAACTGGGCTTCCAATATTAAAATACGCTAACTAGCGGCAGAATTCTGAACTACGTCTCGCGGTACATTGTGTTTTTCTACGTTTATTCTGAGTTTTTATTTGTTTAAAGAATTTGAACTTATTTGTTATTTTTTCTAAATTTATATCAACAGTAGTGACTATAGAAGAATTTCAATGGTAGTATTACATTTATCTGTGACATATTATTTAAATAAGTACTACATTTAATTTGTAGATTAGAGGTTAAGATGGAGTTTTCTCCAAAAAAACCTGTTAAAAACAGAAATATTTGCATTGTTATGGCTGCAGTTCTTCTGCTAATAAAAGTCGAACAGTTCGATTTCATTCATTCTCAAAAAAGGTGAAAGACTAGTTTGTGTGAAGAATAAATGGGGTGTCACAATGATGTGTGACAGTGTGACAAATTAAAAGCATGGAAAAGAGCATTGAAAATTGCAATGATATTGTTGATGTACTTCCACATAATATTATGTGGCCACTATTTATTATTTGCTGGCCTTCTACCATGCTTCTAGAAGATAAAGAGCAACGTGCGAACTTACATATACTATCTAAATCTAAGCAAATAAATGAATCTATACTACTATTTAAACTAAAATAAAATAAAACTACTGAAAAAAACAACAAATAACTACAAAAATATGAATATTAAATACTACTAGAAAATATATACAACTACAAACTAATATCAACAAAGAAAAATGATAACCTATCTTAAACAAAATAATGCTACAGTTAATAACTACTTACCTACAATAAAAAACTACAAAACAACTAATGGCTAATGTAAATATAACTATAGTCAATAATTAATAATAATAACATCTAAACAAATCTATCAAATACACTAATAAAACACAAATTACCACAACTAAAGCACGCATTCGCCATAGAAGACCATACAAAATGAATCTGACATGTACCGCTAGAGAAGTGTGATCAGCGCCATCTCTTGATAGTTTGGAAGCCCAAAATCGCTGCGGTTGGCAGCACTGTATATAGTAGGTTATGTCTGTAGCACATTCAAAGCAGTAGGTACGATATGGGAATCCCGTATTCCTGTATACGATAAAACTATCTAAACACTTCAGATCGAGAAGGAAGTTTATATATACATATATTATATATTAGTGTTCTTAATCGACAACTTACAAGATTCAGGTAATTAAATTTTAGTTTCTAAATATACAATTGAAAGTTATTTATAAAATTTTTCTAGAAAAATGGATATTGACATTAATTTTGTGAGTAAAATTCTGGATGATGTGCAGCATGGAACATATGACGGTGAACTATTACAAATTCCACCAAGTTTACCGAAAAGTGGATCTTTGCTAGTGTACAAATTAGACAAATTTCATTGTAAAGATTACTTGGCGGACCAATATAGATGGCGACAATATGCTTCTCGAAAATTTCATACATTAAATATATTCAAAAAATATTATGCGATACGGACTGCTCCAATGAACACACACTATAGTAAGGACTTTGTCAAACATGTTTATTTACCTATAAAACAATTGCATGACAATATTTTTGTTGCGGTGGTTCATTATGTTGGCGATGATACAATATATGTACCATTTGCTCACGGAAATTCAAAACATAGTAGAAAATTTGTTCGTACGTTGCCCAGCACATTGTCGCTAATAAAAGAAAAAAGTGCACCGGAAATTAATCCTCATAAAATATATGAAGAAGTTCAAGCCTGTGTTCAAAAAGAAATAGACAACCTTAGTGCACCCAATTCTATTTTTGAAGATGTGGAGAGAATTGCAGCACCCCGGGATACTGTTCAAATAAAAAATGTGAAATTAGCTCTAAAACAATCGACACAAATTTCAGATGATGAGATTTACAGTGTGTGTGAACTAGCTAAACAATTAAATAATTATGTTCTACGAATTGAAATTTTTCCTAATATTCTTATTGTTTTTGGCGATCCACAAATTATAGCTCTCAGTAATAGAATTTTAAAACGCTCAAGAAAAAATAAAACTTTCAAACAATCTTTCAATTACGATACCACGTTTAATATGGGTGACTTTTATTTATCTATATTGTCAATAAGAAACATTGAGATATCAAATGATCCAATTTTCCCTGTACTTTTTTTACTGCACGAAAGAAAATTTAAATTACATCATGAAATATTTTTTAAATATCATGCTTCGCAATTGCTAAATTTAGAAAAGAATTTAAAACATATTCCCATAGTAACTGATAGAGAGGAAGGTATTGTTCAATCAATTTTATCATGCATACCCACAGCGAAGGATAGTTTGATATTATGTAGGAATCATATAAAAAAAGATGTGAAAAATTGGTTAATTAAAAATAATGCTAAAAAAGACTGGGCGGCGATAAGGGAAAATATATATGATTTATTGGAATGTGAAACGGTTGATTCATTAATGGATTTATATAATAAATTTAAAATGCACTGGTCAGAATCATTCGCAAACTATGCAGAAAATCATTTAATTTCAGATTTGAGAAATCACGCATATAAAGGATTTACAAATAAATTTTCTGCTTTTAAAGGTTGCTATGCGACCAATAACATTAGCGAAAGTTTAAACAAAATGGTAAAAGTAGAGACAGATTGGAAAGAGTTAAAAATAGATGGTTTGATATTAGCAATGTATAAGATGCAGCAATATTTTTTGCATGAATTTAATAGAGCCTACAATGATTTGGGAAATTATACAAAAAAAAAAGATTTTAAAAATAAAAATTTATCTTTGGATTTAGAAGGAATTAGAGTTCGTAGTTTAAAAGACATAGTTAAATCATTAAAAAATACAAATACAGATACTCACGAGAGAAAATATTTTAGAAAATGTGGTTTCAGAATATCTCAACATAATATTGCATCTCTATGTATTGAACATAAACTAATATCCTTTAATTCAGAATTACAAGTATTTATAGTTCGCAATCCGTTTAAAGAACAGTTTCACGTAGTTAATTTTAGGAACGAAAAACAAGTTTGTAGTTGCAATATTAAAAATTGCTATCATTCAATAGCAGTAAAATTAATGCAAGGTAATATTTCAAAAAAAATTAAAAAGTTCAAATTATCTGAAATAGGCAGAAAGAAACCGGGCGAAGGTAAAAGTGGTAGAAAACCACCACGGCAGCATGATTTTGATTATTGCATGGAGGCTGCACCAGATTCATTTCTAGCAGAATTTTCAAACCCAGAATATAATTCTATCCATACTCCAACAACTCATTTTAAAAGGAAACATACACCTAGACAATTATTCACTGATGATTTAAATTCGTATGAAAACGACATCGAAGAAATAGAAATATCAGAAAATGAAAATTCTGTAACAATACCTGATATGGCATATAGATGTAACATGGAACTTGCTAGTAAATATATTCTACCCGAAAATGCATATGACATTCCATACTATGCAAATTTAAAAAAAGGCGCTTGGTTGGACAATTTTTTATTAATTGATGCTATTCATATATTATTAAAAGCTTATGAAGTCGATGACAGAATATTATTTGTACCAGATTTTATTTATAATCAGCTTGAACAAAAACACTTTTCGAGGGCTGTTTCTTTCATGTACCATAATGAAGCATTAAACAAAGATGTGTTAATTGTGCTAATTCATCACAACCAAAATCATTGGATGATAGGTATAATTGCATTTAATTCTCGGGAAATATATATATTAGATTCATGTCGGTCAGGCGATAAAATCAAATATACGGAACATTTTAAAAATTTAATTACCATTGTACAAATGTGCTATTACAGCGCCAAATGTCAAGAGGATTTATCAACTTGGCATAGTTTTTGTAGTACGGATTGTCCACAACAACAAAATGGCAATGACTGTGGTTTATATTGCATGTTTTATATTTATGCCATATTAGAAAAATGTAAAACAAAATTTTTAAGTAGCGATATTGGTAGGAAGTGGTTATATATGATCTTAAATTCTGGAATAAAAACTACAACACCATCCTATTTCTTCAATGTAAACGATGATTTCATATACGATTTTGTGCCAATATTGTGTAATGATATTCTTTATGAAGAAACTGATACAGAAAAAAAATTAGCAACATTAATACCCAATTCCAATGTAGATTCAAATCTGTGTGATAATTTGCAACAATGTAATTCAAATCCTGTACGACAAGTATTTTGTGTTAAATGTAGGAAATGGTATCATAACCACAACATAAAAGTGTTTCAAATTACATTTTATTTATGTAAAGAATGTAATGAAATAACTGAATAGGTACTTTACATTTGAACTTCCACATATCTACTTTAATATATTTCGTTTTTTTTTTTTTATATTTTGTAATATATTTTTATTTATTAATAATATGCCTATATATATATATATATATATATATATATATATATATATATATATATACGAGTATGATTTTTATTTTGTGTATATTATTTTACTATTTGTTTCAAATAAAAAAAAATACAAAAACTATTGATGTAAACTGAACTTTCCAATACCTTGTTTTATGTAAAATATATGCCAGCAGGTTATTAAATGGACTAAATAGCACTATTCGGGTTTAAAAACAACAATTAACACAGAACAGCGAGGTTCAACAATGTTCAGCAAGGGTTAGTTTTTTCTATTTTCAAACAGTGAGACTTAAAATGAGAAACTTTTGCTAAATTAACATTACTAGTGGTTTATAAATTATAAATAATAATTTACATAGGACAGCGTGATTCAACAATGGTCAGCTTAGATCAGCATTGTCAGCATTTTCTATTTTAAAACTTTGAGACTTAAAATGGGTAAGTATTGTTAAAATATCTTTATGAGAGGTTTATAAACAATAAATAATATATGTGAGCATGGTTCAACAATAGTCAACTTATGTCAGCGTTGGTCAGCTTTTTTCAATTTCAAACTGTGAGACTTAAAATAAGTAAGTATTGTTAAAATAGCATTATGAGAGGTTTATAAACAATAAATAACATATTTGAGCATGGTTAAACAATAGTCAGCTTATGTCAGCAATGGTCAGCTTTTTTCAATTTCAAACTGTGAGACTTAAAATGAGCAAATATTGTTATAATAGCATTATGAGAGGTTTATAAACAATAAATAACATATTTGAGCATGGTTAAACAATAGTCAGCTTATGTCAGCATTGGTCAGCAATTTTCAATTTCAAAGTGGGAGACTTAAAATGATTAAATATTGTTAAAATAGCATTATGAGGGGTTTATAACCATAAAATTATATATTTAAGCATGTTTCAACAATGGTCAGCATATGTCAGCATTGGTCAGCATTTTTCAATTTCAAAGTGGGAGACTTAAAATGATTAAATATTGTTAAAATAGCATTATGAGGGGTTTATAAACATAAAATAATATATTTGAGCATGTTTCAACAATGGTCAGCATTGGTCAGCATTTTTAAATTTCAAAGTGGGAGACTTAAAATGTTTAAATATTGTGAAAATAGCATTATGAGGGGTTTATAAACATAAAATAATATATTTGAGCATGTTTCAACAATGGTCAGCATTGGTCAGCATTTTTAAATTTCAAAGTGGGAGACTTAAAATGTTTAAATATTGTGAAAATAGCATTATGAGGGGTTTATAAACATAAAATAATATATTTGAGCATGTTTCAACAATGGTCAGCATATGTCAGCATTGGTCAGCATTTTTCAATTTCAAAGTGGGAGACTTAAAATGTTTAAATATTGTTAAAATAGCATTATGAGGGGTTTATAAACATAAAATAATACATTTGAGCATGTTTCAACAATGGTCAGCATTGGTCAGCATTTTTAAATTTCAAAGTGGGAGACTTAAAATGTTTAAATATTGTGAAAATAGCATTATGAGGGGTTTATAAACATAAAATAATATATTTGAGCATGTTTCAACAATGGTCAGCATTGGTCAGCATTTTTAAATTTCAAAGTGGGAGACTTAAAATGTTTAAATATTGTTAAAATAGCATTATGAGGGGTTTATTAACATAAAATAATATATTTGAGCATGTTTCAACAATGGTCAGCATATGTCAGCATTGGTCAGCATTTTTCAATATCAAAGTGGGAGACTTAAAATGATTAAATATTGTTAAAATAGCATTATGAGGGGTTAATAAACATAAAATAATATATTTGAGCATGGTTCAACAATGGTCAGCATATGTCAGCATTGGTCAGCATTTTTCAATTTCAAAGTGGGAGACTTAAAATGATTAAATATTGTTAAAATAGCATTATGAGGGGTTAATAAACATAAAATAATATATTTGAGCAAGGTTCAACAATGGTCAGCAAATGTCAACATTGGTCAGCATTTTTCAATTTTAAAGTGGGAGACTTAAAATGATTAAATATTGTTAAAATAGCATTATGAGGGGTTTATAAACATAAAATAATATATTTGAGCATGTTTCAACAATGGTCAGCATTTTTAAATTTCAAAGTGGAAGACTTAAAATGTTTAAATATTGTTAAAATAGCATTATGAGGGGTTTATTAACATAAAATAATATATTTGAGCATGGTTTAACAATGTTCAGCGTATGTCAGCATTGGTCAGAATTTTTCAATTTCAAAGTGGGAGACTTAAAATGTTTAAATATTGTTAAAATAGCATTATGAGGGGTTTATTAAAATAAAATAATATATTTGAGCATGTTTCAACAATGGTCAGCATATGTCAGCATTGGTCAGCATTTTTCAATTTCAAAGTGGGAGACTTAAAATGTTTAAATATTGTTAAAATAGCATTATGAGGGGTTAATAAACATAAAATAATATATTTGAGCAAGGTTCAACAATGGTCAGCAAATGTCAGCATTGGTCAGCGTTTTTCAATTTTAAAGTGGGAGACTTAAAATGATTAAATATTGTTAAAATAGCATTATGAGGGGCTTATAAACATAAAATAATATATTTGAGCATGTTTCAACAATGGTCAGCATTGGTCAGCATTTTTCAATTTCAAAGTGGGAGACTTAAAATGTTTAAATATTGTTAAAATAGCATTATGAGGGGTTTATAAACATAAAATAATATATTTGAGCATGTTTCAACAATGGTCAGCATTGGTCAGCATTTTTCAATTTTAAAGTGGGAGACTTAAAATGATTAAATATTGTTAAAATAGCATTATGAGGGGTTTATAAACATAAAATAATATATTTGAGCATGTTTCAACAATGGTCAGCATTGGTCAGCATTTTTCAATTTAAAAGTGGGAGACTTAAAATGATTAAATATTGTTAAAATAGCATTATGAGGGGTTTATAAACATAAAATAATATATTTGAGCATGGTTTAACAATGTTCAGCGTATGTCAGCATTGGTCAGAATTTTTCAATTTCAAAGTGGGAGACTTAAAATGTTTAAATATTGTTAAAATAGCATTATGAGGGGTTTATTAAAATAAAATAATATATTTGAGCATGTTTCAACAATGGTCAGCATATGTCAGCATTGGTCAGCATTTTTCAATTTCAAAGTGGGAGACTTAAAATGTTTAAATATTGTTAAAATAGCATTATGAGGGGTTAATAAACATAAAATAATATATTTGAGCAAGGTTCAACAATGGTCAGCAAATGTCAGCATTGGTCAGCGTTTTTCAATTTTAAAGTGGGAGACTTAAAATGATTAAATATTGTTAAAATAGCATTATGAGGGGTTAATAAGCATAAAATAATATATTTGAGCAAGGTTCAACAATGGTCAGCAAATGTCAGCATTGGTCAGCATTTTTCAATTTTAAAGTGGGAGACTTAAAATGTTTAAATATTGTTAAAATAGCATTATGAGGGGTTAATAAGCATAAAATAATATATTTGAGCATGTTTCAACAATGGTCAGCATATGTCAGCATTTTTCAATTTCAAAGTGGGAGACTTAAAATGTTTAAATATTGTTAAAATAGCATTATGAGGGGTTAATAAGCATAAAATAATATATTTGAGCAAGGTTCAACAATGGTCAGCAAATGTCAGCATTGGTCAGCATTTTTCAATTTTAAAGTGGGAGACTTAAAATGTTTAAATATTGTTAAAATAGCATTATGAGGGGTTTATAAACATAAAATAATATATTTGAGCATGTTTCAACAATGGTCAGCATATGTCAGCATTGGTCAGCATTTTTCAATTTCAAAGTGGGAGACTTAAAATGATTAAATATTGTTAAAATAGCATTATGATGGGCTTATAAACATAAAATAATATATTTGAGCATGTTTCAACAATGGTCAGCATATGTCAGCATTTTTAAATTTCAAAGTGGGAGACTTAAAATGTTTAAATATTGTTAAAATAGCATTATGAGGGGTTTATAAACATAAAATAATATATTTGAGCATGGTTCAACAATGGTCAGCATATGTCAGCATTGGTCAGCATTTTTAAATTTCAAAGTGGGAGACTTAAAATGTTTAAATATTGTTAAAATAGCATTATGAGGGGTTTATAAACATAAAATAATATATTTGAGCATGGTTCAACAATGGTCAGCATATGTCAGCATTGGTCAGCATTTTTAAATTTCAAAGTGGGAGACTTAAAATGATTAAATATTGTTAAAATAGCATTATGATGGGCTTATAAACATAAAATAATATATATGAGCATGTTTCAACAATGGTCAGCATATGTCAGCATTTTTAAATTTCAAAGTGGGAGACTTAAAATGTTTAAATATTGTTAAAATAGCATTATGAGGGGTTTATAAACATAAAATAATATATTTGAGCATGGTTCAACAATGGTCAGCATATGTCAGCATTGGTCAGCATTTTTAAATTTCAAAGTGGGAGACTTAAAATGTTTAAATATTGTTAAAATAGCATTATGAGGGGTTTATAAACATAAAATAATATATATGAGCATGTTTCAACAATGGTCAGCATATGTCAGCATTTTTAAATTTCAAAGTGGGAGACTTAAAATGATTAAATATTGTTAAAATAGCATTATGATGGGCTTATAAACATAAAATAATATATTTGAGCATGTTTCAACAATGGTCAGCATATGTCAGCATTTTTAAATTTCAAAGTGGGAGACTTAAAATGTTTAAATATTGTTAAAATAGCATTATGAGGGGTTTATAAACATAAAATAATATATTTGAGCATGGTTCAACAATGGTCAGCATATGTCAGCATTGGTCAGCATTTTTAAATTTCAAAGTGGGAGACTTAAAATGTTTAAATATTGTTAAAATAGCATTATGAGGGGTTTATAAACATAAAATAATATATTTGAGCATGGTTCAACAATGGTCAGCATATGTCAGCATTGGTCAGCATTTTTAAATTTCAAAGTGGGAGACTTAAAATGATTAAATATTGTTAAAATAGCATTATGATGGGCTTATAAACATAAAATAATATATATGAGCATGTTTCAACAATGGTCAGCATATGTCAGCATTTTTAAATTTCAAAGTGGGAGACTTAAAATGTTTAAATATTGTTAAAATAGCATTATGAGGGGTTTATAAACATAAAATAATATATTTGAGCATGGTTCAACAATGGTCAGCATATGTCAGCATTGGTCAGCATTTTTAAATTTCAAAGTGGGAGACTTAAAATGATTAAATATTGTTAAAATAGCATTATGATGGGCTTATAAACATAAAATAATATATTTGAGCATGTTTCAACAATGGTCAGCATATGTCAGCATTGGTCAGCATTTTTCAATTTCAAAGTGGGAGACTTAAAATGTTTAAATATTGTTAAAATAGCATTATGAGGGGTTTATAAACATAAAATAATTTATTTGAGCATGTTTCAACAATGGTCAGCATATGTCAGCATTTTTAAATTTCAAAGTGGGAGACTTAAAATGTTTAAATATTGTGAAAATAGCATTATGAGGGGTATATAAACATAAAATAATATATTTGAGCATGGTTCAACAATGGTCAGCATATGTCAGCATTGGTCAGCATTTTTCAATTTCAAAGTGGGAGACTTAAAATGATTAAATATTGTTAAAATAGCATTATGAGGGGTTTATAAACATAAAATAATATATTTGAGCATGTTTCAACAATGGTCAGCATATGTCAGAGCATTGGTCAGCATTTTTCAATTTCAAAGTGGGAGACTTAAAATGATTAAATATTGTTAAAATAGCATTATAAGGGGTTTATAAACATAAAATAATATATTTGAGCGTGGTTCAACAATGGTCAGCATATGTTACCATTGGTCAGCATTTTTAAATTTCAAAGTGGGAGACTTAAATGTTTAAATATTGTTAAAATAGCATTATGAGGGGTTAATAAACATAAAATAATATATTTGAGCATGTTTCAACAATGGTCAGCATGTCAGCATTGGTCAGCATTTTTCAATTTCAAAGTGGGAGACTTAAAATGATTAAATATTGTTAAAATAGCACTATGAGGGGTTTATAAACATAAAATAATATATTTGAGCATGGTTTAACAATGGTCAGCGTATGTCAGCATTGGTCAGCATTTTTCAATTTCAAAGTGGGAGACTTAAATGTTTAAATATTGTTAAAATAGCATTATGAGGGGTTAATAAACATAAAATAATATATTTGAGCATGTTTCAACAATGGTCAGCATGTCAGCATTGGTCAGCATTTTTCAATTTCAAAGTGGGAGACTTAAAATGATTAAATATTGTGAAAATAGCATTATGAGGGGTATATAAACATAAAATAATATATTTGAGCATGGTTTAACAATGGTCAGCGTATGTCAGCATTGGTCAGCATTTTTCAATTTCAAAGTGGGAGACTTAAATGTTTAAATATTGTTAAAATAGCATTATGAGGGGTTAATAAACATAAAATAATATATTTGAGCATGTTTCAACAATGGTCAGCATGTCAGCATTGGTCAGCATTTTTCAATTTCAAAGTGGGAGACTTAAAATGATTAAATATTGTGAAAATAGCATTATGAGGGGTATATAAACATAAAATAATATATTTGAGCATGGTTTAACAATGGTCAGCGTATGTCAGCATTGGTCAGCATTTTTCAATTTCAAAGTGGGAGACTTAAATGTTTAAATATTGTTAAAATAGCATTATGAGGGGTTAATAAACATAAAATAATATATTTGAGCATGTTTCAACAATGGTCAGCATGTCAGCATTGGTCAGCATTTTTCAATTTCAAAGTGGGAGACTTAAAATGATTAAATATTGTTAAAATAGCACTATGAGGGGTTTATAAACATAAAATAATATATTTGAGCATGGTTCAACAATAGTCAGCTTATGTCAACATTTTTAAAGTGGAAGACTTGAAATGTGTAAATATTGCTAAAATTGCATTATAGAGGGTTTATAAATAATAATAAGGTCAGCATGGTTCAATAATTACCGGCGTACGTTAACATTGGTCACCTATTTACCTTTTTAACTTATAAGACTTTTAATGAATAAAAATTGGTAAAATAATATAATAATAGGTTTATCTGGATAATATAGCGTTGGCCGTTATAACTTTATGGATATTATTTGGCATAGTAGGCCAGTGTAAGCTTTATAGTACGGTCAGCATCCGTCAGCAGTCAGCATTGGTCAGCTTTTTATTCTTACCCATGTTAGTTTTTCATGCTGCATTGTAGTAGGTGTACGATGTCTCTATTTAACAAGAATACTGAAGGTATTTAGAAGACTTGAGATAAATTAGACAAAAAGGTGTACGAAATACGTTGATGTATGATGACTAGAGAGCGGATTATATGCAATGTACACATATTATTTCAATTTTTACATTGATTAGAGTTAATTAATGCTAATTACTAATTGCGCATATTGCATATTTGGGCATTTTTATGCATATTTTACAAAAGTTGCATATAATTGCATATTTCAATATTTTTAAGACCTTGTCTAGTGATAAACAATCTGAAATTTCTGGTAATGAACATTGATAATTCCCAAATATTGGAGGAGGCCGCAATAAATAGAAGAATGCAACGGAAAAAGCAATAAACAATACAACAAGCAAATACACAAACCAATAAACTCTAATATTTCTAGGGAAATCCCTGTGACGGTAACGGTAGATATTCAATGTATACACGAATGCTGGTAAAAGTGGGTACAATGAATATAAGACCGAGAATTCTCAGCTGGATATATCTTTTAGAAAATTAAAAAAAAATTTATTTATGTAAATATGTTATAATCTCATAATATTATGTTCAAGTTTCTCGACTTAGTTTATAAGTATATTAGTAGTATATGTGTTTATTGTGAAGCAGAATTAAGCCAGACTTAGTTTATATGTATATTAGTAGTATATTTGTTAATTGTGAATTAGGATTAAGACGGTTTTGTGCAATAATATTCATAATGCATTTATTTATATTTTGTATCTAATAATTAAAGAATTTTTTGCGTATTTTGCTTATATTGTCATAGTGAGTGCATATTTCTCAAAAAATCAGTGCACATACGTATATGTGCATATAATTCAGTTTTTTCGTGCATATAATCCGCTCTCTAATGATGAGTGTGACATTGAGAGGAATGTTGTTAAGAGAGTGGGAGTGAGTCAATTCAGATAGATAGGATATATAAATAGGATATTTAATGAAAGGTTAGTGAAGCAGATGAATAAGGAAGACCGATCGTCCTGGCGTCCGAGGAATAAATGTTTAGGTATGTTTGATGGTTTGTTACGTGAATAAATAGACGTGTTTCTATGAATGTGGATGAGGTAAAAGTTGTATGTCAGGATAGAAATGATTTGAGAAGATTTCTTATTTGTTCAATGTATTTTGGATGTACATGTAGCTCGCGTGAAGAAAGAATCTGCAACGAAACCATTATAAATGACCTAAACATATATATTAGGTTTGTTCCAAGTGGTCATTTCTGACAAGTTTGTGACATGTTTGTGACAAATTTCAGTGCGCCTGCGAAAAATGTAAACAAGTTAAGTTAGAAACATAGACTGGAACGGCGAATGGAATGAAGCGCATGTGCATGCTCATATTTTGTTTTGACAGCTAACCTTAAATATAAATATAAATAAAGAAATTCATACATTTTTCGCCACAAAAAAGAAAGGTTTCAAAGTTAACTTGTTTACATTTTTCGCAGGCGCACTGAAATTTGTCACAAACATGTCACCACTTGGAACAAACCTAATATCATCAATAAGATTGTCGAAAATAAAGAAAAATGGGAAGACCACGTTGAATGAATGGAAGAAGGACGATTCCCCAAAGCAGATTTCTTTTATAAACCAGAAGGAAAAGAGACGTGGAAAGACCCAGAGAAAGATGGTGAAACTTTTGTAACCTGAACAGGTATACGCCTAATCCTTGAAGAACAAGAAGAAAAAGAAAAAGATCATGAAATCATTAGTTTGATTCCCACAGTTGATGATGTCATAACTTCCAATAATTATTTTGATTTTGTGGGGCCGTGGGTAAATGGCCTGGCAATACATTTATTGTAATTACTTTGGAAACCGATAAAAAATGCATTAAACCGGCAAAGAAAGAAAAAAAAAATTCTAGAGGATATCAATGCACGTAATAAGCTGTAGTATTGATGATGGTAACATATTTATGAGTTCACACCATCATACCCTAACGCTGTGTGTCGTTATATCATTCCGATGACAAACAATAATTTGGTTGACTAAATTTTTAAATCACTGTTGGTACATTGAATAGTTGGAAACTATTGTTAACTATGACCAATCTATGTCAAACAGAATTATCGTAACTATAAGAAAGTATTCTTCCCAGACTCTGTGATACTCAAGATTTCAATGCTGTGCCAAAAATAAATCCCGTGTTTAACTTCTGTCGTTCGAGTTTTCATTCTGAGATAAATTTCAAAATTATGAAAGAACCACAAGTAATAAATTGCAGTCTGTTTGAATTTGGCGCTAAGCCTTGTGATGTGCATTTGTCCTGCCAAATGTTTGCGGACATGGCTGGCTTTGATTCCAACTTGGCAGCTGTGGAGAACATCTCTTCTAATAAATGCTAAGATGTGCTTTATTATATTGCTGCGCATGAATATTTTACGTTTTTACTAATAGTGCAAAATAGAACAGGTTCTGATCAGAGAAATTGTATTTGTGACGACAAAATTTAAAGTATTTCGCAAAACTATTTGAATCGCTTTCAGCTATTTATTTAAATGAGAAATTGAAAGTTATGGCTTAATAAATAAATATGATAGTTACATGATGAATTGAAAATAAGAACAAATTGAAAAAATAAGCAAATTCGTAATAAATAAATAATAGTAATTTACGTAACAAGATCTGAAAGTGATACTTTACTGGGTGAGCAAGCATATTCCACAGCTTTGGAAGCTTGCGAGCCCAGTGAAGACACTTACAGGTCATGTTGAGTACAATATTTTTTTCGCGATCCTGAAAAAAAGAAATAATAATTCTTACACCTTATTGCAATATATGACACATGAATGAAAAATAAATAAATAAAGAACTGGTCACTATGGAAACATTGCTTTTCGATCCTTTCTAGTCAATTTTCCAAGCTTCCTCGGAAAAGAAAGAATTTTGTGTAACACTGTTTTGGTAACTAGGCATTCCACAACTAAAAATTGTTATGGAATCACTAACATTCCATACGCTGCGTATGGAATATTTTCGACGAATCAGAGCCGCATATTAGCGCGATATATGAAGTATCTTCATTCAGTTACTATGGTTACGTCTGTTTGTTTAATTTTATTTATTTGAGTTTGACGTTTTCAACAGTTTTGTGTTTGTGTTTTGTGTATAATTTCCAAAATCTTGTTATAGAAAAAACTCGCAAACCGTAGCCCTCGCCTTTGGCTCGGACTACAAACTTTTTGCTCGCGTGGAATATGTGCCATTCCATTACTTGTTGCAGAATATACTATTTCGAGCTAGCTTCGTAAAGAAGGAATTTCCGGTCTAAAAAGAGATCAGAAACAGCTGATTTTCAGGGTGATCGCGAAAAAATTCCGTTACAGAAAAGTCCTTTTCCAATTTCGAACTTCTTTGCGAGCGTTTCTTATCTAAATATTCCTCACAATTCTGTCTATGTAGCCTTCCCGTTTTTTTCTTGATGCTTCTTTCTCTTTTTCTTTTTTCCTGGCATCCTATTTGTTAAGTTCTTTATCCAACTATTGTTTGACATCCTTTGGAGGTGTCCAATTTACCGACATTTTACTTTTTTACTCAAACCCTAATATCTTGTTTTGTTAGGTTGATGTTAGAGTCTCTGTTTTTTAAGCTATATATGTTACTGTAAAAGCCCGAGTTATAGTAAATCCAAAGATTTTTCAGTAAAACCTAAGATTTAACAACTTTTAATGGTAACAGCCCACCAATTCTGTAACCATCGTTCATTTCAAATTTTTACCACCATTTCCTTGTTATATCTAAGGATTTACCCCAAGATACGGTAAATAGCCTAACCTAACCTGTCAAACCCCATAAATTGGTTAATCTGAGGTTTTTACCAGTGAATCATTACATTAACCAACTTAAGTTGGTTAATGCTAAGCATTACTGGTAAACCTAAGATTAACCAAAATACGGCATTTTACAGTAACATATATACAGCACGAAATTTATTAGTATAAGAAGTTTGAGATTCACAATTTTTTGGTTAGTAGTTAGCGGCTTTGGTTTGGGCATGTTGAACGAATGTCGAATGAAAGGTTGGTGAAACTAATATATGTGGGTGAGATTGAAGGTGAACGATTGCGTGGGCGTCCGAGGAATAAGTAGTTGGGTATGATTGATGGTTTGTTGCGTGAACGAATGATTCCGAGTGTGAAGAATAAACGAGCATGTATGAATCGCACTATGAATGTGGACGAGGCGAAAGTGGTGTGTCAGGATAGGAATGCTTGGAGGAGATTGATTGTTGGTTGACTGTGTTTCTGGGTTCGTGCTACCCCAGTGAGTGGGATATAGCGTGATGTTATGTATGTATATATGTTAGCGGCTTCGATCAATCTAAAGAAAGAAGAAATAAAAGCTTTTCTTCATTAATTCAACAGTTCGTTTTTAAATTTGTACTTTCTTGATTGATTGATTGAAAAAAAAAATACAAAAAATAATAAAACCAACTAAACAGTTATGATTTATTCCTTGCGTATGACTTTATTTTTATGACATATTCCATAAATGCTCACCAAACATTGAACCGAAGTCAAAAGTAAGCAAATTATTTTTTACTGGCAGGTTGCCCTTAAAATATCAATAATAAACTAAAGTAATATTTGCGAAAAACGCAATACCGCTCACAACAAAACTAAATTTCTTTGAGTTATTGTGTTAGACTAGCAATTTAGCGAATTTGGCGGCGACAGCAACTTAAATTGGGGCATTATCGTAAATTAGAGGCGTTCAACTCCTGGCTCGGGTAGGCAATACTAGAACCGGTAATTTCCCTCAGTTGGATTGCATGTCAACTGAATTTTAACCCCGCAATATGCGAAAACTTTATCATCATATTTTTGATAGAACAGAAAAACTTAGCTTTGTATAGGAGAGGTTGGTACCCATGTAAATTTGCTTAATAACGTTTGTGAAATATTTTTAGATCTGGTTATCTTTAAAAAATGAAATATTACGTGATGAAAACTTTTTTCTCGTACGGATTATTTATAAATGTTGTCAACAAATGTGAATTTCTAATTTTATATTTCCGCTGAAAATGAAATATGAACTATATTTCGCGTATATCAACAGCCATTGGGTTTTTGAGAAAAGATGTCACAGAGTATCAGATTAACTTTTGCCTTTAGGGTCGTACTTATTCATTGGTCTTATAATCTCAGGCCTCCTAAAATGAACAAATTAGAATACCGAAAATTCTTGAACGAGTTACTATTTCGTACGTAGTACAGGCAATCACGGAAATGTATGTACAAAGTTCTAGTGTTTCATGAAGACAAGAAATCTAGTCTTGATGACCAATTCTTTTATTGGGGCTTGATTTTCAAGACAAGAAATCAAAAGTTTCTTGTCTTGCTCATTTCTTGTCAACGTATTTCTTGTCTTGTTTAAAAAATTCTTGATATTTCTTGATTCTTGATAGTTTAGGTAAATCCCCTTTTTCTATCGCTTTATCTAATTCGAACGCTCAAGAACGTAGCGTTGGATTTTGCCCATGCCTCTCTTTTAGTAAAATGTTTCTTAAATCGCGTCGCGTTGCACTTCGATATTCTATGCTTTTTATTTAAAACAATGAATATTAAGAGAAATATAAATCAGATTTACTTGGATAGTAATGAAACCAATCTAACAGAATCTAGTTAAACAACTTTATCCACCTTCTTCCACTAACTGATAATCGGAATCGGTTTTATCCCATCATAATATTTCTCTCTCTCAATTTAATAAAAAAGTAACATATATTTCAAAATTAGCGTGGAAAATAATACAAGCATCGTGCGAAATGAATTTGTTTTGTGAGTATTTCAATACATGTCAGCTCATTTCAGTACACGTGCCATTGCTACGATACTTATTTAGAATTGTCAAACATTGGAATGGTGCAAGCAGGACAAAATTATTATAATTGAATTAATTAGAAAATGATATCATGGTCATAGAAAAAGTATAGTATACAATTCGTATGGAATGTCCATTTCTTACTCGTAGGAAATGAGTATCAATCCATGTTCGTTGTTTTACAATATACTATTTCTATATATCAAATATACCTCGAGTGTAATTAATAAAGAATGAAAATTTGATTTATACGAGTATGTGTAAGAAAGTTGTGTAGTGTTTTTATTTTATAATAAAAAAAATCCTGTGTGCCTAACATATAACCTCCTGCCCAATACTACTCTTAAACGATACAAATAGTATTTGATGATATAGAAACATACCTTCTTATTTGTTTATTTTCTGTTTATATATGTGAAATTTCGTATATTTATTTAATTTTTTGACATATATTTTACTAAGAAAACAGCTTCAGAATCAAAATAACATGTGTCACATTTCGTAAAAAATAGAAAATTTTTAAGTGTTTCTATGGTGTACAAGGACTGCAAGATTTATGAAATCTAATTTCTTTATATTTTATTATCTCTAAATCTAATGCAAATTAATAAAATTAGTGTTATCAAAACACATGTAAATTAAATATTCTACAACATTCAAAATAACACAAAATATTAAAAAAGGAAATTTAGCCGTGTTTTTCACAAAAAACTGTTAAGGCCTTCAAGAAAACTGCTACTTCCGGTTGACCAATTTTATCCAAAATCTAATCAGCTCTTTAATTAAATATAAGAAGCAAAAATTCACAAAATACAGATACATACATACAGACTTCATGGCGAAAATAATAAAATTGTATTTTAGCAACCCTAAAACGTGCTTATTCATTGAAAACTCACTACCCAATTTTTTGACCAAAAACAATACCTCCCTTACCTAGAGCTAGGCGGGAGGTATTCAATTTCCGTTTGAGAACAAACTATAATAACTTGAGCATTTACTCCAAATGTTTGTCAAGTGTAATTATGAAACATTCAAATTAAGATTTATATGCTGTGTCTACGAAATCCGAGAGCTGACCACACAAGATTTTTCCTCTAGAATGAATTCCCAAACAGCTGCATTAGGAAAATGCTTTTTACCCCTCTCTGTAAAGACAACTAACAAACTGCTCTAAATTGCTTACGCTTGCCATAACGCTGCAGCCAATCACAGTATGATATAAATTCAAAATGTAATGTCTGCGTTTTAGTTCATTTCGCATGTTGTGGAATAATAAAAGTTGCAACCTGCTTTTACTGCAAGTCCGCACGGCAAACTATGTATGCATGTACCGCACTCCGCCGCACCACATCCAGGCTTACAAGTCGACAAAAATGAAAAAACCTCATTTGAAACGTGTAGCATGGCATGGAACATATGCTGAAATATTGCCTCGACGTACTATGGTTTGAATGCATGTGCTGCTTACGGATTATTCTTGCAAACAGTTCGATTTATTTGTGAATGCAGTACGCTCAATCTTGCTGGATTACAATTTATTTAGTGAATATATGGAATGAACTATCCTGTTATAAAATATATTGAACATTATACATGTAGTTGTTAAACAATACTGATTAATAAATAAATATATGTGGTACATCGTAATGTTGTCATAGGCGTTTCAAATGGGATGGGACACCGTTTTCAGCAGCTCGTTTCATACAGATTGTATGATTATAGTAGCATAATATAACGAAATTAATAATAATTATGGTACACACCAAAGTGGAAAATCTTCATTACAGCCGAAAAGTATATACAGAGTGTTTAATAACTTCAGGTACATACGTTAATGGTATATGTTAATTGATATGTTGATTACGAATCAAAAATACTTTTTTAAAAATAATTACAGCAAAAAAAAAAAAGAATTTGTAATATTAGAAATTAATATTGAAAGATCGTCAATTTATTTTTACAATAGTTATCAGAATGAAAGTAAAATATTTTTTCTTCAAACGTCATAAAAGTACGTTGTTACGTATTTGTATTCAACAAGCAGATGTTCAATATTATCGCCGCCGGCGTAAAAGTGTTTCCTTGGCAACACATTTACTCCGGCGGCGGACAAAGTAAAATATCATGCAAAATAGTAAGGTTGTAATTCAATAATTTGACAGTTAAGAATAAAACAAATAAACAAAAATAACAAAATAACATATTCTGTGGCAACTAGAAATACTGGATACGGTGGAATATTTGTTGAAGTTTTGAGCATTTTTTAATGTTTTAATGTCTATTTTCTATGTTTGAAGAAAAAATAACATGTGTTATTCGTAATAAATGTGATTTTGTATGCTTCGCAAGTAATTGTCCGACTCGCTTCGCTCGTCGTTCAAACTTACATGCTCAGCACCCAAAGTATCATATTTGCTCCTAATAACACAATATACTATTGATACTTTTGACCGAACGTCAATTGTTTCTATCAAGGTTTGTATCATAGAATTTTAGAATTTCCAAGATAGGGGAATTTATATTATCAAGTCATTTTTGGACTTGGCACACTGTTTACAACAAATCACGATATATATTTTTTGTCACATGTATAGGGATATGCATTTTTTTATGTTTTATTTGTTTATATTTCAATTATCATGGTTTCTATGAGTAAAAACGTAAAACTGAAACATGTGTTGTAAATTTATTAATTATTAGTATAAGAAAGATGTGTGGTAGAATTAAAGATAAATCAACAACGGAGTTAACCGATGAAATGACATTTGAGAAAATCGTGAACAATTTTAAACTACAAATACAAGTATTCCATACTTTATTTTATTTTGTTATTATTATTCCCCGGTATGCATTCCAGTAGATTTCCCATAAAACTTCAATTAATTCTCCCAAATGACGACAATAAAACTAAAAAGCTCTCACAACTCAAATCAAACTCTCTCATCGCTCATTACGCGCATCTCGAACGCATCATTAAAAATTTCACACGTATCCACCGGGGGGGAGTCGAGAGATCGACGGACAGTAGGCTGTGAACTGTGCAGGAACAATTAGCGCACGTACCTGCTGCGTCACTGCCGATAGAGTTTGGCAGGCGTCCCGGTGGCGCTGCAGTCAACAGTGTTGAGGTTAGGTTAGGATGCAGGGCGCCCCACTAGTGGCGAAACGGCAGAAATGTAACGAATATTAAAATGAAATACAGGTTGTCCCATTTAAGATACGTATGGATTGGAATCTCGAGAACCCTAAATCTAAACACATAAGCTGTATTCTTTTTGGAAAGTTTTAGCTCAACTCAGTTGACAAGTGAGTTGAGATGAACTGAGCTGAGTTGAGCTGAAAGGCATCCAAAAAAAACAGCATTTTATGTATAGAAAGGTGGGTTTGAACAAGAATATATATACTTATGCTATTAAAATTGATGACACTGAAAATATTTTACTATAAGTTTACACATTTAATATATCAATGTAATAGATCGACATATTTTGGTTATTGTAGCAATTTGGTGCACATAACCCAATAAATATGACAGTTCTCCAGACAACACAAACCAAAAATTACCCCATCCACCGAACTGAGTTGCGTAGATCATTTTGAGTTTATTTCGCGGGTGGTGCAGCATCGGTAAGGGGGAAGTGAGTTCTCCCAGTTTGTCGCAGTTCAGTTGTAACAAAAAGAACAACACTTTACTGAGTTTATCTGAAGTGAGCTGAGACTAACTGAGATTTTGACCAAAAAGAATACAGCTATAGTGAAGCGGAGAGCAGAGCAGCGATGAAAGGTAAGAGCCAAACAGAGATATAACTAGTGTAACACATTTTGTGTTGTTTAACTAGAAGATGATATTCGTGCCTAAAACCAGAAGGAGCCATGCTGTGCGACATCCGGCTAGTGTAAAGATATTTTTAGAGATTTTTAACGCTTTAAAAAATCGCTTTCCTATTGTATTGCATTTTAGTGAATTTTAGTTCATTGCCGTTTAGAGTTATATGACAGTTGTCAAGTAAAGTCGGGTTCAAGTAAAGAGTAAGTTACTTATGATTATTGCTAAGGAAGCGAAAGCGTGTTTTGGGCAATGTCAGTGATTCTTAGATTACCAAGGGTCTAATTCTTACAAGTAGAAAGCCGTTGAAAATTTAGGCAAGTGCCGCACCCTTTGAACTCCGGAGTAACCTAGATTCACCTGACCAGTTATATTTTGTTAAATAATATTTTAGCCAATTGTGAAGTAGTTTTAAGTTGCTCAAGTTAAGATAGGTGGGGGTGAAATCACCCATCGAGGGTTCATGTGTGATTTCACTTCGAGAGTCTTGTTACAGACACTGATCGAAACAGTTTTACAAGTTTTGTGTACATCTCCTGTCGTTCTGTAAAGTTGTGAGTAATTAATTGAGTATTGGTAAAATTTTTCTTGAGAGATATTTATTGTTGCGTATTGAGAATTGACTATTTTCGTTTATCGAGCAGAGTCGAGTTAAGTTGTTTGTTTTGAGATTAAGATTGAGAAGTCTAAGCTAAATACCAATTTGAATCAAGTAAATTCGGGTTAAGTTGCTAATGTTAAGTTAGTTTAACTTGAATTGAGCGTTTATTTTCGCGTACCAGTGTAAGATCGGCCAGCAGCGAATGAATGAACTGTAAGTAGATTTATAATTTGATATTTGTACTTATGCGTCGTACGTTAAGTTGCTAGCATATTAATAAAGGTTGATAATAGGTTCAAATAGGTAACTGTGGTTGATCGTGTCTAATTGTATTGTTTATAATTTTGTAACCTGTTCATTTGGATTTTGTTTCTATTTTATTTTTGTTAGTAAATTGTTATTGTTTTGAGAATTTGATTTTCATTTACACTGCCTTACATCCAAGTTTATTGTTGAGATTATTTAGTGAGCCTTGTCCTACCCAGTAATTAAACGACGAAGTATTTTCTCTCATATTTAACTGTTCAGAACGGAGTTATAACTGTTCTGTAGTGGCCGGCGAATTTACCCTTGGTCGATTCATTGAATAATTTTCTATTATTTCTGTTAAAATTTCGGCCAAGTACTTGTGAGTACTCATTGGCACTCAGTGCTCAGGGTAGCTGTTACACTAGCGTTAATGAAAGAAATGCCTACACATAGTGACGCGTTTAAAATCGACAAAGTCAATATGCATAGGTCACTAGATAAAGGCTGAAATGTAAATTTAAAGTTTTTCATTTTTGTTGATAACTTTGTTATATGACATAATACGAGAATCTGGTTTGCAGTTTGCACTTTCTTATGACACTTTTTAATGGTGAATTTGCAGAAGTATTTAAAAAATTGTTGAATCGTATTCTGAATGTTAAATTTTAAATTTAATAAATTCTGTGTGTACCAGGAAGGTAAATAGTAAATATAAAATCTAAATTTCAAAATGTAAATTTGTAAATTAAATCTAGTATAAACCAACCATTAGCTTCTACCACAAATATTTTTATAAAAGGTACAAATATGTCTAAAATCTGCCCAGGTTCGCCGCCACTGTTTCAAAGGCCCATCGAGCCAGCAACGATAATTATTTCATTCCATAATAAAACCGTTGAACGTTCAACTCGCTATTCATTATTCCCGGCTGTCGCCCCGCGCCCCCGCTGTTCGCTCATCAACGGGACGCGACAAACTACGAGTGGTCACAAGGGCTTTCATGACGCCGCCGACGCCACCGACGCTGCCGTCGCTTCTACATCCGGCTTTCCTCTCCCAACCTTCCTCTAAACGTGATGATGTACGCTATGCCGCTGTAATACCATCGAGAAATGCTCTGTTTCATAATTGCGAGCGTAATGATTAATTGAAGAAAATATTCAGTTTTCAATTAAAGTTTGGAGAAAATCGGATAGAGTTAGATTGGCGACGTTCATATTTATTTTATTAAAATTTTACTGACAGATTTCCTCATTTTTCTACAAATGTGCATAAAGTATCTTATCTGTACAGATTCATGTATACGTATATAAAAACTAAAAAGGTATAGTAAGGTATTATAGGATGCTAGGTTTGATTTCAATAGCCGATAATTTACAGTTATAATTCCTCTTCCAGCTGCTAACTGTACAATTTCATATTTCAGTTTTCTTAGAATATATTTAAATTGGAGGTGGATAAAAGAAAATGCAATTCATATTTTTTTCAAATATCATTGTTAATATCTTTCATTAGAAGTCTGTTTTATTTTCGAACTGAATTCAATTATAAAATTGAAAATGTTTTGATTTTTGGTTTTAATTTCTGTAAAATTTTATTAAAATTTATACTACCTATTTTATTTCATACTGGTTATAAATGTTACATTTTAGAACTATTTGTCGTACAAAAAGTGAAACTTTAAAGGCCTCGGGCTTTGAACTAAAATTTTACTTATAATTTTTAAATTATTTATATACAAATACTTGTTCCTATTGGGATCTGACATGGAGGCGTGGCCTATCCAAGATGGAGTCAATTAGGGTGAAGATTCAAATGTGACATTAGTATTGTTCGTGTATAAAATATAAAAAATGAGTCTCACGATTAATAATATTTGCGAATGTGCTACAACAGATCCTGCAAACTAAATTTTAAAGAAGCTGAACGCATTTTATATACTTGACAATTGATTAAATGCGGGAAAAAAATTAATGAAAGTGACAGTGGCTGTGGACGTAGTGGCTTTCTGTATGTCAATGTCGAATTTACGAGGTGATCCCCATCAAATTAATAGGAAAATTGCAGGAGATGAACAAGTGATGAGTGTTGTTTGTTCCTGCATGGCTGGTTTTGGGTGAAAAATGCAAAAACTGCATTGCTACGTTGTTGTACTGTTATAGGTTAGTTGTACGTTTCTTGATCTAAATCAACTAAATAAACAAATAACTAAAAATGAACAAATATAAGGAACGTTAACTTTAAATACAGATTTAATTTATAAACTTAGTTAAATGCAAAGGGAAATGATTTCGTAACAAATTCGTATTATAACTTAAAATTTTACTAAATTAGATGTACATAACAGTCTGGTACAAAATATACAGAGCATATTATTTATTGTAAACGTATTCATGTTGTTTACTTTTGTTAGTGTTTTCCAAGTTTTTTTCGCACTCAAAATTGGTTTACTGTATAAATAAAACGTTTGCCCAGTTTCAGAAAATAATGAAATGCAACGTCCAGATTTTTACGGGACTTATTATTACACCCTTTTACTGCACAATACACTTTATTTTTAGATTTTTCGCGGTGTTTCACTACAATTTCGGTCATTTTTTATCTCAAAAATCGTTATTCCCATTTGACGTAATATATTTCTAACGGAATCGTCACCCTACTTTGTGTTCGAAAATAATCCGCTAGATGGCATATCGCTACATGTCAGATCCCAATACAAATTGTTATTTAGTCTACTTGTATCAACGAATACGAATATTTCGGTCAAGTAAAATAATCACTTGTCAGTACTCATTGACACTTAGTGCAGGGTAGCTGTTACACCCAGACGTCATCGTGAAAATCGTATTCTAGGAACTGTATCATCGTTAATATAATATGATTACATAGTTAAAATTAACATACGTAGGTATGAGAAATTTGCATTGATTTTCGCTGATCGTATTTCAATCAGCTATACCGAAACCATTTCCCCCTCTACAGCCCTGGGCTATATTTGTCTGTATGTAAATGTAAATCCAGTAGCAATACCAATATTTTAAGACATTACAAATCACAGGTGATTACAACGTTACAATGTAATTACAGACCGTAGCTGAACACTAATTGCACCAATTTATATCTGCAGTGCAGTGTGCCACATATACCTACATTCAGAGTGTTTCAGCAACGCGCTGGCACCGGTTTGATTAAATGAACTACAGAAATGATAATTATAGATAATAATTACAGCCATTAACGCGCCGATACAAATGGCGAGTGTCAAATGGCAGGAAAAATGAACGCGCTGCCTGTATTATCGACCGAGTCAAACTCGGAACTGGTAACTGGTAATATCACCAGTTGTTAACGTAGGTCAGTGTGGTAAATCGTAGCGCTGGTGCGGTCAAAGACCATTTGTTACAGACTGGAAACTCTAGGATGGTGAATGATGCTCTGAAATCGTTTAATTAGCCTGCATTATTACTCGTCTTTCCGAATTCCTTTTGACAATTTTCAATCTATGAAATTAGAAGAAAATGTTCTGATGTGGCAACATAAACTTACGACATAAAAAAAAAATGTTTACATAAAATATGTTAATATAAAGTATGTTATTTAACCCTCTATTGCATGAATTATTATTTTTTTCAAATAATGGCTCAAAAACATTATTTTTTACAAAAGAAATATTATATTTAAAATAAGTGTGTTACATAAATTTTTTTCCAAAAATAAAAAAAATTTCTTTTTACAGTTTTGTTCACTATTGGGAACATTATGAACAAATTCAACTTACAATAGAACTTTGGTCTATTGGGTCGTCTTCGCGTACTATACAAAATTGTTTGATAAACAACCTCTTCTAGGAAAACATCAGATAAAAAAAAATTTTGGAAATTTTGTAAAGGTGTATTTGGCTGTAATATATCAGCAGGTAATAAACTGCTTCCTTCAAATTTTACATTTTATATCTCAGTTTCTGTAATTATCCTTTTTCCAGTAAAAAATTTTTTTTTATGTTGGTCAAATTGGAAGGAATAACCTAATTGGCAATTGACAAAGTGTATATAATGTTCCCAAATGTTACAACATGATTGCCATGAATGTAAACGGCATACGTTCGGGAACAGTATGCAATAGAGGGTTAAGTTTTCTTTTAATTATAATATGAAATAAAAAGAGTTAAGCAATGTTGTCAGCGGTTAGTAGATGGATGGGTGACCACTTTGCGAAAACCCTGCGCGTATAGCGATCAGCTAAAAGACATAAGTATGAAAACACTAGAAAATAGAAGAAAAGTTTTTGATGCAGTTTTTATTTATAATTTATACATAATAATTTAGATGATACAGATTTATTAAAAGAAGTATTTTTCTATATAACTTCTCGTCAACTTAAAAAATAGTAATTTACGTAACAAGACCTAAAAGTGATACTTTACTGGGTGAGCAAGCATATTCCAAAGCTTTGGAAGCTTGCGAGCCCAGTGAAGACACTTTCAGGTCATGTTGGGTACAATATTTATTTCGCATCCTGAAAAACAAGAAATAATAATTCTCACACCTTATTGCAATATTTGACACATGAATGAAAAATAAATAATTAAAGAACTGATCACTATGGAAACATTGCTTTCCGATCCCTTATAGTCAGTTTTCCGGGCTAGCTCGGAAAAGAAGGAATTTTCCGAGCTAGCTTAGTAAAGAAGGAATTTCCGGTCTAGCAAGCGATCAGAAACAGCTCATTTTCAGGGCGATCGCGAAAAAAGAAATGTAATATTCTACATAGGTATAAATTCGTTGTCTCCCATAAATAAATGTATGGACACTGTAAACAACTAACTTCAACTGTTTTATAAACCGAAGATAAAACACAATTGTTAATTTTGTGTGTGCTGAACTGTAGCACGGCGGGCTGAGACTGCAACATAGGGTTGACAAAATAAAACACAAACACTTTTAAAATGATAAAAAAGAATATTTAATAAAATGGTAAAACGGTGAACAAAATTTAGAAACAAATACAAATATTAAAAACGACGACAACGAATAAATATGTTAACTTAGTTGCAGTTACCAAAACATATTTAACAAACAAAATTACTTAAATTTCTACATTTTTGTAGAGCACTGCAGACGTAAAAAGACGACTGCTCTGTTCAAAAACCACAAACTTGTGCTAGCTAAACATATGCATCTACCCCATAAACGGGTACGCGGGGCAGGGAAGGAAACGTTTCCCACAGAACTAGCACCAAAATTACCTAAAACTAAAACCTTATCTAGGGTTTGACCAGACCTCTCCGTAAATCTGTCAACCCCAGATGACATCTCAAGCCGATCTGATAACTAAAATTCTAACACACATGTGTAGCAATAAATTAAACTCAAGAAAGCAAGAACTCCTGTCAAGACGATTTTCGATGCGGTCAAGTCCCAACGCAGTTTGAAACTTGATATTTTAAAATCGTTTTGACAGTAAAAACAATAAATCGTATTCTGAATGTTCGCCTTGTTACAGAACACAACGGTGGCTACACATATTGCGCAATATTTGAGGTATTCAACTAAGTTATTTTGATGTTAATATGAATCTTGAATACTTTAATTATTCTAGATATTCGAGTATATATTTGCGAATGATATTCGGCCATCTCTAATGCTGAAGCATCATATTTTTCATGTAGAGTGACACTGAAAAATTTCACAAACATTTCCATCTGCGACATAATTCGACGTAAGTGTGGGTTCACCCCTCTCCCCACCGAGTTGGGTCAGCGTGGAGCGCACGGCACCGCAGCGTAATGCATCCGCTTCCGGGCATCCTGGCTCCAGTGGTGCCAACACTCCGGCACTCTGACTCCGGGAGTCCGGGTGACCGGCAGTCCGGCTGTTAGCGCCATATTGTCGCCGCACGTTTTGTCTGTGTATGCATGTGTGTGTGTGTGTTTACGAGTGGCGGAGTAATTAGTTTATACGAAATTCTGGAGTGGAAGAATACTCGCACTAGGTCTGATGCGTAATTTAATATTTGCGTTACATCGAAATACAATTTCCTGGAGGAGCTAATGATGATGGAAATTGAGATTTGGGTTACTGAGTATATTGAATTTATTAGTCGCTTGTGATAGCCTGATAAATCGGTATAACTAGAGAGCGGATTATATGCAAAGTGTATATATTTTAATTTTTGCTCAGAAATCGTCACTAAAGTAACCCATTATACGATGATTTTGAGCATCCCAGTGTTGGCAATTGTTTAATAATAATTGTACAATTAGGATAATTTGGCAGATATATTGACGTACTATAGTAAATTTGGACGTAACATGAAACAAAATTTGCAAGAAGAATTAACTAATTAATTCCGACGAAATTGAGAACAAAACAAATAATTTTGAGTGTTATTTATGATAACTTTACTTCTCGAGGTTGGTAACACTGACTGTCAGTTTCAAGACAACTGGCAGATGTATAAACTTAACCTATATTGTATTTTTTTTATAGTGTTTTTGAATTTTAGATTTCAAATAAAACCTAATATGTACCTCACCACTGAAGTTCTTTTTTATCACTCACATGGTTTATTTTCCTAACTAAATTTTATATTCGTGATAAAAAATTGAACTTCAGTGCCTTCAAACAACTTCGTCCCCATAATGAGTCTCAGTTGAATACTTTGATATGCTCCTTCAAAACTAAATTAATTTTCATGCAAGAATATTTATTAAACCTACAAAAAACGAAATATCAGATTGGCACTATTTAAATCAATTATTCTCTTCATTGAGAGGAATCTGTTTGTTCCAAGAAATCATTTTTATCAATGTATCTCAACAAATGTATTGTATCTCTGGAATCTTAATTTCTCAATTTGAATGCAGTTAATCAATTATTCATTTGTAATTGTGCTATAAAAGTCTTATCTCATCCAGAAATGGTAAACCTGTGATTACATATAAACAGATGACTGAAAATCTATTTAAAGTTAATATAGAACTAACAACTAAATTACTTTTATTAACCTGAAATGTAAATTAACTGGTAACATAAAAGTATAAAATGTATTTACACATATTTCAATTTACGAAGCGTGGTTACTTTTAGACCATTCTCACATAACGTGTTTTAGATTTCACTCGTAAAATTAATGATGTAATAATATCTCTGAGTCAGACTGCAACATATATTTAAGTAAAATTAATGATGCTTTACTTATTACTGCACTGCCCGCCAATTTTTATTTTTAAATTTATTCATTTATTCTCACCGTCAGTCTTAATATAGGCACTAGTTAATTTTCAACTTTCTTTTGATCTTTCTAATAGGCACCTAAACTAATTTTTGCCCTTGTTTCTACATTCTAAATCTGTACTAACCTAACTTTTTATTGTAAATAAATAAATATCATTACGGAATTTACTAATTCGTACGTATGACACTGACGTCAATCACACCCCTCAAAAATGTTATTTGAAGAAACCACAAGGGTAATTTTAAGTAGTGATTTTTTTTCTGACTATTTTTTGACGTTTGTTTAAACCAATGAAATGCTTTATTGTATGTCACGTGTCTGCGTTTTAACCAATCCTGTCATTATTATACTGAGAATAATGCTCTTGTGATTATTCTCGGCAATTTTCTCTGTAGCTTTTTTGTTTTTGTTGACAGATGTCAAATGTCAGATAGTTATCATCAACACAAGGAAAAATGAGTCAAAAAGATATATTTTGTGACGTGCCTGATGATGAAATCAAAAAATAATCTAATTAAATATAACTCGAGAGTTCGATAAATTAGAAAATAATTCTCCAGTATCTTTCTCAAACTTGTCGCCATTTGGCAATAGCCACTCAAGCCCTACGGGCTTTCGTGGCTATTGCCTGGCAACAAGTTTTCGAAAGATCTGTCAAATTATTTTCAATTTATTCTCACCCTCTTGTTATATTATTACTGATTATTTTTTGACGTTTCTTTAAACCAATGAAATGCTGTATTGTATGTCACGTGTCTGCGTTTTAACCAATCCTGTCATTATTATACTGAGAATAATGCTCCTGTGATTATTCCCGGCAATTTTCTCTGTAGCTTTTTTGTTTTTGTTGACAGATGTCAAATATCAAATAGTTATCATCAACACAATTAAAAATGATCAAAAAAGATAGATTTAGTGGCGTGCCTGATGATGAAATCAAAAAATTATCTAATTAAATATAACTCGAGAGTACGATAAATCAGAAAATAATTCTCCAGTATCTTTCTCAAACTTGTCGCCATTTAGCAATAGCCACTCAAACCCTACAGGCTTTCGTGTCTATTGCTTGGCAAGTTTTCGAAAGATCTGTCAAATTATTTTCAATTTATTCTCACTCTCTTGTTATATTATTACTGAAAATAATTTTCCAGTTTTTTTCTCAAACATATTGCCATTTGGCCACTCAAGCCCTACGGGCTTCCGTTGCTATTACCTGGCAACAAGTTTTCGAAAAATCTGTCAAATTAATTTCAATTTATTCTCACTCTCTTATTATTATTATTATTATTATTATTAACTAATTATGTGGCAATTTTCTTCTTCTAATAATTGTTTACTTCAGATATTATTTAATATTCATTTAAACATTTGTCTATTGATGCAGCGTCCACAGTGCCATCCACCTTTTTTAAGATGAGATGAAGTATATACCAAGCTAAGCTATATATATTTGAGTGTTTTCTGGCCCTTTCTGCTATTCGCCACTGATGCCAGCCCTGTCCCGTGACGTCACAACGCAGGGTATATAATCCCGGTACTATTTACAGGCGAATAAGGTGCGGCCGCGGCCCGCGACTCTAATGTGAACCAGATACTAAAGTTTCTAATTTATCGTGTCTTTAAGCATTCGTAATTCTCTCATTTCCGTAATTGCTTCAGCGAGTTTGTTTGTTTGTTAGATCCGCCGGTGCTAGCTAGTAGTACAGAGTACCTTTGCTTGGCGGCGTCGTGTGAAAACATACTAGTACTGTAGTCAAGGCACTAAACGCTAAACGCCCCCATGGCTTGTAAGTATCGAGAAATTGTTCGCAAGTAGTTTAACAAGATAATGAGGCAAATTACTAAAGGTCGCTAACGCATTCACGACGAATAATTTTGTAAAGTATAGTGTAATATCATTCTTATAGGCACTGTTGTTGTCAATTGTAGCATATGGGGAACTAACGATAGTTTAAGCCTGGACTATATAGTTATTTTGTTAACCAATTAAATACAAAGTAATGAAATAGAATAATATTGGAAGGCCAATTGATGTTGAGCCGAGAGTGGCAGACAGTTGGTGGGCCTGCTGTCTTTGTTGTACAGTTCGCTTAGAAAGTTGAAAACAAAATTACAAGAAATTAACATACAATAATTATGAAATAAAATGTGTAATATAAACATTGAACAATATTAATGAATTCTGAATTTAAAGGATTTTAAAAATGATTGATCAATACTCTGTTAAATATTATTTATCCAACACCTCTCAATAAATGCTCTATAACTATGGCGATTTTAAAAAGGAAAGTAACAGATTACCCACTAATGGGTATAATTTTGAGAAAAGCCACTAGTGAGTATAACACCTTGGTAACTACTTCGATACACATTTTAATTTAGAAAATTTAAAGCATATGTCACTGTCAAATAATATGTGATTAATAATTTTTTTCATTTAATAAGAGGTGTTGGATAAAACGTTATACTTCACACGTGGGCAAAGTGGAATTGCACACTCGATAAAATTATCTCTCTCAGCCTTCGGCTTCGTGTTCTAAAATTTCTCTCGTGGGTATTCCTTATTTTGTCCACTTGTAAAGTAAATGAATATTATCTTTCTTGGAAAATTTTTTGGTTAAATCAAATCCCTGTATTTCTGATCACGTGTGCAAAAGTACCCAATCAGGTCACAATTACACTGATAATTTCCCTGGGAAATTATCACTTGTTGCTAAGTAACAGTTGTTGACAGTCGGATGACAGTTAATTTAATATTTGATTTGTTTATTTACATATGTCATTTTCAGGATTTGTGAATGAAAATGATAATAATTATCGCAAAAAAATTTCTCACCGAATATCACTTGACCTTTGATAAATACTCATAATTTGATCACAATTACCTTAAGAACGTTGCTTAAAGGTAACAGCCCTCCGCCTACGGCGTCGGGCGGTAACTGTGATAAAATTATTTCGTAATTATCAATGGCTAGGGACATTATAGCTGAAAAGAGGTGCAACATGTTTTTACCTATCAAACGCATACCAACCGTTCTGCAAACAAATGTTAGACGAAGAAGGGTGGCTCTACAACATCTATATCTCTCAGGTTTGTTTCTCGCTTTTATAAAGGCATATAAGTTAGCACTTCAGTATTACTATATTTCAATGGTAATGGAAGTTTCTTAAAACCATCTTAATATAGTAGACATAATATCAAGTTTAGTGTGGAGAAGGAAGAAAACGGCATTATCTCTTTTTTGATGTACTAATACATACCATCCAATATTATCTATCTCTTTTATATCTTTCTCAAAAATTTAGTACCAGAAGACAATAATAAACGTTTGTTTGCTTCTCTGCCCTACGTCCAAAATATTGCAGACTAAATTGGAAGAGTCAAGAAATAGTTAGTGTCTTTGGCTCCATGTCTCAAATTACAAGTTGTATATTAAAGAGTGCAAAGGATATTTTCTCTTTTCAGTCTTCTGGAAATTATAAAATTCCATATCAATATGAAAAATGTTACATTCGACAGACCTGCAGAACGAATACAACAACAATTACAGAACACAAACGGGTCATTTGTCTCAACCATTTAGAGAAATCTGCTGTTGAAATATTGCTAAACCCAGAGCCTTTTGTATCTTTCGATATTAGGTTTGCTTAGTCTCTGTGCTGTTCTGGGATTTTCTTTCCATATTCCAATGTATACCATAGACTATGAGTTGCCTGATATTTGTCGATCTCTTCTGCCGGTTTTGTAGTACTTTTCGTATTTCTTGATCCCAGGTTTTAATAGTTCTTTCTTTTGACCTGCCGTTGTGTTTGGTTTTGTATTATCTTCTTGGTCATTCTATCTTCATCCATCCACGTGTCCAAATCATCTCTACTAATTTTCGTTGGATTGTCAGTTTCACTTTTTTTTAAAGGTACGACTTCAACTGTTTTATTATTAGCCGGGGTGATGGGTGATATGAAAATGGAAGGACCTGCGCTGTACTCAACAGCAGACACTGTTTGGTGCCAGCCCAGTTCGGGAATCGAACCATGGACCTCTGGGTCCGAAGCTAGTAGTCTAGACTAGCTTTGTTTTTCCTTCTTATATTTCTCAATAATCGCATTTGGACACTTCTAATTTTATTTATATATTTATTTGTAGTTCTCCATGATTCATTGCAGTATATCAAGATTAATAAATGTGAAAGTAAGACTCATTATAATATTCTAAGAGCCCAAAATATGTTGGGCATTATAAATATCATCTTGGAATCATGGTCGCATGTAATAGAAAGCAAAAAGTCAGATAGTCGGCCTAGTTTTTTGTTTTTACCTCCCGCCTACCTCTAGGTAAGGGAGGTATTGTTTTTGGTCAAAAAATTGGGTAGTGAGTTTTCAATGAATAAGCACGTTTTAAGGTCCCTACAATACGATTTTACTATTTTCGCGATGATGTCTGTATGTATGTATGTGTGTGTGTAGTCTGTGGCAATTTTTTCGTCTCGCATAACTCAAATACTATAATACCAAAAAATACAATTTTGTGAATTATTGCTTCTTATATTTAAATGAAGAGCTGATTAGATTTTGGATAAAATTGGTCAACCGGAAGTAGCAGTTTGCTTGAAGCCCTTAACAGTTTTTCGTGAAAAACACGGTTAAATTTCCTTTTTCAACAATTTATGTTATTTTGAATGTTGTAGAATATTTAATTTTACATGTGTTTTGATTACACTAATTTTATTAATTTTCATTACATTTAGAGATAAAAAATATAAAGAAATTAGATTTCATAAATCTTGCATTCCTAGTACACCATGGAAACATTTAAATATTTTCAATTTTTTATGAAATGTGACACATGCCATTTTGATTGTGAAGCTGTTTTCTTACTGAAATAATATATATACGAAATAAAATTAAATTTCTCAAATAAACAAATAAGAAGGTATGTTTCTGTATCATTAAATACTATTTTGTACCGTTTAAGAGTAGTATTGGGCAGGAGGTTATGTGCTGGCCACATCGAATTTTTTAATCATGAGTACAACTAAATCATCGACTTATTTATTTAGTAGCGTACACTTTCCACTTCTGCTAAACTTTGTGTCTGCAAGCACAGTTCCGGTCTAGTATTTCATGAGAAATTCGAATCGCCTTTACACATATAATTATATATTTTTATTGTACGTAATATTCCAAAATCAGAAAATTATATGTTTTGTTCAAATTAACAATATAGGTAAAAGCAATGCAGTTTTTAAAAAGTTTTATTATATTTTATCACGTTACCACACTACATTATACTATAAACATATTCATGTAATTTTCTTAGATTGGTACCTGCATTCTTAGCTATTTATTTAATGCATATGTAAATGCCTGTACAACATGTAATATTTATAATATAAATATTAATGAAAATGAATGTATTCCGAAAACTGTACCCAGTAACTATACCAATACCCCGCCAGATATAAGTGCAATATCACGACAATTTTGTTATTAAGATCCACGTGCGATACGCAAAAACACGTGCAAAAATTATTGGCCATTTGGAGGAAATATGTTATTGAATACCTCCGCGGAACCGTATCTGTGATTACATCACCGCTTTATAGGATAATTACATACATTTTACATGTGTAAACAACTACACACAGACAAAACCTTTATAATCCGATCGTGAGTTTAACTACGAAATAACGATTATGTAGTTAGAGTTAATATAAATAATATGAAATTTTAATTCATTTCATATATTTATTACTCATAATTCTGGCTTTTAAATTTCTTATCTATCTCAATTATTTCAAAATGTTTCTACTGCCTACTCCAAAAATTAAGGTCAACCATACGGGCTGAAGATAGTGCAATATGAACATAACTTTTTTTAAACAATATATCATTATTATAATAAATGAAACATATAATGTTTTATATCTACATTTGTAGATAAAAGTCCAAAGTTTTGTAATAAATTTTAAAAAAGCTAATTTTGTTTACAAATTATACATGAACATAATTTTCAAAGTAGTAAAATATATGCCACACCCCACACATTCCCATGAACGACTACAGTAATGCAAATAATTTGTATATTTATAAATATGATCGTCTATAACATATTAAGATTATTTTTTATTTGAATTTACAGTTTTTGAGAAACAAATAAAAATATACCAAAAAGTGTGGTTTTTGGTATATCTTTATTTGTTTCTTTTTGACCAACTAGACTTAAACCAATATTTTTTTTTATATTTTAATGTTTTAGCTATCCTTTTTATCAACATATTGTAATACTAGAATGTTCAAAAACCTTACTGTAATAATTATTTTGTTTTTCGATAAGAATATTTGTAATAAATATTTTATTCAAATTAAAATTTGCAAAACATAATTCATGGGAGTGAACGAGCCCAACGAAAATATGTACTTCATTTCACATTGCAAAGTCACTGTAAAAAATCCTTGAAATTTTTGACGGATGGGGGTTATTAGGCCCAAAAGAACATGAAAATAAATGAAAAATACAGAATTTGCTGTTTAAAAAAAAAAAAAAGAATTCGTTCTTTCGGCGCGTATGTTTGACCTTAATTTTATATGTTTCAATATTATTAAAGAATTTTACAGATAAGTAAGAGTTTTCAAAAAATAAAAATGTTTTTAATAAGTTTGAAAAGCTTTTAGAACACATAGTAATAAATAAAAAGATATTTGGTTTTAAATTCTGTAAAATTTTAGTAAAATTCAATATTTATTGACGGAACCATTACCATCCAATATATTCATTTCCTTATACATACTTTGTCTTCCTGATAAAAATTATGTATAATAATTCAAAACGTTGTATTTAAAGAATATTTTTTTACAGAACTTGATACAAAAGTTTTTCAAAGACAAATTGATATTTTTAAAATAAATGGCTATGAAGAATAGAAGATCTTCAAAGCTTTTTAACAAAAAGAATCAGAAACAACCTTGAATCAATTCGTTCAAAATGTTGCAAACAAAATTGGAAGAATACTCTTAAGAAATAATATTTAGAATCTTTTGTTCCACATCTCAAATTACAAAATACGGGGTGTAGAATTAAAATGTTATAATACAGATATTTAAACGCTATTTGCTGCAAATTTTTACCTATTCACATTACAACAAAAATGTAAATACAAAAGTTGTTCATAATTTAAGAATTCATGCAATAGGGTCCATTTGATTACCTAAATATTAATATTTTTCGATGTATCAATCAAATTAAAATTAACTTCTACTTGGAAAATTGTAACTCGGCCATGGAAAATTAAACAAAAATGAAAAGAATGTGACATTTCATAAAACAGTTTTAGGATTATTTATTTATTTAACAAAAAGAAATGGAAAGAGAAAAAAAGATTTACCAAATTTGCCATTATATTACTATAATCTTCTGAACATTTTTTGTATTTACACTTTTACTTTAAAGGAAATCCAGCTTCAGTCCTTTACATGGAATTTTGCAAATTCCTTGTAAATATTGAAAATGTTAGATGTGACATTTAATTATTTTTTTTTGTAAAATTAAGGAAACAAAAAATTACTGCAAAGTTCTACAAAATGATGTACATTACTTTTAGGGATAATATATTGTCATCATAACAGCTATTTATTTGTATTTCATATCACGTGTGCTTTTTACGACGCACTTGAACTAAAAACCAATCATTGGTGCTCAAGTAATCTATTTCTGAAAAAGCCTCCATTTATGTTACTGCGGAGATTTAGAATATTTCAAATATTACAATTAAAGTATATAAATAATCTAATTTATTCATTTAATTCTCAATCCCTTACAAACTCCAAACCATTTGTGTCGCATTATAAATATGCGCCGTTTTATTTTGCTCTTAAACATAGGTTATGTAACACAAAGTTCCATCAGTCATTCAAACCGAACAAGTTGATGCAGTGACAGCGAATCAGGGATAAGTCAAGGGGCGTGTGTCGTATGTCGGTGTGTCACGTGTCAAGTGCCCCGGAGCCCGCCCCGCTTGTCGCGCTCATGATTGATGACAGTATAGTGCAGCCCGCCAAGATGTTGGAGAGGTTGCGAAAGATACACTACAATAAGTATAGAAACAGAAGGACGTAGAAATACATGTTTATTGAACTAAGTTTATATAGGATTAATGTAATTTAGCATTGTTTAATATTTCAATTTGTTTAGCATTCCTTTTTGAAATTCAGTTTTAATTTGAAAACATGTAGATGGAAATTGTAGTTCAGAAATTTGGCACAAATATACAAATTCCATTTAGATCTAGTTCAAATGTAAATGTATATAATGAATTCATCTTGAAGGAGCATTAGCAGATAATTATCTAAAAATTTATTCAGTGGATTATTGAAATTTTTATAAATTCGTTTTATGCAATAAGTTAACATATCGATGAAATAACTTTTACATTTTTAATAAAATAATATTTTTCTACAACTGTCATAAAAACTTGGAAGTGTTACACTTCTAATTAATTTTAATTACAAAATATAATTTTTTAATGTATTAATACTTTTTATAAACTTAACCCTCTATTGCATGAATTATTATTTTTTTAAATAAGGGCGCAAAAACATTATTTTTTACAAACAAATATTCATATATCTAAAATAAGTGTTACATAAATTTTTTCCAAAATTAAAAAAAATATTTTTTTTAAAGTTTTGTTCACTATTGGGAACATTATGAACAAATTCAACTTACAATAGAACTTTGGTCTATTGGGTCGTCTTTGCGTACTTAACAAAATTGTTTGATAAACAACCTCTTCTAGGAAACATCAGATAATGAAAAATTTTGAAAATTTTGTAAAGGTATATCAGCAGGTAATAAGCTGCATCCTTCAGATTTTACATTTTCTATCTCAGTTTCTGTAATTATCCTTTTTCCAGTTCAATTTTTTTTTTATGTTGGTCAAATTGGAAGGAATGACCTAATTGGCAATTGACAAAGTGTATATAATGTTCCCAAATGTTTCAATATGATTGCCATGAATGTAAACTGCATAAGAAAAGAAAAGAAGTATTTTAAGTTTTATGTTCCCGATTGGGAACAGTATGCAATAGAGGGTTAACTTCAATTTAACATTAATATTATGACTTCATTATAAAAAAAAAATTGTAATTTAAATTAGGTAAGCATAACATTATTGTATTCGTTTATAAATAATAATATTATCACACTTGTAGACCTGAATATCATGGCCGAAACGTTGTCATAGACATCATAATTTAAAATAAATTTATTTAAAGCCATGTTATCCAAGAACATATAGTGATTTATTTACTATTTTCCTCAATTATTTGAAAACGTACAAATTATAAGAAAATATAAAAATTTTTAATTTGTAGAATTTCAAAATATGAATGTTTATATGGCTTACCTAAACGTGAACGTTTCACTTAAAAGTAGAAATAGGATAAATTCATACCTGCAACAAAAAGAACAAGAATTACTAATGTTGACTGTTGCAGTAATTTCTTACTTGTTATACTACTGTCGGTGAGCAGTATAATTATCATTAATCGGCAAAAATAAAACAAAGTAATAATAAAATAGGCATGTCAGGTAATACAATGAGTTTTGGTTAAGTACAAATCTCCCGTCCTGGACAGTCTCCTGAGTGTGCGCTACTTTGAACTCTATATCAATATTTTGTATTTGTTGAAACATAACTTACACAACAGTATAATTACTTTATTCCGACACAAAAGTGTGGAGCAGCCAAAAAAGTTTGCAAACCTCTGGCAGCGGCACCAACATTGCGGAAAGACAATAGATATTAAATTTAATACCATCTATTGATCCACAAACATTTGCCACGAATTAACACACATAAATTTCTTCCGGGAAAACAAAGAAAATTAACCAATAAATACAACAAGCATAAGGTTGAGATTTGAGGCGCAGATAGTGGAAACTATACGTCATATACGCCGGCATTACTTCTAACTGCCATACATAAACACTCCTATAAAAAATTTGGCTACAGCCCAATGAGAAAATTGCCAAAAGCAGACAAACTATATTGTACTTCTTCATCTGGTTCTGGAGCTTTTCCTAGTCCAGCGCGACGCTTCGGGCGATGCTCGAAGGCCGTTTGAAGGTCATCGAGATACCGTGATCACGTGACCTTTAGCCTAGTCTGAATTTATTGGCCCAGGAGATATAAAAAGATACGACTCGGGTAGATAGAAGTCATTTAATATATTGAAGGTAAATTTAGAAATTGAGTGACATACTCGTAAATAAGACCGAATATATGGATGCGAATGTTTTCTGGAAACTTGTGCGATATTTATTTTAATCAGAATTTTTACCAAAAATAAAATAACTTGAATACCATGGATGACAAATATGGTGTCTATATTTCTATTTAATACGTCCGTCGACGTTCCTGCTTTTTATACTTACATTTTCATAACATGCAAAAAAAAATCATACTGCTAGTTGTTTATTAAAAAATCTGATGTTCCAGCACATAACCTCCCGCCCAATACTACTCTTTAAACGATAGAAAATAGTATTTGATGATACTGAAATATATATTCTTATTTATTTATTTTCTATTTATATTTGAGAAATTTAGTTTTATTTCGTATTTTTATTTAATTTTTAGACATATATTTCACTAAGAAAACAGCTTCACAATCTTAATGACATATATCACCTCTGGCCGGTCTCTGTAAGGCACTAGAATATATGAGTATTCTCATCCGCCATTTTGGGTCCAAGTGTCATAATTAAAACAAATTATTGGAATCCAGATACTTTAATTCTTTTCTGTCAAATTTGATATATATATATATATATATATATATATATATATATATATATATATATCATTCTCTTAATTATTATATTTCATATCTGACAGGTAAGTGTACAAAATACTTTCTAATATATTACCGTATGATTTGTGTAGTTGGATTTTACAGAATTTCAAGAAATATATTTTCAAATTTGACAGATACAAATTTTAAATGTTTTTTTTTAAGTAACTGGATTACAATAACTTATTTTATTTATGACATCTGGACCCGAAATGGCGGACGAGAATACCTACATTCTTCTAGAGCTCTAGTCTCTGTGAATTAGTAACTTTGTTATTGATCTAAGACTGTCTTTTATGAAACAGTTGACAATTTTTATTGTCTTTATATTTTTAAGACATATGTCACATTTCGTAAAAAATTGAAAATTTTTAAGTGTTTCCATGGTGTACAAGGAAAGCAAGATTAATGAAATCTAATTTCTTTATATTTTATTGTCTATAAATCTAAAGAAAATTAATAAAATTAGTGTACCTAGGGGTAGACGAGAATTAAAAAATTACTAAAAAGCATGATACAAAAATGAGAATTTACCGAACTATAATAAGACTAATTGAACAAGATATTTAGGAAAAAAAGTAAACTAATTAAACCCCTTATCCAATATTTATATGGCAGATATGCAATTGCAATAATAGGATAAATGAATCTTTTTATACAGTAACGTAACGTTTCAGTGAGCGCCTCCACCAATTTTCGTCGAAATATTTATTTTTGTCACACGCTCTATTTTCAGCTGTCAAATATATTATTAATATAATTTATTGGATAGACCAACCTTATAACTAAGGCCCGTAGTAAATTTTGTATTATTTTGTTGATCAATAAAAATATTATTGACAAATATCTGAAATATGACAAAAATCATGAAATTCTCAAATTTCCAAGGCTATAACTAAAGATATAAGCGAGATATTGAAAAAAGGACTCCAGTTTTGAAATATGCATGCCTTAGTTACCTAATAAACAAATCAGCAATGTTTATTTTTTAAATTTTTTCCCAAAACTGGTTCCACCAAAAATTTCCAGGGTCGATATCTTAACAATAAATTTTCACGAAAAACTGTTAAGGGCTTCAAGTAAATTGCTACTTCCGGTTGACCAATTTTATGCAAAATCTAATCAGCTCTTCATTAAAATATAAGAAGCAAAAATTCACAAAATTGTATTTTTTGGTATTATAGTATTTGAGTTATGCGAGACGAAAAAATTGCCACAGACTACACACACATGCACACACATACATACATACATAGATACATTTCTTTCTTATCCTTATACACTATAATCGAAAAAGGAAGTTACTTAAATTCTAAATATTACAATAAGTTTTCAGATCTCATAAATCTAAATTATAAATAAAATAATAATAGGTTTTAGTTCCATAATGGTATATTATGATACAAGTGTATAAGTAAGCTTTTAAAGCACGTACAACGAGTTTAAGAGCACGACGCGAAGCGGAGTGCTTTTATCGTCGCTAGTGCTTTAAAAGCACTTATACACGTGTGTCATACGCTATTTTTTATTATACCTGCATCATACTCTGGAAAAAACTGGAAAGCAATATTTTGATTTTCATTCATTTCATAATTTTGCGCGTGTGACGTTTGACGTATATCGTTTACATGGAGACTGGTTAGCATTTGCTGTTTACGTTTACAGTTTTGATAGATATTAACTGTAATTATTTTTGTTGTTGCTTAGCAACCTTTAAAGCACGGCGTGTTTTAATCTTGTGTTTACGAACGGTGTAGCGTGTTTTAAACACGGATTATGATGCAGGTATAATAAAAAATATATTAATAAAACGACGTTTCGCCAGCAAGGGGCCGTCTTCATCATGTAAAAAAATAATGTATAAATAAATTAAATAACAAACAGGATATCCTTTAGTATATGGTAGCTTCTTGCTTCTTCATTAATTGCATTTTCTCATCAAAAACAATCACCCGACTACCGCATTACAACCTATTCCGCATTTCCTCGCGTAAGATTAAGCTGGCACGCTGGCACGAGCTAAAACAATTCAACGCTCGAGTCCCCGAGTCCGTCATTCCCAGCAAACAAACCAGGAAACGCGAACACCCAACATGAGCAAAAAACCGTTGTCGCCCTCTGCACGCCCCGCGATCAGCGCAAATCCGCGTTTAGTCACGGCAAACTTAAAAACCTGCAATGCAGCTTGCGACGCGGCGCGACGCGACGCGACGCGACGCAGCAGCGACGGCGACAGCTGTGAGTGGAGTGTCGTGTCACGGTGATGTACTGCGAAACGAAGAAATTGGCTTAGCGATTCACCGTATGATGATAGAAGATTAACTAAGTTTTTCAGGGCGCACCGAATTTCAAATGCAGTTGTAGGTTTTAATATACTCAAAATGATTTTGGAAAAGACGCACGTCATCAAAAATATTACTATATAATGACGTCACTATGCAACAACGTTTATATGGAATACTATTTTTTGTTGAAATGAAACTGCAATGCGTGTTGCATCACACGTGCCGCCATTTTTAGACGTGATTTGGTGCAATAAGCTCGGTTTTAGCGCTGTATAATGTTCTAATATTATTTTATAAAAAATACATCTAATAAAAATGGTAGATAATACATTTCTCTGTAACTTCTATTTGAAGCATTTTATTATAAAACAATTTTAGAACATTGTACAGAGCTAAAAACGAGCCTAAAACACTGCTCTTAAAAAACCCAAAAACAGAGCTCGTGGTACCAGCCAATATATTTATACATACATATTATAAAACACTGGATCACGAGGAGCACAAATTTTAACAACACAGTAAAGTCTGACAATAAAGTGACAATTCAATATGAATTTTGTATGTAAACTTGATCATTTACCAATAGCAACAACATAGCGAGCAAAAAATGAACTACAATTATTTCTAATAATTTAAAATTTCATTAAAGGAATAAAATTGACTATAAAATCACTGTAAATTGCATTAATATAGGTACTTTCTTAATGCTAATATTTTTTTCGTATTTTTCTCTTAAACATTAGCATACGTCAATAAACTTTACAAGTTATTTTTCACTTTGTAAAGTTTTTGTTTAGGTTAATAACGTGCGTCTTCTCCAAAATCATTTTGAGTATACTCCTTGTTTTATTTTCCTAACATACAAACAATTAACATACCGGGTGTATATTGAAAAGTGAAACATAGGCGTTTAACACGGTAAATCAGTTTTTCCATTCGCATTGCTTCCCTAATTATTTTAGACAAAAATGTTTCAAATAAATGTTGTTAAGCATAAAATTCTACATCTGGATCAATAAACAAAATTCATTTTGATTGCTTCTTAACTGCAGAAATTAAATTAGCAAATTCACGGAAGTGCGAATTAATAGTAACAGCCATGGAATTAAAAACAAGAGATGAACAAATGCGTAACGTTTTAAACGGTACAAAATAGTATTTGGTGATACAGAAACATACCTTCATATTTGTTTATTTTCTATTTATATTTGAGAATTTAATTTTCTTTTGTATATTTATTTAATTTTTTGACATATATTTCACTAAGAAAACCGCTTCACAATCACAATGACATGTGTCAAATTTCGTAAAAAATTGAAAATATTTCCATGGTTTACTAGGAATGCAAGATTTGCGAAATCTAATTTCTTTATATTTTATTATCTCTAAATCTAATGAAAATTAATAAAATTAGTGTAATCAAAACACATGTAAAATTTAATATTCTTCAACTTTCAAACTAACATAAATTGTTGAAAAAAACATTTAACCGTGTTTTTCACGAAAAACTATTAAGGGCTTCAAGTAAACTGCTACTTCTGGTCGATCAATTTTATCCAAAATCTAATCAGCTCTTTATTTAAATATAAGAAGCAATAATTCACAAAATTGTATTTTTTGGTATTATAGTATTTGAGTTATGCGAGACGAAAAAATTGCCACAGACTACACATACACACACACACACACACATACACAAACATATATATATATATATATATATATATATATATATATATATATATATATTATCGCGAAAAAGTAAAATCGTATTGTAGGGACCCTAAAACGTGCTTATTCATTGAAAACTCACTACCCAATTTTTTGACCAAAAACAATACCTCCCTTACCTAGAGGTAGGCGGGAGGTAAAAAATCATTGTGGCTTAATGAATAACAACTTTTTAAAAGTGTAGATAGTCTTCAATATAGATAAAGTTTCATAAAAAAATATTTAAAAAAATGGTGAAAGACCCCATTCTGCTCGACTGCAATACGTCAGCAATCGCTGCCACCAAAACGTTACTTTACACCTGACGCTGCGTTCATATTCTCAGGGCGCATTGGACATCACGGTGACTGTACACAGTGCGACAGAAGTGTAATAGTAGTACTCGTATTCGTATCTAGCACACAGTTCACAGTTCCTGATCAAGTTAAAGTTCCTGCACCAGGGCCAAGCCGGGTAATTCGCTAGCTGTGTCACGTGACAAGCATATTGCTATCGACAGTGAGCTTGGCAAGTAGGATGGGCATGAAACACGCATGGAGATATTTGGTTGGAACTATGTATGCTAGGACGATGTCAATGATACATGTAATTTGATGCAGAGTTCTATTTTTTAACTCCCGCTTACCTCTATGTAAGGGATGTATTATTTTTGGCCAAAAAATTGGGTAGCGAGTTATCAATGAATACCAATACCAAAAAATACAATATTATGTATTTTTGCTTCTTATAATATGAATAGCTGATTAGATTTTAGATAATATTGGTCAACCGGAAGTAGCAGTTTACTAGAAGCCCTTAACAGTTTTCCGTGAAAAAACACGGTTGAATTTAATTTTTCAACAATTTATGTTATTCTGAAAATTGCAGAATATTAAATTTTACATTTGTTTTGATTCAATAATTTTATTAATTTTAATTAGATTTATCTTGCATTCCTAGTACACCATGGAAATATTTAAAAATATTCAATTTTTTACGAAATGTGACACATGTCATTGTGATTGTGAAGCTGTTTTCTAAGTGAAATATATGTCAAAAAATTAAATAAATATACGAAAGAAAATTAAAATTCTCAAATATAAATAGAAAATAAACAAATAAGAAGGTATGTTTCTGTACCATCAAATACTATTTTGTACCGTTTAAGAGTAGTATTGGGCGGGAAGTTATGTGCTGGTTATCAGATTTTTTCCATTAACTTTGACCATTTGTAAAATTTGTACTTTGCATGGAACTACCACAAATATTTATATACAAGACAAGTGAAGTATGCTGAATACGCTCATTGAAACATATTTGAATAATCTCTTTTCATTTTCGAGATATAAGCGCTCAACCATATTTTCACAATTTTTTAGATAATTCCGCGTCGCATAAAATCGCTCGTATCACAAAAAATAAAGATTAGATAACGTTAAAACGCTTTATTTTTAAGTTTCTGGTTGAAAATAGAAGGATAGGGTATATAAAGCAAAATTCTAAGAGATGAGAATTTTTTGTGAAATTTTTGGGCCATTTTCAGACTTTTTGATGTAATTCTTCTTTCTCTAGAGCGACTTCAAAGAATTTTTCCATACTTACGTATCTTGACAAGCTGAATACAGTGGTGAAGATTACAGGTTCATATCTTGATTTATTGTTAAGATATCGACCTTGGAAATTTTTGGTGGAACCAATTTTGGGAAAAAATTCAAAAAAATAAACATTACTGAAAATTTGTTTATAAGGTAACTAAAGCATGCATATTTCAAAACTGGAGTCCGTTTTTTAATATCTCGCTTATATCTTTAGTTATAGCTTTGGAAGTTTGAGAATTTCATGATTTTTGCCGTATTTCAGATATTTGCCAATAAAATTTTTATTGATCAATAAAATAATATAAAAATACTACGGGCCTTAGTTAAAAGGTTGGTCTATCCAATAAATTATATTAATAATATATTTGAAACCAGACAGTTGAAAGTAGAGAATGTGACAAAAATAAATATTTCGGAGAAAATTGGTGGAGGCGCTTACTGAAACGTTACGTTACTGTATAAAAAGATTAATTTATCCTATTATTGCAATTGCATATCTGCCATATAAATACGGGATAAGGGGTTTAATTAGTTTACCTTTTTTCCTAAATATTTTGTTCAATTAGTCTTATTTATAGTTCGGTTAATTCTTATTTTTGTATCATGCTTTTTAGTTATTTATTACTCCCGCCTACCTCTACATAAAGGAAGTATTGTTTTTGGTCAAAAATTGTATTATGAGTTTTCAATGAATAAGCACGTTTTAGGGTCCCTACAATACGATTTTACTATTTTCGCGATGATGTCTGTATGTATGTATGTGTGTGTGTAGTCTGTGGCAATTTTTTCGTCTCGCATAACTCAAATACTATAATACCAAAAAATACAATTTTGTGAATTTGTGCTTCTTATATTTAAATGAAGAGCTGATTAGATTTTGGATAAAATTGGTCAACTCTAAGTAGCAGTTTACTTGAAGCCCTTAACAGTTTTCGTGTAAAACACGGTTAAATTTCCTTTTTCAACAATTTATGTTATTTTGAAAGTTGTAGAATATTTAATTTTACATTTGTTTTGATTACACTAATTTTATTAATTTTCATTAGATTTAGAGATAATAAAATATAAAGAAATTAGATTTCATTAACCCTGCATACCTTGTACACTATGGAAACACTTAAAAATTTTCAATTTTTTACGAAATTTGACACATGCTATTTTGATTGTGAAGCTGTTTTTTAATGAAATATATGTCAAAAAATTAAATAAATATACGAATTAAAATTAAATTTCTTAAAATAAACAAATAAGAAGGTATGTTTCTGTATCATCAAATACTATTTTGTACCGTTTAAGAGTAGTATTGGGCAGGAGGTTATGTGCTGCCCACATCAGATTTTTATTTAATGCAACCAAAAATGAGGCATCTGTATAATTGTACCTGGACCTATACCGGTCCTAGATAAGTATATACTTATAAACATCATTTGAAATCATAATAAAATACTTTATTACATTAACATTCAAATTACATTTGCAGAAATAGTAATTAGATTTAGCAACATACCTATTACAAATTATATCTTTGTCCATATAAATTCTAATCCGCTTAGAGATACCCCGTTACCAATTATTAAATTAATACTTCACAACATTATCCGCCAACTTCCCGTTTCCTGTCCCAACATCCGAATAAAAACCTGCACATCTCCAAACACAAAGTGACCGCTGACGTTCACTCCGTCCAGCTCTGTTCACCGCTACGTCCATCAGCCAACTGCGACTGCATCGTGTGCACTTGTGCGCTAAGTAATTAGTTCTAAAAACAAAAGCAATCGCATCAAAGCCACCTACGACTGTGACTCGCACTCGTACTCTGCATCAAGATAACCGGATTCCCGGAAATACTATCAGAGGCGGCGGTGGCGACTGTCGTGCACTGTTAGTGGATTTAGTTAATTGCGCAGCGCTGTGTGCGTGGGTAAATGTGTAAGTGTAAGGGAGAGGGAGAGGGGCAGGTGATGTGTTTAAAGGTGGCTGTGATTGTTTCGCATGTGTAATGCAAATGAAGGTATTTTACTGTTTTCGTTACTGATTGACGGTGGATTTGGATTAGAGGAGACAGGTGTACTGTCTTACAATTGGGGGCCTGAAAATTTGTGTATTTCCATGTCAGGAGTAACTGAGAATTTGATTATTAAAAGCTGGCAATCTTTCGTAGATAGAATACCATTTCTGTTATGAATAATTATTGAAATAAATAAGTTTTTGAATCTTTATAATGTTACGGTATTTCTTTAAATGAGCAAACAGTTTCAAATGAAAATTGCAGAGCATGTTTGAAAAAGAAATACATAACAATTTTTCTACTGCTGTCTAAATATTTCCCAATTATTTAAATTTTTTCGATGAATTTATAGTTCATAATTCATAATTCACTCCTCTCGACCAATCACAGAGTCACAAATCCATAATTCACAGTTATTTTAAGAACGTGATGTGGATCACCAATCAACGGCCTTTGACATTTGACATATAGTCAGTTGTTGACGAATTTCGATCATTTTCAAAAGTGATTTCCGAATTTACAATAGTAGAAAAAGTAAAATAATAGTTATTTACTTTACAAGTGGGCAAAGTAAGGAATTACCCACGAGAGATAATTTTATCGAGTGAGTTATTCCACTTTGTCCACGTGTGAAGTATAACGTTTTAACCAACATCTCTTAATGAATGAAGAATTTATTAAAGAAATATTATTTGACAGTGACATATACTTTAAATTTTTAAATAAAAATGTCAATCGAAGTGTTGTGTGTTATTATTATTGTTATAAATAAAAAATACTCACTAGTCACTTTCCTCAAAATTATACCCACTAGTGGGTAATATGTTTTCTTGTTTAAAATCGCCATAGTTATAGAGCATTTATTGAGAGGTGTTGGATAAATAAATATATCATCACGCCTTTTACCCATTGTGGGTGTGGCACTCTGTTTACGCAGATCTCGATAAGTGATATATGTTTACGTATGAAGTGCGGTTACCAGCCATCAAATCATAGCCCCCAAAGATGTTAGTGGAGGGGAAACCACAGGGTTAAATTTAAATTGGCAACTGTCAGCTGTGGGATTTGAACTGAGTATTTCACGATCCACAGTCCGATGCGTTACCACGGAGCTATTTACCCCATATGATTTGCATTACTCGCCTACGGCTCGTGCAGCAAACAAATAATATCTATAATAATCCCTCATATAATAATTATACTATTGATTATGCTTTTCGGCAAATGAACACTTATATCGCATATTGAACTTTATTTAAAATATATAAAATTAAATTTGATTGATTTAAATGGAAGAAAATAAAAAAAAATAGTGTATTCATTTGTGGGTTATGACATACGGACACACATCAACCCATTCATTCACACAGACGTCATTGCGACGGTTAGAACGGCATTCTCAAAACATGTATTTCCGTGAAAATCTCATCTTTGATTTATGTTCGTGATTGATTACTATACTTCCGTATACCACGTATAAAAAAGTAAAAATAAGAATTAATTTCCTATATCGCATAAATCAATTTACTACCCTCTATACAAATTTTGTAAAATTAACCTGAGGTAAATTAGATTAGTTGAACCTTTTGCTTTGCGATGCAAATAAATATTATTGTGATACTATATTAAACAAGTCAATAATTGATATTATTGTTGCAAAGTTTTCACATTAAGATTAGTGGGAAAAATATTGCTATTGTTTTATTTCTATAGCGCGATACAGAGTATTGCATGACACTTCGCACGCCACCATTTATATCTGCGTCACAGATCGATCAGACAGGCATCAAGTGAACAGACAAACTTCGTCGAATTATGATTAATATTTAATTTGATAACAACGAACTCCAGACAAAATACTATTATTCGTATAAAAACATCAGTCTTTGTTAATGTAAACAAAAAATATAGCCGAAATATATCACGTTATATCCCAAAAGATCAGGTAGCATAAACCTTATCTCATGATAATATATGTACCTATTCAGGCATACTCGCCCTTTTATTCCTACGGCACTCACTCAATCACTCACTCTTTACTAATTTAACAATTTATAGTAAAAATTCAACGGATCTTGAGTTAAAGGTTAGTTAAATGAATATATGCGGGCGAATTTGAGGTTAAGCGATCGCTAATAAGGGGGTAGGTAACTAATCCTACCGAGTGTGAAGAATAAACGTACATGTATGAAAGTGATGTGACAGAATAAAAATGTTTGGAGGAGATGGTTGGTTGATTGTGCTCAAGATTTCGTGCTACCTCACCGTGGGGAATATAGCCCTATTGCTAACATCTTTCATTTGAAATTATTCTTTGCAGATGATTTTATATTTTAAATAAATGTACGCATTATAATATAACTTATAAATAAAATGTTTCGTGGCTCTATCTTCTCTTGTTCATGAATGATTACGGACACAGTCGCAACCTACCAAGAAGTAGGACTGCCAATTATCCGAGTATCTGATAATCTGGATATCTGAGATATCCGGATATTCGGATTTCAGATCCGACATTTTGGTACGGATCTCGATTTTTAAATATTTTTGATAGTAGTGCATGCAAGATTTTGGAAAACTCTTTTTATGCTAATAATATATTGTATTTAAGTAAATGTAATTAATAACAAATGTTTAATAAGAAAATGAATATTTTTAATACAGTAGAGCGTAAATAATCCGGACATAAAAAAATCCGGACGATCTATAGTCCGGATTCGATTTTTTTAGTTTAGACTTATCGTACAATACAGTATTTTTCTTTAAATAAAACATGTGAAACTTTATTAGTATTGAACAGTTTTATTTATCCGCTCCTCTTCTCAGAACATCACAGTGATTTATGACCAATTACAGGTGATATTTTGCGTTCAAGACACCCAAAAAGTATTGTATCCAACACTTCTCAATAAATGCTCTGTAACTATGGGGATTTTAAACAAGCAAAGTAACTGATTACTCTCTAGTGGGTATAATTTTGAGGAAAGTCACTAGTGAGTATTTTTTTAATTTATAACAATAATAATAACACACAGCACCTTGGTAACTACTTCGATTGACATTTTAATTTAAAAATTTAAAGCATATGTCGCTGTTAAATAATATTTCTTTAATAAATTTTTCATTTATTAAGAGATGTTGGATAAAACCTTCGGCTTCGTGTGCTAAAATTTCTCTCGTGGGTAATTCCTTACTTTGCCCACTTGTAAAGTACAAAACTATTATTGGTTCATTCCGAAAAACCGGACACGTCAAAAATCCGGATGGAGTCTGGTACCAATCAAAGTCGTCAGTAAACTCGTCAAAAAATCATCATTGATATTTTTCATGATTCCTATACACTGTACACTTATAAGTAAAAACGAATGCTGTACTTAGGAATTACTTCCCGGTGTGCAGAGTACCAAATAAATAAATCCCAAACATTAACAACCTATTCAAATTTCAAACATATTATCTGCTTGCACCACTTCCTCATATCGCGCTATCCATGCATGACGTTGTCCACCATCTAAACCCCGACATCTCCGGGCTGTGATCTGTAATAGCCGCGTTGTGTCGACGCTATGTCGACGCTACGTCGCCATTCAGCGACAAACAATGCTTTTTGTTCGCCTGTTGGTTCGGTATTCGGTCGCCCAGCTCAGCGGCGAGCTGGAGGCGCTCTACAGCAGAAAGGATCAGGAACCATGCAGTAATAGTCAACAACGTGTCTTGTGCAGGGTTTTGTCGCAACATGCAGAGTGTGCTGGATGGATAAACTGGGTGTTTTTAGCTGGGTGTGCAAACTAGGGATGTATGAAGGTAGTGGAAGAGTTGATATTGAATTGAAAGTATAGATGGTTGAGTACTGGGAGGTTATTGTTCGTTGATAAACACTAACATTTTGTGTTTTATGCGTATTACATCAGTATTTGCGTCGTGAAAGCTAACCTAAATTTTTACCTCCCGCCTACCTCTAGGTAAAGCAGGTATTGTTTTTGGTCAGAAAATTGGGTAGTGAGTTTTCAATGAATAAGCACGTTTTAGGGTCCCTAAAATACGATTTTACTATTTTCGCGATGATGTCTGTATGTATGTATGTATGTATGTATGTGTGTGTGTGTAGTCTGTGGCAATTTTTTCGTCTCGCATAACTCAAATATATTAATAATATTAATAATAAATACTATTTTTAAAATTATTGCTTCTTATATTTAAATGAAGAGCTGATTAGGTTTTGGATAAAATTTGTCAACTGGAAGTAGCAGTTTACTTGAAGCCCTTAACAGTTTTTCGTGAAAAACACGGTTAAATTTTCATTTTCAACAATTTATGTTATTTTGAAAGTTTAAGAATATTTAATTCTACATTTGTTTTGATTACACTAATTTTAATAAATTTCATTAGATTTGGAGATAATAAAATATATAGAAATTAGATTTCACAAATCTTGCATTCCTAGTACACCATGGAAACGTTTAAAAATTTTCCATTTTTTACAAAATGTGACATGTCATTGTGATTGTGAAGCTGTTTTCTTAGTGAAATATATGTCAAAAAATTAAATAAATATACGAAAGAAATATAAATTCTCAAATAGAAATAGAAAATAAACAAATAAGAAGGTATGTTTCTGTATCATCAAATACTATTTTGTACCGTTTAAGAGTAGTATTGGGCGGGAGGTTATGTGCTGGACACATCAGAATTTTTTATTTTTGCAATAAAAATATATTCAAACGATATTGAAGTTGAAGAACAAATTCCAATGAGAATACCACTCGAAATTATGCAAGTAGCAACATTAATTACAGTTAATTTATTACCAACTAAATCAAGACGTCAGTATCCATTCGCAAAAAATGACGTCTGTGCAAGGTGAATCTTCTGGTATCAAACACTGGACTTTTTGTATGAGGTAAAAACGTGATTTTTGCTTTTTTAATGTACTATTAATTAATGTGTAATTTTCATATGTGTGTTGTAGTGTTATTCTTTGAGTACTTACTAGACTCGGGCTAACCCTCGACACAGTCCAAATTATTCTGTTCAATATTTGTTGTGATCAGATCTTGATCTGACTTAAAAGATTCATGATCTCGAATAAGCTAAACAACATGTGTAACAGTGCGAACATTCGTAAGATGATGATTTAGAAAACGCCCCAAATAAATTTGACAGGATGGAGCAGCGATACCTTGAACAACAACAGAATGTTTGTGAACTGGCTGTTCGGAAAATCAGGCACTTTTACATATTATTACTTTTATAATAAAAATTTATTAGTTGATTTATTTGATATTGTCAAAATTTATTTGAAAAAGTTGACAAGTGTTTTTTTCAAGATCGGTAATTTCATTACTATTGCCATGGATACTGCTATTGGACTAAATTATGAATATACCTGAACGACTCGTCAATTTTTGGGGTGGTAAAAATGAGATTTAGAAAAAAAATCTGATGTGGCCGGCACATAACCTCCCGCCCAATACTACTCTTAAACGCTACAAAATAGTATTTGATGATACAGGAACATACCTTCTTATTTGTATATTTTCTATTTATATTTGAGAATTTTTTCTTTCGTATATTTATTAAATTTTCTGACATATTTCTCTAAGAAAATAGCTTCACAATCACAATGACATGTGTCACAATTCATTAAAAATTGAAAAATTTTTAATGTTTTCATGGTGTACTAGGAATGCAAGATTTTTGAAATCTAATTTCTTTATATTTTATTATCTCTAAATCTAATGAAAATTTATAAAATTAGTGTAATTAAAACACATGTAAAATTAAATATTCCTCAACTTTCAAAATAACATAAATTGTTGAAAAAGGAAATTTAACCGTGTTTTTCACGAAAAATTGTTAAGGGCTTCAAGTATACTACTACCTCCGGTTGACCAATTTTATCCAAAATCTAATCAGCTCTTCATTTAAATATAAGAAGCAATAATTCACAAAATTGTATTTTTTTTGTATTGTAGTATTTGAGTTATGCGAGACGAAAAAATTGCCACAGACTACACACACACACACACACACACACACACACACACACACACACACACACACACACACACGCACACACTCACATACATACATACATACATACATACATACATACATACATACATCATCGCGAAAATAGTAAAATCGCATTGTAGGGACCCTAAAACGTGCTTATTCATTGAAAACTCACTACCCAATTAAACAATACCTCCCTTACCTAGAGGTTGGCGGCAGGTAAAAAGTTATTAAGAAAAATTGTTGTTCTCGACGAGTTCTATCTATATGTATTAGATTATGAGAAAGTAAATACATGTTTCTAATGATTGAATTTTTTTTGTACCATATGATCAATAATGTATATGCTACATTTCAATTGACTTGCGGAAGCCGTAAATTTAAACATTCATATTATACTCGTTTATTCGTTAATCTTTGAATGTTTGGGAAAAATAAAGTGTCAGAACAATTATAGCTCATGATTTCATATGTTTTTGACAACATGCGATGTGTGATATCATCCACTGGATTCATAACTAAAAAATTCTAATTAAAATATTTGAGTTCAGTTGAAATAAAGCAATCAAAATGTCTAGAAGATCAAACAAATATTTCATTGGTAAGTGTACAAAATAAAACAATAATTTAAGTAAACTGTCTTGGAAATTAAAATAACTAATATTGGGCTATAAGTCACCGGGAACCTTTTTAGAAATAGGTCAGTGCGTTTGTCGGGGCTGACAGAGACAAAATGCCGCGCAAGTATTTGAAATATGCAAATAACTCGTAATCTTAGCGCGCAACTTAAAAATCGTTCCTTCTTCCAGAATTTATGGAGAAATTAAATAGGTGAAGTGCTAACAACACGGATTTCGACTAATTTATTACGACAAAATTGTGAGGGTTTCTTTCCTGCATTGGAGAAGGAAAACCAGCAAATCACAATTTAAAAATACGAATTTTAAGAAATTTCCTGATTGCTATCCAATTTTGACGATATTTATTAGACTAATAGACATTGGAAATATAAGTTATCAAATTAGTTAGATGTTGTTTAATTTGTATATGGATGTGTTGTTACGAAAGGCATTGAATGGAACTGAAGGTGTATGTACGTATTGATGGACGTGTAGTACCTGCGTTAGCTTATGCGGATGATGTTGTGTTTGGTAAAACTGAGGAGCAATTGAGAAGAATGATTGTGAGCATAAATGAAGTAGGGAAAGGTTTAAATCTGCTATTGAATGTCGATAAATGTAAAGTGTTGGTGTTTGAGTAGAATGATTTGGTGACTGATTGTAATGTTTCAGTGAATGGTGTGAGAGTGGAACAAGGGAATGAATTTGTATATTTGGGTAGTATGTTCTTGAGGGATGGACGTATTGACCGGGAGACTAAAAGGCGAGTGTCTGCAGGTTGAAGATAATGGGTGCTTTGTGTACATTTGCTCGAAACGTGAACGTATCTAGAGATGCTAAATTGAGTGATTATAATGGTGTTTTAGTGTCTACTTTGATGTATGGTTCTGAATGTTGGGTGTGGATGAAGAAGCATGAACGACGTATTATTCTAGGTATACTTACAAGAATCGTACTTGTTAATATTGCAATACAAATCGAAGACCCTTGTTCATTCAAATTTGTTAACGGTATTGTAATGCTATTACCAGATTACTTTGTCCTAATGAAATAGATTACCGTATTTCTTAGGTATAGCTGTGATAAAATCATCAATTTAAAAAAAGTGAGTAAATGTACAGTTCAGGCCATAGTAAAAAGAAGAATTGTGTCGAATAAAAGAACAAGAAAAGATATTGGATCAAGTAAAATGAACAATTTTACAAAAGACGTTATTACTAGAGCCAGGTACGATGGATACTCAAAAACTATCGTTCATAAAATAGAATCACTCTGGCAAACACTAAACAAGGAACTTCATTACTAAGATGTTTAAAGACGATGGGGATCACTTATAAAATAAATTAGATAATAGGAAGAGCATTATGGAAGAGCCACGAATTGTAAAAAATGAGAACAGAACATGTATCAAAAGTTGTGGAGTATCGAAGACCTGCTTTTAACAAAAAAAATCTTTATTATACTTAATATTAAATGTATGAAAACTAATTTTATCACATGGAAAATTATCAGCAAATAGAGTAAATACGGCCCACGAGTAACAGCATCCAGTGAAACAGTTTGTTAATGGTCGTTCTTGCAAAGCATTTTTACTTAGAAAATTTCCACAATGAGTACTTCCAAGGTCAAGAAGGTCTAAGAGTCTATATATCGTTCTATAAGCGATTGTGAATGATACAGAGTTAGTTGTGTTATTACAAAATTGAGAATGCTGAATAAATGTGAATATAAATTGAACACAAATTGAAATCCTTTTATTTGTCGAAATTTCTAGGTCATTAGTGAACCCACTCAATTATCCATATTCATTATTGAAGCATTAATATTGTCGTAATAATAATAAAACAATAAACTATATTCATTTCGGTGGCATATTAGCGTGGCTTTGTTGATTTATTGATTTGATGTTCATTTGTCTCAACTGCTAGACACGTCAACCAATGGAATGACAAGAGAGATTTGTAATTAATAGATGGCACTGCAGTCACACCTGTGTCTATTCGTCTACATATCATCCTATAACAATATTCATTGTACATATGCTAGGAGTTAGGCGAATATGTATACTCGCTCTGTGTGATCGTGATGTATTCGTATACATGGAGTATATTAATAGCATAGGAGAATGTTAATGAAAAAGGAAGCAGAAGGAATCCAACGAGCTAAATCAGGACATTTATTGTCTAAACATGTCCGTGTTAATAGTTTGTAATTGTCGCCGAAACAAAACATACTACAATGTTGCACAAATAATGAATGGGCGTAATATTTTATACAATACTGAAATATGTATTATGTTATATGGTATTGTCACAGATATGAGGAAATCCTTGTGTTAATAACAATTATATTTGTATGTGTTAATCATTTCGAACGTAATTTTTTAAGGGCGTGTTTGAAGCTGGTAAAGCATGCTATTTTTATGATTCTATTGGGATCTGACATATATACCATCTAGCGGGATATTTTCGAACACAAAGTAGGGTGAAGATTCCGTTAGAAATACATTACGTCAAATGGGAATAACAATTTTTGAGATAAAAAATGACCGAAAATGTAATTAAACACCGCGAAAAATAAAGTGTACTGTGCAGTAAAAGGGTGTAATAATAAGTCCCGTAAAAATCTGGACGTTACATTCCATTATTTTCCGAAGCTGGACAAACGTTTTATTTATAAAGTAAACCAATTTGGAGTGCAAAAAAACCTTGGAAAAAGCTAACAAAAGTAAACAACATGAATGCGTTTACAATAAATAATATGCTCTAAATATTTTGTACCAGACGGTTAAGTACATCTAAGTAAGTAAAATTTTAGGTTATAATACGAATTTGCTCCGAAACCTTTTCACTTTGTATTTAACCAAGTTCATAAATTAAATTAAATCTATATTCAAAGTTAATGTTCCTTATATTTGTTAATTTTTAGTTATTTGTATATTTAGTTGACCTAGATCAAGAACCGTACAACTAACCTATAGCAGTACAACAAAGTAGCAATGCAGTTTTTGCATTTTTCACTCAAAACCAGCCATGCAGGAACAAACACTCATCACTTGTTCATCTCCTGCAATTTTCCTATTAATTTGATGAGGATCACTTCGTAAATTCAACATAGACATGCAAAAAGCCACTACACCCACAGCTACTGTCTCATTTATTTTTTTCCCGCATTTAATCAATTGTCAAGTATATAAAATGCGTTCAGCTTATTTTATAATTTAGTTTGCAGGATCTGTTGTAGCGCATTCGCAAATTCATAAATTAAATTAAATCTGTATTCAAAGTTGTTTCTAATATTTGTTCATTTTTAGTTATTTGTTTATTTAGATGATTAAGGGCCGGTATTTCCAAACTCAGTTATCTAGAGGATAAATTTATCAAATAAGTATTTGAATTGACTACACAAGATTTTTTACTTATATTCTTAGGTCATAAGGTCAAACTAAAAATTTTCTCAGAAAGAAAAGGACGAGGCCATGAACTTATCAGTTTGTTCCCACAATTGACAAACTTTCGGAATATTCCAAAAATTGTCGATAGACATCATTACCCTTATGGCACCTCCACCATCTACAAGAGTTTTGATTTCGTATATCGGTATATACAGTAAGCAGAGTGCCACACCTATAAATGGGTAAAAGGCTTAAAGAAATATGAATTTATATTCAGAAAACTAGTGGTAAAATAAACCGCTCCATACAAATGCTGTCAGTCGCAACATATGTACCATGCTGGCTCTGCGTGGCTCCGTGCCTCGCCTGGTGAAGTGCAGAATGGAGAGGAACACAGGAACACAACACAGACACGCACACATGAAACAGGGAAGTCAAGACACGTCGACACGTCCTTAATACAAAGTCTATCACCCAACCACGCAACCACCATCTTGTCCTGTCGTTCCGCGGAATGTTTCTTTAAATGTTGCTGTGCTGTTTGGTGCCACGCCGATACGACATGGTGGCTGGTTACTTCAAAGGTGATTATCTCGAAATTTTATTGCACAGTATACAAATATAGTTCAGATGAGGTTGTAAGGTAATCCTCATTGGAGGTCAACAGCAATTTTCAAAAGAACAGGAAAACCATACAAGAGAGTCAAGCACATTTTGATCTATTGTAAAGCTTGAATTACATTATACTTTTTTCGTCTAGATTCATATTAGATTTTTGGTTCGATTTTCATTCGAGTTTCCTTCGATTTACATACTTTATTTTAAAACTATTCGTTCGAAATCGAGTAATTTTGACGTCTTTCGAAGGAGACCAAGTTGACAAACTTTACAACTGAAACTGAATTACTTCATTTTGATACATTGTTATTAATAGTATATTACGTACCGTGAACTGTAAGTGATAGTTTTTAGGTCGAGAATGTAGTTTGGGATGTCGAGACCCGTAGGGTCGAGATTTCCTAAATATTCGAGACCTAAAAAATCACTTACTGTTCGAGGTTAGTAAGATATTTTTTGCAATACCTGCGTAAATATAAGAAAAGGAAAAATAGGTAGCAAAATTAACAGTTGTCAGATTGAGGTTAAAAATAAAATTTGAATGATATATATATTTACTTACCATCCACCATGAACGGTAAGTTTCACTTACCATCCACCGTGGACGGTAAGTAAATGATGTAACCATGGAAACCAATTGTGCAATAAAAGTTCCACTTACTGTGTTTAAATTTTGTTATTAATGGGTAACTTACGGTACAGGTATGGCAAAAAATTATTTAAACAATGGATAACATAGAAAAACATTCTTTAAAAAAAGACAACTATCAAACACCAAATAAAAAACTAACGACTTTATGACAAAACGTCCACAGTTTATGCGCCTCAAAATATACAGGTTGGTGTACCTGATTTCTGGTAGTAGTACGCAAGCGTAGTCGAATCTAGTATGAAACTCTAATATAAGAATACGGCAGAGCGTATATTTCTATACTAGAATCTAGTAGAAATCGATCAGAAATTTCTTATTTACATTATACTATAAATGACTAGAAATTTCTCGAATGAAACTCGAACGGAAATCTAGACGAAAAAAGTATAATGTAATTCAGGCTTTAGGCTACTCTTCCTTCTCTGTAGAAGAGTTGCTATGCGTTTGTTGAGCAGTTGCTGTGTAAAAACATGTTATTCTGTCTAATCCATTTAAAAGTGATAAATAATATTTTTTCACGACCTGCCAGAACCCCACCGTTTTTCTCCCGGAATAGTGAGGAAAATGTGTTTTTCCCCTCTAGTGAGGAAAATATAGCAGTTCGACCAATTTGAATGTTATTTACAAAAAATATTTTGTAAAAACTATAACAAATGCTTAATTTCATTAAAAATCCTTATTTTAGTGATATACATACTTTAAATTATCTTACAATTATGTCTTATATTTTTATTTTTTTAGATTACATCACAATTTGACAATTTTAATTTATATTTAAAATTGATTAATTGGCAATATTGCTACCCCGCCTTGCATCTGATAACCTAACTTTTGTATTTACGAAGTTTTTAATAAACTTAATTATTGTTTACGAATGTATTTGTTACATGGTAGTTTGCTGTAAGATCTTACTAACCCTAAAGAAGGTTTAAGTATAAACCGAAACGTCGGTTAGTATGTAAGAAGAATAAATGCTGTATGACTGAGAATTCAAGTAGTTTTACACTTTAAAATAAACCATAGTCAAATATACATCCAAATATTTGTTTGTACTGCGTGCGTTTCAAAGCAATTAAACTTGGAGCCGAGAGATGGGGCGCAAGATATTTTCTTCCATATAGGTAAAGCTCCAATTTGACTCAAAGCTAATAGTACACCTTAAAATGACCCACAAAATCGCAAACCACAGTCCCGAAGCAGCACGACACAGCCTCAGGCTCAACTCGTGTCACGCACCATGGAAAGTGTGACTGAGTTATAACGAGCGCACAATGGCAACATAATTACATTTGCATGAGATGAAACGTGTTTTAATTAGTTTGGTACACACACATCCACGCACCAGCAGCAGCTCCAGCACTGTGTCTCGGCTGTGGAACGCGTGTTGGTGTGCGCGAGGTTTATCCCAGCAGATATCGTGTTATTGTGTGTTTATTTGCTTTTTAGCCGCGAATTATCGATGGTAGCAACAGAGGATTGTTTAGTTTAACGAGGACGGAAGGTTTTGATTATTGAAGGCGGGGTGTTTGGGGTTGCTGCAGATTAAACGATCGAAAAATAATTGATGAATAGACGAGTAGCCCATTATTTTGCGAAATATAACATTAGCTTTGTTCTCCTTTAAAATTTAATGTAAATTAAGAAGCATGGAAATGAGATTGTTAAGAAAGATACAAGGAAAACCAGAACTCAACTCAACACCAAAGCAATGCAAGAAATCATACAAGAAACCAGGACAAGAAAACGAAAAAAAATTCAGTTAACCGAAATTAGGATTGGAATTTTCTTACCGGTTCTTGATCAAAATCCAGTTAGCTGACAACTAAACTTAAGTTAACCGGTTTATAAAACCAGTTAATTAAACCTGTATAAAAAACCAGTTAATTAAACAGGTTTATTAAAATTGTCTGAAAAACAACAGGGAAAATCGGCATAAACAAGTATGGACTGGTGTATGCTGACAATAGGTGTTCTGCATAGCTGTAAGTACTTACCAGTAGAGGGTAGAAAGCTCATCTGCAGAATTCAAATTGTGCAGCACAGAGTGTTACGGCCAAATAATTAACTAAGTTAACTGGTTAATCAAACAGATTTTAAAACTTTTTGGTTAATTGTTTTTTTTAGGAAATATAAATATCGGTTTCAGGTAAAATTCTCAATTTTGCCTCAAAAAAAAAAAAAAAACGGTTAGCTAGTTTTTAAACCGGTTTCTTGCCCTCTAAGAAACACAACTAAGTTGGTTTTGACACGTCTGTAGACTTCTCGAAGACGTAATAACAAAAAAAAAAAAAAAAATACGATGCGAAACCAATATGGATTATTCTCCTCGGTTGAAATAATTTAGTGTCGAGGTATACATTATAAAATAGCATTATGTATTTGTAAAACTTGCTGTTGAGACGGAGATGGCTGTGATAACAAAAGTACTGTCAAGGTGACAAATTTGATCATAATTTTCTTACATGTTCTTAAACGTGGCCTGCAAGTGATCTGTATTAAATCTGATAGTATCAAAGGTAAATAATAAATAAATTCACCAATAGTATTATAGAATAATTTGTTTGTTATTTTAGGTTTGTAATTCAATATTGACAGATGAGTCTGTAAAGTAACATTTTGACATAAGAGCCTGTAAATTACTACTATTTAGGCTAATTTCGCAGAGTGATATCGTGTACTTTATTATCGATTTCGGAAAAAATGTCTATAATATTCTGTTTTAATGAAATAGTCTATTTCAACATTGAAAATTTCTTCTTCTTATTATTTTCGGATAAATAAATTACTTTTTACTTTCTCATACATTGCATGAAAAGTGTAGCAATCATGAATACAATCGATTGTAAGATTTTCAGGAAAATACATATTTTGATGTTTCTTAATTTCGTTTTGACCATTTTTTCAATGGTGTCTGTGTAAATAGAAAGATAGATGGAGGGATATATGATGTATGAAAATGACTTTTTCTCTAAAAAAATGAAGAACCTTCAAACTAAAGTTAATGCCCAGACAATCTTAGCCTTAAACAATGTGTATAGAAGAAAATTTTCCAATATTTAAATAGCAAAAGGGTAGCTAAAATTATATAGGTTTTTAATGATAAATATAAGAGTATTTCCCCTTCTCATTTTAAAACACATTTTCATAAAATAGTTCTACATAACTTATTTTGAAACTACCCAACATAAATCGCAACATTTTGGCAGCCACTGTCCAAGCCAACCCTTCCTAACCCCAACAACAATTCATCCATCTTTCATTTGCCATCAAGATGAAGTAAAAAACTCTCAATTTATTCCCAAATACTGAAAAGTTAAAATCAACAAAAAACACATCGAAATTTATCACTGACATCGCTGGCCCCCCATTTACAACGTAGGGGCACGCCACTGGCCGATGCGCGATGATAGATGTCGGGGCATGGGGCCCCCCGCGCCCGCCCGGCCGGACGCCGCTGGCCTCGTGATCGATTGCGCAGCTATTTGCATACGCCGATGATAAATGGCCGTGACAATATTGTGATATTAAGTTACAATTTGTGCGGGATAAATCAGAACGTTTATTTCAGTTTTTCGTTTTTAAATGCTGGTATCATTGACTGCGGATGCCGACCGGGATTGTCAATTGACGGTGAGTAATGCCCTGAAATGAGGTGATGCATTTGAAGGGGCGAAGGATAATTTTCAACAAAGCGCGGTGATTTATTGTCTGCTGAAATTTTAGACTGAGTTTGTTCAAATGTGAAAACAAATAGTCTTGGAGTTGGAACTTCTTCCAAGTTTATTAGCTTACACGAGACGTTTGGTGGATGCGCCAATATTACAACTATTCTCTATTGTAATTTTAAATTAACTAGTTTCCTTGTTTGCTCATGCAGACACCCTAGCATATCATATAGAATATTTTATTTATTTACTTACAGCAGAATTAACACATATATTTTGTCTCGATAAAGTTGGCCCAATGAATTAAATTTCTGAAAAAATATATTTAAGCGTAAAAATAATTTTATTTGAAATCGGCACTAAAGTGCTCAAAAATCGTTATTAAAAGCTCAGAAATCGTCACTAAAGTAACCCATTATACGACGATTTTGAGCATCCCAGTATTGGCAACCGTTAAATAATTTTTGTACAATTAAGATAATTTGGCAAATATATTGACGTACTATAGTAAATTTGGACGTAACATGAAACAAAATTTGCAAGAAGAATTAATTAATTCCGATAACGAAATTGAAGACAAAATACACAATTTTGAGCGTTATTTACGATAACTTCACTTCTCGAGGTTGGCAACACTGACTTTCAGTTCCAATTGACAACTGACAAATGTATAAACGTAACCTATATTGTAATTTTTTTCAGTTTTTTCGAATTTTAGATTTCTAATAAAACTTATTATGTACCTCGGCACTGAAGTTCCTTTTTATCACTCACATGGTTTATTTTCCTCGGTCCTACGGGCCTCGGCAACTAAATTCCATATTCGTGATAAAAAAATTGAACTTCAGTGCCTTGATACATAAATAACTATGGCGATTTCAAACAAGAAAAGTAACAGATTACCCACTAGTGGGTATAATTTTGAGAAAAGTCACTAGTGAGTAATTTTTTATTTAGAACAATAACAATAACACAAACACCTTGGAAACTACTTCAATTGACATTTTAATTTAGAAAATTTAAAGCTTATGTCACTGTCAAATAATATTTCTTTAATAAATTTTGCATTTATTGTTGGATAAAACGTTATACTTCACACGTGGGCAAAGTGGAATTACTCACTCGATAAAATTATCACACTCAGCCTTCGGCTTCGTGTGTTAAAATTTCTCTCGGGGGTAATTCCATATTTTGCCCACTTGTAAAGTAAATAATTGTTTTTTTATTAGTATGCATTATAGTTATTTGTATAATATATAATCCGCTCTCTAGTTATGACATTTAAGTGGAATAGAACCAATTGTGTCATAATATTTTTAATTACGCCCACAATTCGCAGTTATCACTGTAAGAACAATTAGAGAATTCCGTACGCAATATTAATTTTAAATTTGCGCAGTGCAACAAATTTTAATTAAACATAATATTACTTCCTTGAGATTAACCCCAAAAAATTTCTCATTTAATTTGAAAATAAACGAAGTACTTGAGCCCTTCATCGTGCACTAAATCTCCTCGAGACGTTTCCCGCCAGTCAACACGCAATAGTGAGTCTGGCCCTCGCCATATTTAAATTCCAGATACACAAACACAATAATTTAAATTCCCTGCACCGGCGCGGAGAAAAACTCCATCGCAACTTAACAAATACAGCACTTAATGACAATTACCCATTAGCTGGGCCCACAAAATTGTCGAGCGCGCAGGGCCGGCTCCAGGGGTAATTATCGTGAAAAACTCACGGCGGTGCAAACGGTTGAGCTAATGCGGACGGCTGTTAGCCAAGCTATAAAATGTTAAAATAAGCAATTTAGCTTAACAAGAAATACTTGAAAAGTTCAAATGGCTTCTGTAATTCGGTGAGTTTTGCTATTTTACATGTTAAGATGCTTTTTGTCTTATTTGGAGTTTTACTACATTTACATCTTATTTCTTTGCTTTTACATTGGCATTTCCGCGTGTTTCCTTATAAAATACCCCTGGACAGCGTGCGTAAAAACTTAACGAGATGAATTTACAAGTTTCTTTAAACAACAAGCTTTCTTTGATACGAGTACTTTAACGAATTATTCTAAAGTAAACTAGACTAGATATAGGGATCGTGAAATTTACGGCGTGTAAACAACTCTATTCTATGAAATAATTTGTATAAAGTTACATTTTTATTTTGAGGGAAAATGTAAGGAAAAAATGCAAACGCAATATTCCAGTCTTGATTCACACTGTTCTGAACATTTATTCAATCAAATGCGACCGGTTTCGGCCATATAATGGCCATTATCAAGCATACCGGCGAGAACTAAAAAACTACAAGGAAACTGTCCACAGGTAACAAAATCAACATAATAAAATCAAACAAAATTTTTGATAAAATTATACAATAATTTTTTGGTGGAAGAAATACTCAACCACCATCAGACAAACGAGAAGAAACAACGATTGTTTTGTTGACCGAAACCGGTCGCATTTGATTGAATAAATGTTCAGAACAGTTTGAATCAAGACTGGAATATTGCGTTTGCATTTTTTCCTTACATTTTCCCTCAAACTCATTTCTTCACACTTGGGCGTATCCCGTTCATCACATTTTTATTTTCTTACACGTTAAACAGGCTGTAACAGAAACAAGGAAAAGAACAATACTTCTTAATAACATTTTCATAGCTCCGTGGTTACTTAAGACTTCGAACTGCGGATTGTTAGATCGTCAGTTTGAATCCCAGTACCAACAGTTGCCAATTAAAAATTACCCCTGTGCTTCCCACCCAAATATCTTTGGGGGTTATAGTTTGACGGCTGGAAACCGCACTTCATACGCAGAAATATATCACTTACCGAGATCTGCGTAAGAAGAGTGCCACACCCATAATGGGGAAAAGGCGTAATGGTATATTTATTCGATGATTTTGATTTTATTATGGGTACTATAATTCACCGAAAAAATGAAAATAATAGGGATATATTTATACATAGTTATTTATGTATCAAGGCACTGAAGTTTAACTTTTTATCACGAATTTGGAATTTATTTGCCGAGGCCCGTAATAAACCATGTGAGTGATAAAAAGGAACTTCAGTGCCGCGGTACATATTAAATTTTATTTGAAATCTAAAATTAGAAAAAAAAAAAAACTGTAAAAAAATGGTTATATAGATTAAGTTTGTACATCTGTTAGTTGTCAATTAGAACTGATACTCAGAGTTGCCAACCTCGAACATAGAAGTTATCGTAAATTACATTCAAAATTATATGTTTTGTCCTCAATGTCTTCATCGGAATTAATTAGTTAATTCTTCTTGAACATATTATTTTACTTTGCGTATAAATTTAATAAAATACGTCATATATCTGTCAAAATTATCCTACTTGTACAATTATTATTTTACAGTTGCCAACACTGCGTTGCTCAAAATTGTCGTATAATGGGTTACTTTAGAGACGATTTCTTAGCTTTTAATGACGATTTTTGAGCACTTTCAAATAAACAATATTATTTTTCATAAATATCACGTTTCAAGATTTTATAAGATAAAAGTGAAAATGTGCATAAATGTACACCTGTACTGAAATGAAATATATTGAAATACAAATTAATTTTTCACAATGCGTGCAATATACCTCATTTCCCTAGCAACAACAAACATACAATGAGCAGCTTTCTAAGTGGTCGTAGAAAAAATTCATTTCTACATTTAATATTATTAGGTTAGATTACAGAGATCATTCATAATTTATATTTAAAAGATTATCTTTGCTTAATTTTGTTCTTAGTTAGCTAATTACATTAATATGTTTAAGGTATTTCAATTATACTGAATAAAAGATTTAATTTCAAGGAATATATTTTCCTAGCAAGGTCTGTGGCAGGACTACGTCTGCCTACCGGAAACACTAGTAATAAATAAATAGTTGTAGCCTCATGGCATCGCTCTTTGGAACAAGACCCTCATTTTGATAATATCGCTAATTTTAACTTTACCCCTGTGGTTTGCTCACCAGTAACATCATTGGAGGTTGTGAGTTGACGGCTGGTAACCGCACTTTATGCGTCAAATACATAACTTATCGAGATCAGTGTAAGCAGAACACCATACCCAAACTACCTATATATCATTGGCATGATAATATTTATTTTATTTTTCAAACGACTAAGTTACGCTACTCTTTATCATGTTTCATACTAATAAATATTATATTGCTGTAAACGAATGGTGAAATTTTAAATTATATTCCGTTATTTTTCTCGAACAATAAAAATTGGACTCGTAAAAAAGTTACGAGTATTATCTTTTAAATTACAAAAGTTATATATTCAATCAAAGAAAGCCGTAAGTATGGTAATAACGGCCCTTTTGTCTCTGGAGTCTTTACGCTATCTAAATATCTTTTATAACCAGTGCGACCCTGGTCTAATTTGTGGGTCATACACCAGTGCAGACCATTTCCCATTTTTATTATTGCGGAGATAATAAAAATTAAACTTCAAGTTATCTAGCAAATGTGAATTTTTTCATGATTTAGGAACTGAACGGAATGGATTATGAGCACTCTGGGGAGTTTCGCGCGTTATTGTGGCAGCCCTGCCGCGAGTGGTGCGAATGTAGCAGCACCAGGGTTAAGTTGCGGAATTTACGATTTGAACATTGCACATTACCCGAGGTACAAATCATGTCTCACTAAATTAACACTGATAGAAATCTAGGTTTTGAATTTGCGTAATGATTCAAAAAGTTGATTTTATCTTGAATTACGATATTGCTCCCTCCAACACATGCATAGGTATGGATAGATAGTTGTATATATTTTACAATGTAATGATCTGGTTATTGGTTTCAAAATTGAGGGAAATTTTATGCATGTTTAAACAGCAAATTAGAAGTAGATATGGAATGGTTTATAATGCAAAATAATAGATATTTGTCAAACTAGGGAAGAGAGCGCTTCTTTTTCCGACTTGAGCTCGAAGGCAATTTAGACGAGAGTGGAAGAAGAGCTTTCCTCTCGTTTTTTTTACAACATGTTTCTAAAAACGATTTGCTCGGACCTTAAATACACTTTGACAACACCACTGACACGTTAAAAGTTAGGTTATTAGACGCAAGGCGGTGGAACAGGGTTACCAATGAACCAATCTTATCTAAATTTAAGGTCAAACATACGCGTCGAAGAACGAATCCTTTATATTTTAAAAAACCAGCAAATTCTGTATTCTTCATTTATTTTCATGTTCTTTATGTCCAACAACCTCCATCCGTCAAAATTTCATGGTTTTTTTACAGTGACTTGTACATATATTGCAATGTCAGATGAAGTACATTTCATAGGCTAAATACTAATATTTTCGTTGGGTTCGTTCACTACCATGAATTTTGTTTTGCAAATTCAAATTTGAATAAATTATTTCTTACATTTATTCTTATCGAAAAACAAAACAATTATTACTGTGATACTGTGTCTCTCATTCCCATGAACGACTACAGTAATGCAAATAATTCGTATATTTATTAATATGGTCATCTATAACATACTAAGTTCAAATAGAAAATAATTTTAGTATGTTATAGACCAGGGGTGGGCAACCTTTTGTATAACAGGGGCCAGAATAAGATTTACGTTTCGTACGCGGGCCGTAGTTGTTAATTGACACATTTTTGTTACTTAGGGTCTCACGGTCCACACTCCGATTCGTTACCACGATACCAAGAGCTACTTAAAATTTCAATTTTATAGGATTCAGTCCAGATCAATTCACGATTAATAATTTGATGTCAATATGATAGATGAGCCAATGTCAAGTAGTCCATATTATTTTGAATTATTTATTCGCAATCTCTAGAGGTTAATAAATTCCAACTTTACGTCAATTTACAAAACAGCACGTGAAAATAAAACGGCAGTATCTTTATGGGGACACCTATTTTTTCGTCGTAACTTCTGCACTTACTAAGCTCACGGTCGCTGCAGCATTACATCACTATTTCCTAATTCCATACAACTAGACTCATACACTAGGCTGGCGCCAGCGTCCGCAGCCAGTGGCGTCCGTGCCGGGGGCAACCCTCGCCGGGGGTGTCAGTGAACCTGGCAGCCAGGCCGGCGCCGCGACGGCAGTTACCACCGTCGCCGCTTGGCGTCGCCCCAGTCGTTACACAACAGCGACGCTGTCGACGCTCTAGATACTGCGTTGTATTGTTGAGGTGGGAGGGGAGGGGTGTGTAAGGATGTTTTGTTAATTAGATAATGATGTAATGTGATTTCGAAGTATGATTGCTGGATTTAAAGTTCTTGTAGTTGTATTCATAGTAAAACAAGGAGGTTAAAACCAGTGTTAAATAAGACTATTCATTGATGCTATTTAAACTTGATTCGAGCTTAAACCAGGTCTAAAGTCTTGAATATAAATGGTATATAATGAGTATGATATAGAGAAGAATGAAAAATGTTGTTCAAAAAGTGGGTGTGAGTCTACTCAATATTGAAGTAGGTTGTGCATAAATAAGTTCAAACAAATGATACAGGTGACAAACACGTTATTTTTCGCGCCGACATTGACACAATTACATATCTTTAAAGCGGTCGGAAATCATGTTTTTGCCGAACTAGTTCGACAAAAATTGCTAACATTTTATGGTTATATGTTGGCATCACTTAACTAGTTTTAGCTAACTTCTGACGCTAGATATGTCAAAGTATTACATTGCCTTAAAAATATTATGGCAATATATCTACAATTGAGTATTTGCAATACAAGGAAACAGAATATTTATGTATTTTAAACATATTTGTAAGTAATTATAATTGAATTTGCAGTGCAAAATCCAAATTAAAATATGCTGATTTTTTTGGTTATGATATTTGAAAATATAGACAGAATTGACATTCAAATATTGTGAAGTTAGCAACATAAAAAAATTCGCTGTCATTCAGAATGTGAGTAATAAATTAAATGTATTTATTAAATTTACATAAATGTTGGCGCGAAAAATCTTGTGTATCCCTCGGTTGGAAGCTTTTTTGCGAGTGCTCGTATTTGTAGGACGAGCCGTTTGTTTATTGCATAGCCTACTTCAATATTGTAAAGTTATTTCAGAATTTTAATATCATTTTTTTTTTCAAAATAATTGTAATACAACTCCTTATAATATTTATATTTTTGAAATTAAAAAAAAAACTATATCTAATGAGTTTAAAATTTATACAGGTTACTATTAAAAAAAAATAAAATTTGAGAACCATTGTTTGAATTTTCTATTTGTTATTTCTATTAAATGAGTCGCTTCTTCCTCGGCAATTTTTGTATATAACATTTTTATAAAGTCATTAGTTTGCCCAAAAGAGCGCTGATTGTTTTGAAGGAAACATCCTACGAACATGAATTCATCAATTCATCTATCCACATACAGACAGACATCATTAGAACATTCGGTGTTTTCTTGAAAATTTCGTCATCAATTTGCATCATGATTCTTGCACTTCTCTATGCTATGTATAATAAAATAAAAAAGTAAATAATTTATGGAATTCAATATTTTATTTTTAAAGACACTAGAAATATTAAATAAAGTTTTTTTCTACGACCACTCAGATATCTTCTTATTGTATGTTTGTTGTTGCTAGGGAAATGAGGTGCATTGCAAATATTAGGTTTGTTCCAAGTGGTCATTTCGGACATGTTTGTAACATGTTTGTGACAAATGTCAGCGCGCCTGCGAAAAATGTAAACAAATTAAGTTTGAAACATAGACTGGAACGGTGAATGGATTGAAGCGTATGTGCATGCTCATTTTTTGTTTTGACAGCTAACCTTAAATATAAATATAAATAAAGAAATTCATACATTTTTCGCCACAAAAAAAGAAATGAAGTTTATGTTTCAAAGTTAACTTGTTTACATTTTTCGCAGGCGCACTGAAATTTGTCACAAACATGTCACAAATATGTCAGAAATGACCACTTGGAACAAACCTATTGTGCGAAATGAATTTTTTTTGTGAGTACATTGCTACGATATTTATTTAGAATTGTCAAATATCTTAATAGTGAAAGCGGGGCAAATTTATTATTAAAATCAAATTCATTAGGAAATAATATCGTGGTTGTAGAAAAAGTATAGTGTACAACTCGTATGATTTGCCTGCGGCTTATGCTACAAACTTTTATACTCGTGGGAAATGAATACCATTCTATGCTCGTTGTACAATATACTATTAAGCCCAGAATCTGCAGGTGTCCTCCATACCCACACATAGGGACGCATAACTGAAAAAATCTGATGTGGCCAGCACAAAACCTCCCGCCCAATACTACTCTTAAATGGTACAACATGGTATTTGATGATACTGAAACATACCTTCTTATTTGTTTATTTTCTATTTATATTTGAGAATTTTAATTTTCTTTCGTATATTTATTTAATTTTTTGTCATATATTTCACTAAGAAAACAGCTTCACAATCACAATGACATGTGTCACATTACGTAAAAAATTGAAAATTTTTAAATGTTTTCATGGTGTAGGTACTAGGAATGCAAGATTTGTGAAATCTAATTTCTTTATATTTTATTATCTCTAAATCTAATGAAAATTAATAAAATTAGTGTAATCAAAACACATTTAAAATTAAATATTCTTCAACTTTCAAAATAACACAAATTATTGAAAAATGAAATTTAACCGTGTTTTTCACGAAAAACTGTTAAGGGCTTCAAGTAAACTGCTACTTCCGGTTGACCAATTTTATCCAAAATCTAATCAGCTCTTCATTTAAATATAAGAAGTAATAATTCACAAAATTGTATTTATTGGTACTATAGTATTTGAGTTATGCGGACGAAAAAATTGCCACAGACTACACACACACATACATACATACATACATACATACAGACATCATCGCGAAAATAGTAAAATCGTATTGTAGGGACCCTAAAACGTGCTTATTCATTTAAAACTCACTACCCAATTTTTTGACCAAAAACAATACCTCCCTTACCTAGAGGTAGGCGGGAGGTAAAAAACTATGGTTCAAAAGGACAACTATTTCAATTGTTAATTTGCTATACAGTATATACGATATTTATTGTAAAATATATAGAAATCACGGTCTCAAAGATGTTCTTAGAGAACCAACAGAGCAAAGTTAAAAGTGGAGGGAATCGAACCGAGAAACTCATGATTCCTCTATTTGAATTCAAATAATCATACTGTAGCACGGCGGGCTGTGACTGAAACTTAAGGGTTGACAAACAAACACAACACTTTTAATATTGATAAAAAATTATATTTAATTAAATGATAAAACTATGCATTGAACAGAATAGAAACAAATTACAAATATTACAATGACGACAACGAATGAATATGCTTAAATAGTTACAGTTACCAAAACATTTTTATTACAAATTTTACTTAAAGTTCTACATTTTGTAGAGCACTGCAGACGTGAGAATACGTCTGCTCTGTTTAAAAATCTAAGACCAACTCTGCTCTTGTGCTGGCCAAACACACGCATCTACCTCATAAGCGGGTACGCGGGGCAGGGACTCTCTCGAGGACCAACACAAAGATTGCATAAAAAACTAGAACACTTAAAATTACGTAAAAACTAAAACCTAATCTAGAGTTCGACCAGACCTCTCCGTAAATCTGTCAACCCCAGATGGCATCTCAAGCCGATATTTCAGAATATTTGCCGCGATAAACTCAAATGACTATGATAACTAAAATTCTAACAAACATGTGTAGCAATAAATTAAACTCATAACTCCTCTCAAGACGATTTTCGATGCATTTAAGTCCAAACGCAGTTTGAATCTTGATATTTTAAAATCGTTTTGACAGTAAAAACAATTAATCGTATTCTGAATGTTCTCCTTGACTTTACGTTGACGTTTAGTTAGAGAGTTAGACCAATCAGAATTAAGGAAAACACGTTAAATTTGCTACCAATGCAACTGTAACTGTAACAGGTCGTAAACCTAGTTAAACTACAAATAATTCACCCTTCTTTTGTTGTTTCATGCAGAGAGCAATATTTTACAACCCCAAACAGTTTTCTCTATTATCGACCATCTTCTTAATTCCCTGTATCTCAATTAAATCCCTATATCCATGCATCAGTGACCTTGAATCCATTCCCCTCTAATCCAGACCTCCCCTCTTAGGTTGACCAGATCCAGGATATAGTTTATACCCATCCCAACCCCTGCCACTCTTACAGACGAAGCTTCGCAGTAGTTCTGCAAATAAAAATGTTCACCCGCGGTCCCTGCGGCCCGATAAATTATGACGTACACGCTTGTTACTGTTGGCGAGAGTCATCGTGCCGCCAGAGCACTGCTGCTGCCATCTATGAGCGCTGGCCGGACTTTCGATATCGCTTTTCAGGTTATACAGGGTGTAACATAAATAAGTACATTAAATTTAACCAGTTATAGAACTCGTCGAGAGGAACAATATTTCTTAATAACTTTTTTTCCTAACTCATCTATTTTCCGAGTTAAAATTCATTAAAGATTTATTACAAATTAACTTACCCGCTAATGGAAAACAAATGCCTATTGATACATTCCAAAATTAAAAGAACTGAAGTTAGCTTCAATGGCTTCAAGTAGTTTTCGTGTTATCAGCCAGATGGCGCTAATGTATACGCTGTCAACTAAATCTGTTAAAAATTGTATTTTCCAATAATAGAAAGTTTTTTAAACGATATTGAAGTTGAAGAACAAATTCCAGTGAGAATCCATCCGAAATTACGTAAGTAATAACTGTTAATTTATTAGCAAATTTCAACTTAACCTTAATGTTCAAATAATTAATAATACTTTTTTCAGCATACAGAAGCAAAAGCAAATATTTTCCTGTGCAATGAAGTCACAATAAATGTTCAAAGTGTTCACTGTTGTTGTCAATACAACACTGAAGACGTCGATAAAATGATTCCCCTACTTTTAATAGCATCTCCCTATTGTTGCGTATGCTTGTAGCTGCATTTTCCACTCGTTCCCGCAATTCTTCTATCATATTAATAGAAGCCGAATACACCAAGTTCTTCATGCAGCACCACAAAGATTTGGAAAACGCTCCAAATAAATTTGACGGGCTTGAACTGCGTTTCCCTGAGCTTCACCATAAGGCAGCACAATGTCAGTCAACTCACTATTCGTAAAATCACCCATTTTTATAATTATAACTTGTAATTATTATTAATCGATTTGACTATATCACCTTCAAAGTAATAATCTGGACTAAACCTGAAGTTGGCCGCAAAATTTCAACTTTATTCTGCGTGGTACCAACCATTTAATGGAAAATATGTTTTTCTTAGTTTTGGTTTTGTGCAATGGAATAATAAAAATAGATAGTTTCCTATATTTTCCTGCCTTCTTATTAGGCTCTCGTCTATCGGGCAATGTATATTAAATAAATAAATAATTTATCTGATCTTATTGTATTTGTCCAAATACCAATTTTTCCGCAACTAACTTCTGGGGACTATTCGCCACCTGGTGGATAAATTTTAAACTACTATAGGGTCAACGCCCATTACAAGACGCGTTTGACAGTGTTCATAAAAGTTATTTTTACGTAGCTATTTAGTGTATTATTATTATGTTTAATCCATTTTTCATTATTTCTTCTTATCATATTAAATTTGATTTGTGGTATAATGCGTTTTACAATCAAGAAAGAAAAATACACAACAGTGACTGCTATGTATGTAGCTGCCATTCTTGTACTGGTTCAAGTTTATTTTACCAGAAAAGGATGCAAGTAAGGTGCAAATAATAAACAAATATGAAGAAATTGAATTGGAAGATAAAAAAGCCACATAGATAAAGCAAATTCAAACTGCAAAAACCTGTTACTGAGCATATGAGAATTATGTTCTCTGTTACCAAGTTTATTGTGTATGTGGTACATGCACAAGATTATTTATTTAATGTTATTTTTTGGTGAATCATGAATATTATAGTAAGTACACTGCTGACGCCATCCGCCATCCGCAAATAGTCAAAATGTATTTGAATAAGTTGACAAGTGACATTTGTCAACATCAATATCAATAATGTCATTACTATTGCCATGGATACTGCTACTGGATCAAATTATGAAAATACCCGAACGACTCGTCATTTTGTGGGGTGGTAAAAATGCGAAAAAAAATGCGATTTAGAAGAAAAAGTTATTAAGAAATATTGTTCCTCTCGACGAGTTCTATAACTGGTTAAATTTAATGTACTTATTTATGTTACACCCTGTATATGGCCCCATATGCGAATATGTGAATGTTGAGTTTTGTTTTATAGGAATTACTAGCCTTATGGCTCTATGTGCGAAGGCAGAGGTAATTTATTCTTTTATTTTTGGAGCGTCGATAGTCCTGTTGAATTTGTGCTGTCAAATAATAGCGAAAAATTGTTTCTGTGCTTCATTACTGATAAGTGATAAGTCTTCTGTTTAAAAACTTTTTATCGGAACGTGACTTTTGTGAACTTGACATTGGATATATGTACGGGGAGTATTTTTTATCAGTATACATAGGGATGTGTCATTACCATAGTTACAGTTAAAGTGATTGACAGCAATGTATTAACGCGTTTTTTTATGAGTAAACATAGGGATAATTTATATTGATTATAAATAATAGTTAATCATAATGAAACAAACAATGCAAGTTTAAACAAATAAGAAATTAGTTTTAATTGCTTTAATACTTAATAAATTACATTAAATTGATAGGAATTAGAATTTGTAATTACTGTAAGTTATCCCTGTGTTTACTCAATAGTTATATCACGAGTGCTAAGAATTTAATCGATTAAATTTGACATGTCTAGCTTATGCAAAAAAATTTGCTTAAAAAGTGTTTGAGTACATAATAATTTGAAAAAATCACGAGACCATAGATCGAGGGATTTTATCTTAAATTATTATGTACGTAACACTTTTTAAAAGCAAAATTTTATAAATAAACTACACACTAAATTTAATCGATTCAATTCTTTAGCACGAGGGATTTATGTCAAGATTATTTCATGAATTTATAACATAAACATTAATACTTGCCGAAGAAATTGTACTAAAATGTTGATTTTGACACATTTTCATATAAATAAATCGGTACACACATAAACAAAAAGCACCATAAAATTTTGTTGTTACATTGTAACTATAGCAAATTGCTTGTTTTTCTTTTTACTTGTCAAATAAATATTAAAAATTTGTAAATAAAAATAGCTTGTATTGAATAATTCAGCATGTTTAAAGATATAGAATACCAGTAAAGATAAAGAACATGTAAGTATCTTGCTTCTGCAACTAATTAACCGGCTAAATATGCCTTCAAAATGTTAAAAATTTGCATATAAAAGCTAGCTTCAATTTAATCGCAAATAAACAGCATGATGCTGTTTAATCACTTATCTAAAATGCACATCAATGGAAAATGAGACATGATAGGTCAAATTTGTTATGAATGAAATAATCATAATAAAAAACGCTTTAATACTTGTTATCAATCATTTTAATTGTAACTACGGTAATGACACATCCCCATGTATACTGATTAAAAAAAACTCCCGGTATTTGAAACAATAGCGCACAATATAATCTTTCAACCTCAAAAATTCTCAAAGGAAGGCAACTGGTGATGGTTGATCACGTCAAAGATGTAAAACAATTTCCAAAATCGAGAAAAAGTTATTTGAAAACAGCGAAAATGATAAGAAACAGTAACTTTAACACCTTAATTTTAGAACATTGTGCAGCGCTAAAATCGAAGTTAAAACTCTTCTCTTAAAACATCAAAAAACAGAGTTCGTGGTACCATTCATTATGTCTAATATTTATAACTTCAATCATAAATAAAAATCTAAATTTAATTAAAATTTAATTGCATTTATAAACCTGGGAATAAAGTAATAGAATTCTTAAAATTTATACTGAAATTCTTAATTTGTGAAAACAAATCGGCAAACATTGAACCGCTCCATACAAATCGCATAATTTAACGAATTTATTCCCCTGGAGTAGTGAAGGGACACACTTACTCACACACACACACACACCATGTGTATAGTGTAATGTGTAATGGATGCGTCTGGATCCCGCACCCGGAGTACGAAGTCCGGGCGCCGCTCCAGTTAATTGCTCGCACTCATTTATAATTGAATGGGTATGATTTATTTTTGACCAGCACTAGTAACCAGCTTGCTGTTGGTTTGGTACTGCTGCGGAATTATAAACGTCTGTACTTTGAGACGATTGAGAAATGATTTATGGTGTTAAATGAAGATTAGTAAATTATTTAGCTTAAGTTTGAAACAGCTTTGGAATCTAAGTTCAAGGTTAGGATTCCCTACATTATTTGGTATGTAAAATATATAGGTACAGCATTAAATGTAACCAGTGAAAAACTCGCTGAGAATATTATATTCTATAAAACTGTTGAAAATGTCAAACTCAAATAAATCAAATTCAAACAAACAGACGTAACCATAGTAACCAAATCAAGATACTTCATATATCGCGCTAATATGCGGCTCTGATTCGTCGAAATTATTATTATGGAATGATATTTGTTCCAATACAGGTTTTAGTTGTAGAATCTGTAGTTTCCAAAACAGTGTTTATGGAAACAATATTTCTTAAAACCTTCTTTTTCTAATTTTTTTAAAGAGTTGTTAATGTTATAAAATTGATTACCTGTAATGTAATAAATATGATGCTGCCAAATGCCAAAATTTTCAGAACTGAAGCTAGCTTCATACAGTATTCGTTTCATCAGCTATAAATGGCGGAAGTGAAGATATGGCAGACTACATCTATATCTGTTACTACGTTAAATTATAACCTAAAAATTTTATTTTTGAAATAAAAATTTATTCAAACAATAACAAAGCTGAAGAACAAATCCCAATGATTCGTCATTATTATACTGATTATTTTTTATTGTTTCTTAAAACCAATGATATGCTTCATTATATGTCACTTGTCTGTATTTTATCCAATCATGTCATTATTATACTGAGAATAATGCTCTTGTGATTATTCCCGGGAATATTCTCTGTAGCTTTTTTGTTTTTGTTGACAAATGGCAGATGTCAGATAGTTATCATCAACACAAGTAAAAAATGAGCAAAATAGATAGATTTAGTGGCGTGCCTGATGAAGAAATAAAAAATAATCTGATTAAATTTATAACTCGAGAGTTCGACAAATTAGAAAATAATTCTCCAGTATCTTTCTCAAACTTGTTGCCATCTGACAATAGCCACTACCTTACGGACTTTTGTAGCTATGATGATGGGCAATTATGATAACAATAACGTAACGGTCGGACATTTAAGTTATTTAAAAATATTGTTGTTCTTGGCAAGTTCTATCAGTGGTTAAATGTACTTATTTCATTACACCTATGTTTGATTAAGTTTTTGATGCACTACTACAATTCTGATTTTTTCTTGTGCTTTCTCATAACCCGAGCGAGTTTTATTAAAACTATTACATCTTCTAACGTTCCATTTCCAGTTTCTCTTGCCAGTGCCCTCTGCAGTAAATTCATGAAATATTAACAGACTCATTTTCGGAAACATCGCAACGAAAGAAACAGTAGTTGAAGGTGCTAAATATTCCGAGGGAAGTTGAAACATAAACTTGCCGCCATTTGTTTATTTATTCACGTAACGCCGTTACCATGACAACAAGCAGCTGCCACGAGACACAGACGTAATAAAACTACACACTGGAACAAAATGCTCAAATGCCAGGTCGGGAGCGAAATGGATCGTGCAGGAGATGAAACTATTGTTTATTGTGTATGCTTAACTTAGTATTTTGACAATAGTATACAAATGAATAGAGAGAATTCAAATAAATTATACATGACTCAAGTTTAACAAAAGAATAGATATTTCTATTATTTATTTGTTATTTAAAATATATAATTTAGTTTTTCCGGAATCGATACTAAAGTACACGATATTATTACGCGAAATTAGCCAAAATAGTAGCTAAAGTTAAACTTTACACTCTTATGTCAAAATTTTACTTCACAGACTTTTATGTCAAACTTGAATTACAAATCTAAAATAACAAATAAATTAATCTATAATACTAAAGATTAATTTATTTTTTAGTTACCTTTGACAATAATTTATCGGATTTAATGCAGATCATATGCAGACTACGTCTAAGAACAAATAAAAAATTTATGAAAATTATAACCAAATTTGATACTTTGACAGTACTTTTGTTATCACAGCCATCTCCGTCTCAGCAACTCAATGACATTTTGCAAATACATAACGCTATTTATTTATGTTTTTAATTAGTAATTTAATGAGTTCGGAAAAAAATATATTATGTATACCTCGGCACTAAAGTATTTTTTATTACTCATACGGTTTGATAAAAAAAAATACTGTTATGAAGTTTTTCCAAATAGATCCGATTACGTAATTGCAAAAAATAGCTATTTAAGTAACAAGGAATGTAAGTACATCTTTACATTCGAGGAAGTTGTACTAGGCCGAGGCGTACGCCGAGGTCCTAGTAACTTGCGAGGATGTTAAGATGTATGTACATTCCGTGTTACTTATTATATTTTTCGCGCTACTGAAAAATTAGGCTTAAGTTTTCAAAAAATATAGCCCGATTGACATCTGTCATCAACATTATTCTTCTTTTACTATATTTTTCAATCCAAGCTACCTGTGTTTGTTGCTATGTTACTATATTAAACAGTAAAAAGAAAACAAACCATTCTGTTGACGTTTATTTAAAAATTGGTGTATTGTTGGTATTGAGAATGATTAAAATAAAAAATGGATATTGACGAGGCTGCTAGAGTTGCTTTATTAACTTGTTTACCTGAAAAATCAGGTTAAAAATCTTATTCCCTTAAAAATTAAATATTTAAAATATCCAAGTAGTCGGTGATTATTTTCCTAGGAATGTAAGTGAAATGATTAAGTTCCGTCGTCAAGGAAAAATTATAAACATATAAAAGGTAACTTACATACATAGTAACTATGGTTGCAATACATACTTACAATACAAGTAGCGCGAAAAAGTTATTATTTACTTATTAAAGAGGGAGAGACAATGGGTGGTAATTAAGTAGATGAAAAATTATTTTTTGCAATACCGGTTCTGTAAGTTACCCATTAATAACAAAATTTAAACACAGTAAGTGGAACTTTTATTGCACAATTGGTTTCCATGGTTACATCATTTACTTACCGTCCACGGTGGATGGTAAGTGAAACTTACCGTTCATGGTGGACGGTAAGTAAATATATATCATTCAAATTTTATTTCTAACCTCAATCTGTCAGCTGTTAATTTTGATACCTATTTTTCCATTTCTTATATTTACGCAGGTATTGCAAGAAATAACTTACTAACCTCGAACTGTAAGTGATAGTTTTTAGGTCGAGAATGTAGTTTGGGATGTCGAGACTCGTAGGGTCGAGATTTCCTAAACATTCGATGGTACGTAATATACTATTATCTAACACCTCTCAATAAATGCTCTATAACTATGGAGATTTTAAACAAGGAAAGTAACATTACCCACTAGTGGGTATAATTTTGAAAAATATCACTAGTGAGTAATTTTCTATTTATAACAATAATAATAACACACAACACTTTGGTAACTACTTCTATTGTCATTTTAATTTAAAAATATAAAGCATATGTCAGTGTCAAATAATATTTCTTTAATAAATTTTGTATTTATTAGAAGATATTAGATAAAACGTTATACTTCACACGGGGGCAAAGTAGAATTACCCATTCGATAAAATTAACACACTCTTTCTCGTAGGTAATTCCTTACTTTGCCCACTTATAAAAAGAATAACTATTTTTTAGCCCTAATTATGTGGAAAGTGGTGCACTTTTCACCATCTTATCCTGGGGTACCATTTTGGTGTGTTTTTTCAATCCCTTAATTATAATTCGTGAAGAATATATGCTCTAATTATTATTACCTACTAGTTATAGAAATATGTATTTATCCAACACCTCTCAATAAATGCTTTATAATTATGGCGATTTTAAACAAGCAAAGTAACAGATTATCCACTAGTGGGTATAATTTTGAGAAAAGCCACTAGTAAGTATTTTTTTATTTATGACAATAATAATAACACACAACACCTTGGTAACTACTTCGATTGACATTTTAATTTAAAAATTTAAAGCATATGTCACTGTCAGATAATATTTCTTTAAAAAATTTTTCATTTATTAAGAAGTGTTGGATAAAACGTTATACTTCACACGTGGGCAAAGTGGAATTATCCACTCGGTAAAATTATCACACTCAGGCTTCAGCTTCGTTCTAAAATTTCTCTCGTGGGTAATTCCTTACTTTGCCCACTTGTAAAGTAAATAACTATTATTGAAACTATGTCGAATAATTGCTAACTTTACATAACTTCACCAAGGATGTTAATATCACAATAAAAGGGTTCCTTTATAATGTTCTCCAACACAAAGCACCAGTTAGTTTCTTTTCTATTCCTACCCTCCTCCTGTCCTGTAAGTATTTTGAATGATCATGAAGAGCGCCCTCACATTCGGGTCGAGTTGTCCACGTTCGCCTCACTCCGCACACAGCCCCTCGCTCCCTTCTCCGGCAACGAGCAGCGCTGACAAATGATTTCACGGATAATTTGTTTTCCTTATGGGCTGAAACGCGGCGTGGGGACGATTGATTACATGACAACAGTACACTGCATTGTGCTGTGGCCGAAGGACCGCTGGAGACGGATACATGGATACGAACTGAGTAGATATTTCTGTATTTTGTTATTTAGGGGAGAGATGTCAGGATGCCAGTTGGTTCCAAGTCATTTTTAAATCTGAATGGCAGGCGAGCGATCCTGACTTATTTTCGATTGGATATTTGATAGGTAAAAATCTGGTGTGGTTAATACATGACTTTTCAATATACAGGCTGGTCCATCGGTCTGTATTTTTTATTTTCTGCGATTATTATAAATATTACGGAAAATTTTTTAAGACAAAGTTTATTTTACATTAAAATGCTCTTGTATCTGCAGTATAAGTTTTTCTATCGCGTGTTTTAAATGGAACATTCTATAGTTTTTTGTAAAATTTGAAAGACCTTTTGTTTTTCATTAAAATAGTTCTTATTCATTATAGTCCTAAAATGATCAGTACATAAACTATTCACGTTCTTATTATTAAAGAATCGTACACAGAAAGAATGCAATGAATGTGTTTAAACAATCAGATTAGTTGCTTGTCAGATCTTAAATAATTATTATTTGCTTTTTCATCCAGTTTATCAGCTTTTTTGTTATATTTTATTAAGTTTGTTGAATTGATGTTGAATTCGAACATTTTTTATTAATTTATTTATTGCTTTTATTTCATATGGCACACTTTCCATCTATGATTCTTCATTAATAAAAACATGAATAGTTCCTGTACTGTTCATTTTAGGACTATAATGAATAAGAACTGTTTTAAAGAAAAACAATTGCCGATCTCGGTGGTGTAGTGGCTATGTCGCTAGCCTAGCACGCCAGAGGTCGTGGGTTCGAATCCCACTGAAGAGCATTGGCGTTTGTGTTGTTCATATAAATTCATAATCATCTACTCATGAGGCGGCATATGACCATAGTAGTTAGTCCGCCTCTCATCTTCATAATTAAAAAAAAAAAAAAGAAAAACAAATGTTCTTTAAAATTTTGCAAAAATATACGGTTAGTTTTAAAATAATAGCATAAAATGAAAAATACAGACCAATGGACCACCCTGTATATATATTATAAACCTGCATTACATTGTTTATAATATCTACACTTGACAAATGTTTGACGTTGAATAGTTATTTACATTATACGTGCGGTAAGTTTAGTTTTACAGCGCGAAGTTTTGTATTGAAGCACGACGCGCAGCGGAGTGCTTTAATAAAACTGAGCGATGTATAATAAACTTAACGCACACATAATGTATTACATTTTCTGACCGATATACCTACTCCTTGAAAAGAAAAATTTCCATTTATAACCTAAAAATATGACTATTTAATAATTCCCGCATAGACTACATGAGCGATTCAAATGTTACCTACCTTTCTCGATATTCTGTATTACAATTCATTTAATATAATTAAAATAAAATAAATCACCAATTCTCATCAATCCAATCAATCAGTTTTATCTTTTGACATTTTATTAGTTATGTCACATTTACCAACTGTGAAATATCTGTACTTAGTTAGGATAAGTGTTAAGAGATGGCGCTGCTAGCAAATGTCATTTTTATATAAAAATTTTTAGTTTTATTTATTTCTATGTAACTTTATTTAACGATTTTTGCGGTAACTAGAGTTTTTAAAATCATTCTTTATTATTACAAAGTTACTTTTTATTTTAATGGCATCAAAAAGCTAAAAAATATCGGTGCGCGTTCCCGCACCGCGGTGTTTCAAAAATCATGAATACTGTAAAATCGTAGTTACCGCAAACCTAAATGATGGTTGTTTGTTATGTTTACAGTTCAGGAGGCCAGAAAATATGTTTCGATTAGTTGTGTGAGTGTTTGTCATCGTAACAAACTACGGTTATTTAAATAAATATACAAGAAAATTACAACCAATATTTTTATTCTAAATATTATTGCTCCTTTAATAGTTATTTACATTTGTACAACAATTTTTGTATAAAACTAATATTTAACACATTCTATCTACCATATGAGCTAATATGCGACAATTCATGAAATTCTGTTTGATATTATGTTCATAATTCTGTCCAGAATTCTGTCCTGCTAATCATTTTCTATTATATTACTATCGTTAAAGGACGTATCTACATCGTAAATTAGTAATAGCATAGGTATCTTAAAATGTTTTCTATATCTACATTTTAATGGTATTACACAGTAAAAATTTATTGTCAAACAAAAACAAAGTTTTTAGTATTTTAGTCCCAGACGATCCACCGTTAATTTTTGTTAATTTAATAAGTTACAAATTTGTTAGCAGTAACAAATTATTTTTGTGTATTTCCTAACGAAATATATTTGTGACTATTTTCCTCATAAAATTTAATCCAATCAGAATTCTGACATTTCTGAATGTTGTCCAATCAACGTAGAATTACACGATAATTTTGCACTAGTGCGATACCCGAATATTTATAATAATTGTAAACACAATGAGGAATAGTTTAATATGAGGTATATAGCAAGCATCGTGCGAAATGAATTTGTTTTGTGAGTATTTCAATACACGTCAGCTCATTTCAGTACAGGTGCCATTGCTAGTACACTTATTTAGAATTGTCAGATATTGGAATGGTGAAAGCGGGACAAATTTATTATTAAAATTAAGTTAATTAGGAAATAATGTCGTTGTCGTAGAAAAAGTTTAGTGTACAACTCGCATGGAATACCCATTTCATACTCGTAGGAAATAAGTACCATTCCATGCTCGTTGTACAATTAGTATATTACAATACGAGTAAAGAAACTAAGAATTTCGCTCACGCATGTGTCAGTTTTGAACACGAGGCATTAGTCGAGTGGGCAAAGACACGTAAGTCAGCGAATTCGTTTCTTCACGAGTGTTGTACAACGTTTTGTTCAATTCTGCTACTGTAAGTACGCGCTCCCATCCTTGTGGTTCACATACTCAATCCCGTTGCCGTAGGAATGAGATGAGTAGACGAAACCGGTTTCGAACTCTGTCTCCAAGTAAGAAACCAGTTTTAATAGCAGGATTGAACAAATACTATTTTTTCACGACATGGTAAGAAACCCCAACGTTCTTCTCCCGAAATAGTGAGGAAAATGTGTTGTTCTTCTCTAGTGAGGAAAATGTGTTGTTCTTCTCTAGTGAGGAAAATATAGAAGTGTTACCAATATGAATATTATTTACAAAGAAAATATAATAAAAATTATAAATAAATTCCTAATTTTATTGAAAATCCTTATTTTAGTGATATACATACTTTAAATTATCTTACAATTATGTCTTATATTTTTCTGTTTCTTATTAAATCACAATTTGATATGAAATATATTTAAGATTGGTCCATTGGCAACACTGCTACACCGGCTTGTGTCTGATAACCTAACTTATAACGTGTCAGTTTGTCAGTTGTGTTCTCAAAGTGTATTTTAGGTCAGAGCAAATCGTTTTTAGAAACATGTCGTGAAAAAATGTTGTGTCTAACACGAGAGGAAAGCTCTTCTTCCCCTCTCGTTCGAAATGCCTCACTCGCTGCGCTTATGAGGCAAACATCGAACTCGAGGGGGAAAAACAAGCGCTTTCCTCTCTAGTTTGACAAATAACTATTAATAGTCATATTTGATTATTTTTGACCCAGGGCCAAGAAAGATTGCAGACGCCTGTCCTAGATATAACAAAGCGTAACATTTGAAAATTGTCGGAGGAAGAAGGTAAAATGCGATGAAAACAACCGGAACTATCTAATCTTGTTACATTGAAAGTTATTCCCCCAGCGAGCAACATGTAGAATCTTTGAAACATCACCTTTCACCTTTATTCAAATAAAGAAACTCGTCGCAAGTCGAAATAAAACTTTATCCGATCATTTCCATACATTAGCGGAGACGGAGACGAAGCGACCGCGGCATCCTAATACTTCCAGTCGCAGCCTTCCAATATTCCGACAACCGACATATAAATCCATCAAAAATAACGCAAAAAGCCGCGTTCATTCATATTCCAACGTCGTGCGGCTGCATGCGCCGCCGCCGTGACGCCCCCGGCATTCTTATGCCACTGCTGTTTTAAGGAAGGTATTAGCGATAGCTGCGAAGAATAATGATTCTTAATTTTCATTTCAGCCCGGGTATACTCCCGGTATAGTCCGTGTCCGCGGACGTGAGGCGAAACCTAAACGGCCGCGTTCTTTTTTCGCACTTTTCTAACTTGCGCCATTTGTTAAGTTCGAAATTCAATAAGCTGTACTAAGTTGTCACGGTGACATGATCGCTGGGGTGAGTTATGGCGACGCTGGCGACGCACTGGGGCGCCGAGCGCCGCCCTGACACGACGCCCAATGAACGAACTACAAAGAACTACACTACACAGAGATGTTTCACTTTCCTACTTTAGACTTTTCAGTTAAATGAAATTATTGCGCAGCAAAAGTGACTGTCAAAAGGAAAGGAAAGAAAAGAAATAGAGGAGGGTACGGTACGGCATTTTTATGCATACATGGGAATTATAATCTTTCATAGGTGCTCCCTAAATTACACTTGACACAAATTATACCGTGTGTCCTACGTAAATGTTGGCATAGGCAGTTAACATGTAAAATCAGTTTTTTGTAAATAAAAAGTGTTCGGCAAAAAATTATGCATCCAAATGTTATATAACAATACTGCCAATATCCCTAATCTTATTTAATACAGATTAATTTATTTTGATACCGCAATTTAATGAAATTCATATTAATAATTCCTAATTTTCCGACTACTCTTTTTATTGCTACTGACGTATAGTGCTTACAATTTGTTTTAAATATTTTAATCTGTCACTGTCAATTTCTGGCGATGGAAACCATTCGGCGTTCATTCCCGTGATGTATTTAGATATTTGTCTTGCACTGCGCCCCCATAATACATTCTAATAATATTTACACGGTTCTCGACATTTAATGTATTCATGAGGACAGGGACAGATTAAAATATTTAAAACAAATTGCAAGCACTATACGTCAGTAGCAATAAAAACAGTAAGCGGAAAATTACGAATTATTATTATTAATTTCATTAAATTACGGTATCGGTATATTGGAAGTATTGTGATATAAAATTTGGATGCATAATTTTTTGCCGGGCACTTTTTATTTACAAAAAATTGATTTTACATGTTAAATGCCTATATATATTTTTTGCGCCGCCGTCCGATATTGACACAATTACATATCTCTAAAGCGGTCGGAAATCATGTTTTTGTCGAACTAGTTCGACAAAAATTGCTAACTTTTTATGTTTATATGTTGGCATCACTTCACTAATTTTAGCTAACTTCTGACGCTAGAAATGTCAAAGTATTACATTGACATAAAAATATTATGGCAATATATCTACAATTGAGTATTTGCAATACAAGAAAACAGAATATTTATGATTTTAAACATATTTGTAAGTAAATATAATTGAATTTGCAGTGTCAAATCCAAATAAAAATATGATTATGATATTGGAAAATAAACATAATTGACATTCAAATATTGTGAAATTAGCAACATTAAAAAATTCCCTATCCTTAAGAAAATGAGTAATAAATTAAATTTATATATTAAATTTACATAAATGTTGGCGCGAAAAATCTTGTGTATCCCTCGGTTGGAAACTATTTTGCGAGTGCTCGTATTTGTAGAACTCGCCTACGGCTCGTCCTATCAAAATAAACTCGCACTCTTAAAATAGCAGTTTCCAACCTTGTGATACAAATAACTATAACATTGACAAACTGTCTTGCATTTTAACTGGAACAGTGCGGTAATATAGCTAATATCTATAGTAACAGAAAAGGAAATGTTTTATGTCAGCTTAAACTCACGATATAAAAGAAATCAAAATTTTATGAGAGACCCCAATCGGTCAGTACATATTCTGTAGTGTTCATAGAATATATTTTCACTTTATCTGTTAAAATGCATGTTTCATTCCCCACAAGTGAGTATTCTAAAATAATTATCTACATTTTTAAATCTATGCTAAAACAAGGATATATTAAGCAGAGTAACTATTTAATTCGGAATTATTTTGAAGCGATCACTTTATATATGTTAATGGTTAGAATTTAAAATTCATACAGACATTTAAATACATGGCATACGTAACCACTAATGACGGTATTCGAAGCAAATCTCGCTCTTTGCAGCATTACGAGAATTTAAAATAACTTAGATACTGAAGCAAGATATAAAACTCGATTAACGTGGGATTAAATACAGATTAGCTATCAACACGGCCATGACTACAAATTGTGGGAAAGGGGCGCGGAGCGGGGCGTGGAGTGAAGGGTGGTTCAGGGCCGTGCGCCGTGAAAGGAAAATCCCGGAAAATAAACAAGGAAATACGGTCCTAGACCTTGTCCTCGACCTGACCCTTCAGCATGAGTTTGGGAGTACGGTTAGTGCACACCGCAAAACCCAGTATATTATTATCCTTGCTTAAATTTATTTATTTGAAATCGGCACTGAAGTGCTCAAAAATCGTTATTAAAAGCTCAGAAATCGTCACTAAAGTAACTCATTATACGACGATTTTGAGCAACACAGTTGGCAACCGTTAAATAGTTATTGTACAAGTAGGATAATTTGGCAAATATATTCACGTACTATAGTAAATTTGGACGTAACATGAAACAAAATTTGCAAGAAGAATTAACTAATTAATTCCGATGACGAAATTGAGGACAAAACACTTAATTTTGAGTGTTATTTGCGATAACTTCACTGTTCAAGGTTGGCAACACTGACTGTCAGTTTCAATTGACAAATGACAGATGTATAAACTTAACTTATATTGTAATTTTTTTACAGTTTTTTCGAATTTTAGATTTCAAATAAAACTTAATATGTACCTCGGCACTGAAGTTCCTTTTTATCACTCACATGGTTTATTTTCCTCGGCCCTACGGCCCTCGCCAACTAAATTCCATATTCGGGATAAGAAATTAAATTTGTTGAAATTAAAAAAAATAAATATTTTTTTTACAATCGTTTAGTTTAATTTGATGTTGTGTGCTCACTCAAAAGAGTAGCCATAACATAGGTTCAAGAAAAATAATATTTGTTAAAACATTTTATAAAAATTATAAATTATTTTTATCAGGTTTCATTAAATTTAGTAGGTTATGTTTATGTTTATGGCAGTGTAAAATAATCATTACTTAACTTAATGTTTAGATAATAAATGTGATAACTGTTAGAATGTAGCAGAACATGCAACAATCAAATTAAAGCGTTTCACTGGAAACAATAAAAACTTTTAAAACAATGTATTCATTCCATTTCTGGGTCGTAAAATCCGGAAATATTGGTAATTCTAGTTTTGTGTCACTGAAATACATTCCCTGTTATTATATTATACCAAGGCTAATATAATTTATTTGCATTTTTATTTCTGTTTTAATACATTTACATTTTTAAGATATTTTTTGTTTAATTTATATTTTATTATCTGGAATATTGAAATAGAGATAAAGAAAATGCTAGCCTAAATTGTTTTTCACTCTTTAAAATATCTGTAGGTTTTTCATATTCTCCTATACTTCTATACTGTAACTAAATATTCGTACATACAAGTGCATTATGATCTACAATATTATGTAGGTTAGAATTAGTGGAAACTGTACTACATTTATTATTATTACTTTATTTAATTCATGTTTTAGCTTAGAATTTTTCTATTACAGGTACAATAGTTAAACAACTCAATAATTGGTTGAATATATAATATAATAAACTGTACTACATAGTAGGAAGACATATCTCAAAATGCGGTTTAAAATTGTATTCGAAGCATGAGACGAAGAGCAGAAGTTGATATTTATACAAGAAGTAGACATGAAAAGTACTAACTTTTGTTTTGGAATTAAAAAATTTTTTAAATTATTTTAATACATTGTAGTTTTTCAATTAAATGATAAATGTTGTGTTATTTTATACATGTTTCTTTACTTCTTGCAATAAATTAATTATAAAAATCATAAAATTATACCGAAAATCTAATTACTTTGTCAAATAATCTCAAAGTGATACAATAATATGTCCAGCATTGTAGAGTAGCGTTGACAACTTTTATACTTTAAACATTTTTCTATTTTTATCACAATTTACCTATTTTGGCTGTTGAACTCATATTTTGCGCGTTTACCAGCCGTCAAGGTTCTACTTCCAAAGATGTTAGTGATGGGGGAACCATCGGGGTAAAGTTAAAATGACAATTTGCGGTGGGGAGAACCAAACTGAGGACCTCATACTTTATAATGTGCTAGCACTTCAGAATTTTTATAGTTACTATTTTCAAATTTGGAAAAAGTGCAATTTTAGTAGCAAAATTTTAAATTCAAAATGTACAGGTACTACTACCCATCTCCGAAGTCACTCTTCTAAGTTACTTATTTTAGTTAGTCGATCTATAGCATAAGTGGCTAGTTGAAACGTTACAGGGTGATTCATATCATACGGCAAAAATTGAAAGTGTACCAGGGTAGGGGGACGGGGTCAAAATAATGCTAAAATAAACTTTTGACAAATGAATGTTCTTTTAAATTTACACCCACCTACTGAATATAGCTGAAAATAATTGTTTTAATATGAAAATTTGTTATTTTAATTTAATATTATGCATCTAACAAAAAATTATTGCAAAAGCGATGAATTGTTGAAATTTTTTTGATTAATGAAACTTATTCCATAAACTATAATCATGGCTTTTATTCCTCGTTACGGAAAGTACGTATGAACTATTTTGTACTTAACATATTTTGACGTTTAATGAATTAACCATTAAATGAATTTCTACGGCAACCGATTTTCTAGTTCTGTTTTAATTCTCTCAATCATGTGAACAGGAATTATTGAACATTGAAAAAAAAAGTTCAACTAACTTTAAGGGCGCGTTTGAAAGTCGGTAAAATGCTATTTTTATGCCTCTAGATATTCTTAATTTTAAGTAATTTGGGACTATGTAATTATATGTATCATACAAAAATGAAATCATTAGGGTTTTTAGATTGGTCGGAGCTAAAATATAATAATTTTAAAACATTATCTACTTTGCAGAATAAACAAAAAAATAGTAAGTAGAAAAATGCGAAATTTGTAAGTACTTTTATGACGAATTTATTAAATATATATAGATAAAATTTTAGCTTACCACAATCAGCACAATATAATCTAAAATTCTGTGCAAAAATTATTACAGATAATTGTGTAGTGACATATGCTTTAAATTTTTAAATTAAAATGTCAATCGAAGTAGTTACCAAGGTGTTGTGTGTTAATATTATTGTTATAAATAAAAAAAAAATCACTAGTGACTTTCCTCAATATTATATTTTCCTTGTTTAAAATCGCCATAGTTATAGAGCATTTATTGAGAGGTGTTGCCCCCCCCCCACCGTTTAATATAATTACCAATTATAAATCAGCCAAACAACAGCATATATTTAAAGTCAATCCACTCGGAATCTAGTTCGTGCAGACAGTGTTCAACCATAGTACCATAACTGCCCGTACATTATTACTACAATTCATTAAGAAAAGAGCACCTATTAGTATTTATTTCACTAATTATCCATCCCATTGTCCATATTTCTACAAGTTAGAAGAAAACTAGCACAGGGCATCTCCGCCATATTTCTCCAGTCAACCTGAAAACTTCCCAACTAGGTGAACTGGCACGGTTACGGCCCCAGCTACTTCTCCATCTGCAGAAGCTGAAGAAACAGAAACGAACGAGGGAAACTGTTCCCGCGGGAGCGGACGTCTTGTCTCATTAACGCTGACGCATCGCGAATAAATATCTAGGTTTATCGTTCCGAGCTGGACCAGTGGACCTAGGAGAGAGGCCATGTAGCGGCGGCTCGGCCGATACTGACCGACTCCATTGGGAGCGTTCGATAAATGCTGGAGTCATAATTGATATTGGTGGAAGTTACACTTCAAGTTATTGATAGTAATGTTTATTAACTCGTTTAACATTTAGTAGTTTATATTGACTTTATATTGTTCATGTAAGGAGGAGTGATACATGTAGAACTAAAATAAAATTTTAAATAAACTTATTTTTCCGAAATAACTTAAAAACGGTACAGTATAAAGAAAAAATTTTAAAATAAATATTGTGACTCCTATTATTCTACTTTCTTTTATATGACAATAGTATATTGTACAACGAGCATGGAATGGTACTCATTAAGTATGAAAGTTTGTAGCATGAGTCGAAGGGGAATGCTGCAAATCATACGAGTATGAAATGGACATTCCATGCGAGTTGTACACCATACTTTTCTATGACCACGATATTATTTCCTAATTAATTTAATTTTAATAATAAAGTTGTCCCGCTATCACCATTCCAATATTTGACAATTCACAAAAAAGTATCCTAGCAATGGCACCTGTACTGAAATGAACTGAAATACCCCAAAACAAATTCATTCCGCACGATGCTTGCAATATACCTAATATACCTAGCAACAACAAATTTCTAATTGGCCGTAGAAAAAATGTATTCTATATCAATTACAGGCGAAATTGATTACTTAAAACCATGACTCTTCACAAAAAAAGTTTGAGTTATCAAGATTACGAAAAATCAAAAAAATTATATAGGTACGTAAATTCAGTATTTACATAGGTAAATAGTTAATTGTATATCAAGGCACTAAAGTATATTTTTTTTATTACGGATGTAGAATAAATCATGTGACACTTTAGTGGCGAGGTATACATTATATTTTTTCCGAAATCGTCAAATTATTAATTAAAATCATAGACGGGGATGGCTGTCTTAACAACAGTATTGTCAAAGTATCAAATTCGGCTGTAATTTCCATTATTTATTAAATATTCTTAGACGTGTTCTGCATTTGATCTGCGATAAATTTGATAAATTATTATCAAAGATAAATAATAAATAAATTCACCAATAGTATTATAGAATAATTTGTTATTTTAGGTTTGTAGTCAAAGTTTGACATAAGAGTCTGTGAAGTAAAATTTTGATATAAGAGACTGTATATTTAACTTTAGCTACAATTTTGGCTAATTTCGTGTAGTAATATCATATACTTTAGTATTGATTTCGGAAAAAATAAATTACACATTTCTCATAAAAGCATAACTTAATAGTACAATACATTTAAACATACATTATACATCGGGTACTACAGGCTGACCACTTGTTCACCTTAAATGTAGTTCTGGCCGCATAAGACTCTCTCTTATGTCGCTTTGGTTACACTAGAAACCAAAGGCCGTCGCACAGATTGAGATTCTGACCACACCAGAACGAACGAAAAATATGTGAATGATGTTTAGATTCTTAGTTTTATTTGCAAGAAAAGTCACTATTCTATTTAAATCTTTATAAGTAACATTGGTTTTATCTTCATTTGCAACTAAACCGTTTGAAGATTGTTGAAAATTATCCTGTGTAAACGGTTCATCCTTACTTTCGCTGTCATTCGTAACGATGTATATAAGTTCAAAACTATAGAACTCGATAATATTCTCATCAGCAAGAACTATGATTTAACAATATCAACATTCACCTGCATGTAATAATCAAGAGGGCCAGTTCCCTGTGTATTATTTAAATTAACCCAAGCTTCGAGTAATAGAAACTCGACTTATTAAGTAAAATTGACATGTATTTTTTACTGTTGCTGATGGTGTTCACCAATTTTGTTCGAGTAATAAAAAATTCAAGTTGTCAATGTTCGAATTATTGAAGTTCGACTGCATTTACTGAAATATATACAAAAAATATACATAACTTTTCTCTTACATATATGTATGTACACCTATTTTTTCAATATTTACAATATTGAATAAATGCTTGAATCTCCAAGATCTACTCTCTTCGTTCAGTGCATTGGTTCTATTCCTTCAAGACTATCGCACGAATTCCGAAAAACATCCTAACAGTTTACATATCAACATCTTATATCCTGACAAACTTTTCGGCAAAACAAATACCGCAAATTAAATCTCAACAGAGCAAACAAACAAAATTCTGTCTTAGCACAATAGTAAAGGCATGTAAACTTCAGGTATAAATCTGGTACGTCCACGACTTTCTTACACATATAAGTTAGGGTTGATCGACAAAATCGTCGATGCTCCCTCTTCACCTCTCACCATAGAACTTTAGATTTTCATAAAATTTTGATGCGTTGTGGTCAAGCGCCAAGGCCCCAAAAATGACCATTTTTGCACTTTTTTTTACATTTTCATTTGTAAAAAGTGGGGTTATGCTTATATCATGTTTTAGTGACATACGTAGATGCGTTTTGAGTTACTCTTATCGACTATCTAGATTATTTGTATATACCATTACCATTACGATTGTTTAACGTATAGAGCTCCGAAAACGGCTATAATTCACGTTTTTGTAATTGTATAATGTAAAAAAGTGCAAAAATGGTTATTTTTCAGACGTATGAAAATGGTGTGACAGGTACCGAAATCTTCTTATTTAGCTTTTTTACATGATTATTCTCGTAGCAACTATAATTATTGAAATATAAAAAATTGCAAAAGAATAAATAATTGTTGGATTTTAATCTTTCTAATAAATTTATTATAAGATGCTACAAATTATATATTTTGAAGAGGGGAAGGGAGACAAGACTTAACAGCCAGTGAGGTCTGTAGAAAAATAGGTAAATGGCATGATGATATATCCCTAAAGACGTTCAACAACAGGGAATAACAGTTTCCTGTGTCTTCAAAATTGCCAGCTCCTGATCTATTTGTCATTTCTAGTAGTGTCTTAATGTAAATACATACAGAATCCTAGTGAGTTGTATCTCAGAACAAAGAAGACGTATTCCGGTCATCAGGGTTCACTCCACCTCGAAGTTTCCTTCCTATAATAAAACCCCGCGGCATGACGTCAGTGGCAACCCCAATTATTCTCAAAAACGCAATTCATAAATATTTTATCCGGGGACAAACGAGTCCCTGTCGCAGGCGCGGCGTGGCGCGGCGTGGCACCCATGCAGTGGCACCGGAGTTTTACGACGACACAAAGACATCTTTATCGCTCGCAATATCTCTCTTTAATTCCATCGTAAAATGTAAATATAGAGGGATGATATAGTAGGCCTTGCCAAGGGTATCACTGTACTTCCGACATGCTAATAGAATTACAGCAGGCGCCGGCACTACATGGGCAGAAACCAGTCCCATGGAGCATTTCATTTTCAAATTGTCTTATAATTATGCCAATATTAAAACGCTGTTTACTTAAACTATGTAGGAAAACAACAGTATTTATTATGGGAAAGAAATTGTACTCTATATAATTTATTTAAATTTAAATTCGATTTTAAGATGAGGAGGAATGGCCATCTCGATCGGATGTCGAATATATGGTTGAGGAAACTAATATATGAGGACAGGATTGAGGCTGAATGAAGAAGCTTATATGAATAGAACAATGAATGTGGCCGAGGTAAAAATGGCGTGCTAGGATATAAATATTTGGAGAAGATTAATTGTAATTAGTAAAATTTCTCTTCCGGTTTCATAATTTTAAACGAAGTCAATTCAATTCTGCGCATTGTTCTGAAACTTATAATTATGAAGTTTTGTTACACTATTTTATCTTATTCGTGAGTTTATTGCACATATGAAAAAAATAATAAATATTCTGATGTGGTTACCATATTACTTTCTTATACATATAAAACCAACTGAACACGTACTACTTGATTCTTGCGCATGACTTTAATTTGACAATTATTTGATGTATTGGGATCTGACATGGGGGCGTGGCTTATCCAAGATGGCGTCAATTAGGGTGAAAATTCGAAAGTGACATTAGTACTGCTCGCGTATAAAATATAAAAAATTAATACGGAAAAAATTAAACGAAAGTGACAGTGGCTGTGGGTATAGTGGCTTTCTGTATGTCAACGTCCAATTTACAAGGTGATCCCCATCAAATTAATAGGAAAATTGCAGGAGATGAACAAGTGATGAGTGTTGTTTGTTCCTGCATGGCTAGTTTTGGGTGAAAAATTCAAAACTGCATTGCTACGTTGTTGTACTGTTATAGGTCAGTTGTACGTTTCTTGGTCTAAATCAACTAAATACACAAATAACTAAAAATGAACAAATATACGGAACATTAACTTTGAATACAAATTTAATTTAATTTATAAATTGAGCTGAATTCAACCATGTATTAGTTTTATACCGCTACATAATAAAAATTATTGCAAAAATGCGATTGAAGCTTAAATAAATATTAATATAGTAATATTCATTTACAGTAGGCTATAGTAAAAGTAAAGATTCTACTACGAATAAGAAATTAAAAATGAACAGTACCCAAATAAAGTTATAGCATCCATACTATTTTAAAAAATAATCAGGGTTAAGGATATATTAGAAAAAATGTAATCCTACTCTAATGATACTCCGCCTACAGAAAATACACTACAAATATAAAGAACCCATAATTCCAGTCTAGTTCTATTCTAATAGCAAACATTTACGATTGCGTAAGCAGATCTATTGTTTAGCAGGAATTTTACTGCAATATTAACACATTACGCAATAAAACCAGGAAAAATACAATAAGTAATAACCCATTCTCCACCACTGCAACCTCAAATAAAACTGCACCACAAAAATACTCTTATATTTACGACGTAACCGCCAACATCTAAATAGAAACCAAGTAATAATACACTCGTAAAAGAAACGGAACCCAAGCAGCGCAAGTTTCAATTATTGCGTGTAAGCATATCCCCCGACCACGGACTATATTCTATAGTGTTAGCCCGTACCAGGCGAGCGTCATTTGTCACTGCGATGGAAAAATCATGGCCGTCGTGATTTACCGCGCGGCGCAGACGTAAAATTTTAATAGTTTTGCAGAGGAGGAGCGAGTTTATCGGAGATAATTGGGTCAAGGTGATGCTTTGCACCACTGCGGTATACACGTTGGCTAGAGTTTATTTGTTAATGGGTTTACTAGCAACCTCACGGGTCGCGTAAATATGTAATTTATTTTAAATAATGTTTAACTGCATACGAGTACGCTTACGCTCACATGCAGATAGAATTAAAATGTTACTAGCGGTGAAACTGATAACTATATTTTGCGGTAATTTAATAACTAGTTTATCTGCATTCAAATAAAACTGGAAACTGCATGCTAAGTGGTTAGTTTACAACTAAGTTGGTCTAATGCTAACTTGTACACATAATTTATTTATATTTAAAGTGTGGGTACCACACGATTTTCTTATACATAGCGTATTTAGTTATTACATTTGACACAAGTTTAACATATCGAATAGACATTTTAATTTCTTATACCGTGTGTCCCACGAAAATGTTGGCATAGGTAATTAACATGTAAAATAAGTTTTGGGAAATAAAAAATGTCCGGCAAAAAATTATGCACCCAAATTTTATATCACAATACTGCCAATATCCCTACATCTTATTTAATACAGATTAATTTATTTTGATACCGCAATTTAATGAAATTAATAATAATAATTCTTAATTTTCGCCTACTCTTTTTATTGCTACTAATGTATAGTGCTTGCAATTTGTTTTAAATATTTTAATCTGTCACTGTCATCATGAATACATTAAATGTCGAGAACCGTGTAAGTATTATTAGAATGTATTACGTGGGGCGCAATGCAAGACAAATATCTGAATACTTCCCAGGAATGAACGCCGAATGGTTTCCATCGCCAGAAATTGACAGTGACAGATTAAAATATTTAAA